>CM028133.1:108277500-108902500 GCA_016271365.2 Neoceratodus forsteri | reverse complement strand
AACTGACAGAGCCCATCGAACCCTGGGCCCAAGGCCGGTAGCAGGAGCTTGCCCGCGAGCAGTCCTGAATCATTTTCTGAGGTACCAAGAAAAAGAATGTGTGCTCCACACAGCCTGGAAAAACAGATCTGTACTTCTCTCTGGCCACAGACTGTATTTCGAGAATGACTACGCGCCAGAAATCATGGTGAGACGAAAGGTCTATATCCCTGCTATGAGAGCCCTCAAGGCATCTGGCATCAGATTTAGAACCCCCTATCCTGCAAAACTGTCTACTTTAAGGATGGCCCCCCTCACCTTCGAGAATGCGGCAGCAGCTCCACATGAACTGAAGTCCAGGAAGATTGAGGTCCCACAGCAACGAACCAGTTCAGGCACATCCATCGCCTCCAAGTTGTCGCACAGGGTGTGGAATAGCGGACAGAGAGAGGCAAGGCACCGCCAGGGAGTGGAGGCGATCCAAAATATCATTGACGTACTGAAGGCCAGTGAAGACAGCAAGTAATAAAGCTTTGTATTCAATTTGTTTCTCTTTATGAAAGGGGATTTTTTGAGCCCAACTGCAGAGTTACAGGCTCACCACTCTAGGTTTGTCTGGACTGGGAATGACACCGGGAGACAACTTCTGCCTTACTTCCTGCTCATCCTAACAGTCAGTGCGCAGTTAGAAAAGCAGAACTTGTTGGGTGTTGTGTATTTGAGTTTGGGGCCCTGATCAATGGCACCGGGTTGGATTCCCCACGCTTTCTGGTCCTGTCCTTTCCCACACTTATTCCAAAAAAAAATCACCAGCGTCTCTTCCCTCTGTTGGTTGTACTGCTTCCCCCTATCATCTGTCTTGAGGGGGGGGGCACCTGGATGTCCCCCAGGCGCGCTCTGAGGGGTTGAACTCCCCATACTCCAGTAACTGACTTCCCACCTAATGACAGTTTTGGAGGTCCAGTCTGGAGCTTGGGAGCCCTGCACACCAAGCTTAAGGGGGCCATGTGTAGCTCAGCTGGAGGCTTGTTTCATGCTATGCCGCCTCACAGTTGTGCAGGTATCCTGACCATTGCAGGATTTTTTCCACCCCTTTACATCCTTATTACACTATGTTGGGTGCTGGGGGGTTGAGGAGGGCAGTGGAAAGGCTTAGCCGTGCGCTATTAGTTGGGAACAAGAGGTAACTTGTCAAGGGCTCAGACAGGATTGGCTCATCTTTGAGATGGGCCTCACAGATGGGAGTGTGGATCTGGGGTGGGTTTTTTTGGGGTGCATGCACTCAAAACTAACCCAGCAACTATATGGAAAAATACATAATATAGAAGGCTCTGGGTGTGGGCCTCCTGTGAGCCCTCATGTTCCGCATAAAATACTGATTAACTCACGACTGACTTGGCCAAGACCCCACGGCTAAGCTAATGATTTCGATGTTGCCTGGCTCTGCCCCCCAATTTCATGTCACGCTGCATGCCAGATTCAGGCATCTACCTGGGGAGAGGCATTCTACCTCATCTATTTCTGCCTGTAGGAACCAGCAGTCTGAGATGCCACCCCCTCCTTTTTACCCCCCGTATGCGCACCAGCACTTAATCAGAAAGGCCAGACCTTGCAGTCACAGCATCCCTGCCTTTTGTAATTGAATATCTCTTGAATACACCCACATTTTCACCCTCCACAGATTACCTGTGCTACACTGAGTTGATCTCGGCGCACCACCTTAAACATCCCACCTTCCTTTTCCCTTTACCCTAGAGGACACTAAAGGTGTCCAGAGGCCTCTCAGTCCAAGATGGTACTGTGCGGTAAGGATTTATACTTGCCTCAGAATCAGGTCACGATTCTGACAAATGGAAGTGCTAATTCACCATTTTCTGTGTCGAGTGCCCAGTTGGTCTCCCCACAGGTTAACTTGCTTTTAGTGTTGCTTGTAATTCATGTTGTTATCTATCAATGTTCTTTGATGTGTTGCAGTGGTTGTCCTAAAAAAGTCGACAGGTGTTACTTGAAAGGACTGGAGACTAACAGACCAGGACTTGTAAGGGGCGACCCCCCCTGATAACTATGATTCTCAGAATTTAAGATGTCTGTACCCTGCTTGAAACTATTCAGGGTTTTACATAACTGATTAGCAGTTTTTTCCTGGGACAATACTAACTGTACAGAAAGTATTTATATAGGTTTTCTAGAAGTGTTATGTTTGTTCAACACAATGAGGCAAGTGCTATGCATTTTTACAATGTTTTAGCACTTTTATGAGCAAAACGCTAATCAACTTTCAGAGTTAAATAAAACTCTGCTATTGTCCCTGAATATTAAAGGACTAACCTCACCAATCAAAAGGTCACGAGTACTCATACCTCCGAAAGAGTAAGGCTGATCTAATATATCTTTAGGAGACCCACTTAAGTGCTCCAGAGCATGCAAAGCTGGCTAGACTCAGCAGGGGAACAGTGTTCCACTCCTCCAGTGGGGGTGGGCAGATGTCGAGGGGTTGCTATCGTGATACCCCCACATACTCCATTCCAGTACGGACTGACATGGGAAGAACCAGAGGGTAAACTAGTTCTTGTTCAAGGCACAATAAATGACAAGCAGATCACTTTGGCCGATGTGTATCTCCCCGTAGCCCAGCTAAAGATGGTATTGGAAAGAATAGTGCAGAACACAAAGGGAACTCTCCTGCTTGCAGGGGATTTCAACCTTGTACCGTACTCCATCCTTGACTCCTCTAACTTGAGACAGCCTAGGCAGTCAGCTGCACAAAGATGTTTCAAAAGGTTCATTGCTGAGGTCGGGTGGTGTGATGTATGGAAACACCTTCACCCCCGCACAAGAAACTCACTACTCCTCCGCTCACCAAACATATTTGTGCATTGACCAAACCTACACACAAGTGGAAAATCTGGGACTTCTGGAGGATGCCCAAATGGGTGACATCATCCATTCCAACCATGCCCCCCTGGTATCCACCTGGGATGTGTGTCTCCAAGTTAAGAACATACACTGGAGGCTTAACCCTTACTATCTCCGCTCCCGACAGTTCCCAGAATACATCTCAGACAAAATCACTGAGATTTCTAAAGACAATCCCCCAGCTGACTCATCCCCAGCCATACACTGGGACACCATAAAATCAGTTCTCCGGGGTCATATCATACAGCACACTACGGAGCTGAATAGACAACTAAGGGAACTGAAGGCTAGATTGGAAGACTCCCTTCACTTTTTACAAATGGCTCACAAACAGGGGGATGCCTCAGTACTGCCTCAGCTTCAGGAAACTAAAGTTGAGCTGGACCATTTAGTTCAACAACAGACAAATTATTCTAACTTTCTTGGGGCAAAGGTACTACGAGGTGGATCCCAGAGCCATGAGGCTGTTGGCCTATCAGATTCAAAGACAAAAAAAAGGCATCTGCTATCTCCACTCCAAGGCACCCAACAGGAGGACAGCCTTTAACTAAAATTCATGACAGAGCGGAGGCCTTCACCTCGTACTACTCTACCCTTTACACCCCAGAACACCCCCCCTTAGACCGACAGATTACAGACCATCTACAAGAGATTACAATGCCCCGGCTCACCACTACTCAGGGAGAGGCACTAGCCACCCCTATAACAGAGCTTGAGCTCATGGGTGTGATTTTCACAGCAAAAACTCAAATCCCCAGGACCAGACGGATATGGGAGTGAGTTTTATAAAGCAACCAAAGTACAAACCTGCCCCAGACTTCTTGCATTATTCAATTCAATCTCGGAGGGGGATCCCCCTCCGCCATCTTGGTCATATGCGACCATTTCAGTTATACCCAAACCGGTTAAAAACCCACAGTTGTGTAGTTCATATAGGCCAATTTCAGTTTTAATTTACAAATTATTTATGCCTATATTAGCCCACCGTATAGATCAATTTCTATCGCTATTAATCGATCAGGACCGAACGGGATTTGTGAGGGCCCACTCCACTACTACTGACAATATCAAACATACCCTACACATTGCCCATAAAATAAAAACCTCCAATACTGCCTCGGTTCTGATTAGCCTTGACGTGGAAAAAGCATCTGATAGGGTCGCATGGCCATTCTTATATAAGGTACTAAATAAATTGGGATTCCCACGACCCCTAGTTACTGTCCTACAGAATCTCTCTACTTGACCACCCCCCCAGGCCTGTGTGAAAATAGATGGGCATCATTCCAAATACTTTTGTCTGAAAAGGGGAACCAGGCAGGGGTGCCCTCTGCCGCCCTTTTGTTTGTAGCCTTTATAGAGCAGTTAGTGCAGCATATACGTGAAACTAACATCATCAGCGGGGTGACGGTGGGGGATTCATGCATTGCATTATATGCTGATGTCCTGCTGTATCTCCTGGACCCTGAGAAAATCCTCCCAATAATACTATAAAACAAATGCTGGACAGTTTTAGTCAGGTCTCAGGGTACAAGTTAAATTTAGCTAAAATGGAAATCCTCACCTTTCAATACTCCCCTTCCCCACACAAAGTATTATTCCCTGACAATGGAAATTAACAAAACTGAAATACCTGGGCATATATTTGTCCCAGACCACTGATGCCATATATAAAAACAACTATTCCCCCTTCACTATACAGTTAAAGGCAGACCTGGCTTCATGGGCTACACTGCCTTTAAGCCTATCCAGAAGAATCGACCTAGTTAGGATGGTCACCCTCCCTAGAGCATTATACCCATTTCAGAATATTCCTATTTTCATCCCACAGAAAATATTCAGGGAATGGAACCGTCTTATTTCAAAGTTCATATGGGCTAACCAGAGACCCCGGGTCCGCCTAAAAGTACTCACTAACATGCCAGGATGGGGGACCATCACTTCCAAACCTTACAATTATACCACCAGGCAGCGACATTAACTCATCTAATGGCTAGACAAAATAGAACAACTGTACCGCATTGGATGGAGATCGAATGGACCCTCATGAGCAATGATGAGTATTTTCAATCCCTGTTTCAGTAGGTAATAGAACCAGGGCCCCCACACCCCTGGCTAAAACACTGCCTGAAGACCTGGCAGTCTATTAAAAAAGCACAACAGTTAACTCCCTTTCAGGACCTGATTTGCCCGATCTCCAGCCTTAGTGGCTTTCTCCCAAACAGACTAGACTATGGCTTCTGGAACTGGGAGAGATATGGATTAAAATATCTTCCTCAGATTATGACTCAGGGGAAGCTTTGGGCCTACGATGAAATCCAGAGGCGGTTTAACTTACCGCATCGGGATTTTTACTGATACCTACAACTAAGACACTATTTTGAAGGCCTACCTATGGCAACCTGAATGCCTGAGAGATACCTCTCCCTACTACATACCCAGATCCATCTTAATGTTTCTCCAGATAGGACCCATATGGTATCAACATACTACCAGGCCCTGAACACACAGGAGGGGTCCCTCATAGAAAACGTATGCCTTCAGTGGCAGGAGGAGTCTGGCTGCCCTCACACCGGAGGACTGGCGGTGTGCCTGCAGCTACGCAGCTTGAGTTACCAGTTCACACCAGTGGCAAGAATAACACATGGAAGAACCTTATCAGATACTTCAGAATCCCAGTGGTAACCAGTCACTACTGCTCTAATGGCTCAGCAGCCTGCTGGCAGCAATGCAAAGAAACTAGGGCAACACACACACACACACACTATGTGGTCCTGTCCCGAACTCAAACCATTCCTCCTGCAGCTACGAGACCATTTGCAAGAACTATTTGGTACCCAACTCTGATTAACTGAGGAGCTGTACCTCTTCCTCTTACTCCCCAAAGATTACAGAAATCCCACCACTAAATATCTCCTGCATCTCCTTATAACAGTAGCCAAAAAGGCGGTCATTAGGGCCTGGCTGACCACAAAAACACCCACAATACAAGACTGGTGGGCTATTTCTAAACAAATCTATCAAATGGAATGGATAACCCATAACATGAATGAAAGAGAAAAGAGCTTTGCATACAGATGGACCCGGGCAAATATACTATATGCTAAAAGATGATTAATTTGTTCCATGACCAAGAACTACGGAAGGCTGTTAAAAGCCGGTCCCCCACCCCCTAGCCAGATCTTGGTATATTCATTGTTCACCCTCGCCCGAGTAGTCTATCCAGCACCCAAAACATGCACTGCAACAGGAGCTTCCCTCTCACTCACCCACCCCTTTCCCATAGGCCCAGGTATGAACTAGGAGCCAGAGGTACTAACTTCCAGAGGTAGGTCTTTCCCCCTTTGCGGCAGAACGGAAGGGTGATGGGCAAGGATATGCACTGCCCCATCAATAAAAGCTGCAGGAGATAAGCATTAGATTGTAACCTGGAATAGGAGTTAGTTAGTAGAACTCAGTGCAGTGAAGTAGAACCCAGGGGCCATAGCTGAGAAAGTAACGCATAGAGGTTCTAACAGTTATAAGATGTTCTACACCTGTAAGACAACCTTTTCAGAATGCACCAGGATGATGATCTGTTACCTCTAGAGGGAGCATCTCCCTATTCTACCTTAAATGGAGTATAATGTACTGATAAGGTGAATCATGTCTCCCCCCCCCCTTTTTTTTCTGTCTGTTCAAGCATTCAACAGAGCTGGACTGCACCACCTGACTGACTCTTCTTTTAAGTTATTCTACATCATGTACAATTCTCTCACATCCTACAATAGTACACAAATGAAATGTAACAACTGTGACCTGTCCACTGTGTGTGTGTATATGTTGGAAATACCAATAAAAAAAATAAAAAAACTGACGGATGGGAATGTGAAGGTAGACATTAGTTGGATCTATTGCAGCTATGAAGTCCCCCGGCTGAACAACTTGGGTGATGACCTCTGGGGCTCCATCTTGAAGGTCGTGTGGCACACAAATTTGTTTAGATGCTTCAGATGCAGGATGGGCCTGAAATCCAGCCCCCCTACTTTTTACTATTTTTTTTCTTTATACAGATTTTCATCCTCCCGAACCCGTGGCAGGGGCTTTGGCCCTCTGAGGGTGAAAGTCTCCCTCAGGTCCCACCACACTGCACTTGCCGACCTCGGTATTTCCCCCACAGCTTGCCCCCTGTGGTGGGACCCAATCCAGAAGCTGGAGTCGGCACTCGGCGCGACAGGCCGTCATGGAGCCATGCCAGGCTCGTTTTCCTCCCATTTTCTCCTGTGCCCCCAACGTGATTAGATCGGTGCGCACCTCCCGACCCGTACTGCCCTGCAGTCACCACCAGAGGGCAATCAGCAAGAGGGATGACTTAGAACCCTCCCCGAGAGAGGAGAGCAGTCCTTCGGATGCTCAATCCTCTCTCCTCCTGCCGACCCTCCTTTCCAAACCCGGGTTGCCGGCATGGCACGAGGTGTAGCAAACAGCTGCCTCAACCTCAGGCCACGCCTGCTTTTGGGGATTACAAAACAGAGTAGAATCCCTGACCTTGCTTGCTTGGTGGGACCAGCACAATGGCCCTGATTTGAATGAGGTGGTTCAGGGTATCTGACACCGCCTGACTCTTGCTACATCCTGGGAGACCGGGGACAGCAGAAAATGTCCCTTAGCTCATTCACACCACAGTTCTTTGAGACTTCCACCACTTCTGTCCTGTATACTTCTTAGCACTGCATTCTGGGCCTTTCTAAGCAAAATCCAACCATAATCAACATACCACAAAGAAATGTGAATGCCTCTTTAACTGTAAGTGCTACACACAAAGTACAAGTAGCAAAGTTGTTCAGCACAAAATTACCTTTCCAATGGTGCTATGCAATCAACTGTGATCAATTCGGCTTTTATTTTATACAAGCTAAAATACCAAACTGTGGGTTTTATTTACTGATTTTTTCAAAGTGCTTAAGTGAGGCTTAAGAGACATGTGACAGCCATGCACACCATACTATAAACAAATGTGAATAACTCCTAAAGTATTCATGATAGACACAAAATATCAGTGGCAAAGTTGTTTAGCACAACATTACCTTTCTAACAGTTCTATGCAATCAATTTGGTTTTTATTTTACACTAGCTAAAATACCAAAAAAAATTATTTATTTTTCAGATTTATTCAAGGTGCTTAGGTGAGGCTTGACAGGCAAATGTCAGCCATGCATGCCATACCTTAAACAAATGCGAATAACTCCTAAAGTATACATGATCGACACAAAGTATCAGCAGCAAAGTTGTTCAGCACAAAATTACATTTCTAACAGTACTATGCAATCAAATCTATGCAATTCGGTTTGTTTAATATTTAAGTAAAAACTGCTGACTTCCTCAGACGCTTTCAGGCCTGAGTGAAAGTCAGCTGAGTATGTCTCCAGTCGTTACTGGTCTGAGTGGCTAAGCTTTCAGATGCCACCTACAGGCATATCTAGGCTGAATGAGTTAAGTAGATTGCTGAAAATCCTACGGCATAGCCCAGGTCTAGAATTTCCAAAACCCAGGTTTATCTGACGTTGTTTGGGCCCATCGTGAGTAACATTCCTGTAGTCGTCCACCAAGGAAAGATGGAAATGGGCCTGTGCACCCTTGTAGCGAGGTACCAGGCTTTTGGGTTGGACCTCCTGCATGGCATCTGGCTATGGCCCCTCTATTACTGTAAAGTACAGTTACATAAAAACTTACTGTAACGGAAGATCTTAGAGAGGCCCTCTTGCAGCAGGCTATTACCCATTAGGATTATGCTGCAGGCACTAGGACCCATCGGAAACCTTTTAGTTAGTCTCCTCAGCCAATGGTATATCAGGGGGCAGTCCCCAACCCCACCTCAGTTCCCCTGCTGGAGACCCGTTGGTAAGGCCAGCAGGCAGACCGGGCGGAAGCCTGCCATGAATAAAAATGCAGAACAGCTCAGCGGGGGAAGGAGGGAGGGAAAGCAGTGTCTGCTGCAAGAGCTCCTCTTGAAGATCTGCCATTATGGTAAGTTCTTACGTAACTGTACTATCTTAATTCGAGTGGAAACTCTTGCAGCTAGCTAGTACCATTAGGACTGAATCCCAAGCAGTCCCGCAAAAAGGAAACAGGTAACTGGGAGGCAGCTACAAAGTAACAGTGCTAGAAAGCTCAAGCCTTGATTTAATAAGGAGAGGAGATACTCTAAGATCGAGTTCACTGGACAGGTGAGTGGATCCAAGTAACAGGGTGAAGCCCACAAACAAAATCTTTTCCACTTCATGGCATAAGTGGATCTAGTTGATGGCTTTCACACTGCTAGGAGAACGTCCGCCACCTCCTGGGAGACCCTAAACCTGGATTTGACCAAGTCTGCAGGAGCCAGCTATGAAGATACAGGAATTTGAGGTCCGGATGAACCAGTGCTCCCTGATCCTGCGACAGCAAGCGTGAGCTGAGCAGTAGCTGTCGCTGTACTGGAGGCTCCACTGCCAGCTGTTGAAGTAGTGGGAACCAAATCTGCCAAGGCCAAAATGGAGCGATGAGGATAATCTCTGCTTCCTTGGCCTGTAGCTTCAGAAGGACCCTCTGAAGAATGGCAAAGGGAAGGAAGGCATACAGAAACCTCCCTGTCCAACAGAGTGACAAAGCGTCTGGCCAGAAAACACCAGGCACAGGCTCTCGCGAGCAGAAACTGGGCAGTTTGGCGTTGAGTGGAGACGCAAAGAGGTCCAACTCTGGGCGGCCCCACCTGTCGAATAGCTGATCTACCGACTGGAGGAGATCCCACTCATGAGCTTTGGACCAAAACCAGCTTAGGCTATCGGTCAAGATGTTTTGGACACCTGGAACATGAACAGCGGTGAGGTCTAGGCGGAGTTCCAATGCCCAATACCAGACTCTCATCGCCTCCTGGCATAGGTGGTAAGAATGTGTGCCCCTCTTGTTGACATAAAACACTACCAACGTGTTGTCCGTCTGGATGAGAAGACAGCCTGGCGAAAGGTCCATCTGAAAAGCTCACAAGGCATTCAGGACCGATTGCATCTCGAGTATATTGATATGGAGCAGTTGCTTGTCTGGAGACCAGGTACCCTGGGTCTGTCGGTCTCCCAGATGAGTGCCCCAACCGAGACATGATGCATCTGTCGTTAGAATCCGTCTTGGGGGCTCCTGCTGAAAGGGGACCCCTCGTGCCAGGTTGGAGAGGTCTAACCACCAGGAAAGAGTCTTTCGTACTGGGTTGGAGACGCTGACCAGCTGGTCTAGGTCATCTGATCGCTGGTCCCACTGCACCCTGAGCATCCATTGTGGGACTCTCATGTGGAGGCGAGCCAAAGGAACTGTGGGGATGGCCACCATCATGTGCCCCATAAGTCTGAGGATGGTCCTGGCTGGGACCTGTGGAGCCAAGGATACCATCCGGGCTATGCCCCTGAATGACCGCTCCGATAAACAGGAGTCGCTGGCTGGGCCATGGGGATGACTTTGAAAGATTCAGGGTGATCCCCAGCTCTCAGAAGACAGTAAAGGTGTCTCAGAGTGCACAAAGTAGCTGAACCCTGGAGATGGCTGCCAGGAGCCAGTCATCTAGGTAAGGGAAGACGTAGTGGCCCTGGAGTCGGAGAGCCGCAGCCACCACCGCTAGGCACTTGGTGAAAACTGCAGGAGCGGAGAGGCCAAACGGTAAGGCTCGGAACTGATAATGTCTCCCCTGGAAGTGGAACCGCAGTAACTTCCTATGGGGAGGAAAGACCCTTATGTGCAGGTAGGCGTCCTGCATATCTAGGAAGTAGAGCCAGTCTCCTTGGTGCAAAAGGGGAATGAGGCCTGGCAGTGACCATTCTGAACCACTTGTACTCTATAAAGAGATTTAGGGAGCTGAGGTCCAGAATAGGCTGAAGGTCTCCGATATTTTTCAGTACCAGGAAAAAATGAGAATAGTAGCCCCGCCCCTGTTGATCCGGGGGGGGGCTCCAACGCCCGTTTCTGCAAAAGGGCTTGGATCTCTCCTATCAGGGGAATGTGTGAAAGAGGATAATGGGAGGACCCTGGTGGCTTTTCTGGAGGGATCTCAATGAACTCGAGAGTATGTCCCCTCCTTATCAGGTCTAGCACCCAGAGGTCTGTAGTGACGCTGCTCCATCCCTCTAGGTAGAGGGAGAAGCGACCCCCTACTGCTTCCCCCATCGCCTCCGCCAGAGGAGGGAGGGGTAGGTAGTGAGTCACTGGGTAGTTCCGGGAACAGGCAGAGAGGGCTGGGAGGACTTAGGGCATCTAGAGGTGGAGCTCCCAGGATTTTGAGTCGGTGCCTTTCTCTTGAAGCCACCTCTCTGCTGAAATTGGCTGAGGGTATTTTGCCCTGAGGGCTTATGAAAAGGCCATTTGCGGAAGGGTTTCTGGTCCCCTTTATACCTCTTTCAAATGGACTAGATAGACTTCCCGGAATCTTGGAGGTGAGAGATCAGTTTCTCTGTCTCCTCCCCAAAAAGGATGGAATCCTGGAAGGGAAGGTCCAGGATTCTGGAATGCAGATCCTGGGAGAATCCTGAGACTCTGAGCAAGGCGTGGCATCTAAGCAAACGCCGGATGCCGCTGCCTTAGAGGGCATGTCTGCAGTGTTGTACAAGGCCCTCAGGACAGGAATGCCTACGTCTGAACCAGACTTAAGGATGTCCAAAAGCTTGGTCTCTTGCACCTAGTCTGGCAAGGCCTGAGCCACTTTTAAGCCCTTCTCCCACATGGTATTCTGGTACTGGACCATATGTGTGAGGAAGTTTAGGGATCGACTAGAGTAGGTGGAGGCAGAATACACCTTCTTGCCTACCTGATCTAAAAATCTGGACTCGTCAGGAAGTTGCGAAATGAGGTGCTTTGGCTTCTTGGATTTATCATAAGCAGCCGTAATCACCATGGAGTCTGCCTGAAGGTGTTCCACCAAGAAAGGTTCCTCCCTCGGGGCTCGGTACAGCCTGTCCAATTTTTTGGAGACCGCCAGAGTGGTGGAGGGATGCTTCCAAGTGAGATCCCGGAATGTATCCACAAGAGGAGGAAGGCTCAAAGGCTTTGGCTCCTTCTGCCTCAGGAACTTTGCCAACCTCTGGCGCTCCGGATCCAGATCCTCAGTCTCCCATCCGTTGGAGGACTGGATGTGCCTCATGTCTATAAAGGTAGAATCATCAGAAGGGGATCTAGGAGTGTCCTTTTCATCTGGGGACACTGGCTTTGCTCTTGAGGGAGAAAGTACAGTTAGGTAAGAACTTACCGTAACAGCAGATCTTCGAGAGGAACTCTTGCAGCAGGCTATTACTATTAGGACTATGCCACAGGCACTAGGACTCATCGGAAACTTTTAGCTAGCAGTACCGAGCGGGGGCCGCCCCCAACACTGGCTCCGCCTTGACGTCAGCCAATAGCATATCAGGGGTTGGTCTCCAGCCCCACCTCAGTTCACCTGCTGGAGACCTGTGAACAAGGCCCAAAGGCGGACCAGGCGGAAGCCTGCTGTAAATTGCAGTTATGTAAGAACTTACCATAACAGTAGATCTTCGAGAGAGGTTCCTGCAGTAGGTCTTCACATATAGGACTGCGCCCCCTGGCGTCAGGTCTGCACGGCAAACTTGTAGATAGCAATCAGCAGGGACCGCCCTGACATCGGGGTGCCGTGACATCAGCCCGACTATAAAAGGGGCGGTCCCGCGCCCGCTCTCCAGTTCTTTTCCAACGGAGACCTATAGATAGGTAAGACGAAGACTGGAGTAAAAACTCCTCAGACCCTGCCTCCACTCTAGTCCCGAAGGGCTAGATAGGATGGAAAATAAGGATAAAACATCCAAAAACTGGGGGAAGGAGGGTAGGAAACTAGACCTACTGCAGGAACCTCTCTCGAAGATCTACTGTTACGGTAAGTTCTTACATAACTGCAATATCTTACTTTGAGAGGGTTCCTGCAGTAGGTCTTCACATACAGGACTGAATACCACGCAGTCCCAGAGAAAAACAAAAACAAAACATAGGTGCATCCGGGAGGAGAAGTCGCCATGAGAAATCACGACAGAAGGCCTTGCAAGACTGCAAGACGACAAACAGTAATGCTTAGTGAAGGTCTGAACAGACGACCATGTGGCCGCTGCACAGATCTCTACCGTAGACACATTCCTAAAAAAGGCAGCAAAGGTTGCCACACTACGGGTGGAGTGGCCTTTGACTGCCCCCAGAAGGGACTTCCCATATTTGGTACACGAAAAATGGATGCAGTTAGCTAGCCATCGAGAAATGGTCTGCTTGGAAATAGCCTTGCCTGGGCACTGAGGAACAAAGGCTATGAACAGTTGGTTAAGATTTCCTAACCACTTTAGTCCTGTTCGTATAGTACCTCAGAATCTGGTGCACATCAAGGGTGTGCAGAAGGTGTTCCCCCCCCGTTGGAATACTGTGGATAGTACACTGGTAATTCCATGCTCTGGTTCAAAGTGGTTTCCAAAACTACTTTGGGCAAAAAAGAAGGATTAGTCCGAAGGACTACCCGATCCTTATGAAAAATCAAATAAGGTTCTTTACAGACGAAGGCCTGTAATTCGGAAACCCTTCTGGCCGAAGTAACTGCGACTAAAAATAAGGTTTTCCGGGAAAGGAAGCATAAGTCGCAGGAAGAAGCTGGTTCAAACGGTGGTAAGGTCAGCTTCTCAAGCATGAAATTCAGATCCCAAGGAGGACAAAGATTCCGGATCGGAGGTTTTAAATGAAGGATGCCTTTCAAAAAAGTTCTGGCAACCTCCAGCTGGGCCAAGGCTTTGTCCTCCACCGGAAGGTGGTAGGCCGACACCGCAGAAAGGTGGACCTTAATGGAGGAGTAGTTAAGGCCCGCCTCAGACAGATATGCGAGGTATTCTAGAACCTGGGAAGCCGAGCATGAAAATGGATCCCAGCTCCTTGCTTGGACCCATATTGTGAATCTCTTCCACTTCACTGCATAAGGAAATCTGGTGGAGGGTTTTCTGGCCTCCACTAGAATATGCGCACCTTCGAAGACACCCCATAACAAGAAATCGCTATGTCCACAGATGCCACGCATGAAGGTGGAGGGACTGAAGGCTCGGATGCACCAGGGTGCCCTGCTCCAGAGTCAGAAGGTCATGGGAAATGGGCAAAGGAACCGGAGGTTCCAGTGCCAACTGTTGCAACAGAGGATATCAAATTTGGTGTGGCCAAAGAGGGGCAATCAGGATGGAGTGATCGCCCTCCTGTTGTAGTTTCACCAGGACCTTCTGAATGAGAGGAAAGGGAGGAAAGACATACAGAAACCTTCCTGCCCATGAAAGAGACAGCATGTCTTGCCAAAAAGCACCATGCCCGGGAACATTGATCAGAAGACGGGTAGTTTTGCTTTGTATGGGGAGGCGAACAGATCCATCTCTGGATGACCCAATCAAAGAAATAGTTCAACTACCTCTGACTTTAGCTCCCACTCGTGGGCCCTGGCCAATGATCGACCGAGACTGTCCGCCAGGATATTGGTGACACCCAGAACATGGACTGCTGTCAAGTAAAGGCTGTGCTGAATCACCCAGTACCACACCCTCATAGCTTCTCTGCAGAGAGGATATGAACGGGTTCCTCCCTGTCTGTTTAGGTACCAGACTGTGGACATGTTGTCTATCAGGACTAAAAGGGATCCCGGAACCAGCAGCGACTGGAATGCCTGGAGCACATAAAGAACTGCCCTGGTTTCCAGAACACTGATGTGGAGCATCAGCTCCTGGTCGGACCAAGACCCTTGCATCTTGTGAGACACCAGATGGGCTCCCCAGCTCAGATCTGAGGTGTCCGTGGTGAGAATTTGGTTTGGAACTGAAGGATGGAAAGAAATTCCCTTCGATAGGTTTGAGAGATCCTGCCACCAGCGAAGAACTCTGAAGACTGTTGGAGATCATGACTTTTTGGTTCATGTCATCTGTCCTCTGGTCCCACTGGACTCGAAGAGACCATTAGGTGACCCTCATGTGAAGCCTGGCCATGGGAAATGTGGAAATGGCGGCTGCCATCAGTGCCAAGAGATGGAGCACCGAGTGTGCTGGGATCCATCGGGCCTATGTCACGAACGTGGCCTGAGAAGCTAAGGTTTCGCCCGGATCCAATAACAGGAAAGCCTTGCCCTGAACTGTGTCTAGTACAGCTCCAATCAACTGGAGCCTCTGGGATGGTACTAGCTGGGACTTGGGAAAACTGAACGTTATGCCCAGGTAAGCAAACAAAATCAGGGTGAAAAAGATAGACTCTTTCAGGCTGGTAGGAGAGGGTGCTGCAAGGAGCCAGTCATCCAGATACGGGAAGACAAATGCCCTGACGGCATAAAAACACCGCCACCACCGCTAGACATTTGGTGAACACTCTGGGGGCCAAAGAAAGGCCAAACGGGAGTGCTCTGAATTGGAAATACCTCTCCATGAAGACAAAACGGAGAAAACGGCAGTGGGCCAGGAGGACAGGAATATGCAGGTAAGCATCCTGCATGTCCACGGAGCACAGCCATGAATTTGGGTGGAGCAGGGGAAGGAGCCCCTGAAGGGTCAACATACGAAACTTCTTGTACTTGATGAAGATGTTTAGTGTGCTGAGGTCCAGATCGGTCTCAGGTCGCCCGTTTTCTTCTGTACTAGGAAGAAGTGGGAGTAAAATCCCCTTCCTGTTTGGTTTGATGGGACGGGTTCTATGACCCTCTTTAGAAGAAGTGCCTGCATCTCCTGAGAGACAATGGGCACCTGATCCCAAGGATAGAAGAACCGTCCCGGCGGTTGAGGAGCTGGAATTTTGCTGAATTCTATCGAGTGACCTTGCTGGATGAGCTGAAACACCCAAGCTTCTGCGGTGACGAACCTCGAACCGTCCAGGTAGAGGCCGAACCTCCCTCCGACCGGTACCCCCTGTGTTACTGGAGGGAGCGGAAGGAGAGAAAAGGAGTCAGGACACCGAGGGGAGGGCAGCTTTTGCCCCAGGGGCCTGTTTGGAAAATTTGGCCTGTGGGGTTTGAGCTCCAGATCCAGGAGGCGCGTTTCTTTGCTTAGGCAGCACCAGATTTGTTCCTCCTCCTTTGACGGTGAAAAGGCTGCTTTTTCTGGCCCGTCTTGTATAAGGAACGGACATCCCGCAAGGAACGTTCGCTTTCCTGCAGCCCAGTAATATCTTTAGCGTCGCCGCCAAAGGGGACGGAACCCCTGAAAAGGGCGTCCAGAAGAGAGGACTGCACATTCTGCGCTAGTCCTGCTATACGAAGCCAGGAGAGGCATCGGAGACAGATCCCCGTGGCTGCGGTTCTAGCCCCCGAGTCCACCGAGTCGTAAGTCACCCGAAGGGCATGTAGACACGAGGATTTCCCCATTCTAACTTTATCCAACAACTTCCTTCTCAGGGTTTCATCCTGAACCTCTTGGGAGGTCCCTTTCCAGGTCCAAAACAGGAGCTTTTTGAAAGGTGACCATAAGCGAGACATAATTAAGGGAACGTATCACACAAGAGGAAGAGGAGTAGATTTTACACCCAAATTGATCAAGCTGACACGAGTCCCTGTCAGGAGGCGAAGCACTCAAGTGTCTGGGCTGGGCTGAACAGTCGTGAGCTGCTGTGATGACCATGGAATCAGCCTTAGGGTGGGAGTTAAGGTGAGATATCCCTTCCGGGGGTAGTAGGTGCGGTCAGCTTTGCATGAAACCGCTGTTATGGAGGACAGTTGTTGCCAAATTGTGGTGACAAGGCCTTCATGGGGTCCCATCCACAGAGGAATGGGGATAGGGTCAGAAGTTGCCAGACTGAGTTGTTCCCCAAGGTGTTTTCTTTGCAGGTCTACCTCTTTGGTCGGCCAGCCGCCAGTCGCTTGAATGGAAGGCAGTAAATCTCCAAAAGAGGGGTCCTCCAGGGGAGACTTGGGAGAGTCTTTAGGGGAAACCTCTACAGGGAACCTAGGGTCCGACAGGTCTGTGTCAGATGGCTCGGAACCACTAGGGACCGAAGGTTCTGGTTCTGTGACGCCCATGGTCAAGGAGCCCGAAGCTCTGGTCCGAGTAGGCAGTGGAGAAGTGACCCTGGGAGTGGGTACATCTCCCATAGACTGCCTCATCTCTGACAGAAGCTGCATTCTAGCGTCCTTCCACCAAAGGGGAACGGACTCACGGTCCGGTACCGGAGGAGGAGGGGGCTGGAAGCTCGGATACCCCGGATACTAAGGGTATTGCCAAGACAGGTAATAATACCCGGGATAACCCCGCGTGGGGTGTCCTGGGATAGGATACCCCGGCGTCTGATAAGATGTCGTTGGGTAGCCCGGCGTCAGGTAACCTGGTGTCGGAAGGCCCGGAGACAGAAGCACATGGCCTGGCGTTTGATACTGAGTGGTAGACGGAAGGCTGCCTGGAGGCGGAAAGGAGGGTGCAGAGTCTGGGAACCCAGCCGAATGACCCACTGGGGGCAGTGCCGAAGCGCCAGCAAATGGCGTCGGATCCGGGAGAGCGCCCAAAGTACCAGAGGGTGGAGGCTCCATGGACGGATTCCCAGAAGGCAGTAGACTCCTGTCCAGGGACGGCGGAAGGCCTGGCGGGGGGGGGGGGAGAGACACGAGGGGCCCAAGGATCGGGTGGCGAATCCCTGGGGTGAAGAACCCTGGGGGCCGACGGGCCGACTTGTCCCTCACTCTGTCCGACGTCAGGGGCCAAATTGGAGCCAGACGGGAGAGTGGATGGATCCAGGCGGGCGTCGGAGGACCCGGCGTCTGAAACCACAGATCTGGCCAGGCCAGACACAGCTGAAAAGCCACCACTAGGCTGACTGGCCGAGGCCGCGCACCCTTCGCTGGAGGCGAGGGGTGTCTTATCGGCAGGACAAGGCCAAGAGATTACCACCTCCAAAGAGGCCACCCCTAGCTGCCCGCTCACCTCGGCAGTAGGGGGAGAAGCTGCCCAGCCCAAAGAGGTGGACGGGGTGCCAGAAGTACTCACAGTTACTGGCCTCTCATGTGGCAACGGACTCCGGTCCCGGCACTTCTCTCTGCTTTTCTTCTTTTTAGTGGCCGGCGACGACGACCTTTCCCTCAGTTTTTGGAGCTCCATTTCCATAGTCGCCAAGTGCTGGGTTAGAAGATGGGCCTCAAGGGACCACTTGCGCATGGTTCTGGTCGCCTGGTTGAAGGCCTGGCAGATAAAACACTCCTGGACGTCGTGTTTAGAATCCAGGCAAAGGAGGCAGCGGGTATAGTCGTCCCCGTGCGGGATTTGAGTGCCGCACTTAAAGAACTTTTTCTTCTGTCTAGAAGACATCAAACTGAAGAAAAACTGTTGAGAGAAAATATTTAGAGGCGAAGAAAACTTCGACAAAATACAACACGGGCGTTGGATTGCTGTTCAAACACAAGCCAAATGTTACTGAGGTGACAGTGAGAAAGAACTGGAAAGCGGGCTCGGGACTGCCCCTTTTATAGTCGGGCTGACGTCACACCACCCCGACATCGGGGACGGTCCCCGCTGATGATTGCTATCTACAAGTTTGACGTGCAGTCCTATATGTGAAGACCCACTGCAGGAACCCTCTCGAAGTAAGATCAAAAGATGCAATGCAGCTCACCGGGGGAAGGAGGGCGGGAAATCAGCAACTGCTGCAAGAGCTCCTCTCAAAGATCTACTGTTACAGTAAGTTCTTATGTAACTGTACTAACTTCAAGTGGGAGCTCTTGCAGCAGGCTATTACTATCAGGACTGAATCCCAAGCAGTCCCGCAAAAAGTAAAAAAGGAACCAGGAGGTGGCAGAAAGCACCAGTGCTAACAGGGCACTTCAAGGAACGAGGCCCTGAAGGACCACTAGGCCAAAACCGGCCCTTCGCCTAGAAGTAATGTCCAGGCTGTAATGCTTAATGAAAGTATAAACTGAGCTCCAAGTAACAGCTGCACAGATGTCTCCAATGGAGACATTTCACAAGGATGCGAATGAAGTAGCCACTTCCCTGGTAGAATGACCTCTAACCAATTCCGATAGGGTCTTCTTGTACTTGCTGTAACAGTAAACAATGCAGTTAACCAGCCATCTTGAAATAGTCTATTTTGACACCGGATTGCCTTGGCATCAAGGCACAAAGGCCACAAACAGCTGCTCTGTCTTGCGGTGTGGAGCAGTGCATTTCAGGTAATACCTCAGCGCCCTGTTGACATCCAGAGTATGCAGGGGACTTCCCCCATTCGAACGGTCTGGGTACTACACCGGAAGGTTGATGTCCCGATTCAATGTCAACTCTGAAATCACTTTGGGAAGAAACTTAGGATTTGTTCTCAGGGACACCCTGTCCTTATGAAAAATTAAATAAAGCTCTTTACACATCAGAGCCTGAAGCTCAGAAACTCTCCAAGCAGAAGTAACTGCAACCAAAAATGACACTTTCCAAGAAAGAAAGCAAAGCTCGCAGCCCTCGGCAGGCTCAAAGGGAGGGAGGTTAAGCTTTTCCAGCATAAACAGGAGATCCCAAGGTGGTACTGGATCTCAGATTGGAGGCTTGATATGTAAGATGCCCCTTAAAAAGGTACTGGACACGTCCAGTTGGGCAAGTGTCTTTCCCTCCAATGGTACATGGTATGCAGAGATCACTGACAAATGTACCTTGAAGGAGAAGTAGCTCAAGCCTTGGTTTAACAAGGAGAGGAGATACTGTAGAACAGAGTTCACTAAGCAGGTAACGGGGTCTAAGTGATGGGGTGAAGCCCAAAGGCAGAAACGCTTCCACTTCATTGCATAAGTGGATTTAGTAGAGGGCTTTCTCGCCGACATGAGAATGTCCGCTACCTCCTGGGAAACCCCATACCTGTGTTTACCTATGTCTGCAGGGGCCAGGCATGAAGGTGCAGGGACTTGAGGTCCGGGTGGACCAATGTTTCCTTGTCCTGAGATAGTAAGTGCAAGCTCAGCGGCAGCTGAATCAGGGGTTCCACTATCAGCTGCTGAAGCAGTGGGAACCAAATCTGCCAGGGCCAGAATGGGGCGATCAGGATCATCTGTGCTCCTTCGGCCTGAAGCCTCAGGAGAACCCTTCGAATTAATCTGGAAGGGAGGACAGGCGTACAGAAACTTCCCCGTCCAACAGAGGGACAGTGCATCTGGCCAGAAAACATCAGTCGTGAGCTCTCGCGAGCAGAAACTGGGCAATTTGGCATTGAGTGGAGACGCAAAAACGTCCAACTATGGGTGGCCCCACATGTCGAACAGCTGATCTGCTATTGACTGGAGCAGCTCCCACTTGTGTGTCTTGGACCATGACCAGTTTAGGCTGTTGGCCAAGACATTTTGGACGCCTGGAACATGAACAGCAGTGTGAGCCAGACGACGTTCCAGTGCCCAATAGCAGACTCTCACTGCCTCCCTGCACAGGGGGTAGGAGTGCGTACCCCCTTGTTTGTTGACGAAGAACACTACCGATGTGTTGTCCATCTGGATGAGGAGAGCGCCTGGACAACCTGTTTCGAAAGGAGAAAAAGTTTTGCTGAACTACTAAAAATGGCGTTCTAAGGGTAACTGAAGAGCCGATAGAAGCGGATCTGCGGTGGGAAAAGAACTGAGGTGGGGCTGGGGACCGCCCCCGATATACTACTGGCCAATGGGGCTGAGCCGATGTTGGGGGCGGCCCCCGCTGGGTACTAGCTAAAGGTTTCCAATGCATCCTAGTGCCTGCAGCATAGTTCTAAGAGTAATAGCCTGCTACAAGAGCTCTCACTCAAAGTAAGATCAGTCAGATCCAGAAGTACTTGGATCCGAACCGTGGCCTTCAGAAGAGGGGGAGGCTGATCTGGAATGTGAAGAAGATCTGCTCATCACATGGGAACGCTGCCCCTAGTAGACCGGCGACTGCTATAGGACCGGATACGGCTGTGGGACCAGTGACGGCTGGTAAAGTGCTGACAACAGCTTTCTGACCAGCATCGGCTGACTGCCTTCTGCTATGGGAGAGACGGCAGGTAGCACTAGGCAAATGGGAGCTACGTCTGTGCCACCGTTCTTTATACAAAGTCCGACCACAGGTGTCAGCAGGGGTACGTGAGCATGACTTCGGTTTGGGCTTAGGCAAGGATGGTTTAGGCGTGGGAGAGGAAGGCTTTTCTCCTCGACCTTTGTCCTTCTCTTCCTCCGGGTTGGAGTTTTATCTGGTTGCGGTGGAAGAACATCTTTTTTTAACCTGGCCCCACCAGAAGTGGAAAAGTTCTGTTAGCTCCTCTTTCAAAAACTGCGGAGCTGCTGGCCCTGCTGGGTGGCGAGGTTTATCTGGTGTTGGTGGAGTGATAGGAGAGGAGGAGAGGTCCGGTGGGTCCCTGGGGGAGGGAGGGGACCTATCCCCCTGGTCATCAGGCAGAGAGGCCTTATGGACCAGCGAACATTTAAGATACAAAGAGGTTTTAGCCAACATTCGCCCTTTATCCGGTACCGTAGATGGTTTAGAGCCATCCGGTTTGTAAACCATCGTTGGTTTGGACTTTGAAGTCTGAGCTGTCCAGGGATGGTGAGCAGAGGCCAGCTTAGAAACTGACTCCCATTCTTTATGCTCAGAAGTCTTATCCAGAGCCCCAGGATAGACCAACATCGAGACCTTGTGTGACAGGACTGAGGTCCCCGCGGAGGATGAGGTTCCAACTACCAAGGCGGAGGGTGACCACAAACCAGGCCCTGTTTCCACTGCCCAATATCGGTGGTTTGGCAGGAGTGGATGAGTCCTGCCACCCTGTAGAGTGTTGCCAAGTGGCGGGAGGAGTGGTCAGAACCTCCTGAGTTGAACCCTGAGGAGGTTTTCTTTTTGTACAGTGACAGGGAGCGCAAACGCCCCTTGAACCAGCCCCAGTCCTTTTCGCAGAACGTATGTTGGTCTGAGTCCCTTTTCTTCTCCTTATGGTTAGAGGACGGAGAAGAGGTGGAAGATTTTCCCGCTGGCGAGCTTTGCTTCATGGCCACCTGCTGCTCCAAAATATGGACTTTAAGTGCCTTGAGGCGGCGAATCCTAGCCCAGCCAGTAAAGCCGCTGCAGACAGAGCAGGCCTTGGAGTCACTGTCGGGCCATAGGCAGAAGACACAGGCCTCTGCTTATCTTTCGCTGGTATCTGGCGGCCACAAGCACACTTCACCCTCTTCTTTTCGGTGGACGAGACTGAAGATGGTGAGTTCGACATGCAGTGTAGCAGAAGCAAGCAAAAAGTGGATTTTGACAAAATGAGAAATTATTTTTATAATAATTTCGCTGGAAACTACTACAGGAGTTCTAAAAGGCAACCAAAGAGCCCAGGTAGACGGGTCTGCGGTGGGAAAAGAACTGAGCTGGGGCTGGGTACCATCCCCTGATATACCACTGGCCTGCATCGGGGGCAGTCCCCACCGGAGATTGCTAGCTAAAAGGTTTCCGATGGGTCCTAGTGCTTGCAGCATAGTCCTAATGGTAATAGCCTGCTGCAAGAGCTCCCACTCGAATAAGATCTCGTTACTTGAGTAGGCTCCTCTAGTCTTTGGTTACCGAAGTTCCTTTAAAATAGCATCCAGGCTGGAGCTGAACCAGTCTCCCTCAAGAAGAGGTTAAACAGCTTAGATTCTGAAGCTTGTTCAGTGGCCTAATGCCTATGCCATACGCCCTGCATGGTCGATGCTATGTGGTAGGTCAAACGGGCTGCCCTGCGCAAATTCTCCACTGTAAAATCACCTAGAAACATGGAGGCCATAGCAACCCATTGCCAAATGCTCACTCCTTTCGATCAGGAGTAACAAAACTGCCTAGGGTAGTGACCCATAAGTTTAAGGCGCTGGCAACAATAAAGGTGAAGTAAGAAGTCCGTAGGTTTGTGCCATTAGAGAGGAGTCCTCTTACATGCGGCATCCATCCATCTGTCATGGGAATCTGTCAAGGCCAGAGAACCTTCGATAGCCAGGGTGGTGTGTTTGACCAAATTATGGAGCACCTTGTCCACCAGCAGAGCGACTTCCCACCTGCGAGATTTTTCCTCTAAAAAAGGAAAAGGATGTGCCTTCAGTTTTGGAAGATATTTTTTCCGATTCACACCAGCCCATTCTTGCTCAACAATTTGGTCGCAGGGAATAAAACTCAGGAAATGCTTTGGAGCAGAGGACGACGACGCAGACACAAATCAGACTGACATCCACCATCTCCATGAACTATTCCTCCTTGAGCTGTAAGGACCTACATGCCTCAGCAATAAAAAAAGCTAAGGACTTGTCAACAGGGAAGAAATCGGAATTCTTGACCTGGGCTCCATCCACCCCCCTTCCTCCTCCTCCAAGGAGATGTCCTCTTCTTCAAAAAGCAATTCTTTTTTTGTCTATAAAGGTCAGGAGCTTCCCCAAGATCCCCAAAATCCTCATCCTGACCCAAGCAGTCAAGGTCGAGGTCTGCCTGCACATCTGTCTCCACAGCTCTTCTTGCTGCGATGCAGCAAGACGTGCCTGTGTGTCCCCCCGGCCTTAGGGGTCCGGTTTGGGGTCGGGAGTATCTACTGAGATGTCCTGTGGAACACTGGGGCCCAAAAGCTCACCCAGGAGCAAGAAAAGTGATTTTCACAATTCTGCCTGCCATTGCCAACTGAAGAACCAGGTGTCCCCCTCCCCAGCTCTGAGAACCGGCTTGTGGAACCCTTACGGTATATTATGTTGGGCAACAGGAACCCAAGGGGGAGTGCCTCATCATCCGTTGAAGGTCTTACATCATTCCATTATCAATTGTCTCCGATAAGCCATGGTGCCAAATGTATGTTTATAACTGTGAATGCAAAAAGTACTGCAGTACAACAACTACCAGAGAAAAAATAATTAGCCTCATTAGCTTGCCTGTGCTGATAGCTCTCAAACTGAAGCTGCAGGTAGGGCTCAGGTGGCTAGGCGCGCTCAGGGCAGGAGCACACATGATGTCACAACATCCTATGTGACGTCAGTGTGCTAAGTGTGGAAACGCACGCACTTGCGAATGCACAAGCACAAGGCATAAATTAGTATCAGAGTTGATTAGTGGCCCTTGCTAATCGAAATAAAAAATGATTAGCAATTAGCCGATTTTGATTACCAGTTTTCTAAAATGAGTGTTTTTACCTTAAACCACATAATTATTTATTATTGTATATATTGACAAAATACATTGTATACATAGTTCTGAGGCTGAATTTGCCATTTGGACCAAATTGTCTGCATAGCCTTTCTTATTACCCCACCTCATGTACCCAGTGCAGAAAGTTTTCCAATCCCCGCCACAGTGTATTTCTGCTCAACTGCAACGCCATTGCGTGCCACAGATGCGAAAACACATTTTAGCCAGGATCTGAAAAATGACAGCTGTGACATACATGAGGTGCGGTAATAAGAAGGCTATGCTGAAAATCTAGGGGTCAAAATAGTTAAAAATTCCAAAGTTAGGAGGGTGTGTAGCAAAACTGCAATGAATGGTCATAACTTTGCCATTTTTTCATATTTTGACCCTAAATTTTCAACACACAGCCTTCTTATGACCCTACCTCATGAACAATATGATGGTCATTACACAAATCTGGCCCAAAAGGTGAATTCGCCAAGCGACTGTGAAATCACCTTTGGGTCAGGATTTGCTTAATGACAGTTATATTGTTCATGAGGAGGGGTCCCCAAAAGGATATGTTGAAAACGTGGGGTCAATATCTCAAAAAATGACCGAATTATGCACCATAGTTGAAACCCCCATATAGGACCACATTTACCTTAGTTCTCATACTGCAGTCGCTGGTTCCAGCAGCAAGATGCGTCTTCGATCTGGAGCGCTGATTTTGAACCTAGGACCTGCTCAGGTGAGTGACAGTCTGTAGGGGTGTCGGGAGGTGGGTGGACAGTGGGTGGTCAGGTGGGGGTACGGGAGTGATCAGCAATGGACCATTTTGGTGGGGGGCAGGTTTAAATAAGAAAACATTGAGGACAAAAATGGGGACAGTGATCAGATTGTGGGGGTCCCACTAGACACCAGGAACCTCACAATAGCAGGGGACAGCAATCAGGCGAGGGTCCACTAGACACCAGGGATAAAAGCATTACCAGGATGGCGATCAGTGTTTGGGGGCACTAGACTGTCACCAGGAAAAACAAAGGGCTCGCAACTGGAGGGTGGTGGGGTGCCACTGGAGCACCAGGAAAATAAAAAAAAATACGGGGGACTGCCAGCTTCTATGATTAGCAGCCATTGCTAATCAAGCTGGAAACTGACTCGCATTTCCCAGATTCTTGGGTCGCAAATTGCGATGCGAACCTGCTTATTTTATGCCTTGTAGCACAATGGAAAAGACAGGCAATTGCGTGCACCAATGTGCCACACTATGCGCACCCTCTGGCAAGCGAAAACCAAGAGTAGAAAAGCTGATGGAGGAAGAAGCATGCTCACAACCTTCAGCATGGCTTTATGGCAGCCGCGCAAAAGCATTCAGAGGACTGAAGTAAAGAAAACCTCCTAAGACCATCTGATCACAACACGAGACAAAAAAAAAAAAAAAAAAACACATCAACTGATAAGACAAGCACTTAGCCAGGTGAATAAATCCCCCGCACCTCAGCAAAGAAATGCCCAAAGAACATGTCTGTGGACTGCCAGGAGAAAAGCCAGGCAAAAACCCCAAGGCACAAGCTCCTTAGGATTAGAATTTTTTTTAAACAAAAATTAGCCACACAGAAACCTGAGCCTGCTTTGTGGTTGGGGAGACTGACAAGAGCAGAGGAAACCCCAGGAGCACCACACTACCCCAGAAATAAGTAAATCCTAGTGGCACTTTCTTTCTTTAAATGGAGACCATCAGAACACCCTAGCATGGCAAAGTGGCTCCCAGTCCATGAATGGAAACTGGTAAAGTAGGTTAGCCAATTTGAAAACCGCAGCTTAATAGGCATGATTTTCATTTGGGGTGCTCCTTGGAACCAGGCAGCCCCAACCTGCCATGCAGAACTGCAGCCCCTACAGATATCTTGAAAATCTTGAAGAGTTTTGAGAGAAGGATAAAGGTAATTGCTTCCCCTTTCAATGGCACAGCTGAACTGGGGAATTGCTGCTGCTTGGAATGCTCATATGCCCAACATTCTAAAGCTTGGGCTGTGCCATTCCCCTGGTAGGGGTGCTCTATACCCAGTTGTTGTGAAAACCCACTGGCAATGTGGAGTGCTACAAAAAGGTACAAAATAGAAGGAAAGAGAGACAGGAACAAAGCTCAGTCCAAGGGGGACGGAGGGTGGGTTGACATGGCCTGATGAAACAGATTATCTCGAAGACAGCACGGTTACGTAAGAACTTATCGTAACAGTAGATCTTCGAGAGAGGTTCCTGCAGTATGTCATAACATATCTGACTAGCACCACCTGGCGTCAGGACCCAACAACAGACTTTTCCAGCAATGCCCGATGGGGGACCGTCCACCCGACGTCACGTGACGATGTCAGTGTGACCCTATGTAGTGGGCGGTCCCATGCCTGCCCCTCCAGTTCTCTGCTGGAGCCGGAAGGAGAGGAAAGCTTGGTCTGGAGACCCAAAAGCAAAAAGGGGGGCAGAAAAATTACTCACTTAGTAATTATGTTTCTTCCAGTGGAGTCTTGCTGTATTCTGACAAGTGCAGTTAGCCCCAGCCTTTAAACTGCCCCGGAGAACAATGGGTTAACTTTTCTATGCAGGGCATAGAATGTTCATCTTGCGCTCGGTTGATGTCTCTGCCTGTTGTAATTTGAACTGCAACCGTCAGATCTTTGCGAGCAAAACTCACTAGGTGTTCTGTGTGGAAGCTGTAAAATTTTTACTAGCCAACTGGCAGAAAAATAATCTTTTGGGTTCTCAAAGGAAGACTCAAGTCAGGAAATCCAAACACAAAAACGAATCAAATGAAATAACATCTCACCCCATGAGAAACAGAGGGTGTAAAGGGGGCACCCCTAGGGTGCCAACACTGCGCCTGCCCACCCACATCCCCCCCCCAAAAAAAAATCTAGGTTCTGAGAGGGGAGGCGGAGGGGGGAGGTCAGAATACATCAAGACTCCACTAAAAGAAACATAATTACTAAGGTATTTTTTTCTTCAAACAACTTGAAGTCTTGCTGTATTCTGACAAGTGCAGACTACCAAGCAGAACCTCCATGGAGGAGGGACAGAACCTACTTTGGAAATAGGCTCTGAAGTACTGCTGTGCCAAACCGAGCACCACTCCTAGCCTGGATATCCAGAGAGTAATGCTTGGTAAAAGTATGGACTGTTTTCCAGGTGGCTGCTTGACAAATTTCAAAGAGAGGGATATCCCTGGCAGCAGCCAGGGAAGCAGCTGTACCTCTTGTGGAATGAGCCCTCAGGCCTGAGGGTGGAGTTTTTCCCAGTTTTTCTTAGCAGAATTGTATACAAGACACAATCCACCTGGCAATAGCTCTCTTGGTGGCAGGTTTGCCCTTCCCAACTTCTCCGTAAGTGAGGAACAACTGGAGGGAGTCAAACCTGTGACCCTTGGTACGCTCTATGTAGTAGCTAAGGGCTCTTTTAACATCTAAACTGTGCAGCCTCCTCTCTCCCGAGGAATAATGATCAGTGAAGAAAACAGGGAGAGACAGACAGATTCAGGTGGAAATCTAAAACCACTTTAGGCAAGAACTTTCTGTTAGTCCTAAGGACCACTTTATCTCTGTGAAAAGAGATGAAATCAGGTTCCACTGACAGGGCTTGCAATTCACTGATACGTCTAGCAGAAGTAATGGCTACCAAAAACACAGTTTTCCAAGTCAAGTACTTAAGCTCTGCTGAGGACAAAGGTTCAAAAGGGGGTTGCATAAGCTGAGCAATGCAAACACTAAGATCCCAAGCAGGAGCAGGATCCCTAAAGGGGGGTGGTGTGAAGCAATCCCTTGAAAAACTTACAAAATACAGGGTGGGATTACAGTGAGAAAGACTTGCCTACTGACAGAAAAGCAGAAAGGTGTACCCTAAGAGTACATGTTCTGAGGCCCAGGCTATTAAGATGGACCATATAATCCAGAACTATAGGTAATTCGGCAGTGTCCAGGGAGATCTGCCTCTTGGAACACCAAATGCTGAATCTTTTCCATTTCGAGTTATAAGTCTTTCTGGTGTAAGGCTTTCGAGAAGCTTTGAGAATATCCAGAACTCCCTGAGACAGATGCAAATCCGCAAACTCTAACTCTTCAAGAGCCATGCCTTGAGATTGAGAGACTGAAGATTGGGGTACCAAATCCTCCCCTGTGGAGTCAAAAACAGTAGTGGAATTCAAGCATGCATGGGACAGTCATAAGACAATTCTAGGGGGTGGGGGTAGGAAGAAGTAGGCTGCTGGTTAACTAGGATCTGCAGCTTATCCATTAGGTAGGGAAATGGGCAGACTGGGTGGGCCAAGCGGTCCTTATCTGCCATCAAATTCTATGTTTCTATGTTTCTGAGAGGAGGTTAACAGGTTGTAATTCCTGGGAAGAGACAGGGGAAGATGGCCTGCTAGGGACAGTAACAAGGGATACCATGGCTGCCTGGCCCAGTCTGGAGCAATCGGAATCACTTTGCAAGGTTGTGACCTTATCCTGACTAAAACTTTGAACAGGAGAGGGAAGGGGGGGAAGCATACAGAAATTTCCCTTCCCAGTTCAGAATCAGAGCATCCAGGGGGACTGAGCCCAAGACTGGGGGGTCTGCAACAAAAGAGAGGAAGCTGGTGATTGTCTGGGGCTGCAAAAATATCCATCTCTGGAGTGCCCCATCTTGAGAAAATCACCTTCAACACCAGAGGGTCCAGGGCCCAATCGTGATGGCCCCGAGATATTCTGCTCAGTGCATCTGCTACGACATTGTCCTTCCCTGGAAGGTGAACTGCTATCAGAGAGGTTTGCAGGAAATAAGCCAGAGACCACAACTTCATTGCTTCTGTGCACAAGGCTGTAGACCGAGTGCCTCCTTGCTTGTTGATGTACCATATAGTGGTGGTGTTGTCTGTTCTGACCTGAACCACCTTGTTCTGTACTGATTTGGAAAAAACTTGCAGTGCCAGAAACACCGCCCTGAGTTCCAAGAGATTGATGTGTAGAAGAGATTCCGGAGGAGACCACAGTCCCTGGGTGGTGAGGTCCCCCAAAATGGGCTCCCCAGCCCAGCAGGGAAGCATCTGTGGTAAGGACCACTGAATGAGACTGAGTGGCAAATGGAACCCCTTGCCTCAAATTGTCCTGATCCTGCCACCACTGCAGGACCTGATCAGAGTTCAAGTCACTGGGATTAGTTTGGTAAGGGAATCCTTTCTTTGGGACCAAAAAGCTCTTAAGTGGAACTGAATGTCCCTCATCAGGAATCTTGCACCTTGGACCACTACTGTAGAAGCTGCCACGTGGCCCAAGAACTGAAGGAAATGCCTTGCTGGTCGAGACACCTGAAGGCTGAATGAAGAGGCCAGCTCCATGAGAGCTCTTGCCCTTTCCAGGGGAAGGAAGGCTCTTGCTTTTACCATATCCAGCTCTGCCCCTATGAAGGTGAGGAGCTGAATTGGTTCGAGAACTGACTTTGGTAGGCTGAGAAGAAATTCTAAAGAAGTGAGCACTTGCTGGGTCACTTGCAGGTGTGACCTGACTTGGTCTGGGGACTGGCCCACTATGAGCCAGTCGTCCAAATATGGAAAATTGGAAATCTTTTGTCTTCTTAGGAGGGCAACATCTACTGCCAGGCACTTTGTGAAGACCCTTGGGGCTGAGGTTAGGCCAAAGGGCATTGCTCTGAAATGACAGTGGCCTGAGGGCAACTCGAACCTGAGGTACTTTCTGTGGGAGCACCTGATGAGAACGTGAAAGTAGGCATCTTTGAGGTCCAGGGAGGCTAGCCAATCCCCTGGCCTTAGAGAGGGAAGGATAATTCCCAGAGTTATCATCTTGAACCTTGGCTTTAAAAGATGTTTGTTCAGATATCTTAAGTCCAGGATGGGTCACCACTCTCCTGTCTTTTTGGGGGTTAGGAAGTACCTGGAGTACAGTCCTTTGCCCCAGTGTAGGGTAAGTACTCTCTCTCTAGCTCTTAAAACTAGAAGAGAAGAAACCTCTACCTCTAGGGCAAGGGTTTCTGAAAGATTTGCAGGTGGAAAAGATCTGGCTCTCATCTTTGGAAATTTTTTGAAGCAGAGAACCAGTCCCTGGCTTACTACTTCCAGGACCCACTTGTCTGATGTAACAGACATCCAGTCCTGGACAAAGTAAGCCAGCCTGCCCCCTACTGGGATAGGAGAGTCGACCCGGGCAGACCCATCAGGGTGTCTGCTTGGCAAGGGCTTTAGGCTGAGGGGTGGATGCAGGCCTGCTCATCCCCCTTCTGCTTCTCCCTCTGAAGAACCCCCTCTGTGAAAAGGAAAGAGAGGCCTGTGCTTGGTAAAAAGGCCTTTGAAAAGGCCTGCCCCTAGACTGCTGCCTTTGAGGAGTTGCCTGCCTTTCGCTGGCCTGAGCACTCCTGTAAGTGGTCCTGTATTAGTCCATTTTCTCCATGTAATTCTCTGTCTGCTCCCCAAACAGAGAATTACCCACTACAGGAAAATCCATGGCCTTAGCCTGGGTATCCTGTGAGAGGCTAGTACATCTGCGCCAAGCCATTCTCCGAAGAGCCACAGATGTAGCCATGACTCTTGATGATACATCATTGGAGTCCATAGCAGCATGAAACTGAACTTTTGATGCCTCAATCCCATCTGCAGCCACCTCCTTCAGCTCCTTGGCAAGCTGGGGGGAAGATTGTTTAGCCAGTGCCAGTACAGTGTCCCACCTGGACTTCTTGTACCTGGCTGTATAGGCCATACAATTTGCCTGCCTGAGTCCCAAAGAGGATGCCATGTACTGTTTCTTTGCCATGGCATCAATCTTCCTGGAGTCCTTGTCTGGGGGGGTGATGCCAAGAGATGCTTGCCTCACCACAGGCAGCAGCCTGTGCAACCCCAACATAGCTGCATTGCTGATAAGGAAAGTATAGTTACGTAAGAACTTACCGTAACAGTAGATCTTCGAGAGAGGCTCTTGCAGTAGGTAATTACATATGGGACTGGCGGCAGGACCCCACGGGAAAAATTTCTAGAGTCCCTGGCGAGGACCGCCCCCACGCCAGGTGACCCGTGTCAGGAGACGTGCGGTATAAAAGGGCGGTCCCAGACGCCTCGCTTCCAGTTCTTTCCTGCCACAGGCCAAAAGAGCCGGACAAGAGAGAAGCGGATATTCTCAATGGAAAAGGAGCTGAAAAAGCCTAGTGGGATGGAGGGCGGGAAGGTAGTACCTACTGCAAGAGCCTCTCTCGAAGATCTACTGTTACGGTAAGTTCTTACATAACTATACTATCTTACTTCGAGAGGGCTCTTGCAGTAGGTAATTACATATAGGACTGAATCCCAAGCAGTCTGGAACAATAAGAGGCACCGAGAGGAGGAAAACTACTCCAAAAGGTAATTCTGGTTGTGCAAGTCTCAAGAGAGGAGACCTTGCAAAACACCCAGCCCGAAGCCTGCTCTATGGCGAGAGACAACATCCAAACTGTAGTGTTTCGTAAAGGTAAGGATGGAAGTCCAGGTGGCAGCAGCGCAGATGTCTGCTGCAGACACATTCTTGAAACAAGCCGCTGAGCCAGCTACTCCTCCTGTTGAGTGACCTCTGACTTGACCCGGGAAGGTCTTCTTGTATTTGTCATAACAGAAGGTGATGCAATGAGCCAACCACTTAGACAGGCATTGCTTGGAAACAGCACTGCCTTCCCTTTTGTGAGCAAAAGGGACGAACAACTGATCAGTTTTTCTGCGATCCTTCGTCCTGTTGGTGTAGTATCTCAGAATCCGGTGAACATCCATAGTATGGAGTAAATACTCCCCTTGATTAGAGTACTGCGTAAAAAAGGCAGGTAACTATTGACTGATATAGGGTAGACTCTGCTACTACTTTAGGTAGAAACTTAGGATTCGTGCGAAGAGCAACTTGTTCCTTGTGAAAAATCAAGTAGGGGATTTTACACATCAGGGCCTGGCGCTCGGAGATTCTTCGAGCCGAAGTAATGGCCACCAGGAAAAGCGTCTTCCACGAAAGGAACTTCAAATCCACAGAAGCTGCAGGTTCGAAGGGAGGGAGAGTAAGTTTCTCGAGAACAAAGTTCAAGTCCCAAGGGGGAGCAGGAGTACGGATGGGGGTCCTTCAGATGGAGGACCCCTCTGAGAAAGGTCTTGGAGACCTCCAGTTGAGCAAAAGCCTTGTCTGCAAAGGGAACATGATAGGCCGAAATGGCCACCATGTGTACCTTCAGAGAGGAATGGCTGAGACCCAGGTCAAACAGATGACGTAGATACTCCAGCAGAAGCCCCGCTGAACAGGAGAAAGGTTCCACGTTCTTGGAAGCGGCCCAAATAGTGAATCTTTTCCACTTCATGGCATAAGTGGATCTGGTGGAGGATTTTCTGGCCTCCACTAAAATCTCCGCCACTTTTGGAGACACTCCAAAACGAGATTGGGCTAGGTCTGCAGGAGCCATGCATGCAGTTGAAGGGATTTGAGGCCTGGATGGACCAGGGTCCCCTGATCCTGGGTCAACAAACCTCGAGATAGAGGAAGAGGAGGATCCTCTGAATATTGTTGTAGAAGAGAGAACCAGATTTGCCTGGGCCAGAAAGCAGCGATCAGAATCATTCTTGCTCCTTCTGAAACTAGTTTCTGCAAGACTTGTGGGATAAGTGGAATTGGGGGAAAGGCATAGACGAATCTGTCCTTCCAGTCTAAAGACAGAGCGTCACTCCAAAAAGCGCCTTGCTCTGGAATGAGCGAGCAGAAGATGGGAAGTTTAGGGGGGATGCGAACAGGTCGACCTGTGGTGTTCCCCAAAGTTGAAAGATATTGTCTAGGACCCCTTGGTCCAGTTCCCACTCGTGAGTCAGAGCAGAAGAGCGACTTGGCTTGTCTGCCAGGGTGTTGTCAACTCCCGGAACGTGAATCGCCGTGAGGTGAAGGTCATGTGTTGCCCAATCTCAAACCCTCATTGCCTCCCTGCTTGTTGATACACCACACCACGCACATGTTGTCCGTCTGGACGGCTAGGTGGCCGGGAAGGATGTATTGGTGAAGGGCTTGGAGAGCGTACAACACTGCCCGAAGTTCGAGCACATTGATGTGGAGAGCTTGTTCTAGTTTGGACCAGGAGCCCTGGGTCCGATGAGGGCCTAGATGGGCTCCCCAACCTTCGCCTGAGGCATCTATGGTTAGAGTCTGGGAGGGATGAAAGAAAGGAACTCCTGGAAAAAGGTTCTCTCGAACCATCCACCATTGCAAGTCTCGCATCATCAGCGAGGAGATCAGCAATGAGTGATCTAGGTCGTCCACTAGCTGATGCCACTGAGAGTGTAGAGTCCACTGAAAGATCCTCATGTGGAGTCGAGTGCGAGGTACCGTCGGAATAGCAGCCGCCATGAGCCCGAAAAGGCAAAGGACCGACCTCGCAGAGACCATCCTGCGGTCGGACAACAGACTTATTTGGGTCTGAAGGGTGGATGCCCTGTCTGGAAGCAGGAAGGCCCTGCCCATGGTCGTATCGAGGATCGCCCCAATAAGCTGTAGCCTCTGGGATGGGACCAGATGAGACTTGGAATGGTTGATGGTAATACCCAGGCAGGCAAAAACCTGCTGGGTAAGGGAGAGGAAACGCAGGAGTTCCTCCCTGGCTGAGGCCGCCAGGAGCCAGTCGTCCAGGTACGGGAAAACCTGCACTCCCTTGGTACGCAGAAGGGCCGCCACCACTACCAGGCATTTGGTAAATACTCGGGGAGCCGAGGATAGACCAAACGGGAGCGCCTTGAACTGGTAGTGGTCCTCCTGGAACGCAAAACAAAGGTATTTGCGATGAGATGGGCGAATGGGAATGTGCAGATAAGCATCCTGCATATCTACAGCACAAAGCCATTGACCCAGCCGGAGGAGGGGCAGAAGGCTCTGCAGAGAGAGCATCCTGAACCTTTTGTACTCTACATAAAGATGCAGGGAACTGAGATCCAAAATTGGTCTGAGATCTCCTGTCTTCTTTGGGACTAGGAAGAAATGGGAATAGTAACCCGTCCCTCGTAGATGAAGGGGGACAGGCTCTATCGCTTGCTTCAGCAGAAGGGCCAAGATTTCCTCCTGGACCAAGAGAAGATGTTCCCGTGAGTACGACGACTTCAGAGGGGGGTGGCGGGGTGGTTTCTGAAGAAACTCTATGGAGTGTCCTTCCGCTATGAGCTGGAGCATCCAAGAATCTGTGGTTATCCTCTCCCATCCTGGAAGGTGGAGGGAAAACCTCCCTCCTACTGGTTCCTCCGGGGAGTCCGGAGGCGGTGGGAGAGGAAAGAAGTCAGGTGGTGTGCGGCAGCACCGCAGCTGAAGCACCCGCTGCTTTTTTGGGAGGGGGGAGGGCTTGGCAGCTACGGGGGCCCAGCGTTTTGGGGCCCGCCTTCCCTGGGGTTTCGCCTTTGGCCGATTCAGTCTGCGAAAGGGACGGCGCTGCTGCTGATGGGGACGGTACATGGAATCAACTGACTTCAGAGCCGTCCCCTTCTCTTGCAAATCGGTGATGATGTCCTTGACATCACCCCCAAAAAGCACTGACCCCCGGAAGGGTGCTTCCTGGATAACAGATTGCACCTCCGGGACCAAACCTGACACGTAGAGCCAAGCATAACGCCGTAGGCCTACAGCAAAAGCTGACCTCCTCCCAGCAGTGTCCACTGCATCGTATGTCGCACATAGCATGTGTCGACTGGCCGAACGAGCAGAGCGGACGAGATCAGCCAACTCCTGCTTGACTTGGGAGTCAGGCAAGGAGTCCAGTTTGGCTTCTGCCTGAGTCAGGATGGCCTTCTGGTAGTCACCCATATGGCCGACATAGTTCAGGGCCCTGATCCCCAGTGTGGAGGAAGCGTAAATCTGTCTCCCATACTGGTCCAGAAGGCGTGATTCCTTATCAGGAGGTGACGAGTGAAGATGTTTCGGGTTCGCCGACTGGCCATGAATGGCGCTAATCACGACCGAGTCGGCACGAGGGTGAGAATCCAGGAAATCAACATCCTCTGGAGCCTGATATAGCCGGTTCGACTTCCTAGGAAGTGGGGCTAAGGCCGACGGCAGTTTCCATATTATGGTGGTAAGGTCGGCATGAGGCTCTGTCCAGGGTGGCACCAAGGTAGGAGCTGTCACGGGCAGATCCAGATGTTCAGCGAGTTTCAGACGCTGAGGATCTGGTTCCAGGGAGTGCCACTGATGAACCTCCTGGATTTTCCTAAGCAACTCCGTAAAAGAAGGATCCTCCGGAAGAGTCCTTGGCCTGCGTTTCGACGGAGAGCGAGGCTCGTCGTCTCTCTCTGAGCAACCATCGGAAGAGTCCGAGGAGTCCGAGGGTGAAGAGGAGGATGAAGAAGAGAAAGACTCCCTTTCCCGACCTGGGGGAGGAACGGGCCCCTTGGGAAGCATGTCCTGCCCTTCTCTAGACCCAGAAGGAAGAACCCTGGAGTCCGGAGGTGGTGAGGGAGTGTGCCGCCTCGGACGTACGGGAACCTGGGACGGCACTGTCGCCGGAAGGCGGCTCTCAACCTCTCTGGTGAGCTGAGCCTTGGCCTCAGCCCACCAGGAGGCCAAAGTCTCCTGCAAGTCCACCGGCAGCCATGAGGGCGGTGGAGGAGGCGGGGGATAAGGATACGGTTTATAACCGTACGAAGCGTATCCAAACCCGCCGCGGATAGCCCGGCGCCAGGTATTGTAGCGTTGAGTACTGCGGCGTCGGGAAGCCCAGCATTGGGTACTGTGGTGCCGGATACTGTGTTCCCGGATACACCAGCGTCGATTAAGATGGAGGATACCCAGGAGCCGGGGGGGCTGCCGGAGCAGACGGCCCGGCCGGAAGCCTCACGGGCGGGTCCATAGTGGAAAGCCCAGAGGGCCCGATGGGAGCAGAATGTCTCCCGGAGTCGGTAAGGCCGACGTCAGGGCCGACGGTGGAGGCCCTGGCGCCGGAGGTACCGACATCAGAGGGGCCGGCGGTGGAGCCGGCATCCGGGGAGCCAGCGTCAGGTCTGGCGTTCCAGGTGGAGAAAGGACTGACAGAGGCAAAAGATCCCCAGCTTCGCCCGGGGACGGAGGGGAAAGGTCCTCGGGGTCAGGTTGGGGAGACTCTGGTTCCCCAGATGGCAGCGAAGGCTGCAGGGAACCTGGTACGACGGACGTGGGGGGGAGGGCGCCGTCATCGGGTTTCTTCGCCCGCCGGACGGACGAGCCGACGTGAGGCTTAGTGGCGAGCTCTCGGAGGGCACCGGAGGAGCCGACGTCCGACTTACGAGAGCCGTCACCGGAGGCAGGCTGAGGAGAGTAATCAGCCTGGTCTGGTGGGGAGGAGGCCGCGCGTCGCCCCGGAGGGTTTGGATGTCTTACTGGCCCTCTCCGGGCAGATGTCAGAGGAGCCGACGCCCGGCTTACCGGAGTCACCCACAGTGGTAGGCCGCAAGCCTGCGGCCGAACCTGGGCCGGAGGCCTCCAACTGCCTGGAGGCGCCCGCAAGGCCCCAGCGCGAGCCAGACGGGCGGGCCGACGCCTCGGAAACCTCTGGAGGCAGCCGCTGAGGAGCGATCCTGAGGATGTTACCTGCATCCCAGCGACTCCCGAGGAGATCGCTCTTCTTTAGGATATGGGCTTCCAGGATTCCGGGTAGCCGTTAAAACTGAAGCAGTGCTGGCACTTCTCGACCGGTGATCGGGGCCTAGGCAGAACAGGCACAGGGTGGCCGTCCTTGTCTGCGGTAGTTGGGCGCCCGCGAGTGCACTTATTCTTGTGCTCGGAGGGTGTAGGGGATGACATACACCGGCGCTAGTACTGATGTTAGTCGAAAATAAAGACTTTTTCGGTAAAACTGATGAAGGTAGAGCTGGCCTTGGCGAACTTTTCGGCGCTGCGAGCTAACGAGGAAAGAACTGGAAGGCGGGTGTCGGGACCGCCCTTATACCGACGTCTCCTGACGCCAGTCACCTGACGTGGGGGCAGGCCTTCACCAGGGACTACTAGCTACAAATTTTTCCGTGGGGTCCTGCTGCCTGCCGGCGTCAGTCCCAGATGTAATTACCTACTGCAAGAGCCCTCTCGAAGTAAGATCTCTGTATCCAAGCCTGAAAGAGTATACTTCTTGTCCATTCTTCTATCCACAGGAGGTATGGAATTGGGAGACTTAAGAATTTTTTGTGTCTGTTTCCCAAAAGATTTGTGGAGGGGGAATAGACAGTCTCCTGGACTCTGGGATGTCCATCATCTCTACATAGTCGGGCTCCTCCTGATCCTCCACTGCCTCAACCACAGGAAGCTGGAGGGTATCAGCCACCTTTATGTAAAACATGAAATCTGAAGGGGACTCAGAAAGCCTAGGAGGAGAAACACCTGAAGGTCTGTCTGGGGAGATGTCCGGGTCAACAGGCACATCCAGACTTTCACAATCACCATATTCATCTTCCAACTCTCCCTCCCCCTCAAACTCCGGTTCATAAAATTCTTCCAGGGTATAATCTTGAACCGGGGGAACCGACCGAACCGAGCCCCTGCCAAAAGGTGCCGGATCAGTTGGAACCGGGCAAAGCGATTCCACAATACGACTCACTTTAGCTATTTCTTCGGCAGTCGGAGTATGAGATTCTGGATCTGAACCAATTTGTCTTTGCGTTTTCTTTTTGTCGGAACAGATTCCCGTGGAATCGGCTCTCCTTTTGCCCGAAGAAGTATCGTCCTGGTCAGAGGGCACTCCTTCTGGTTCGGTCGGAACCGAACCGGGCTGGCCATCTGGGTCAGCGGACTTCTCGGCCTCCCTTTCCCTCAGTCTACCTAATCTCTTTTCAAGGACAGATTTGGGAAAATTGTTACAAATTTGGCAGTCTGAATCGAGGAGGTCAAACCCCAGACAATAAATACAGGTGGTGTGGGGATCGGCCTTAGCAAAGACCTCCCCACACTCACTGCAGTGTTGAAACCCAGTGGGCCCATTTTTTTTCTTGGGTTTCTCAGACATAGAAACATAGAAGTTGACGGCAGATGAGGACCGCAAGGCCCATCCAGTCTGCCCATTTCTTTTTCTACCTTATAAATGTGCCATCGGCCTTTGCTCTGTCAGTGGCCTATCTATTCACACTCATTTGTATTGCTCCCTTACGCCTATCCCATGCCTGTTTGAAGCCCTGCACTGTATTCATAGCCACCACTTCTTGAGGTAGGCCATTCCATGCATTCACCACCCTTTCTGTGAAAAAGAATTTCCTCACATTCCCCCTTAATCGGCCCCCCTCTAATCTCATGCTGTGTCCTCTTGTCCTGCTATTTTTCTTAATTTTAAACATGTTAGACTCTTTCACCTTGTTAATACCCCTAAGGTGTTTGAATGCCTCGATCATATCACCTCTCTCCCTCCTTTGCTCAAGAATATACATATTGAGCTCTGTTAATCTGTCCTCATAGGTCTTCTGATGCAGTCCCTGCACCATTTTGGTTGCCCTTCTCTGGACTGCCTCAATTTGGTTAATGTCCTTGTGAAGGTGTGGCCTCCAATACTGCAACGCAGTACTCCAGATGGGGCCTAACCAGTGTCTTGTCAAGAGGGATTATTACCTCCCTCTTACAACTTGTGATACCCCTACTAATACACCCTAACACCCCCCTAGCCTTACCTACTGCTTTAGAGGTCTGCTTGTCTGATTTCAGGTCATCAGTGATGATGATCCCCAAGTCTCTTTCTTCCTTTGTGACTGCTAGCAACTCCCCTCCCAGCCTATAGGTGGCTTCAGGGGTTTCTCTTCCCTATGTGCATGATCTTGCACTTCTTTGCATTAAATCCCAGTTGCCACTCTTCTGACCATTTTGCTAGTTTATCCAGATCTCTTCTCATTCTGCCCACCCCATCTGGATCATCTACTCTGTTGCAGATCTTGGTGTAATCTGCAAACAGACAAGCCTTACCCTCTAGTCCATCTGCAAGGTCACTAATGAAGATGTTGAAGAGGACTGGCCCCAGGACTGATCCCTGAGGTACCCCACTTGTGACTTGCATCTCTTCTGACTGTATACCATTTACCACCACTCTCTGTTTTCTGCCCGTCAACCAGTTTGCCACCCAGTTGACCAACTTCTGACCCACCCGAGCCTACCCAGCTTATTTATCAATCTTCTATGTGTAACAGTGTCAAAGCTTTGCTGAAGTCAAGGTAGGCGACATCAACTACTCCCCTTGGTCCACCACTCTGGTTACCCAGTCAAAGAAATCTATGAGATTAGTTTGACAGGACCTTCCTTTGTAAACCCATGCTGTCTTGGATCCTGTGCCCTATGGATTCCAGGTGTTGCACTATCCTTTCCTTAAGGAGTGCCTCCATAATCTTGCCCACTACTGAGGTAAGACTGACTGGTCTGTAGTTCCTTGCCTCCTCCCTGCTACCACTCTTGTGGAGCGGGATCACATGAGCCCTTCTCCAGTCTTCTGGGACCTCTCCTGTGCTCAGAAACTCACTAAACAGTTCTAATGGCTCTGCTAGTTCCACCTTTAGCTCCTTAAGTACCCTGGGATGTATGCCATCAGGTCCCATTGCCTTATCCACCCTGAGCTTAGCAAGCTCTTGTAGGACCCTTTTTTTTGTGAAGGGAGTAATGCTCACCTCCCTCCCCCCTGTGTCCATGGTGCTGAGCTGTGGGCTCTGCCCTACCCTACCTTCTCTTCAGTAAATACTGAGCAAAAGTATCTATATAGGATAGATGCTTTTACATGGTCCTCCTCCTCACATGCTCCCTTTTCTCCAAAAGCTTAGCAATACTCCCTCTGGACTTTCTCCTTTCACTAATGTATCTATAGAAAGTCTTGTCACCTTCTTTTACTGTCCGTGCTACTGTTTCCTCAGTTTGGGACTTTGCCTGTCTTACTGCCTTCCCTGCTTCCCTTAGGGCAGTTTGGTACCTCCCTATCTTCATCCCGCTGTGTTCCCTTATGTTTCCAGAAGGCCAGCCTTTTGGCTCTGACCTTTTCTGCTACTGTATTTGAGAACCAAAGTGGTTTCCTTCTTTTGCACTTCCTTTTCTGTCTAACACAATGGGATGTTGCTTCAAGTATTGCATCCTTAATGCTTGCCCACTTTGCCTGTACCCCCTCACCTGTGTTTCTTTTTGCCAGGGCTAGCTTAACTCTTTTGGCCATCTTATCAAAGTCAGCTCCTCTGAAGTCCCATATTTTTGCCTTGGAATGGGATGATTTAGATGTAGTAGCCAAATTGAACCATACCATGTGATGGTCACTGGCCCACAGGTGACCCACCTGGAGATCTGTGATCCCTTCCCTGTTAGTCAGTACTAGATCTAGGATAGCCCTGTCTCTTGTGGATTGTTGTATCAGTTGTTTGAGGCCCTCCCCCTGCAGGGAATCCACTATGTGTCTAGTTCTGGCAGATGTTCCTGCTGGTATTGACCAATCTGTATCTGGCATGTTGAAGTCTCCCATTATCAGAACCTCCCTTTAGCTGTCATGTTTGTATATCCTCTAACAGTAATGTGTATGTCCTCCCCTGGTCTGGGGCCTGTAGACAACCCCAGTTCTTATGGCTGTCCCATTTCCTGTTTCCAGGGTGACCCACAGTTCTTCTGGCTCCTTATGTGTATTCTGAATTTCTGTAGCTTTGATATTTTCATTGACATACAGGGCCCTCCTCCCCTTTCACCTCAGTCTCTTCTGAACAATACATAGCCAGGTACTGAAGTCTCCCAAGTGTGGTTACTGGTAAACCACGTCTCACTAATTGCTACTATGTCCAGTTTAGCCTCTGACATTGTGCCTGCAGGTCTGGGATCTTATTTTCCAGGCTGTGAGCATTTGTGTACATGATTTCCATTGGGCAGATTCGGTGTGTTAGTTGTTGGGTGAGGTTTGGCACTACCACAATAAATGCGTATGGGGAGACAAACCTTTTCTTACCTGGTGATGCAAATGAACTGCAAACATGCTGAATCCCTGTTTGACCACTAGCTGGGGGAGGGGTGCTCACCCCTCTCCATGCTAGTTTAAATATTCTGCAAAGATGTCAAACTTCTGCCCCAATGCACTGACTCCCTCCTTAGTCAGATGCAGTCCATCAAATTTAAAGAACTTTCGCTCCCAGAACTGTTGCCAGTTCCCTACAAATCTGTGTCCTTTTTCCATGGCCAACCTAACCAAAACTTACCCTTTTTTCGGCAACCACCAGGCAAGACTCCCCTATCGGTTCCTGACCGTGTCACAGGTCTTGGAAAAAAATGTACTAAAACCAGTTTTGTTTTTTTTTTTTTTTTTTTTACAACCGATACGGACCGGTAACCACACACTAAAGTAAAATATAAGATTTACCGGAATGATGGGTTCAGCCGAACCGATCCACACTTTTTACAAGTTCCACACAGAAAACGGGACAAAACGTATCTAGTACTCACGGTACCACTGACAGAGACTTGAACCGACTATGCGGAAACTAAATTTTGGTAGAAAAATCGACCGAAAACCGACACTTCAACCGACTTCGAACCGAGCTGCAGAAGAAATCTCCGGAGCGACTGTTCAGAGAGGTGGAGTAAAGAATCTGACGGTTGCAGCTCAAATTACAACAGGCAGAGACATCAACCGAGCTCAAGATGAACATTCTATGCCCTGCATAGAAAAGTTAACCCATTGTTCTCTGGGGCAGTTTAAAGGCTGGGGCTAACTGCACTTGTCAGAATACAGCAAGACTTCATGTTGTTTGAAAACCATGACCTACTGCAGGAACCTCTCTCTAAGATCTACTCTTATGGTAAGTTCTTTTACGTAATTGTACTATCTTACTTCAAGAGGGTTCCTGCAATAAGTCATAACCTACAGGACAGAGTCCCAAGCAGTCCTTCCAAAGACAGACTGAAAGAAACATAGGAGGAGGAACAAACTAAAGACCAGACTGGAACCGGCCTAGGACAGAAGGCCCTGCAGAACAGCTAGGCCAAACCCGGCCCTTCGCCTAGAAGCAATGTCCAGACTGTAATGCTTGGTAAAGGTATGGATGGAACTCCAGGTTGCTGCCGCACAGATCTCCGCTGCAGAAACATTACAGAGAAAGGCTGCAGATGCAGCTACGGCCCTAGTGGAATGAGCCTTGACAGACCCTGGCAAGGGTTTTTCATACTTCTGATAACAGAAGCGAATGCAGCTGGCTAGCCACTTAGAAAGGCAGTGCTTAGATACGGCTTGACCCAAAGACTTGGGAGCAAAAGAAACAAAGAGCTGGTCGTCCTTACGCATCTCTTTGGCCCAGAAGGTATAACACTGAAGGTTACAGTGTACGTCCAACGTATGCAACGGAGCCTCACTTCTGTTTGCTGGGGCCGGATAGTACACCAGAAGCTCGACTGAATGGTTCAGAGTGAGCTCCAATACCACCTTAGGAAGAAACCTAGGATGCGTCCTGAGGACCGCCCGGTCTTTGTGAAAATGAAGATATGGCTCCTTACAAACCAGAGCCTGAAGCTCGGAAATCCTTCGAGCAGAAGCAAGGGCAACCAAAAACAGCGCCTTCCAAGAAAGGTAGCGCATATTGCAGCTCATCATCACTGATTCAAAAGGAGGTAGAGTGAGCTTCTTCAACACAAAATTAAAGTCCCAAGGTGGTGTAGGGTTGAAGATGGGGGGTTTCAGATAGAGAATCCCTTCCAGAAAGATTTTTGAGATCTCCAACTGGGCCACGGGTTTACCATCCACCAGCACGTGGTTTGCCAAAATGGCAGACAAGTGAACTTTCAAGGAAGAGTAGGAAATCCCTGAATCTGATAGATGAAGCAGATAGTCCATGAGCTGTGCGGCTGAACAAGTAAAGGGTTCCCCACCCTTGGAAGCCACCCAAATAGAAAATCTCTTCCACTTCATGACATAAGTGGATCTCGTGGAAGACTTTCTGGCCTCTACAATAACCTGAGCAACTGTGGATGAACCCCAAAGCGAAAAGTCGTTATGTCTGCAGGAGCCAAGCATGAAGATGCAGGCTCCCGGGCCCCGGATGCACCAGCCGACCCTTGTCCTGGAATAGGAGGCTCTGCTTCAATGGAAGTGAAACTGGGGGCTCCCTTGGCAACTGAAGAAGAAGCGGGAACCAAATTTGTCTGGGCCATAGAGGAGCAATTAGGATCATCCATGCTCGTTCTACCTGAAGCTTGAAGAGCACCCTCTGAAGAATTTTTTATTTATTTATTTATTTTATTTATTTAGGGATTCGGATCATACCTTTGAGCTCAGAGCTCTTTTACAAAGGTTCCACGTCAAACAGTGACAATGACAGCAATAACAAACAGTTTACATACAATACTCGAATAATAGGTAGCTAGTATACAGTAAGGATACAATGTTATTCATAGTACCAATGGTGATAGTACAGCGTCAAGAGCATTCAACTAGGGTAAAGGACAGTGTTTATATGTACCGAAGGAGATAAACAGGTGTGACACCTAGTGTGAGAGTCCAAGGAGGAGTCAAGGTGGGGGGGGAGTGGGCAGCCAGAAGAAGTGGCTTTGTCTAGGAGGTTGGGGAGGTAGTGGTAGTATGTTGGTTTTAAGGTTGATCCAGTGGGAGAAAAGGCACAGGGGGGAGAGGAAGACAGAGGGATAGGGCAATAGGGAAGAGTGGGTGTAAAAGGAAGGGGAAGGAGAGTGTGGGTGAGTGGGCATTATGGGTGTTAGAGTCCTAGTGGCAGTCACAAACTGTCCTAGTAAGAAGGTGTTGCCTTAGGCCATTTTTGAATTGCAAGATGCATTGGGAGTTTAGAATGTGCACTGGGATTTCACTGAGCCATTGGGGGGCCCTAAAGCTGAAAGCACTCTGTCCCGGCACAGTTCGACGGAAAGGTGTTGATAGGGCCCCCCTCATCCTGCCTCTAGTGGTATAGCTGGTAGCACTTGATGTTAGGATGCTAGAAATGCATGGGGTGGTTTTACCCATTAGTGCCTTTTTTCCAAGAAGACATGTTTGGAATATAATCCTGTTCTTTAGTGGCAGCCAATTGGTCTCCTTGTATAAGGAGCAGGTGTGGGTATTTCGATCTGCAGCCATTGTGAGCCTATTTGCCTTGCTGAGGGCAATGTGAATCCTTTTTAGTGCAGTGTCTGTTGCTGCGCCATAGACCACCAATCCATAGTCGATGGTAGAAAGGATGGAGCTGGAGACTGAGAGACAGAGGGCCTCTGGAGTGAGATACTTTTTATGCCTATATAGTACACCCAGCTTGGTGTTCACTGCCTTTACCACTGTGTCGATGTGTTGGGTGAAGGTGAGGCAGTCATCAACGGTGACCCCCAGGTACCTGAAGGTCTGAACTTGTTCCAGCAGCTCACTGACTTTATTGGAGATGGTTAGGGGAGGGAGCTTCTTTTTGTGCTGTGGGCTGGCTGTGAGCATCACCTTGGTTTTTTTGTAGTTTAATAGAATTTTATGGCTACAGAACCAGTCTTCCAGCTTGTAGAAGGATGCCTGCAGCTGGGAGTGGAGGGCAACTATTGATGAACTGCTGGTGAGAAGCACAGCGTCATCTGCGTAAAGTATCAGTTTAGTGTCACAGGCTTCAGGAAGATTATTTAGGAAGAGGCTGAATAGTAAGGGCCCCAGTATTGACCCCTGTGGGACCTCTAAAGATACTTCGTTGGAGCTAGATACTGTGTGCCCAATTTTTACACGTTGGCTTCTGTGTGTTAGGTAGTCCTTGAACCAGCAGACAGCATTGGTTGCAACCCCCAGGTTCTGTAGTTGAGTCAGGAGGAGAGAGTGATTGACAGTGTTGAAGGCTTTGGTGAGGTCTATGTAGACTGACCCCATCAGCTTTCCTTCGTCTAGTGCCTTGTGCAAGTAGTCAGTGTAGTCCAGCAAAGCTGTGGAGGTACTATGATTCTGCCTGAAGCCATGTTGGTTTGGACGTAACAGGTTGTATTTGTTGAGGTAATCTGTGAGTTGGGTGGCCACAATCTTTTCCAGGGCTTTAGATAAGGGAGAGAGGATGGATATCGGCCTGTAATTGGCGGTGCATGTCATATCACCATTCTTGTGCACAGGCCACGAGGCCTGTTTCCAGATCCCAGGAACTGTGCAAGAGCCAGTGATTTGTTAAATAGTTTTGTAACTGGCACGATGATGACATCCAGTGTTAGGGATAGGAGTTTCATATCGAATCCTTCACTCCCCATTCTGGTCTTGCCTAGTATTTTTTTTTACGTATTTGTAAGCCTTCTTCACTGACACTTTTTTGAAGTAGAAGACAGGGATTGAGCCCTCTTGAGGCGTGCAGCTGGCTTGTTCTCCAGCAGGGTACAGGTAGTCAGGGGGTAGCACTCCAGTCAGGTCAGTAAACGCTGTGTTGAGAGAATCCGCGATGTGCTGAGGGTCAGTAATCGTGATGTTGTCAATGTTGAGCGAGTGGGGGATCTTCTTCTCATCCTTCCCAAGAAGGATTTGGATGTTATCCCAAAAATTCTTCCCATTGCCCCAAGTTTTTTTAAGCTGCTCCTTGTGGAAGTTGGCCTTTGCTTGGAGGATAAGGTTGGTGCAGTGGTTTCTTGCAGCTCTGTAGCATTGGAAGTTGTGTTTGCTGTGAGAGGACCTGGCTTTTTCCCAGAGATTGTCCCTTTCCTTCATCTGGGCGAGGAGATCCCCTGTGATCCAACCATTAACTTGACCCCGAATTTTTCTTTTCCTCAGTGGTGCAAAGATATCGCATATCTTGTTGAAGCCCTCTATAAAGAAACTTAGGGCCTGGTCAATATTAGGCGCATGATCGATGGGGGACCAGTCATACTGGGAGAGGGCAGAGGAGAGGGACCCAATCTTGCCCTTCCCCAGGACCCTACTATTAATTATGATAGGCGGGGCTTGCTCAATTTGTTTGACCATGTGAAAGTGACGGGGAGTGATCACTTAAGGTGTCAGGCAGGACCTTAAGTTCAGAGAGAGAGGAAGGGTAACTCGAGAGGAGCCAATCGAGGAGGGTGTCTTCCTGTTTTGTGGTTCCGCCTTGTTGGGCTGTCTACAAGTTGGGTCAGATTGGAAGTAGCGACCATGTCCTTGAAAGGCGTGGATTCCTCCCTCCCAGTTGATGTTAAAGTCACCTGTTATGAAGCTCTGTGCCCTGAGAAGGGTAGCAACTGTATCCAGTATTTTTGGGAGGCCATCCCTGGCTTAGTGGGTGGAAGATAAACTGATGCTAAGATTAGAGATTTGCCGTGCCGTCCGACCTGTGCTTTTATTGCTAGTAGTTCATGATCATCCTCGACCCTGGTAACAGGGAGGACCGAACATAGGTAATCCCTGGCATAGATAAGGACTCCTCCACCTCTCTTGCCACACTGTCTTTCCTGAATGTTTGATATCCTGGAAGCATCACTTCATTGTCTTTTATCCTGCTTGACAGCCAGGTCTCTGTCAGACACAGAATGTCAGGTACATGGTCGGACATCCACGCTTGGAGTAGGTCAAACTTTGCTGTGAGGCTGCAGATGTTCAGTGCAGCTACTTTCAGGCCTTTACTCGTGTTTCCCCCTGCGTTTGATACTGGTGGTGGGCCAGGATTGGCATGGACATTACCCGATAGAAGAAGAAGCATGAATATTATTTTCTTGGCTGAGAGGTTTATGCAAATGGTGGAGCGTATCTTGCGCCTCCTGCTCTTGCAGTGGGGGAGGCGAGCGTTCACCAGGGTGATCTTTATGGGCATGAAAATGGTAATGTTGATGACCATGGCAGGTGTCGGGTGCCCCAGGCTAGCAGGTGGGATGCAGGTGGTGGAAAGCTGAAGCTCCTTCAGCACAGTTGGCATTGGGGTGCCATATAGTCAATTTTTGTCAACAGCAGGTTCTCGCAGGGGTGGTAGTGGTCCAGCTTGGCATCGTGGGCCTGTAGCACCCACAACGAGTAAAAGAACTAGGAGGATAGAGTAATCCATGCTAAAGCAGAGGTGGTGGCAAGGAAAAGGTGAATGGAAAAGGATGGGAAGGTGCACAAGAATCTCCCTGTCCAGGAGAAAGACAATGCATCGTGCCAAAAAGCACCATACTCTGGAACGAGCGAGCAAAATCTTGAAAGTTTGGCACTGGATGGGAAAGCGAATAAGTCGAGTTGCGATCGCCCCCATCTCTGAAATAGTGACTCTGCCACTTCCTGATCTAGTTCCCATTCATGCGCAAGGATGAACAATCTGCTTAAATTGCCCGCCAGGATGTTTTCCACTCCTGGAACGTGCACTGCTGCAAGAGACAGGTCATGCTGAACTGCCTAGTTCCACACTCTCAGCACTTCCCTGCAAAGGGGACAGGAGCGAGTGCCTCCCTGCTTGTTGAGGTACCAGTCTACTGACGTACTGTCTGTCTGGATGAGTAGTAGTCCCTTGGGGAGAATGGTCTGGAACGCTTGGAAAGCACACAGAACCGCTCGCATCTCCAAAATTTTGCTGTGCAAGGACCTCTCCGACTGGGACCAAAGTCCCTAAGTCTGATGGTCCTCCAGATGAGCCCCCCAATCCTGACTGGAGGCATCCGTGGTAAGGAGTGCCAGGGGGGCAAGTCCCGAAATGGAAGGCCCAGGGACAGGTTCAAGGGATCCTTGCACCAGAGTAAATCCCTCTGAAGAGCAGAGGAAGTGAGGACCGGCTGGTCCAATTGGTCCTGGAGCCGATCCCACTGAACCCGCAAGGACCACTAAAAGATTCTCACATGGAGCCTCACCAGGGGACTGTGGAGATAGAGGTCGCCATCAAGCCTAGAAGACGGAGAACTTCTCTGGTTGGTAGATATCTGGAGGAGGCCACCAGGGTGGCCTGCTTGATCAGAGTATCCCTCCGACCAGGAGGGAGGAAGGCTCTGCCCTGAATCGTATCCAGAACAGGCTCAATGAACTGAAGCCATTACGAAGGAGTCGATGAGGACTTGGGGATACTGACAGTAGTCTGGAAAACAGATCCAGGGTAATTGAAAGGGCCTCCGAAAGGGACGCCCTGGACAGAGCCCAAATGAGCCAATCATCCAGGTAGGGAAAAACTGTTATGCCCTGCTGTCTCAGGGACGCAGCCACCACCGCCAGGCATTTGGTAAAAACCCTGGGTGCCGAAGACAGGCCAAAAGGAAGAGCCTTGAACTGGAAGTGCTCCCCCTGGAAGGTAAACTGCAGGAAGCGGCGGTGACCTAGGAATATCAGGATGTGCAGGTAAGCATCCTGCATGTCCACAGCACACAGCCAGTGACTCTCCTGCAACAGAGGCAGGAGGCTCTGGAGGGTCAGTATCCTGAACATTTTGTACTCGACGAACAGGTCGAGCCTGCTGAGGCAGAGGATGGGTCACAGGTTGCCTGTCTTTTTTGGAACCAAGAAAAATGGGAGTAGAACCCCCGCCCTCTATGCCGAAGAGGGACCGGCTCTATTGCTTCTTTTGACAGAAGACCCTGTACTTCCTCCCTTACTAGCAGAACTTGGTCTTGGGAGTAGGCTGACCTTCAAGGAAATGACTCCAGAGGAGGTTCCAGAAACTAACTGCAGGACCCATTTGTCAGAGGTGATGCTGTGCCAATCCTGCACGTGGCGGGCAAACCTCTCCCCCACCGGCTCCTCGCTCATGGGCGGAGGAGCGGGTGGGGCGAGGGAATCAGGAGTTGGCGGTACGGGCTGGGGGAAGACCCCCGGACAGACACTGAGTTTTGGAGGCAGGGGGCATGGACACCGTTCCCGTGGCCTTGCGCTTACCCTGGTGATACTGAGTACGTTTACCCTGCCTCCAAGTCTGCTTTCGAAAAGGTTGCTGAAGTTGGTTGCCTGATCGATACATGGACCTCACACACCCAAGATCCTGGCCGCATCCTTGGGAGGTCTGTGATGATGTCCTTGATGTCACCATCAAAAAGCCCTGAGCCCCGAAAGGGGGCGTCCTGAATTGCCGACTGGACCTCATTAGCGAGGCCCGAAATGTGGAGCTAAGCATGCCGCCGAAGGGAGACGGCGGTCGCTGAGGTTTGAGCCACCAAGTCGACCAAATAATGGGTGGCATGAAGGGCATGCCTTCAAGAAATCTTTGACTGGTGAATGTCCCAGGCGAACTCCTCCTTAAGTTCCGAATCCGGCATTGACTGGATACAGTCCTCCAGCCTGGCTAAGGTGGCTTTCTGGTGAGACACCATATGGGCTACGTAATTCAGTGACTGCAATGCGCATGCAGCTGAAGAAAAAAAAAACTTTCTTCCCAAACTGGCCAAACTGCTTCGACTCTGTCTGGAGGAGAAGTGCTCATGTGCTTAGGTACGTTACAGTGATCCTGAGCAGCCGAGATGACAACAGAATCCGCTTTAGGGTGTCCTGACAAGAAAGGGGCCTCCTAGGTGGCCGGTAAGTCCTGTCCGCTCTATTAGGGACAGCCAGGATGGAGTGGGGCAGTTGCCAGATGGTCGTGGTGAGGTCCAATCAATGGAGGAACTGGAATGGGGGACAAAGACTCCAGGTCCAAATGCTCGTCGAGCCTTTGTCACATTAGGTCCTGATCCTGCGACTCCCACTCATAGAATTTCCGAATGGACCTCAAAAGGTCAGAGAAAGAAGGATCCTCTGGCGGAGACTTGGGAGAATCCTTCCCTTACAGGGACCGGGGACTCGCTACCAGACAAGTCCTCTGAAGATTCCATGCCCCCCCCCCCCAAAGTCCGGATTGTCTCTTGGTTCAAAATCCGAGTTGAATATCCTTAGGATCTGATCCCCTCACATGGACCGTATCAGACAGAGTCCACAGAGGACCTGGGAGAAGAGCGAGGTTGGGGAATCTGCTCTCCAGGTCCAACACCAGCTTGGACCATGCCTCCTTCCACCAGGACTGAATAAAAGTCCTGATATAAGGCTGAAGAGCCTGAGGGGTGGAGGCGGGGGAGGTGGCGGGGGGGGCGGAATAAGCCAGGGGTGGCAGGTAGTGGTACTGTTGGTATCCCTGGGAGGCACAATCCAGGTACGTGTTGTAGCCGGGAAAATAATGCCCCGCGGAATGCCAGTCAGGCAAAGGATCAGCTGGGGTATGGTCCAAAGGAAACCCCCTAAGGGTAGTGCAGGACATAATGGAGTCTCGAGAAAATCCCTGTCAGAGGAGCAAACGTTGGGAGAGCCCACATCGGGCCAGCCATAATGTATAGGTGGCTGGTCCGGTATCGGGATAGCAGATGTCAGAGTCGCTGTCGACTGAACCAGCAGGTCCAATGTCAGAAGCAGATCTGGCGTCAGACTGGCGGTAGAACCCGTCACAGGGTATCCGACGACGGACCCGGGTCTGGTGAAAGGACCAGCAGAGGAGGCATACGATCGGGTCCCAGCAAGGAGACAGTCATTGGAGGGTCCGGCGTTGGAACCATAGTTGCCGGAATCGACGGAGGGTGATCCAGCCTAGGGTCATCGACCGGCTGGGATGGACTCCTTATGGCAGGGACAGGAGACACCTCCTGGGCAAGCTCTGATGGAGGAGGGACCTCCCGAAGGGGAGCACGGGTGCGATCCTGATGTGTGCTCCACATCCAGGGGACCGGGGCTAGAAGACTGTGCTGCTCGCGGGGGAGGGGCCGTCTTCCCTGGGCTCATATCCAGACGTCGGGTGGACTGACTATTATCCCTGACGGGAGAGCCGCATCTGTGCGACCCCCAGGAGAGGTCATCTTAACGGACGCAGGAGCTGGGAAGGAGGGGGAGGAGCCCCCTACCGAGGTAGTGGCTCCAGCCATGCAGGACCCCGGGGAGCTGACTTTAGCGGATGGAGCAGCGCAGTCCCTGGAGGAGCCAGGAGCAGACTTACCTGCTAGAACCAGGAGCAGGGTGGTTCCACTTGAGTTCCCGGATGCTGCCTGGACAACTTTGATGGAAAGCAGCAGGGGAGAGGCCTTGCTGCTTGGAAGTCTCGGCCCTGGAACCCTCCGGATGATGTTCCCGCTCCCCGATGTTTCTCCTCCTTCTTGTGCTTAGAAGGAGAAGATGAAGAAGGTGATGCTGAATCTCTGATCTTCTCCATTTGCTTCTCTAGGGCAGATAGACAAGTCTTCAAAAAATGGATCTCCAGAGCCTGCTGCCTCCGTTTCCGGGTGGCCTGGCTGAACGGCTGGTAATCTGGGCAGGTGGCCGAGGGATGGTCTGGACCTAAGCAAATGCACTTTCAGTGACCGTCCTTGTGTGGGATCTGGGCGCCACAAGTCTCACACTTCTTTGATGTAGAAGAAGACATAGAAGCACTTACGATACCGAAAAAACCTAAAAGGATTTTTGAAATAAACAGAAAAAACGGCGATCGCTGTGAAGGTCTACCGCAAGGTAACTGCACGAAGCAACGGAAGGAAAGAACTGGAGGGCAGGCGTGGGGACCGCCCACTATACAGGGCCATGCTGACGTCATCAAGTGACATCGGGTGGGCAGTCCTCCATCGGGCATTGCTACAAAAGTCTGCCGTTGGGTCCTTACGCCAGGTGGCACTAGTCCGATATGTTATGACCTACTGCAGGAACCCTCTCAAAGTAAGATCTACTATTACGCTAAGTACGTTAGCTGCTTTATCGTCTTTGAGGGTATCTCTTTCATCAGGCCGGGTGGGTTGACACCTATAGAACAAGTCCCCAAGCAGTACTGACAGACAATCTGGGTAGCTGGAAGCTAAAGGCCTAGGAAAGAAGGCCTTGAAGCACAGCTAGGCTAAAGCCTGTCCTTCTTTAGGCAGTGTTCAGACTGTAGTGTTTAGTTTGAGTGTGGACAGTACTCCAGGTAGCAGCTGTACAAATCTCTGCAGTGGACACATTCCTGAAACAAGCAACTGAAGTGGCCATGCTTCTAACTGAATGGACACACACACCTAGAAGTTCCTTACCATACTTCCTCTAACAGAAAGTAATGCAGCTGGCCAACCTTCCCCTTTCTGTTTGTTCTGCCTCTTCTACATCCTCCCTAAAGTCTCTTCTTTCTGACTTTTGTCATCCTACTTGCAATGCCTTTGGCACCCCCTCTTTTATTCTCTAGTCTTGTCTCTTTTGCTGTTCCATTTTTTTCTTTCTGTATAATATTGAGAGTGTTTTAATTCTCTGGCTTTGCCTTCATTTACTTTTTAAGTCTTTTCCCCTGCAGTCGCGGCTCGAAGGAACTCTCAGGCATCCTCTCCGTGTCTGCCCGCCTGAGGTCCTCTGCGGTCTTGTGCACTCTCCCCCTCCCCTCCCCCCGACAGCACCCCTGGTTTGACCCGCCCGGGGAGGGTAGCCAGACTCCTTCCTTGGGCTCTCTTAGTAAGGCAGACTCTAGCAAGCGGGCGGGGCCCGGGTGAAGGAGTGATGAGGCACTGGCTGAGTCGGACCCGGCGCTGGGCATGGAGGATAGGTGCCGTCACCTATCCCTGCGAGCTGGGTTTTTCCTTTGTTCTGTCCCTCTCCCCGCGTGCGCACCCCCCCCTTCACGCTTGGCGCACAGCAACCCTGTCAGCGTCGGGCACGCTGTTACGTGCCACCCGTGCTGCTGCGGCGCCCCCGATCTCCACCAGGGGCTGCTAGAGCTCCGGGCACCCCAATGCCCTCCCTCCAGGACAGGAAAGCAGCCCGACGGGTGCTCAATCCGATCCCTTCCCTGCCGACCCCGGCGCCCGAGGTTGCTCCTGAACTCAGGTCGCCGGCATGGCACAAGTGTGGCGTCCAGCGCCTCAAAACCTCAGCACCACCAGGCCAGCTCTTTCATTTACTTTTTGCCTTACATTATGATTCTGCTTGTATTTGTATTTACTTTATTATATTGTTAGCTATCTCTCCCACCCCTCTCCCCAGAACTCCTCTGAAAATGAGTTGTCAGCTCAGTATGTACTTCCTGGTTAAATAAATAAATAAAAAAAAGTTTATTTAAAGAACAATTTCGACAGGCACCACTTTCAAACCGGAAGCAGGCTTCCTGGAAACCCTCAGGACTTTGAGGACCTCTTCTGAAAAGTGAAAATTAAAAGTACTCTAACTCCACAAGAACCAGGCCTTGAGGCAGTATGACTTGAGGTGTGGAAATGTTAATCTGCTTTGAGGCATGGTCAGTAGGTTGTGTCTCTGAGGGAAATGAACTGGCTGTTTGATGGAGAGGGCCAGGAGCAAGGAGTACCAGGGCTGTCTGGCCCATTCTGGGGACACCAGTATCATGGTTGCAGGCTGGCTCCTTAGCTTCAACAGAACTCAAAGGAATGGAGGGAAGGCATACAGGAACCACCCAACCACACCAGAGTCTGGGCACCCATGGGGCTGAGCCCACTGCTGGAGGTCTGCAACAAAAGAGAGGGAGCTGGTAATTATGTTTTGAAGCAAACGGGTCTCTCTCTGGTGTGCCCCAACTCCTGAAGATTGTGGCAGCACCTACCTGTTCAGAGACCATCTGTGTTGCTCTTGGCTGATCCAAAAGGGAATTTGCCAGGACACTGTTCTTCCCTGGAAGATGAACTGCTGATAGCAGCACTTCCAAGGCGTAAGCCAGATTCCAGATCTTCACAGCTTTTGTGCACAGCTTGGGGGATCTTGTGCCCCTTTGTTTGTTGACGTAATACACGGTAGTTGTGTTGTCTGTCTGGCCCTTTATCTGGGGAGCAAATGACTGTAGAGCGAGAGAGACTGCTCTTAGTTCCAGGAGGTTTTTATGCTCCCTGGATTCCCAAGGTGCCCACACTCCACTTAGTTTTTGGTCACCCAGGTGAGCTCCACAGCCCAGAAGGGAGGCATCTGTTGTCAGGACGACTGTGGGGAACTGCTGCTGAAAAGGCATACCTACCCTGAGGTTGTCCTTTTCCTTCCACCAGTCCAGAGCATGCAGATGTGTTTTTGTCATAGCACCAGCCTTGACAGAGAATGCCGTCTTTGGGACCAATGGGCCCTTAAGTGGTACTAGAGGTCCCTCATCTGAAATCTGGCCCCTGCCATCAAGGCTGTGGTGGAGGCCGTATGACCCAAGAGCTGAAAGAAATGCCTTGCTGGTCTGGGCTGACCCAGGACAAAGGAGTCTGCCAGGTTTATTAGGCTTTCCCCCGTCTTGAGTTAGGAATGCTTTCAACTGGAAGGCATCTAGTTCTGCTCCTATGAACTCAAGGACTTGGACTGGTTCTGTTTGGGACTTCTGAGTATTTATGAGACAACCCAATCTCTCCACTCCTTTTTGCTGGGGCGGGAGTTATGAAATTTCTGCAAACCCGCAGTCTGGGAAACCTTTTGAACTGCAGTGTGAGCCCTTGGCTTACTACTTCCAGGATCCACTTGTCTGTGGTAATGTATTCCCCTTCCTTAAAGAACTAAGCCAGCCTTCCTCCCATAGGCAATGGATAGGCTACCTGAACTGACTCGCCAGGGGTTCTGCTCGGGCTGTATCTTAGGAGCTGGGGTCGGTTTAGCCTGTTTGGAAGCTCTTCTGCCCATGCCCCTAAAGTAACTCCTCATCTGATAGTAATCAGATGACACAGGTATGGGCATGAAGAAAATAACTCCTACCTCTACCTCCCCTTCCATGAGGCCTATAAGAAGTAGAGGCCTCTCTCTCAGAGCTGCTTTTATAGGTGGCCTTGTACTCTTCCACCTTTTTCATATATGCCTCTGTTTTGTCACTAAATAAAGAACTGGTCTCACATGGAAAAGCCAAGGCCGCTGCTCGGGTGTCCTGGAACAGGTTAGTAGTTCTGAGCCAGGCAAACCTCCTTAAAAAAAATGGCATGGGCCGTGACCCTGGAAGCAGTTCATTGGTATCCACTGCTATATGGAACTGGTATTTAGCAGCGACAATAGCAGATCTGGTTGTATCTCACAAATCCTGTGCTAGGTCCCCTGAGGCCTTTTCACTCATGGCCAGTACAGAATTCAAGAGGGCTTTCTGGTACTGGGCACTATAGACCATGCAGGCAGGCTGCCTCAAAAGAAGGGAGGCAGTGGTAGACACTTTCTTCCCCATACTGTTCAGCTTCCTGTAGTCTGTCTGGGGGCTGAGAAGACAGGGAACCTTGGCTTTGTCACAGGCAGACGCCTGGACCACCTCTTCATGATCTGGGTGTGAGAAGAGGTACTCGGCATCACGCCTGTTCAGCTGGTACTTCTCAATTTTCTTGTCAATCCCCGGAGTAGACATAGGGGTCTGGAACAACTTAAAGGTTGCCTTCCTATGGGGGTTGTGTACAGGTAGGAGCAGCCTCTTAGCTGGTGTCAACCCCACCATATCCAGAAATTCCACCTCTACCACATCTCCCACCAATTCCTGGGTGGGTAGGTCGAGGGTATTTACCATCTGCCTAACAAAGGCGTAGTGAGAGGAAAAATCCTCCGGTCCTCAGGGAGGGGAGCTGAACTCTTGCTAAGGGGAACCATCATGTTCAATGGGTTCCTCTTCCTCATAATAAAACCTGCCTCCACGGTGCTCAGGAACCATATGGGGAGCAGAAACTGAAGGAGAAAAATTGCCAAGCTTTAGTTATGTCCTCCATAGAGAGCATTTTTGCTCTGTCCAGTGATGGCTCCTTTCCTTCTTCAGGAAGGGCAGCAACAGGTTTCTCTTTCTGTCTCTGTTTTAGCAGGAACCAAGTCCGGAATCTGCTCAGGGGATCTCTTAGCTTGGCAACCTCTGAGTTCCCTCTTCTTGGATTCCAGAGGCGTGCCCTTGTCGGGTGACACCGGGACCTTGGCAGGCAGGTCCGTGGCTTGTGCCCCTCGAGGTCTTAGTGGTGACTCTTAGCGGAGTCACTTCCAAGATCTTAGTGGTGACTCTTAGCGGAGTCACCTTTGACTTAGATGATTTCTCTCCCCCCCCAACCGACCTGCTTTAACCTGTACCTTTTTTAAGGATTTAGAGTGCTCACCAGAGCCCGGAGAAGAGCGGGCTTTCTTGGGGGAGGGCCGCGAGTGGGACCGGGACTTGGACCGGTGGCGGGACCGACTACGGTCCTCGTCTCTGGACTGCTTGGATTTCTCCTTGCTTGAATGTTTGGCCTTCTCCCTGGAGCGGTGTAGATCCATCTTCTGTTCAAGCAGGAATGCCCTGAGAGCCTTTATGCGGCGGATCCTGGTCCTACTTGTGAAGCCCTGGCAGGTGGAACAGGCCACAGTGTCATGGTTAGGCCCCAGGCAGAATACACATTTGGTGTGGCCGTCCTCAGCTGGAATCTGACGGCTGCAGCTGCACTTATGCGATGGGGTCACGATGAGACCAAGGACGGGGATGACATAAATCAGTACTGGAACAAAACGTCAAATAATATGAGAAAGAAGTGAAAAAAACTGAGTTTTTTACTGGTGGGTGGCTAGCCAAGAACTTTCCAACGTGTGCAGGTCGTGGCGGGAAAAGAACTGGGGTGGAGCTGGGTACGCCCCCTTTTATACCATGGCCGACGTTGGGGGGTCCCTGCTGGGTACTGCTGGCTGAGAAGTTTTCCAGTGGGTCCCAATGCCTGCGGCGTTAGTCCTAACTGTAATAGCCTGCTGCAAGAGCTTCCACTCGAAGTAAGATCCTCAGAGTTCTCTCTTTCAGGAACTCTGGGATCTGATGTGAACCTTTCCTTTTGTTTACTATGAGACGAAGGCAGTCCAGAGGAGAGCAAATAAACTGGTGCGGGATCTGCATCAAAAGCCCTTTGAGGAGAAACTGAAGGACCTCAATATGTACAGACTAGAGGAAAGGAGGGAGATGGGGGATATGACAGAGACTTTCAAATACCTCAAGGGCAGAAATAAGGTTCAAGAGAGAAGCCTTTTTCAGAGAAAAGGATGTACGAGAACAAGGGGTCATGCAGTGAAGCTGGAGGGGGGAAGAATCAGGAGAAATGCAACAGCTGCCCAGAGGAGCTGGTGGGAGCAAAAACTGTAATGGGATTTAAGAAGGCATGGAATAGATATTAGGGAGCCTTAGAAGCAAGGGAAGGGGTGGGGTAAAGCTGGAGATCAAGTAGGGTCTATATTCTGACAGTAGGCAGGGAACACAGGCAGACTAGGTGGGTCAAGCAGTCCTCATCTGCCATCAAATTCTGTGCGTCTATGAAGGGCTTCCATCAGTATGCTTTAGTGATGTAGAGGTAGACTGTAAAGCCATGACTTCTAATTTGTTAGCTCTTTTCTTGACAGTTTTAGGGCAAAACTTACTGCAAAGTTTACAATCAGTTAAAAAATGGTTAGGACCTAGGCATTTTAAACATAGCACATGGCAATCTGCCTTTGCCAGGAGCCTGAAGCACTTTACACAATTTTTGAAACATGTTGGTCCTGTTCTCTTTTTAGGACATGCCAATAGAGGGAGACCCCAGGAAAAATAAGGTTCTCAAAGGAAAAAATTAAATTTACAGTCTAGTTCCCTAAAAGTGGTGAACCGCTACTAAAAGTAGTCAATACACTTTTCTTTTTTTTTTTAAAGGAAAGTCTCCCTCAGAAAGACGAACATTTAACAGGAACCAAAGTGCTAACAGTTATATTTTAGTAAGCTGCTTGAAATTCCCTATTATTTGGTGCTCTGTGCACACCAAAAAAACAGCACGGAACACCAAAATCAGCCCCCTGGTAAGCCGCAATGTACAACACTTTAAGGGAGCAGAATTTGAGCAGCCTTTTTTTTTTTTTTTGGGCACCTGTTTTTTTTCCCCCTTTTCCTGTTGCAATTTATTTTATTTCTTTTTTCCTCCTTCATTTTGCAGCTCTAGAGACAATTTGGCTCCTTGTAAGATGTTCCAGACAACCGGAATGCCACGTGTCTTTCCGACCTCTCCTGACTCTCCGCTGTGCTCCACTCCAGTTTGCCCTTGCCGAGACTGAAAATAAAAAAATGCCCCAGCCCTCGCTGAGTCACTTGCCCCGAACAGCACTGGTCTTGACTTCCTCGCCTCTGCTCCTCACCTCCACAGGCTGCGGCCCAGCGGCATGCTCCTGTCCCACCACTGCGGTCCAGGGCAGTCACAAGACAGCAGACCCCCCAGAATCCATGTCCGCCGCCTCCTCCACTCCAAGCAAGTAAACATAATAAAATACACCACCTTGCAATGCACAATATAAAGGTATGGAATATCCACATTTAAAGGAAAACTATACCCTCATACCTTCTAAATGTTATTTGTCTTTCCATGTCAATAGACAACTCTTCATGTAGCTGTTGAGAATGTAAGCAAATGTTTCAGTCTGTTTTTACAGTTCACACTATACCCTCTGACTGCCCTGGGAGTCTTCATTTCATGGTTGTTGAAATCTCATTGTCCCAGAGAGCTGCATTAGCATATGAGAACATGATGCGTAATCATCCTTTAAACTCCCCAGTATGCCTGCCTGCTTAATTAGTCTTAAAAGAAACAAGTTGCAAAAAGGTGTGGAATACCACATTTACCTTCAGCGAGCTTTGCAAACTGTCTGAGTTATAATGCAGATTTTTTTGCCTTTAAACTTTCCTCAGTTTATGAGTTTCCAGAGGGTTTTTGTTCTTTCAGCATAAAGATACATGGTATAAATGGGTGATCTGACATCATGTTCTCATATGCTAATGCAACTCTCAGGGACAATGCCATTTCAACAATCATGAAATGGAAACTCCCAGGGCAGCCACATGGCCTAGTATGAACTGCAAAAAAACAGACTAAAATATTTGCATACATCCTTAACAGCTACATGAAGAGTTGTCTATTGACATGGAAACAAATAACATTCAGAAGATATGAAGGTGGAGTTTTCCTTTAAGAACTTTTCAGCATGTGACATTTATTTCGGTGTTCACCTTCCTGCCTCTCAGGCCAGCAAGATTGCCATTTGGATTTTACACACTTTGTTGGCAGGGTAAGGGGAACTGCTTCTGCTTAACTACTGATATTCCATACCTTTATGAATTTTTTTAAGTCTGAAATTTAAATGAATTTGTTTATGTAATGTTGAGAAGTGCCCTGTTATGTACAACTGAACATTTTGGGCCAATTAAACATGAATGGCAAAGTTGAGAGAAATTTTAACTGCAGTAGCCTGTTTGAATTGCAGTAGCTTTTAGGCTTAGAAAAATGAGTTCCTGTATGCTATGAAAAGAGGAACACAATCAACTTATGTGTATATTGCTGCTAGTGCAAAGTAATGTACCTGGGAAACAAAAACCCAGTGGAAGAGTACACAATGGGTGTGTGTGGGTTTTGGGGGGTATTAACAACAATAAAAATGAAAAGGGACCTGGGGGTTGTCATATCAGATGACCTGAAGGTAAGCAAGCAATGTGAGAAGGCAGAAACGATGGCTGGGGGGATACTGGGATCTATAGGGAGAGGCACCACCAGTAGAAAACAGGAAGTTATTATCCCTCTGTACAGACAGTTGCTGAGACCCCATCCCGAGTACTGCGTGCAGTTCTGGAGACCCCATCTTCACAAGGACATAGACAGGATATAGGCAGTCCAGAGGAGAGCAACTAAAATGGTGCCTGCAACAGAAGCCATACGAAGAGACTAAAGGAGCTTAATATGTATACCCTTGAGGAAAGGGAGGAGGGGGACATGATGGAAACTTTCAAGTACCTCAAGGGAATCAACAAAGTCCAAGAAGGTAGCATCTTTCAGAAAAAGATGTGCAAGAACAAGGGGACACAATCTGAAGATAGAGGGAGGATGGCACAGGGGCAATGTGAGTATTTTTTCACAGAGAGGGTGGTGGACACATGAACAGCCTTCCTGAGGAGGTCATGGGGTCAGAAACAGTGAGAGAATTCAAGAATGCATGGGACAGTCATAAGACAATTCTGGTGGGGGGTAGGAAGAAGTAGGCTGTTAACTAGCATCTGCAGCTTATCCAATACATAGGGAAATGGGCAGACTAGGTGGGCCAAGCAGTCTTCACCTGCCAAAGTCTATATTTCTATGTATAAGGGTATACAAAAACTAGGGTTGGTATACCACTTTTCGAGATGGAATACCAAATCTTGGGAATGGTATTCCGTGTGGAACATCACTTTTTAAAACAAATTTCTAGCCCAGGTAAATAAATAAAATGAGGGGGAAAATGTAAGAAGAGGTAGTTAAATAAAGAAAACCACTAAATAAAAGGGTTCCTCCGGTTTCTGGGGACCACTGAGGAACCGGAGAAACCTCTAACAAAATAAAGTAACTAAGCTATGTTAAACTAATCTAAACAGCAGAGATTAGAAAGAAAATAAAACGAAATACTTAGAAATACACAAAATAAAGATGAAACGGTGAAGTCAAACTAAAGAGAGCTCTTCAGGGTGACTTGCTTTCTCAGGCGGAGAAATAAATCTGACAGAGCAGAATGCAGCGCTACCACAAGGCAGAGATTTGAAAATGCATTCTGAGTTCCATAATTAGCATGCATTCCACCCTCCCCAGGGCAGCTCAACCCCTCAGGCAGACGGACTCCTGGGGATTTTGAATCTGATTTGTCGGGGGTTGGGGTCTTTCCCTCTTCATGGAAGAAATCCATGGGGGACTCACCGATGCCAGGTGAGGCCCAGACATGGTGGGTTATGGAGCTGGGGAGGGGGAAACCAGGGGGATGATGGGAGCCAGCCAGCAGAAAGGAGGCTAAATAAATGATAGGGGCAAAAAAAAAAAAAAAAGAATGGATATATAAAAGTTGCTATACTAGATAATGTCTGTATTATACTGGGTTGTGTTGTAAAGGCTGTTTACCTCCTCCTCCTCCTCCTCCTCCTCCTGCTGCCGCCGCATCCTCCTGGGCATTGCTAGATGTTTTCATGTCTCAGTCACAGTGCTGTTATTTCTAGGTTCTAGAAAAAGAGGGAGAACACATTATAATACCAAGGACAATACAATGACACAAACCTTCTCTGTTGTCAGCAAGACAGCTGCCAGGATTTGTGAGAGACAGAATCAGAGAGGAGTAGCATCATGAGTCACCTCTGCAATGGAGTTCCGCAACATCTCTTACCTACTCATCAATTTGGCAATAGCTAGGCCCACCCCACAAAAAAAAAAAAAAAACACTAATAACTGGCTACTATACCCAGCACAAGTGCACAGCGGCTGTGAACGCTTGTCATGTCTGTGACCATGGTTCACGACCCGAGCCCCTGGACAGCAGGAGAAGGAGTTAGAAACATATAAGTTGTCGGCAGATAAGGACCGCAAGGCCCACCCAGTCTGCCCATTTCTTTTTCTACCTTATGAATGTGCCATACGCCTTTGCTCTGTCAATGGCCTATCTATTCATACTCATCTGTATTGCTCCCTTACGCCTATCCCATGCCTGTTTGACGCTCTGCACTGTATTCATATCCACCACTTCCTGAGGTAGGCCGTTCCATGCATCCACCACCCTATCTGTGAAAAAGAACTTCCTCACATTACCCCTTAATCGGCCTCCCTCTAATCTCATGCTGTATCCTCTTGTCCTGCTATTTTTCTTATATTGAAACATGTTAGACTCTTTCACCTTGTTAATGCCCTTAAGGTGTTTGAATGTTTCGATTTTATCACCTGTCTCCCTCCTTTGCTCTAGGGTATACATATTGAGCTCCGTTAATCTGCCCTCATATGTTTTCTGATGCAGTCCCTGCACCATTTTGGTTGCCCTTCTCTGGACTGCCTCAATTTGGTAATGTCCTTCTGAAGATGTGGCCTCCAGTACTGCACGCAGTACTCCAGATGGGGCCTAACCAGTGTTCTGTAAAGAGAGATTATTACCTCCCTCTTCCGACTTGTGATACCCCTACTAATACACCCCAACATCCCTCTAGCCTTATCTACTACTTTAGTGGTCTGCTTGGATGATTTCACTTCATTGGTGATGATGACGCCCAAGTCTCTTTCTTCCCTTGTGACTGCCAGCAACTCCCCTCCCAGCCTTTAGGTGGCTTCAGGACTTCTCTTCCCTATGTGCATAAGCTTGCACTTCTTTGCATTAAACTCTAGTTGCCACTCTTCCAACCATTTTGCTAGTTTATCCAGATCTCTTCTCATTCTGCCCACCCCATCTGGATCATCTACTCTTTTGTAGATCTTGGTGTCATGTGCAAACAGACAAACCTTACCCTCCAGTCCATCTGCAATGTCACTGATGAAGATACTGAAGAGGACTGGCCCCAGGACTGATCCCTGAGGTACCCCACTTGTGACTTGCATCTCTTCTGACTGCATGCCATTAACCACTGCTCTCCATTTTCTGCCCGTCAACCAGTTTGCCACCCAGTTGACCAACTTCTGACCCACCCGAGCCTACCCAGCTTATTAATCAATCTTCTATGTGGAACAGTATCGAAAGCTTTGCTGAAGTCAAGGTAGGCGACATCAACTGCTCCCCCTTGGTCCACCACTCTGGTTACCCAGTCAAAGAAATCTATGAGATTAGTTTGACAGGACCTTCCTTTTGTAAACCCATGCTGTCTTGGATCCTGTGCTCCTATGGATTCCAGGTGTTGTACTATACTTTCCTTAAGGAGTGCCTCCATAATCTTGCCCACTACTGAGGCAAGACTGACTGGTCTGTAGTTCCCTGCCTCCTCCCTGTTACCACTCTTGTGGAGTGGGATCACATGAGCCCTTCTCCAGTCTTCTGGGACCTCTCCTGTGCTCAAAGTCTCACTGAACAGTTCTGATACTGGCTGCTAGTTCCACCCTTAGCTTCTTTAGTACCCTGAGATATAAGCCATCAGGTCCCATTGCCTTGTCCACCCTGAGCTTATAGAGCTCATGTAGGACCCTTTCATTTGTGAAGGGACTACTGCTCACCTCCCTCCCCCATGTCCATGGTGCTGAGCTGTGGGCCCTGCCCTACCTTCTCTTCAGTAAATACTGAGCAGATTTATCTATTTAGGATAGATGCTTTTACAGGGTCCTCCTCCTCACATGCCCCCTTATCCCCTTTGATCTTAGCAATACCCCCTCTGGACTTTCTTTCACTAATGTATCTATAGAAAGTCTTGTCACCTTCTTTTACTGTTTGTGCTAGTGTTTCCTTGGTTTGGGCCTTTGCCTGCCTTACTGCCTTCCCTGTTTCCATTAGGGAAGTTTGGTATGCCTCCCTATCTTCGTCCTGCTGTGTTCCCTTATGTTTCCTGAAGGCCAACCTTTTGGCTCGGACCTTTTCTGCTACTGTTTTTGAGAACCAAAGTGGCTTCCTTCTTCTTTTGCACTTCCTTTTCTCTCTGGCACAATGGGATGTTGCTTCAAGTATTGCAACTTTAATGCTTGCCCACTTTGCCGGTATCCCCTCACCTGTATTTCTTTTTGCCAGGGCTAGCTTAACTCTGTTGGCCATCTTATCAAAGGCAGCTCCTCTGAAGTCCCATATTTTTGCCTTGGAATGGGATGATTTAGTTCTAGTGGCCAAATTGAACCATACCATGTGATGGTCACTGGCCCCCAGGTGACCTACCTGGAGATCTGTGATCCTTTCCCTGTTAGTCAGTACTAGATCTACGATAGCCCTGTCTTTTGTGGGTTGTTGTATCAGTTGTTCGAGTCCCTCCCCCTGTAGGGAATCCGCCATGTGTCTAGTTCTGGCAGATGTTCCTGCTGGTATTGACCAATCTGTATCTGGCATGTTGAAGTCTCCCATTATCAGAACCTCCCCTTTAGCTGTCATGTTTTGTATATCTTTTAACAGTAATGTGTCTATGTCCTCCCCCAGTCTGGAGGCCTGTAGCTTGGATGCACTCAGCCTCTGTGGAGGGATGATCTTGTGCCTCCTGATGGACCCTAAGGAACAGCAACACTGTGGAGCCTTGATGGGAAAAAGGGATGCGCGACCAGTCCCACATCGAATGCCACTGCATGCACACTTGGGGCCAGCAATGCCTGCATCCCAGCGAGTGGGATGGGACCACAGAAAAGCATCAAACACACCAGGCCTCAGGATGATGGCATGATACACTTTGGCCCTGAACGACCTCCTTCTCTGGCAGCACTGGAATTTGGGTCTGGATAGGTCTCCACTTGCTTTCATGGCCCTGCCAGGGAAGGGGTGGGGATAACTACCAAAGAAGTGTGACAGCTAGTAGGCACCTTAAGGATGAGATGGGGGGGTTATAAACTGTAAACAAAAATAATAAATAACTGACTACTGTTTCCCGATACTGGGATAGCAATTTCCATCTCCTACTAGCACCAGTAAACTGATCTGCAGAAGAGCAAGAAGAATGATTAATCTATAAAGGGTTGTGAAAACCAACCCCAACGTACAGACTGCTAAGTGTCCCACTGCAAACTTACAGAAACCCAAAGACAAAGGCAGTTCCGGATCATTTTGACACCACATGGCAAACAAACACTCCCTATTTAAGTATACCTAAAACCCAAAACTCATGATTTTATGTTTTTAAGAAAATGGCTTCACTTTCAAAATATACAACTTGGTGCACTACCTGAAATTAATACTAATTTTATTAAAGTAGTAATCTATTACTTTTTGTACCCGAGGTACTTCTCTTTTACCTTTTGGCTAATTAGAAGATTTATTACCAGACAATATTAGGTGTGATGTGTGAAACATTACTCTAACTGGAGGCCGACACATCCAGTTCTATTCATAGAAACACAGAATCTGTAGGCAGATAAGGACCATATGGCCAGCCTAATCTGCCCATTTCCCTACTCACTACTGCAGCCCCAGATCCTATTTGATCTGTAGCTCTCCTGCTCTGCACATCTCCAAGGTACCCTTATGTCTATCCCACACACTCTTGAACCCCGGTACTGTTTTCACACCCACCACTTCTGCTGGAAGGCTGTTCCACAGCTCCACCTCTCTCTCAGTGAAAAAGTACTTCCTAACATTATCCGAACCTTCCATCCTTCAGCCTCATAGCATGCCCCCTTGTTCTTGTGCAGTTCTCTCTAAAATATGCTTTCCACCTGTACCCGTTTTATCCCCCCGAGATACTTGAAAGTCTCTATCATATCTCCCCTCTCCTTTCTTTCCTCCAGTGAACAGATATTAAGGTCCTTAAGTCTTTCCTCGTAGGGCTTCTGGTGCAGTCCATGTACCATCTTCGTTGCCCTTCTCTGGACTGCCTCTACTTTGTCAATGTCCTTCCAGAGATGTGGTCTCCAGAACTGGACACAGTACTCCAGCTGAAGACTCACCAGTGATCTGTACAGTGGCATCACCACCTTTCTTCCTGCTTTTTATGCCTCTGCCTATGCACCCCAACATTCTGTTTGCTCTCCACACCACTTCACACTTTTTGGGTCACCTTCAGGTCGTCAGATATGATCACACGTCAGGAGAGAGACCTGTGGGATGAGGCCAAAATTTCTCCACCCATCCTGGACTCCTCCCTTGGATTCCTCTAATCCAGGTGCATGATCTTGCACTTTTAGCACTGAAACAACTGCCAGACACCCGACCACTCCTCTAATAAGCTTAGGTCCTTTCCCATTTTTTCTACCCCCTCCGATGTGTCCTCTCTGTTGTAAATCTTGGTGTCATCTGCTAAGAGGGACACCTTTCCTTCCAGATGCTCTGCAATGTCTCCAATGAAAATACTGACTAGGACTGGCCCCAGCACCAATCCCTGTGGCACCTCCGCTGGTCACATCCTTCTCCTCAGATTTCATGCCATTTACCACCACCCTCTGAGTGCTGTCCCTTAGCCAGTTCCCAACCCACACTGCCACAGTAGGACCCACTCCCAGGCTCCCCAATTTACTTAATCTCTTATGTGGGATGGTGTCGAAGGCCTTGCTGAAATCCACGAAGGCTACATCCACCACCCCTCCCTGATCTACCACCCTGGTTACCCAGTGAAACAAATCTATAAGATTCGCCTGACAGGACCTTCCCACTGAGAATCCATGCTGCCTTGGATCCTGTGCCCCACTATCCTCCAGATACTTCACAATCCTCTCCTTAAGGACTCCATTAGTTTCCCCACTACTGAGGTCTGGCTTACAGGCCTTTAATTGCCTGCCTCCTCTCTGCTTCTACTTTTGTGGAGAGGGACCACATCTGCCATCCTCCAGTCCTCAGATACCTCTCCTGTCTCTAGTGATGCGTTGAAAAGGGCAGCCAGTAGCTCCACCAGCACTTCCGAGTTCCTTTAGTACTCTGGGGTGGATCCTATCTGGACCCATTGCCTTATATCTGCTTTTATTTTCCAGAGTTCTTCTAGGACTCTTTCCACCGTGAATGGGCAGGTTGTCTACCTCCCTCCCTTCCTTGAATATCTCTCTTACAGAGTCTTGGTCCCTCATCCTCCCCTTCCTTGGTGAATACTGAGCAAAAATACTGTACTTATTCAATAGCTCAGCCTTTTCTAGGTCATCCTCCACCCTTTCTCCTCCTCCTCCCTTCTTCCTTCAGCCTAACGATCCCATTTCTGGTCTTTTTCCTCTCACTAATGTATCTGAGGAAGGTCTTGTCACCTTTCCTAATAGCCTGGCCTATACCTTCATCTGTCTGTGCTTTAGCCCTTCTAATTATTTTCCCAGATTCCCTCTGCTTCTCCAGATACTGTTCTCTGTCCTCATCCTTTTGTGTTTCCTTGTATCTTCTGAAGGTTCTTTTCTTTTCCCTTACTTTCTCGGCCACTATCTTTGAGAACTATAATGGCCTTTTCTTTCTTTTACTCTTGCAATGCTTTCTGACACAGTGACCTGTTACTTCTGTTATGACTCACTTGAATCCAGATCACTGTTTTTCCACATTTCCCACTGTACCTTCATCTTCCACAATCTGAATATGATGTCAGGAGACTGATGGCCCATAGCTATTACTATTGTACCCCCAAACTAGTGCCACAAGAAAAAATTACTCGCCATAGTGATGTTGTTTCTTCTAATGGAGTCCTGCTGTATTCCGACGATATGCAGTTAGCCCCAGTACTTGAACTGCTCCGTTGAGTAAGAAAAAATTACTCGCCTTAGTAATGTTGTTTCTTCTAATGGAGTCTTGCTATATTATGACATATGCAGTGAGTCCCAACCTTCGAACTGCTCCGGAGGTGAAAGAGTTAACTTTCCATGCCAGGCATGGAACGCTGAGCTCGAGCTCGGTTGAAAACTCTGTCGGTTCTTCTTCAAACTCAAACTGTCAGATCTTTACGAGCTAAACTCACTAAGGTCCTGTGTGGAAGCTGTAAACCTACACTAGCCAACTGGCTACTAAATATAACACCACATTTTTTTGGTCCCAAAACAAAGACTCAAGTCAGTAGACCCAAAAAATGAAAAACACAACACCCAGTCACCCCAAAAAGGGAGGGGTGAAAAAACAAGGTGGGCATCTACTAAGTGCCAACACTGCACTGCCCACCCACATCCCAAAAACAGAGGTTCTGAGAGGGGCTGGCAGGGAGGTCATAATATAGCAAGACTCCATTAGAAAAAACAACATTACTAAGGTGAGTAATTTTTTCTTCAAACAACATGAAGTCTTGCTATATTATGACATATGCAGACTGCACAGCAGTACCTCCATGGAGGAGGGACAGAACCTACTTAGGAAATAGGCTCTGAAGCACAGCTGTGCCAAACCGAGCATCACTCCTAGCCTGAGTGTCCAGATGGTAATGCTTGGTAAAAGTGTGAACTGTTTTCCAGGTAGCTGCTTGACAAATCTCTAGAATGGGGATGTCCCTGGCAGCAGCCAGGGAAGCAGCTGTACCTCTGGTAGAGTGAGCCCTCAGGCCTGAGGAGGAACCTTACCAGCTTTTCATAACAGAATTGGATACAAGAGACAATCCACCTGGCAATGGATCTTTTAGTGGCAGGTTTCCCTTTACCAACCTCACCATAAGTGAGGAACAGTTGGAGGAGTCAAACCTGTGACCCTTGGTACGCTCAATGTAGTAACTAAGGGCTCTCTTCACATCTAAGCTGTGCAGCCTCCTCTCGCCAGAGGAGGAATGGTCAGTGAAGTACACTGGAAGAGAAATAGATTGATTAAGGTGGAAATCTGAAACCACCTTAGGCAAGAACTTCCTGTTAGTCCTTAGGACCACCTTATCTCTATGAAAGGAGATAAAATCAGGCTCCACTGACAAAGCTTGTAATTCACTTGTGCGTCTGGCAGAAGTGATGGCTACCAGAAACACAGTCTTCCAAGTCAAATACTTAAGCTCTGCTGAAGACAAGGGCTCAAGGGAGGTTGCATAAGCTGAGCAATGCAAACATTAAGATCCCAGGCAGGGGCAGGGTCCCTGAATGGAGGGTTAGTGAGAAGCAATCCTTAAAAACTTAGAGAATACAGGATGAGCTGAAAGAAGAGGTTTACCTGCTGAAATAAAAGCACACACACTGCCAAATGCACCTTTAGGGTAGCTGGTCTGAGCCCCAAAGTGTTTAAATGGACCATATAATCCAGGACTGTGGGTAAATCAGCAGATTCTGGAAATATGCTTCCCAGGCACCATATGAAAAACCTCTTCCATTTGGAATTGTAAGTAGCCCTGGTGGAAGGCTTCCTAGAAGCCTTCAATATATCCATTACACCTTGGGAGAGGTGTAGATCAGCAAACTAACTCTTCAAGAGCCAGGCCTTGAGATTGAGAGATTTGAGGTTTGGGTACCAAACCCTTCCCTGAGACACAGGTTAACAGATTGTGATTCCTGGGAAGACACAGGGGAAGATGGACTGCTAAGGACAGTAGGAGTGGATACCAGGGTTGTCTGGCCCAATCTGGAGCAATCAGAACCACTTTGCAGGATTGAGATCTGATTTTGACTAACACTTTGAACAGGAGAGGGAAGGGGGGAAAGCATAGAGAAACTTCACTTCCCAACTGAGAACTAAGGCATCCAGAGGGACTGAGCCCAACACTGGGGGCCTGCAGCAAAAAAGGGGAAGTTGGTGATTGTCTGGGGCTGCAAAAAGATCTATCTGTGGGGTGCCCCATCTGGCAAATATTACCTCCAGGACCAGGGGATCCAGTGACCATTCGTGATGACCCTGGGAAATCCTGCTGAGAGCATCTGCCAGGACATTGTCCTTGCCCGGGAGGTGTTCAGGGAGTAAGCCAGAGACCACAAATTCATTGCTTCGGTGTACAAGGCCATAGACCGAGTGCCTCCTTACTTGTTGATGTACCACATTGTAGTGGTGTTGTCTGTTCTGACCTGTACAACTTTGTTCTGAACAGATTTGGAAAAAGCTTGAAGTGCTAGAAAAACTGCTCTGAGCTCCAACAGGTTGATGTGGAGCAGAGATTCCTGAGGGGACCACAGTCCCTGGGTAGTGAGGTCGTCCATGTGAGCTCCCCACTCCAAGAGGGATGCATCTGTAGTAAGGATTAAGGAGTGAGACTGAGTGACAAAGGGAACCCCTTGTCTAAGATTGCTCTGATCCTGCCACCACCATAGGGCTTGGATCAGGGTTCGAGTCACTGGGATCAACTTGGTTAGAGGGTCCTTTCTTTGAGACCAAAAGGCTCTCAAATGGAACTGGATGTCCCTCATCTGAAATCTTGCTCCTTGCACTACTGCTGTAGAAGCAGCCATGTGCCCCAGGAGCTGTAGAAAATGCCTTGCTGGTCGAGAGACCTGCAGGGTGAATGAGGAGGCCAGAGAGACCAGGATCCTTGCCCTGTCCAAAGTAAGAAAGGCTCTGGCTTCCTCTGTGTTCAGTTCTGCGCCTATGAAGGTGAGGAGCTGGACAGGCTCTAGAACTGACTTTGGAAGATTCAGAAGGAAACCTAGAGAGGTAAGCAGTTGCTGAGTTATCTGAAGATGTAACTTGACTTGGTCTGGAGACTGGCCTACTATGAGCCAGTCATCCAAATAAGGGAAGATGGCAATTTTTTGCCTTCTGAGGTAGGCAACTGCTACTGCCAGGCATTTTGTGAATACCCTTGGAGCAGAGGTGAGGCCAAAGGGCATTGCTCTGAACTGGTAATGGCCTGAGGGCAGCTCGAACCTGAGGTACTTTTGATGGGAGCTTCTGATGAGAATATGGAAGTAGGCATCCTTGAGGTCCAGGGGCGCTAGCCAGTCCCTGGCCTTAGAGAGGTAGAATAATTCCCAGAGTCACCATTTTGAATTTTGGTTTTAAAAGGTGCTTGTTTAAGTATCTGAGATCCAGGATGGGCGCCATTCTTCTGTCTTTTTGGGGTTAGGAAGTACCTGGAGTACAATCCTTTGCCCTGGTGTAGGGGTGGAACCCTTTCCACAGCTCTGAGAGCCAGGAGGTAGAGACTTCTGCCTCTAGGGCAAGTGCCTCTGATGGATTTGCAGGTGGAAAGGATCTGGTTCTCATCTTTGGAAATTTTTTGAAGCTGAGAACCAGTCCCTGGCTTACTACTTCCAGGACCCACTTGTCTGATGTCAGAGACTTCCAGTCCTGGACAAAGTAAGCCAGCCTGCCCCCTACAGGTAGTTGAGAATCGGCCCTGGCCACCCCATCAGGGTGCCTGCTTGGCAGGGGCTTTAGGCTGAGGGGTGGAAGCAGGCCTGCTTGTACCCCGTCTGCCTCTCCCTCCTGAAGAACCCCCTCTGGGCGTAAGCTGAAGAGGAGGCCTGGGCTTGGTAAAAAGGCCTATGAAAATGCCAGCCCCTGGAAGGCTGCCTTTAACATAGAACATAGAACATAGAAACATAGAATTTGATGGCAGATAAGGACCGCTTGCCCAACCCAGTCTGCCCATTTCCCTACCTGATGGATAAGTTGCAGATCCTAGTTAACCAGCAGCCTACTTCTTCCTACCCCAACCCCCTAGAATTGCCTTATGACTGTCCCATGCATGCTTGAATTCCACCAGTTTGTGACTCCACAACCTCCTCTGGAAGGCCGTTCCATACATCCACCACCCTCTCTGTGAAAAAATACTTCCTTAAATTACCTCTGAGCCGACCCCCTTCTATCTTCAAATTGTGCCCCCTTGTTCTTGCACACCTCTTTTTTTGAAAGATGCTACCCTCTTGGACTTTGTTGATTCCCTTGAGGTACTTGAAAGTTTCTATCATGTCCCCCCTCTCCCTCCTTTCCTCGAGGCTATACATATTAAGCTCCTTAAGTCTCTCTTCATGTGTCTTCCGGTGCAGACCCTGCACCATTTTAGTTGCCCTCTCTGGACAGCTTCCATCCTGTCTATGTCTTTGGAGATTGGGTCTCCAGAACTGCACGAGTACTCAGATGGGGTCTCACCAGCTGTCTGTACAGAGGATAATAACTTCCTGTTTTCTACTGGTGATGCCTCTCCCCATGCATGCCAGTATCCCCCAACCCTCCTTGCTGCCTCTCACATTGCTTGCCCACCTTTAGGTCATCTGATATGACTACCCCAGGTCCCTTTCCATTTTTGTTGTTGTTAGTATCTCACCCCATTGTGACTCTTCCCTGGGTTTTGTTTCCCAGGTGCATTACCTTGCACTTCTTAGCATTGAATCTAAGCTGCCATACATTTGACCATTCCTCTAACCTTGCCAAGTCCTTCTCATCCTTTCCACCCCACCCTGTGCATCAACTCTGTTGCAGATCTTTATGTCATCTGCAAGAGACATACTTTTCCTTCCAGTCCCTCTGCAATGTCACTTATAAAGACATTGAAGAGGACTGGTCTATCTGAACCCTGCGGTGCCCACTACTAACCCCCTTTTTCGAGTGGACTCCATTTACTATTACTCTCTGTCCTATTCTCAGCCAATTCTTTCCCAGGCTGTCATCTTGGGACCCACTCCCAGGCTGGCTAACTTGTATATTAATCTTTTGTGTGGGACTGTGTCAAATGCCTTGCTAAAGTCTAGGTAGGCCATGTCCACAGCCCCTCCCTGATCTACTACTTTGGTCACCCAGTCAAAGAAATCTATCAGATTTGTCTGGCATGACCTTCCCGCTGTGACTCCATGTTGCCTTGGGTCCTGTGCCCGTCTGGCCTCTAGATATTTAACAATTCTTTCCTGCAGAAGTGATTCCATCATTTTCCCTACCACTGAGGTTAAACTAACAGGTCTGTAGTTTCCTGCTTCTGCCTTCCTCCCACTTTTGTGAAGGGGAATCACATCTGCCCTCCTCCAGTCCTCGGGTACCACCCCATCCTCCCATGATTTGTTAAAGAGGGTAGTCAGTGGTGTCACTAGTTCTACCCTTAGTTCTTTTAGAATTCTGGGATGAATCCCATCAGGCCCCATTGCTTTGTCCACCTTCAGTTTAAGAGTTCTTTCAGAACCCTTTCTTCTGTAAATAGGCTGGTATCAACTTCTGTATCCAGAGTGTTTCTACTGTTTGTTTTAGGTACCTCCCCTCTTCCTTTGTAAATATTGAGCAAAAATATTTGTTTAGTATCGCTGCCTTTTCACAGTCACCCTCTGCCCACCCTCCTCCCTTTATTAAGCCTCACTATCCCTCCCTTGGTCTTCCTTCGCTCCCTGATGTACCTATAAAGGTTTTATCCCCTTCTTAACTAGGTTGGCTATCTTTTCCTCAGTTTGGGCCTTTGCTGATCTGACTGCCTTCCCAGCTTCCTTTGCTTTAACTGATATAGTTCTCTGTCCTGTTCCTTCTGTGATTCCTTGTACTTCCTGAATGCTTTCTTTTCTCTTGAACCTTCACTGCCACTTCCTTTGAGAACCATAGTGGTTTCTTACTCGTTTCGTTTATTTGCTTTACACAAGGCTTGATACTTCTGTGATGGCAGTTTTATTATTCCCATTGTTCTTCCTCCTCCTTCCTGCCCATTTGCTAGTGCATTCCTTAGGCACTCACCCATTTGACAAAGTCAGCCCTCCTAAAATCCAGTACCTTTGTCTTTGTGGCTTGACTCTATTGCTGTGTTTGTGTGAACCATACTGTTCGATGGTCGTTAGTTCCCAGATGATTGCCCACTTCTACATCTGTGATCTCTCTTCATCTCCATTTGAGAGAACCAGGTCTAAGATTGCTCCCTCTCGAGTGGGCTCCAATACTAGTTGTCTAAGGCATGCCCCTGTGGGCATCTAGAATAACCCCACTCTTAGAAGTGGCTGCTAACTGCACTCCAGTTAACATCTGGCATATTCAGATCACCCATCAGCAATATCTCCCTTTTCTGCCATTCTAAGTATACTTTCTATCATTTCCTTGTCCATTTCCTCCCCCTGAGAAGGTCTGTCTCTAACCCTGTGCGTATTGTGGTGCCATTGCGGTCTCCAAATTTACCCACAGTGCTTCTTCTCCTCCCTGTTTACCCTTTTGTTCTGTTGCTTGATTCCTTCCCTTATGTAAAGAGCTACTCCTCCTCCTCTTTTACCTCCCTGTCCCTCCTGTAGATAGTGTATCCTGGTATGTTTACATCCCAGTCATGGTTTTGTGTACTATGTTTCTGTGACTGCCACGATATCCAGATGTTCCTCCTCCATCAAGGCCACTAATTCAGGAAGCTTGTTGCTCAGACTACGGGCATTGGTACTCATTGCTCTCCATTTTTTGATGGCTTTACCTTCTGTTGCAGCATCCCCCACTGACCGTTCTACCTTGGTCTTTTTCTCATTTAGTACCCTGTTTTGTAGGGGGAGGCCGGGATTTTCCTGCTGAGGAATGGCCTGCCTTTCCTTGGCCTGTGCACTCCTATAGGTGGTCCTATACTCATCCATTTTCTTCATGTAATTCTCTGTCTGCTCCCCAAACAGAGAATTACCCACAACAGGAAAATCCATGGCCTTAGTCTGGGTATCCTGTGACAGGCTAGTACATCTGAGCCTAGCCATTCTGCGAAGTGCCACAGATGTGGCCATGACTCTTGATGACACATCATTAGAGTCCACTGCAACATGGAATTGCACCTTAGATGCCTCAATACCATCAGCAGCCACCTGCTCCAGCTCCTTGGCAAGCTGGCCAGGGACCTGTTTTGCTAGAGCCATAACAGTATCCCATCTGGATTTCTGGTATCTAGCAACATAAGCCATATAATTTGCCTGTCTGAGTCCCAAGGATGCTGCCATGTACTGTTTCTTTGCCATGGCATCAATCCTCCTGGAGTCCTTGTCAGGGGGGTGTGAGGCCAAGGGAATATTTGCCTTGTCACAGGCTGCAGCCTGCACTACCCCAACATGGCTGCATTGTTGTGTAAGGAACTCCGTATCAGAGCCTGACAATGTGTACCTCTTGTCCATTCTCTTATCAACAGGAGGTATAGTGTGAGGAGTTTTAGAATTTTTACTGTCTGTTTCCCAAAAGATTTATGCAAAGGAATAGACAGTCTCCTGGACTCTGGGATATCCATCATTTCCACATAGTCAGGCTCCTCTCGATCATCCACAGCTTCCTCCATAGGGAGCTGGAGGGTTTCAGCCACTTTTTTATAAAACATAAAATGAGAAGGGGACTCAGAAAGCCTAGGAGGAGACACTCCTGAAGGTCTGTCTGGGGAGATGTCCGGTTCAATGGGCACATCCAGACTTTCAAATCCACATTCACTTTCCTCACACTCCTCTTCCCCCTCCTCCGGTTCATAAAATTCCTCTAAATCATACTCTTGAACCGGTGGAACTGGCTGAACCGTACGCTTACCTGATGGTGCCATTTCGGTCGGAACCGGGGAAAGCGACTGGACAATTTTAATCACTTTGGCTATTTCTTCAGCGGTTGGAGAGGAAAGTTTTGGCTCCACACCAGCTGATTTCCTTGTCCTTTTTGCTGGAACCGACTCCTCCAAGTCGGCTCTCCTTTGGCCCGAGGAAGTCTCGCCCTGGTCAGAGGGCACTCCTCCGGTTCGGCTGGAACCGGGACCGGGCTGACCATCTGGGTCAGCGGACTTCTGGCCTCCTTTCCTGAGCCTACCAACTCTCTTTTCAGGGTAGCTGCAGGAAAATTTTGCAAATCTGGCAGTCTGCATTGAGGTGGTCAAACCCGAGACAATAAACACAGGTGGTGTGAGGGTCAGCCTTGGCAAAGGCTTCCCCACAGACACTGCAGCGTTGAAACCCAGTGGGCCCAGTTTTTCTTTTGGGTTTCTCAGACATAGTGCCAGTCCTAACCAAACTTGCCCGTTTATGGCAATCCGCCAAGCAAGACCCTCTTATCAGTTCCCAACTGTGTCACGGGTCGTGGAAAAAACGTAATAAAATCCGTTTTTTTTAGAACCGATAACCACACTCTAAAAGACAGATTAATATATTTCAAAACAACCTGATCGGTTCAAACCGAACCGATAACCGTTTACAAGTTCCACACAGAAGAATTAAATGTAAAAGCTATCTAGTACTTACAATACCACAGACAGAGCTTGAACCGACTGGTTGCGGTTTAAATTCAGTCAAAAAACCGAGAAAATAATACTTTAACCGACAAAATGAACCGAGCAGAAGGAGAAAATCTCCGGAGCGACTGTTCAGTGAGGCGCAGTAAAGAATCTGACAGTTTGAGTTTGAAGAACAACAGACAGAGTTTTCAACCGAGCTCGAGCTCAGCGTTCCATGCCTGGCATGGAAAGTTAACTCTCACCTCCGGAGCAGTTCGAAGGTTGGGACTCACTGCATGTGTCATAATATAGCAAGACTTCATGTTGTTTGAAAGGGTTAACTCTATGCAAAGGCATAGAATGTTGAGCTCAAGCTCGGTTTTCAAACCTCTGTCTGTGGTACTCTGAAGTGTAACAGTCAGATTCTTACGAGCACTAAATTAACTAACTCAAGTCAAAATTGTTTCTAAAATGTTACTGCCAAGTGGCAAAACAAGATTTTTAGGGTCAAAAGATTCAAGTCAAGAACCCCAAAAAGAATACAAGCAGGTAGTGAACTAACCCAAAGACGTTAACAACTAGAAGAAACCCCCTAATGAGATGGAGGCATATCCAGCACACCTCTGGGGTGCAGCACTGTGCCTGCCCCACCACATCCCAAAACTACTAGGTTCCAGGAGGAGAGGTAGGGAGGGAGGTCAGAATACAGCAAGGCTCCATTAGAAGAAACAACATTATTATGGTGAGTAATTTTTTTCTTCAAACAACAAAGTCTTGCTGTATTCTGACTATATGCAGACTACCAAGCAGTACCCCCTTAGACGAGGGAGTCACAGAACCTATTCTAGGAACAAGCTCTGCAGCACAGCCACGCCAAACCTAGCATTACTTTGTGACTGACTGTCCACAGAATAATGCTTGGTAAATGTGTGAACAGATTTCCAGGTGGCTTCTTTACAGATGTCCACTAAAGTTATATCTCTAGCTGCTGCGACCAAAACAGCTGTACCTCTGGTAGAATGAGCCCTCAGGCCTGAGGGAGGTTCTTTCCCAAGCTTTGAATAGCAAAACTGGATACAGGAGACAATCCACCTGGCAACTGTTCTCTTGGTAGCAGGTCTGCCCTTTCCCACTTCCCCATAAGTGAGAAACAACTGAGAACAGTCATTCCTATGGGCTTTAGTATGTTACACATAGTAACTAAGAGCTCTCTTTACAACAAGACTGTGTAATCTCTCCCCAGAGGAAGAACGGTCAGTGAAAAATACAGGCAATGACAGACTGATTTAAATAAAAGTCTGATACCACCATGGGAAGAAACTTTCTGTTGGTTGGAAGGATCACCTTATCTCTGTGAAATGAAATTAGGTTCCACTGATAAAGCCTGTAATTCACCGATTCTCCTGGCAGAAGTAATAGCTACCAGGAATACAGTTTTCCAAGTCAAGTATTTCAGCTCAGCTGAGGTTAAAGGCTCAAAAGGGGGCTGCACAAGCTGTGCGATACATATATTCAGGTCCCAAGAAGGGGAGGTTCCCTAAAGGGAGGATTAACATGTACTAAAACCTTGAAGAATTTCTTGAAAACAGGATGGGAAGCTAGGGAAGAACCCTTACCAGCAGAAGGAAGGCAGACACAGCTGCCAAATGTACCTTGAGAGTAGTAGGCCGGAGGCCCAAACTATTACTGAATAGTCCAGTACAGTGGCAATGTCAGCTAACTCTGGCTGAACATGCTTCTGGGAACACCAAAAACCAAACCTCTTCCATTCGGAGTTGTAGGTCTTTCTGATAGCAGGTTTTCTACTAACCTTTAAAAAGTCCAGGACCGATTGACAAAGGTGTAGGCTTGCATATTCTAGCTCTTCAAGAGGCAGGCCTTGAGCCTGAGAGTCTGAAGACTGGGGTACAGAATCCTCCCCTGTGAGGAGGTAAGAAGATTGAAGGGAAGACACAGAGGCAGCATTACTGACAGTGATGAGAGGAGAGGGTACCAAGGCTGCCTGGCCCAGTTTGGAGCCACTAGAACCACCTTGCAGGGCTGAGATCTGATTTTGATCAGGACTCTGAATATCAGAGGAAAAGGAGGGAACGCATAAAGAAACCTGCTTGTCCAATTCAGCAAGAGAGCATCTTGAGGGACAGGGCCCAAAAGGGGTGGTCTGCAACAAAAGAGAGGGAGCTGATAATTGTCCGGGGTTGCAAAGAGATATTTCTCTGGAGTGCCCCATCTCTTAAAGATGACCTGAAGAACTAGAGGGTTCAGGGTCCATTCGTGGTGGCCTGGGAGATGCTGCTGAGAGCATCTGCTAGAATGTTGTCCTTCCCTGGGAGATGCACAGCCACCAGGGAAGCCTGAAGGGAATAGGCTAGAGACCATACTTTCGTGGCCTCTGTGCACAAGGTCGAGGACAGAGTGCCTCCCTGCTTGTTGATGTACTACACAGTTGTGGTATTGTCTGTCCTGATCTGCACCATCTTTCCTTGAATAACAGTGGAGAATGTCTGAAGAGCCAGGAAGACAGCTCTCAATTTGATAAGATTTATGTGTAGAAGGGACTCCTGGCGTGACCAAGTTCCCTGAGTTGTAAGCTGATCTAGGCGAGGCCCCCAACCTAGTAAGGAGGCATCTGTGGTGAGCATTACTGAGGGAGCCTGACTGATAAATGGGACACCTTGTTGTAGGTTGCCCTCCTCTAGCCACCACTGGAGGCCCTGGACTAGAGCTTGAGACATTGGAACCAATTTGGAGAGAGGGTCTATTTTCTGAGACCAATAAGATCTGAGATGAAACTGAATCTCTCATAGCTGAAACCTTGCTCCCTGGACCACAGCTGTGGAGGCTGCCATGTGGCCTAGCAACTGTATAAAAAGTGTCTGGCTGGACGAGAAACTAGAGAACGGAAAGAGGAAGCCAGAGAGACCAGGGTCTGGACCCTTGAAAGAGGGAGAAATGCTCTCGCCTGCATATAGTGTCTGTTTCCACCCCTATGAAAGTGAGAAGATGGGATGGTTCCAGAACAGACTTTTCCAGGTTCAGAATGAAGCCCAAGGATTCTAAAAAGTTTAGAGTAACCTCTAAGGCTGACCTGACTTGGTCTGAGGACTGGCCCATTAGAAGCCAGTCGTCCAGGTATGGGAACAGAAGGATAGCCAGTCTCCTGAGGAATGCCACCACTACTGCAAGACACTTGGTAAACACCCTTGGAGCGGATATAAGGCCAAAAGGCATAGCTCTGAACTGGTAATGGCCTGAGGGCAACTCGAACCTGAGGTACTTTCTGTGGGAATGTCTGATAGGTATGTGGAAGTATACGCATCCTTGAGATCCACAGAGGCTAGCCAGTCTCCTGGTCTCAGAGAGGGAAGAATTACTCCCAGAGTCACCATCTGGAATTCTGGTTTTGATAAACGTTTGTTCATGTACCTTAAATCTAGGATGGGTCGCCACTCTCGTCTTTTTTGGGATAAAGGAAGTATCTGGAATACAGTCCTTTTCCCCTGTGACAAAGAGGTACCATCTCTACTGCTCGCAGAAGCAGAAGAGAGGAGACTGCTGCCTCTAAGGCCCTTGTCTCCAAGGGAGAGGGAGGACTGAAGGAACTTGCTCTCAATTTTGGGAACCTTTTGAAACACAGCAAATCCCTGGCTCATTACTTCCAGGACCCATTTGTCTGAAGTAATAGACTCCCACGCCTGGGAGTAGTGAGCTAACCTGCCCCCTACTGGGGTTGGGGAGACGACCCTGACTAACACCTCATGGTGTCTGTTTGGCAGGGGGCTTAGACTGTGTGGATGATGGGGTCCTGGTCATCCCACATCTGCCTCTTCCCCGAAAGAACCCCCTCTGCTGAAAAGAGGAGGAGGAGACCTGAGCTTGGTAGAAAGGCCTTTGGAAAGGCCTGCCCTTGCCAGCCCTAAATTGCTGCCTCTGAGTAGTAGTCTGCTTTTCTTTGGCTGCAGCACTCCTATAGGTGGTCCTGTACTCGTCTATCTTCTTCATGTAATTCTGTGTTTGCTCCCCAAACAGAGAATTACCACTAACAGCAAAATCCATGGCCTTAGTCTGGGTATCCTGCAAAAGGTTTGTATATCTAAGCCAAGCAAACCTTCTCATAAAGATAGATGTAGCCATGACTCTAGAATGGACATCATTAGAGTTCGCACCAGCATCAAACTGTACTTTGGATGCCTCTATACCATTCACAGCCACCTGCTCCAGCTCCTTGGCAAGCTGGGGGGGGGGGTGCATTCTTAGCCACCTCCAAAAAAACACTGTATCCCACAAAGATTTCTGGTGTCTGGCTGTATATGCCATGCAGTTAGACTGCCGGAGCCCCAAAGAGGATACCAAGTACTGTTTCTTGGCCATGGCATCCACTTTCCTGGAATCCTTATGGGGGGGGGGGAGGAGTGAGATGCCAGGGGAATATTAGTCTTGTCACAGGTTGCAGCTTGCACTGCCCCAACATGGCTGCTGTGGACTGAAAGGAATTCCGTGCCAGGATCTGATAATGCATAGCTCCTGTCCATGCTTTTGTCCACAGGAGGAATGGAAGTGGGAAATTGCAACAATTTCTGTGTCTGTTTCCCTAGGGATTTATGCAGAGGGATAGACACTCTCCTTGACTCTGGAACATTCATCATCTCCACGTAATCAGGTTCCTCCTGATCAGCTTCTTCCATAGGAAGCTGAAGAGTCTCAGCCACCTTCCTGTAAAACAAGAAGTGGAAGGGGGACTCGGAAAGCCTGGGAGAAGAAACACTGGAAGGCCTGTCTGGGGAGATGTCAGGCTGTACTGGCTCATCCAGGCCTACCAAATCTTCGTCTTCATCTTCTTCCTTCTTCTCCCAATCGCCCTCATAGTAAGCCTCTGGGTCAATATTTGAGGCAACCATTTCCGACTGACTCGATTGCCTTTGAACCGAAGTCGGTTCGGCCGGAACCGGGCAAAGCTATTGCACTATGGAAATAGCTTTCACTATCTCCTCAGCGGTCGGACCATGGGAAGTCAGATCCGAACCGGCTGACTTTCTTTTTCTCTTAGCCGGAAGAGATTCCGCAGAATCGGCTCTCTGTTTACCCAAGGAGGTATCGCCCAGGTCAGTGGGCACTTCCTCAAGTTCGGTCGCAACTGAACCGGGCTGGCCATCCGGGTCAGCAGACTTCTTGGCCTCCCTCTCCCTACTCAAACGTTTTTCCAGAGTGGTTTTGGGAAAGTTCTTACAGATCTGGCAGTCTTCTTTGAGGTGGTCAAACCACAGACAATACACACAAGCGAGGTGAGGATCGGCCTTAGCAAAGGCCTCCTTAGACTCGGTACAGTGCTGAAACCCAGTGAGCCCAGTTTTCTTTTTGGATTTCTCAGACATGCCTAAATATCAAAAGACATCCTTGACAGCGGGTTAAGCCAGGTGACTAACAACTTATCGGTTCCAACCGTGTCATGGGTCGGTTAAAAAAATTCCCTAAAACATCGGATTTTTTTTTTTTTTTTTGAACCGATAAGCACCGGAAAACCACACTACAAATGAAGAAAAACAACAAATCACAATAAACTACGGTTCTAAACCGGACCGACCGGCAAAGAACTGAAGGTACAACAATTTCTAACAAAAATCACTAAAATAAACACTACCTACTACTACCACTTACTGTTACTGAGACAGGGTAAGAATACCGAAAAATACAGGAGTTGCGGTTGAAAAAACCCGATTGATTCAAATTTTTACTGAACCAAAGCGCAGGAGGGATCTCCAGAGCTATTTCACAGTTAGGCGGAGTAAGAAATCAGACAGTTACACTTCAGAGTACCACAGACAGAGGTTTGAAAACCGAGCTCGAGCTCAAGGTTCTATGCCTTTGCATAGAGTTAACCCTTTCCTCTCCAGAGCAGTTCAAGTGCTGGGGCTAACTGCATATAGTCTGAATACAGCAAGACTTCATGTTGTTTGAAAGGATTATTCACCCCCTGCCATCTCTCCCCCAACCCCTGAATGTGAGTATGAGATTTCTGGCCTTGTCCCATCCAAATCAGAACCCAATGAAGGTCCTAGCCCCCACAACCTCTGCAGGTAATCTGTTCCAAAGCTCCACCACTCTCTCAGTGACACAGAAATTGCTCTTTGTATTGACCTCCCCCAATCTCCAATTATGCCCCCCCTGGTAACAGCATCTTTAGTTCTAGCAAAAAGGTCCTCATCATTTATCATATCTACATCCCCGAGGAACTTATAAGCTTTTACTATAGCGCCCCTCCCGTCTAGCCTCCAGTGAGTACACAATCAGGCTCTATATCCATTCCTCACAGGATTTGCCTTGCTGACTGAATCATTTTTGACGTACTCCACCGCACTGACGCTAGTCTATCAATGCCTTGTCTCAGGTGAGAACTCCAAAACTGGGCACAGTACTCCAGATGAGGCCTCACCAGTGATCTGTATAGAGGCAGTATAACCTCCATCCTCCTGGTGTCAAGATAACTGTGAAACTTGCTTATTTTTTTACTGCACATTCAGAAATGATTTATTGTAGATTCTGTATATGAATCTCATTTCTTCATGTACGGATTGTCATTACTATGTATTTGAAAAAAAAAACACTGTGCTATGTATTTGACCTGATGTATTTTTTTTTTTTTTTTTTACTTTCTTGTGATAGTGTAGTTTTATGCCCAGGCCCACCTTGCAAATGAGTTTACCTCAGCAGTGTTTTACCATAGTTAAATAAAGATTGTTTTGATTGATTGAAAACATTTCCCTATACAGCTCAACATTCTAGGTGCATTTCTGTAAGCATTACTGCAATGGCTGGTTTACTTGAATGAGTCACTGATGAGTACTTCCAAATCCCTCCCCCCTCTGCTGAAGTTGCCAGCTTAACTCCTCTCATCCAATATTATGTGTACATTACATTGCACTTTTTGGTGCTGGATCACAATTGCCAGACCTCTGACCCCATCTTAAGCCTTTCTAGATCACCCCGAAGTTCTCTCGCCCCTTCTTCACTGCTTATCCTCCCACACAGCTTTCTGTCATCAGCAAAGAGACATCTTTCCTGGGATATCCTCACCATGTCACTTTGTCACTCGTGAACATATTTATTGATTTATTTTTTTATTTAGTTTTTGTTTACCGGGTAGGTGCACTGCCATGGCAGTGACTATTTTCAGGCATGACCCGGGAGGGTACAGTACATCAATGCATACAGAAACATAACATGACAGGTACAACATACTCTACAATAGCAAATATTTCAAATGACAATGAAGCAGGACAAGCAGGAGTACATTTTGGGTAGGGGAGAAAACAGTAATACAGAGAAACCAAGGTACTCACGTATATAAGCATTTACAGCATAGTTATAGAGTTCAAATGCAATACAAGGTTCAGATGACAATAACACATTTAGCAAACAGCAGTTAGATATAAGGGCATAGGAGGAGCATTCAGCTGAGACGCAAGTGCCTTGACAACAGGACTAGATAGGCAGGATAAGTTTAGGGTTTGGCTTGCAGCAGTGGGAGGTGAGACAGCAAGACCATAGAAATAGGATGGCATGTTCAGGGGTGTTTGAAGCAGATACAGGAGGCCTGGCTGTAGAGGAAGGAGCGACATTTGTTTTTAAATTGGACATGACTGGCAGATGGGCAGATCTCCAGAGGTAGGGAGTTCCAGAGTTTGGCCGCCGACTGCGTGAAAGGTAGGGTCCCTTTATTAGATTTACATCTAGTTATAAGCAGTAGGGATTTAGCAGATGATCGAAGACCATGCGAGGAGGGCAGCGGAGATAGCAAGGAGGCAAGCGAGATAAGGATACCAACTCTGAGTATATTGTCAGTCAGGGAGCTAAGGGCCAGAGTACGGACAGAAGTAGGGGGAAGCCAGTTCAGATCCGCATAGAGCTGGCAATGGTGTTTAGACCAGGGGGAAGCAGAAGCATACTTGCAGATACTATTGTATGTGGTATCCCACTTCCTGAGAAGAGATTGGGATACATATAGATATGAGACTACCCTGTAGGATAGCGACGGGAGCAAGATCGCCCAGGCGATGACTAATCTAGCTGACAGTGTAAGGACATAGCTGGCTCTGTAGGCTACCCCAATTTTAGTATTAACTGATTTACAGGTGGTCATTATGTGCTTATCAAAGTTGAGGTTTTTGTCAAGGAGGACTCCAAGATACTTGAAGGAACGTACCGATTCAAGGTCTAGCCCACCCTGACCACCGGAAACCTTAAAAAGGTTTCGGTTATGCTTTATTTTGACTGCCATCCCAAACAGCACCATTTGCATTTTATTTGCATTAAGAATTAATTTATGGTGGAGAAGCCAAGATTGAGTAGACATGAAAGCAGAAGAAAGTGTCTGGTTGATGCGGTGTATATTGTTGTCACTGCAGTACAGGACCAGGTCATCAGCATAAAGGATCGCATTGCAATCAGGGATAGCTGACGAGATACTATTAGTAAAAATAGTGACGAGAAGGGGGCCTAATACTGATCCTTGAGGAACACCTAGGTTAACTGCTATAGGACTGGACACAGCAGAATTGAATCTGACAAGCTGGGTTCTGTTTGACAGATAGCTCCCTAAACCAGGCCACCGAGTTAAGAGAGAAACCAAGGGCTAGGAAGCTATCAAGTAGAAGAGGATGATCAACTAGGTCAAATGCCTTGGCGAGGATGATAAATACTGCCCCCGTTAATTGGCCTTTGTCCACTGCAGTAAGGTGTCATTTGTAAGGTGAAGCAAGGCAGTGGAGATGCTATGACCTTTACGAAAGCCATACTGAATTGATGAGAGAAGGTTGTATTTGGTCAGGAATTCAGTAACGTGGATAGATACAAGTTTTTCCATTAATTTGCATAAGACTGGTAGGACAGCAATTGGATGGTAATTAGCCACTTCTCTTACCTCCTTTCTTAGGAACTGGGGTGACTTTGGCCACTTTCCAGATGTCAGGGACAAATCCATTTTAGAGGGAGAGGGTGAAAATCCTAGACAGAGGCAGGGCAATGAATGGTGTGGCAAGTTTTAAAAGTGTGGGCTCAATTCCATCAGAGCCTACACTAGTATTATCACAAATGGTGTTAAGTAAGCTGAGGACCTGCGATTTAGATACCGCCTTAAAGTAAAAGGGAGGGGCAAGCACAGAAGGGGAGGGCAGAGTGGATTGGGATAAGGGTTGTGTGGGGGAGGAACATAGATGTGAGCCTGGACAGGTCAGAGAATTGCTTGTTAAAACACTTCCGCAATAGTCCTGGGGTCGTTGCAGTGAATTCCGTCAATGATCATATCACCGTCTTAAGTGAGGTTTCTTAGCACCTAGGAATGTTTTTACATGCACCCAGAATTTCCTACGGTTGCCAGATGCTTCCAACAGAAGCCCCTTACAGTAAGAGCTTTTTGCTAGTCTGATCTGCTTTTTACACTCACTTCTCTGGGCCCTATAGATCTGGTAGTCTGTGTTAAGGCCGAATTTCCTGAAACGTCTCCAGCTTTTGTCCCTGGCATGGAGTGCGGCTAGGAGATTTTTGTGTAACCACCTAGTAGGTTTCACTCGAACACGTTGGGCCACGAGGGATGTGTGTCTATTTTGCACTGCTAGAAACTGGTCAAGAAAATATTCAAGAGCTACTTGGACAACCAGGGTCTGCGAAAGATAGGTCCAGTCAATGGACATGACTTCATGTAGGAACTTCGCTTCATCAAGGTTGGCATAGTTCCTAAAGGTGATCAAGCGTGGTGGTGAAGGCTGTGGGCTAGAGTGTTGCCACACACAAAAGATGGGGGAGTGGTCAGATATAGAATCAGGCAGAATGGCGGCATTTACAATTCTGTCTACCCTGTTTGTTAATACCCAGTCCAGTAGTGTACTAGAAGTTTCTTTAGAGCAGACCCTTGTGGGCACAAATATAACTTGGTGGAGGTAATAGCTTTGGATCACAGACAGAAGTGAGCTATGCATTTTCCCAGGCCGGTTTAGGTTCATATCCAAAAGAATGGGCAGTTCATCGTGGCCTGATATTTTTACCATTAACTAGGACAGGTCCCAAGACTGGCCCCTGAGGCACCACACTTGTGACCACTCTGTCCCCAGATCCTATCCCCTTTACTACCATCCTGTGCTGTCTTCTCCCTCACCAGTTTTCAGCTCACTTGACTAACCCCTTCTCTACCTCTAAGACCTCCAGCTTTTCTAGTAACCTCCTTGTAGCATGGAATCAAAGGATTTGCTGGAAACAGTAAAACAAATCTAGTGCCTGGCCTCTGTCCACTACCTTAGTGACCCAATTGAAAAATACTATCAGGATGGTGTGGCACGACCAGGCACAAACTCATGTTTGCCATCCTGCAGCTTGTAGGCAACTAGGCTGTCCTTCACTGTGGTCTCCATCAGCTTCCTCACAATGTAGGTATGGTTTACAGGGCCAGTTGCCCAGGGCCTTCTTGTCTCTCCCCCCAAAACTGTGGAGTGGGACTACATCTGCTGTTTCTCCAATCCCTTGGTACGATACCAGACTACAGTGAATCATGAAACAGTTGGGTCACTGGCTCTTCTAGCTCAGAAGCTAGGTCTCTAAGCACCCTCAGGTACAGGCTGTCAGGGGCCCAAAGCCTTGTCCGCCTTAAGGGCCCACCAACCTTTTCCTTACTTGTTCAGTTGTGATCTCCACCCTCCCAATTTCGTGTGCTCTTCATGTAGCTGCATTGATCCTGCTTCCGGCTCCTCCAGTAAAGGTTCATCCAGTACTCCAGATGAGAGTCTGCAGTATGGGTATTGTACTCCTCATTTTCGAAGCAAGGTGAGTAAAACCAAATCCGAAGGAGTACAAATGACACAATCCATAGATTAAAGAGTACTTTTTGTTAAAGTATTTTTGTGATGACATAAATACAACAAACAATTCTGTTATCTTTTACCTTCACTTCCTGCCACCCCAGTCCCCCAAACACACAACATTTCATCAGGCACCACAATGTCAGTAGCAGTCAAGCTCACCACTCAAGGGAACAGTTTTCAGACATCCACTGTGGGTGTCTTGCATCCTCACCCTCCATTTGGATGATTTTAGACGCGAGGCATAGTTTTCTAATGCCATTTCATATTTTACATTTTAAAGTAACACATCAAAGTGCCTGCCATCCCATTATTACCCAGGCTTTCCTCCGTTTCTTGGACTAGTAACCCCGTACTGCTGTCACAGTGTGATCAGAGTGCACCGATGGCTGTTATAGGAACATATCTTGTAACATTCTTGACTTTACTACTTGGGGGAAGATAGTGGCTGGATACACGATAAAGCAGGTACAGTATTAGCACTTGCTATTAAACTTTTTTTGTTAAGAGAAATGTTAAAGCTCCATCTTTGCAACCCAATGTAGTCCTGCTCCCATAACAGCTGTCCATGCACTCGGAGCACAATGACAGCAAATACCAGTTACGTAAAAACTTACCGAAACAGCAGATCTTCGAGAAAGGTTCCTGCAGTAGGTCTTCACAAGTAAGACTTTGCCCCCTGGCGTCAGGACTTCACAGCAAACTTGTAGCTAGCAATCATCAGCAGGGACCGCCCGCCACGTCAGGTGACTGAGGTCCGCATGACTATAAATAGTGGCGGTACCCCGCTCAACCTCCAGTTCTCCTGCCGGAGACCTCTAAAGAGTAAGCAGGAAAGAAAGGAGTGGAAACTCCTGGAGCCCTGAGCCCTGGATAAAACAAAGTCCTGGGAAGGGAATAAAGAGGAAAGTTGGGGGAAGGTGGGTGGGATATCTAGACCTACTGCAGGAACCTCTGCCGAAGATCTACTGTTAGGGCAAGTTCTTATGTAACTGCTATATCTTACTTCGAGAGGGTTCCTGCAGTAGGTCTTCACAAGTAGGACTGAATATCAAGCAGTCAACTAAATACAAAAAGTCAAACTAGGTTCTGGGAGAAGGAAAATGTCTGCCAATGACAGTCTGCTCATGACAGAAGTCCTTGCGGGACTGTTAGACCAAATCCAGCCCTGCGCCTAGAAGCAATGTCCAGGCTGTAATGTTTCGTGAAGGTGTGGATGGAGGACCAAAGTGGGCGCTGTGTATATGTCCGCAGTGGAGAAGTTTCTGAAAAAGGCAATGGAAGTGGCCACTCTCCTAGCTGAGTGGCCCTTGACAATCCCCGGAAAAGGCTTCTCGTCGTCCTGGTAAATGTAATGAATACAATTTGACAGCCACCTAGACAAAGTCTGTTTAGAAATAGCCTTGCCCTGGCACTTGGGAGCAAAGGCTATGAAGAGTTGATCCGACTTACGAACCCCCTTAGTCCTGGAGATGTAAAATCTCAAATTCCTGTGCACATCAAGGGTGTGCAGGAGATACTCTCCCTGTTGGAGTGTTCTGGGTAAAACTGGCAGTTCAACATTTTGATTTAGGGTGAATTGTGAAACTACCTTAGAAAGAAAGGAAGGATTAGTCCACAGAGCTACCCGGTCTCTGTGGAAAATTAAGTAAGGCTCTCTACAAACTAGAGCTTGAAGCTCAGAAACTCTTCGAGCTAAAGTGATAGCAACTAAAAAGAGCATTTTTCACACCAGGTAACACATATCACTACTTGCTGCTGGCTCGGGGCAAAGTAAGTTTTCTAAAATAAAATTAAGATCCCGGGGGGGAACAGGATTCTGGACTAGAGGTTTGAGGTGAAGGATCCACTTCAGAAAGGTTCTGGAAACCTCTAGCTGAGTTAGGGTTTTGCTCTCCACCAGAAGGTGGCAGGCCAAAACCACAGAGAGATGGACCTTCAGAGAGGAATAACTGAGGCCCAACTCTGACAGGTACAAGAGGTACTCTAGGACCTGGGAAGCCGAGCAGGAAAACAGGTCTAGGCCTTTGGCTGTGGCCCAGATAGAAAACCTTTTCCACTTCATGGCATACGTGGATCTAGGGGAGGGTTTCCTGGCCTCCACTATGACCTGAGTGACTCTGGAGGAGACGGCATAGCGGGAAACTGCTATGTCCAAAAGGTGCCACGCATGAAGGTGGAGTGATTTGAGGCTCGAGTGTACCAGGGTGCCCTGCTCCTGGGACAGAAGGTCGTGAGAGAGAGAGGAAGAGGTCCTGCGGGTTCCAGCGCTAACTGTTGTAACAGTGGAAACCATATCTGCCAAGGCCATGGGGGGGCAATGAGGATCATTTGTGCCCCCTTCACCTGTAGTTTTAGCAGAATCTTCTGCAGAACAGGAGGGAAAGTGTACAGAAATCTCCCTATCCAAGACAGACAGTGCATCTTGCAAAAAACACCACGCCCGGGAACGAGCAAGCAAAAGCCGAGTAGTTTTGCACTGCACAGGGAGGTGAAGAGGTCTATTTCTGGCCGACCCAACCGAAGGAAGAGATCTTCCACTACTTCCTGCTTTAATTCCCACTCATGAGCCCTGGCGACCAATCGGCTGAGACTGTCCGCCAAAATGTTGTGAACACCTGGCACATGGACTGCTGTCAAGGATAGGCCGTGCTGAACAGCCCAGTATCACACACATCACTTCCCTGCAAAGGGGGTATGAACGGGAACCTCCCTGTTTGTTGATGTACCAGACCATTGCCATTTTGTTGCTCTGGATGAGAAGTGTTCCCAGAACTAAAGAGGGACTGAAATGCTTGGGAGAGCACAGAGCACTGCTCATCTCCAGGATATTGATGTGAAGATTCTCATCCATGGGGGACCAAGTCCCTTGTGTTAGATGGTCTCCCAGGTGGGCCCCCCCATCCAATGTTTGATGCATCTGACATGAGAGTCGTGGCGGGGGATGGGGAGTGGAATGGGACCACCACCGAGAGGCTGGAAAGGTCCTGCCACCAAAGGAGATCCCTCTGCAGGCTGTTGGAGACCAGCATCATTTGGTCCATGTCATCCAAGCGTTGACCCCACTGGACTCGGAAAAGACCACTGGGTCACCCTCATGTGCAGTCTGGCCAATGGGACTATTGGCATGGCAGCTGCCATCAGGCCCAGAAGTCATAAGACAGAGCACGTTGTGGTCCAATGAGAGGAGGCCACCAGTGTAGCTTGTAGGATAAGGGTCTCTGCCTTGTCGGCAGGAAAGAAGGCCCTGCCCTGGACCGTGTCCAGCACTGCTCCTATGAATTGGCGGCACTGGGAGGATGACAGCTGAGACTTGGGATAATTGACAGTGATGCCAAGTCTGGAGAAAAGGTACAGGATGACGGAAAGGGAATCCTTCAGACTGTCCTGGGATGGGGCTGAAAACAGTCAATCGTCCAGGTACAGAAACACATAGATGTCCTTGTCACGAGGGTCACCGCTACCACTGCTAGGCACTTGGTGAAAACCCGAGGTGCCAAAGAGGAGGGCTCTGAACTAAAAATGTTCCTCCTGGAAGGAGAATCTCAGAAAGTGGCGGTGGGCCAGAAGAATGGGGATATGTAGGTAGGCATCCTGCATATCCAGGGAACACACCCAACTGTTTGGTTAGAGCAGGGGCAAGAGTCCTTGAAGCGTCAACATGCAGTACCTCTTGTATTCTACGAAGAGGCTGGGCATGCTGAGATCTAGGACTGACCTGAGATCTCCCATTTTTTGGGGTACTAGGAAGAAGTGGGAATAAAACCCCTTTTCTATCTGCTCTGTTGGAACCCACTCTATGGCTGATTTTTGCAGCAGAGCTTGGATTTCCTGTAGGACCAAACTTTGTTGACCTGACTGGTAATGAGACCTGCCCGGAGGGTTGGTGGGTGGTCTCTCCAGAAACTCTACCGAGTGACCTCTTGTGACTAGCTGTAGAACCCATGCGTCTGTGGTTACAGCTTTCCACCCTTCCAGGTGGACGAATCTTCCCCCACTGGTTCCTCCGTGGGGAGGGAGGTAATGGGGGGCCATAGTCAGGACACTGAGGGGAGGGTGCCTGCCCCAGTGGCTGTCTTTGGGGAACTTAGCCTGGAGGGTTTGAGCGCCAGAGCCCCGATGCTTGTTTTGGCGTCTACGCTGGTTTTATTTGTTCCATTTCCGTTGGTGATGAAAAATCTGCTTCGGTTTCTGACCTGAGCAGTACATCGAGCGGACATCTTTCAGGGAATTGCTGCTTTCTTGCAGTTCTGTAATTATGTCTTTGGCATTACTGCCAAACAGAACTGGACCCCCGAATGCAACATCCAGAAGCGTACTCTGTACATCTTGTGCCAACCCTGCGAGACGTAGCCATGCAAGGCACCTTAGGCAGATGCCTATAGTTGTGCAATGCGCCACCGAATCGACAGAGCATAGAGCATGGCAACAGGACGATTTATTCAGCCTGACTTTGTCCAGAAGTTTGTTCCAGAGTTGTTCATCAAGTACTTCTTGGATGTCCGTTTCCAGGTTGGACAGAGCCAACTTCTGGAAAGCCACCATGTGGGCTATGTAGTTGAGTGAACGTATGGCGCAGGTATAAGAGGTATAGACCTTGCGTCCATATTGGTCCATTTGTTTCAACTCCTTGTCAGAAGGAGAGGCACAGAGATGTTTGGGTTGGGCTGACCTATCATGCACTGCAGTGATGACGATACGAGTCTGCCTCAGGTTCTGCTGTAAGGTGGGAAACCCCTTCCGGGGGGGGGGTGGTAAGTCTTGTCGACTTTCTTTGAAACCACAGGAATAGACAGCTGTTGCCAAATCATAGATATCAGATCTTCATGCGGCCCCATCCAAGGTGGGATGGGGAGGGGGTCCGCATTAACCAGGTCCAGATGCTTCGCAAGTCTTCTGCGTTTAGGGTCCAATTCCTGGGACACCCACCCGCAGGACCTTTGAATGGACCAGAGGAGCTCTGCAAAAGATGGATCCTCTGGGGGAGATTTAGGAGACTCCTTTGGCTGAGGCTCTATGGGAAAGTGGGGTTCCGACTGGTCCCCTACGTTCGAATCCTCGGAGTCAGAGGATTCCGGCCTACTTGGTAAAAAAGTGGCATCTGGAACCGCCTCCGTGACTCTGGCCCCCAGAGAGATTCCCGATGGCAGAGCATCTGCATCCCTGTAGGAAACTCTGCTGGAAGGAGCAGGGCTTCCAGGTGGCACCCTTGGGATGGGGTAGCCCTGACTACCAGCAGGCACTGACCCAACTCTTATAGGAGTTGGAAGGACGCCAAGTCCCACCAAACCCAAATAGATTCTTGCTGTTCCGGCTGAGGAGGTGGAGGGGGAGGTGGTGAAGGGTATCCTGGGTAACCCATAGGATAAGAGGGGAAGCTAGGGGGTTGGTACCAGTAGGGGTACTGGTACCCTTGGTACTGGAGAGCCTGACTCTACGTCAGCTAACCTGGCATCGGAGGCAGGTAACCTGGCGTCAGACCCCTGACGTCTGGTACTGGGGAAACTGTGGCATGTAGCCAGGGTAGTAACCCGTTGGGCCTGGAGGAATGCAAGGTTCAGAGGGTGGCAGTGCCAGGGGACCACTGGAGTTTGGGTCAGTCTGCGGGTCCGGGATTGGAGGTGGAACCCCCCCCCCCGAAGGTCCAGGAAGATTCTGGTCCATCCCGCCCCCAAGAGGGTACGGCAAGGAATCTGGCGTCTGGTGCCCCTCCGACAGCAGGACCAAGACTGGTTGGTCCAAACTGGGGAGGGTAAGTCTGGAAGGGCACCCGTTGACAGGTCTGCCAGAGAGACAGGAGTCTTGTGGATGTTCAATGTTAGGGGCTCCTGCAGATCAGGCCCAAAAAGATTGGGTAGGGTCAGTGATTCCCTAGAGGGAGAACCCTCGAGGGAAGGTGGGGAGCCTGCAAGCTCGCTCTGCCGGACGTCGGGGACCACAAGGGAGTCCGACGGGAGAGCAGTCACCACACAGTCATCAGGCAAGCCAAAGACTGACTTTGAGGTGACAGTCTGGCGTGAGTCAGAGGAGCGGATGGTTGACTTACAGACCACGGCCGGGCTGACAAAAGCCAGGAGTCAGGCTGATCGGCCTGGGCCGGGCGCTCAGCAGCCGTGCCAGAGGGCAACTTATTGGCCGAACTAAAAGCAGGTACCACGACTAACCTCAGCAAGGGAGGAGAAGGCATCCAATCTGCTGGAGCAGAAGAAGGCCCAATGGGTGGGGTACTCACAGGGGTGGAGGACCCACTCAAGATGGCGTCGGCTGCCTGGCTGGTTTTCCTCTGAGGAAAATGGCTCCACTCCTGGTGCTTCTCCTTTTCCTTTTCCAGGGCAGGTGACGATGGTCGTTGTCTCAACTCCTGGAGCTCACTTTCCATCGATGCCAGTAGTTTCAATAAATGAGAATCGAGGGTCCTCTGGCAACGGGTGCATGTGGCCTGGTTGAAGGCATGGCAGATAGAACAATCTGCGGTCTGGTGCTTAAGCCCCAGGCAGAGGACACAGAGGGAGTGGTCATCCCCATGCGCGATCTACATGCCGCACTTGGAGCACTTTTTCTTGGGCTGACGAGATGACACATAATGCTGGAGGATGGAAAAAACAAACGGTAACTACGCAAAAAAATGGTGGCCAACTAAAGCGGTTTCACTGCAATGTACAATGATTCAGGTCTACGGCGGGGGAAAAAATGGAGGCCGGGGAACCACCCCTATTTATAGTCATGCTGGCATCCATCACCTGGCGCCGGCAGCGGTCCCCCCTGATGATTGCTAGCTATAAGTCTGCCATACAATCTTGATGCCAGGGGGTGCATACCTACTTGTGAAGACCTACTGCAGGAACCCTCTCGAAGTAAGATCAGGAGGCTGGGGTTCTGGTTTGCAGAGGGTAAGTCTAGGTAATGGTGGCACAGCAGTGTTGCAAAGGCACAGGTCACGAAGCACAGCCATGCCGGGAGAAGTTATAAAATTCACAAGTAGTGGTTCATTAGCAATGAAATAAAACTGTACAAGATAGCTTTGAACATAGGCAGTTCAAAAGTCCTTTTTCTTAATTTCTCCAAATCTTAACAGGAAAACCAAAACACTGCCCTCTTTATAAGATCTCTCTTTTTTGGAAGTTTAAAGTACAGTTACGGAAGAACTTATTGTAACAGTAGATATTTGAGAGAAGCTCTTGCAGCAGGCTACACCATTCGGACTAAGTCGCCATGTGCTAGGACCCCACGGAAAACTTCTAGCTAGTGGTGTTCAGTGGGGGACCGCCCCCTGAAGTCAGCCAGTGGTATAAAAGGAGCAGTCCCCCAGCCCTACCTCAGTTCTCCCACCAGGGACCCGGCGTGCATAGGCAGGAGACCAAGGAGAGTCTTAGAAAAATATAACAAAAGGAACAAAGGGGGAGGAGAAAGGGAAAGTGGTGCTGCTGCAAGAGTTTCTTTCGAAGATCTACTGTTACGGTAAGTTCTCATGTAACTGTACTATCTTACCTCGAGGATAGCTCTTGCATCAGGCTACATCATTAGGACTGAGTCCCAAGCAGTAGAAAAGACTTGTCAGAAGGGCGGAGGAAAGAAACAGAGTGTAACCTTCATAAAACAAGGCCTTGAAGGACAGCCAAGCCAAAGCCAGTCTTACGCCTGGAAGCAATGTCCAAACTGTAGTGCTTAATGCAAGTGTGGATGGAACTCCGAGCAGCAGCAGCACAGACATCTGCTGCCAAAAGCATTCTGCAGTAATGCGAAGGAGGCAGACACCCTCCTGGTAGCGTGGCCTTTAACTGAGCCCAGTAAAGGCTTGCCATACTGATGGTAACAGAACATAATGCCCTTAACCAACCACTTAGACGATGTCTGCTTAGAAACTGGAGCCCCTAGAGTCCACGGGGCAAAGGAACAAACTGACCAGATTTCCTGAGAAAAGGGTGCGAGTTGGGTAATAACGGAGCACCTGGTGAACAGCCAGAGTATGAAGCAGAGCCTCCCCTTGAGTAGAATACTCTGGGTAACAGACAGGTAAATTAATGTCCAGATTTAGCATAAACTTAGACACCACTTTAGGCAAGAATATAGGATTTGTCCGCAAGGGCATCCTGGCTGTGTGGAAAACTAAATAAGGCCCTTTTACATCTCAAAGCTCAAAGCTAAGAAATTCTTCAAGCAGAAGTAACATCTAGAAACAACACTTTCTGCCACAGAAAGTGTAGCTCACAACTCGCAGCCGGTTCGAAGAGAGGCAAAGGGAGTTTCTCTAACTTAAACAAAAGTTCCCATGGGGGAACAGGGACCCTAATGGGAGGTTTGAGATGCAGGATGCCCCGTAAAAGGGTACAGGGCAGATCCAGATGGGCAATGGCCTTGCCCTCATGCAGGTGCATGATATGCAGAGATGGCAGATAGAAGCACTTTCAACATGAAGTAACCCAGGCCAGAGTCCGACAGAGACAGAAGTTACTCCAAAAGCCAAGTTCACCTGGCAGGTGAAGGGGAAGAGAACAGGTAGGAGCCCACATGCAGGATTACTTCCATTTCACAGCAGAGGAGTCCCCGGTGAAAAGCTTTCTAGCGGCCAACAATCTCTCTGCTACCCTGGGGAAAACCGCAAACAGGCGACAGCTAAGACTTTAAAAACTGCAGATGCAGTGATGTGAGGTCCAGAAAGACCAAGGTGCCCTGGTCCTAGTACAGCAAGTGCAAACTCAACTACAGAGGAACTGGAGGCTCCACTGCCAGCTGCTGGAGCAGTGGAAAGCAGATGTGTTGAGGCCAATAAGGAGCAATGAGGACTATGTCCATTCCTTCTGCAGGAAGCTTGAGGATCAAGGAGCAGAAACTGGGTTGTCTGGCGTTGAGTGGGGACGCAAAAAGGTCCAACTCTGGGTGTCCCCACCTGTTAATTAGGTCCTCTGCAACTGACTGCAGAAGCTCCCATCCGTGAGCCCTAGACTGAGACCACCACAGGCTGTCGGCCATGGTGTGTTGGATGCCTGGAAAACGTATGGCAGTACATTCCAGACTGTGTTCTACTGCTCAAAATCATGATAAGAGTGAGTATTCCCCTGGATGCTTATGTAAAAAAAAAACAAAAAAACAAACAAACAAAAAAAACACCGACAGATTGTCTGTCTGGGCGAAGAGGCGGCCCAGAAGGCCCATCCAAAATTCCTAAAAGGCCGAGAGGACCACCTTCATCTCTATACCTATAGATGTGGAAATACTGTTTCCAGTGGAAACCAGGGCCTCTGAATTAGATGGCCTGACAGGAAAGCCTCAACCTTGGCATAAATGGTCTATTAACAGAATCTGCTGCGGTGATTCCTTCCAGAATGAGGCCCCCTTAGAAAAGACTGAAGGGCTCAAGCTAACTTTTCAGGGTGTGACGCACCGGCTCGGAGACTGAAACAGACTGCTCAAAGTCATCCGTGCGCTAATCCCATTGAACACTCAGTGTCTAATTGTAGGCCCTCATATGAAGCCAGGCCAGAGGGATGGTAGCAACAGCAGCCACTGTGTGACCTAGTAGTCTTAGAACTGCTCTGGCGAAATGAGGATCTCAGCCAGTCTCGAGCCTGAAGGTAGTCTGCGCCGCCTGGAGGCAGGGGAGTTTTGTCCTGGATGGTGTCCCGGATGGCCCCAATGAACAGAAGCCTGTGGCAGGATCACGGGACAGAAAATGGGGAGGTTTAGCGTGAACCCCACATCATAAACAGGGTAAGGGTACCTTCCAAGGTCCTGAGCAGCTGCTCCCCAGAGGGAGCTGTGAGAAGCCCATCGCCTAGGTAAGGGAAAGCAAAGCAATCAGTCCCCTTAGGACACATGCCACCGTGGCAGGGCACTAGATGAAGCCTTGGGGAGTGAGGACAGGTTGGATGGCAGAGCATGACGCTGAAAGTGGCTTCTTTGAAAGAGGAAACTGAGAAAACCTTTGAGGGGTTGGGAGACCCCGGGAGCAGAGATATGAAACGTGCATGTCCAGGGCAGGGTGCAAACCCAATGTCCTCGATGCAGAAGGGGGAGCAGCTAATGAGGATAACCATCATGAAGCGACTTAACTCCATGTACTGGTGCAGGTTGGCAAAGGAACCCCGAATTCTGTGGAAGGTGGGGGAGAAATCCTGGCCCCCTACCAGCTGGTCGGGCAGGATCTATCGCCTGTTTGCACAGAGAAGCTAGAATTTCCTCCCAGAAAGGGGTGATATAAACCCGAGAATAACAAGAGGGATAGGAAGGGTTATCTGACGGTAGTTTCGGAAACTCTAGAGTGCGCCCCCTTTTCACGAACTGCCCAAAGGGCTGAGCCCCCGGAGAGGAGGGTCGCTGCTTTGTGCGCATGAACAGAGTTCTAGCTGGCTAGCCCCTAGGCTGCCACCTGGAGAATCGGTAGAAGGACTAACGCCGGGTCACATCCTCGCCGGAAGCGACAGATGGAGTGAACCAGGCAAAAAGACTTGCCCAATTCCTGAAGGCAGGTAAAGAGCCCTCCTTGGTCTCTGCTGAGGGAAGCAGCCCCCTCCAAAAAGGGGCATCCAGGAAAGAAGATGGCAAGTCAGGGCAGACCCCGAAACTTCTGGGCAAAGAGTGGTGTCAGATGCCAACCGACATGGCTGTTACTCCCCCATAGGAGCATCAAGAATTTTGGGATTACTCACATCGGAACCTGCTGTGGGAAACCTGGTATCACTCACCCAAATTAGAGGGATCCGTGAGAGACTGAGTCTTCCTCATGGCCCCTTCCCCACGTGGCGTCCCGACACAGAGCCATGTGGTTAGGAAAAAGCAAATAAGGAACAGCACCACTGGCAGTAGTGGAACTCTTCATGTCAGACTGGTCCACCTGACGACTGTCTAGTATGGTGGGAAGATGCAAATGTGCCAAGGGTGCTCGAGGTGATCCTGGACCACATAGAGGCTCATGAAGGCATTCTCTGGATGGTCTGCGAAGAATTGTGCATCCCAATGGGTCCTGCACAGATGACCCACTCTACTTGGCACCGAGGTGACAGAGGCATACCCCATGCCAATCTATTGGCATCCGTGAAGGAGACAGAGAAGAGCGAAGCCTCGGTACCAGTGTCAGGAAGACATAGCGAGCAACGCAGAGGCCACCCGGTGGAAGGAAGGCGCCCCTGGAGGGAGCATAAGAGACTCAGAGCATCAGAAACCTGCTAGGTTACAGCCTCATCTCCCCTGAAAGTGCTTATGGGGGTAAGAAGGGGTCTTTCTGGAGTACCTCTTAGGCACACCCACCAAGGAGCAACGGGAGCGTAAGATCCCGTCTATGTGACGTCCAGGACTGATGGCAGGGCTACATGGAAAGGGGTCCCGGTGTCAGGGTCTGAAACTGTGGAAACCTAGATGTCAGCAAGAGGACACCCGGATAGCTGGCGTCAGCTCTGAGGAAGGAGGTACGCCGGATGCCAGCTTGGGCAAAGCCAAGAAGCTGGATGTTGGTCTGTTGGGCGTCAGCTATGGGGCAGAAAGGCCCACAAACAACCTGAGGAAAACCTGGAGGAAACAGCTGAGGTGTTGCCGGGGCTGATGTCAAGGTAGCCAGCTTCGGCCTGACAGACTTTGGCTGACGTCCATCTAGAAAGAGTCAGGCGTCGGCTAAGGTAACGCCAGGGACAGACAGGGTAACCAGCATCGGCCTGACAGGCCACAGCTGATACCCACCTGGAAGGGCCTGGCATCAACTAAGGCATCATCAGAGACAGACATCGGGGTAACCGGCATTGGCCTGACAGGGTCTGACTGACGCCCAGCTAACAAGAGCATGGCATTGGCTGAGGTGTCGGTGGAGGGGGGGGGGGCAGACGTTGGGGTAACCTGCGTCAGCCCGACAGGCTATGGCTGACTCCCATCTGAAAAGAATGGCAGTGGCCTGAAAGGAACCTCTCAACTGTCCCCAATTATAAGGGCATCCCCTCATCTTACCCCTCAAAACTGCTTTGTCCCTCAAGGAAAAAGTACTGCCCACACAGAGAATGTGTTTTAAATTCAGACTTTAAAGCACACCATCATATTCTAAGATGCTAAATCAAAAATACACTTTTGTAGAGTAAACACAGTAGTTTCCACAATATTCTGAGCTTGTATCTCAATGTGGAAGGTTGTTTGTGTCCCTCATTATGAGGGTCAGTGTCCCTCACTGTCCTTCATTTTGAGTGTCTGTGTCCCTCATTTCAGTGACAAAAGGTTGAGAGGTATGAGTAAGACCTTATTTTGATATATAGATTGTCCCTTAACTCCAAATATTAACAGAGATATGGCTTACTAAAGTTTAAATGCGGGATAAAAATCAAGTCCACATATGAAGGGATCTTTTTTGTGAGGTTGTGTTATTCATATAAAAAAAAAGATTCCTTCATGTGTTGGGGAAAAGATGGCCAGATGGGTGGAAAACTGGCTGAGGGACAGAACCCAGAGGGTGGCTGTGGGGGGCGGGGGAGAGAAGAGAAGTTATCTGGCACCAGAGAGGTAACCAGTGGGGTCCCGCAGGGCTCGATGTAATTCAGTGTCTTCATCAATGACACTTTGGACGGCATTAAGGGCAAAATGTGCTTATTCGTGGATGACACCAAGCTGAAGGGATGCAGGACTTACAGGAAGATATGGAAAAGTTGAGAGGTGGTCCAGGATCTGGCAGCTTGGCTTCAATGCCAAGAAATGCGAAGTCATGCACATTGGAGCCAAGAATCCCAGGACAGAATACTACCTGGGTGGAGTCAAGAGCATCTGCATCAGAGGAGGAGAAGGACCTGGGAGTGATTATCACTAGTGACCTGAAGCACTCCACGCAGTGCAAGAAAGCAGCAGCAAAGGCAAACAAGATGCTGGGATGCATATCTGGGGATCAGTAGCAGGAGAGAAAAAGTTACTCAATGTAGTAATCTTTCTTCCAAGGGTTCCTTTAGCATCAGTAACTACAGCAGTTAGCTGGCTAGGTGCAACTGCTCCGGACGTATGCCTTTAAGATAATTAGCATTATGAGCTTGGGCATTAGCCAATCAGAAAAAAAGGAGGGGAGTGTGTTGAGAGGGAGCAGCCTGAAGGGCTTCAGAATTTTTCCGAAGATAATGGGCACATGCCCCCAAAAGTGAACTAAAAGGATTCAAAAGACATGCAAATGTCCAAAACCAGAATGGGTATCAATCAATCAAATCTTTATTTATCCAGGCAGGCACCACTGAGCAAGGCTCATTTGCAAGATGGACCTGGTCATAAAAATCATATTACAGTAACATAGTAAAACTAGGAGCAGCGTCAAACAGAGAAGTAAAAAATATACGTATGTACAGAATAGAGTCATTCACACATATAATCAGGATATATACAATATTGAGCAGAGTGGCCTTTTCAATGGATAGGCTCGAAAAGTGGATGTAGCTGGCAAGTTCGCTGGAGAGTACCGGATTAGAAAGATAATTACGGGGACAGTGAAGTTAACTGGAATACATCAGTGTGGGGGGCAGTGGCACCTGACCAATGCCAAGGCAGCAACTGATGGATCCAGGGAGAGTCTGTAAGGGGTCTAAGACAGGGGAGAGACGGAGAGGGAGAGTGAGGCAGGAGGCCAGGCAAAAGGGAGGTACGGTTGGATAGGAGAGAAACAGGAAGGGAGGTGAACTAGCGATGTGGGAAACAAATGCAGGATTCCTTCATGGAGCGGTCATTGAGCGACTTGAAAATACTCAGACTAATGGGACAACTCAACTTCAAGCTTTTTTGCACATTGTTCCACAATGATGGCAGTGTAAAACTTATAGCTGCTCTACCGAAATGAGATTTGACCTTAGGTACTGCAGGGCAATTAGGGAGTGGCTTCTTAGGGCATAAGAACTTAACACACTCAGGGGAATACAATCAGAGAAGTATGATGGAAGCTTTTTGGTAACTGCTCTGAATGCCCATAGAATGGCATTTCTATTTCTCCTATAGTGGAGGGAAGTCCAACCCACAGCAGTATACAAGGCGCAATGGTGTGTGGAAAGGGGAAGGCCAGTTATGAACCTGATTGCTCTATGATGTAGTATATCCAGTTTAGCAAAGGACGAGGCAGTGCAATGGCTAGAGAAAGTCCACGTAATCCATCAATGAGAGGAACGTAGCTGGAACCAGCTGCAGCTTAGCATCACCAGTAAGGAACTGGTCAAGTCTGTAAAATAGGCATAATCTCTGTCTTCAACAATATCAACAACTTGAGCTTGAAAACTCTCTAATAAAAGGCCAATTTTGATGATAATAACTGAGAACAGAGCCCTTCTCCTAAAAGGTGAACTGCGGAGGAAGGGTGGGAGCATACTGATGCTAAAGGACCCCTTGGAAGATAGAAGATTACTACAGTGAGAAATGTTTTCTTCTTACCCCAAGAGTCCTTTAGCATCATTAACTATAGCAGACTACTGAGCAGTACCAAGTGGGAGGTGGGCAGAGAACCTACCTAGGAAAGAGGCTCTGCAGATCCGCCTTGCCAAATTTTGGCACCAGATCTGGACTGCACATCTAAGCTGTGGTGCTTAATGAACGTGTGCACAGATTTCCAGGTGGCTGCTTTGCAGACATCCCGAAGGGGATATGTCACTTGCTGTTGCCACAGGCTGCAGTGCCCCTACTGGAGTGGGCACTAAGCCCCACAAGAGGCTGATGACCAGCGTTATCGTAGCAGACTCCAACACAAGAGACTAACCAGCTGGAAATGGTCCTCTTGGTAGCTGGTCTTCCTCTGCCTACATCCCCATAGGTGAGGAACAACTGAGCGGAACAGCCACTGACCCGTCTAGTATGCTCCAGATAGTAAGAGAGCGCTCTTTTGACATCCAGACTGAGGAGCTTCTGTTCGCATGGAGTGGATTTCTCGGTAAAGAAAACAGGCAGAGTAAGATTGGTTAAGGTGAAATTAAGGGACCACCTTAGGCAGGAACTTCCTACTTGTCCTGAGCTCAATTTTTTGTCTGTGAGGAATGATGTAATTAGGCTCAGTGCATGGGGCCTGTAGCTGTAAAATCCTCCTGGCAGAGAGAACTGCCACCAGGAAGACAGATTTCCTAGTTACGAACTTGAGATGAGCAGTGGCCACAGGCTCAAAGGGTGGTTCCATGAGCCTGGCAATGCAAAGATTCAGGCTCAAAGGGGGTCTGGCTTCCTGACTGGAGGCTGGAGGTGCAAGATGCCTTTGAAAAACTATTCAAATATGGAGTGGGAAAAAAACAAACTTTTTGTTCCCCACCGAAAGACAGAAACTGCAGTCAGGTGTAGCTTGAGAGGGGAAGGTTTCAAGCCTGACACCTGCAGATGTACCAGGTAATCCAACAGCTGGGAGTCTGAAGCTGTCAGAGGATTGACCTTTTTGCTCTTGCACCAAAGGGAGAATCCTTCCCCATTTGGCTGCATAGCCTTTGTGTTCGTTTTTTTTTTTTAGTCATTCTCCGGGTCATAAGGACTTGCTCAGAGTACTGAGAGGATGGAAACTCTAACCACTCAAGAACCAGGCCTTGAGGTGAAGAGAGTGTATGTCTGGATATTGCACTCCTGTCTGGGTAAGGGTCAGCAGAGAGTGCGTTGGCGGCAGGCGAATAGGCCTTCTGCAGGACAACGAGAGAAGGAGAGGGCACCAGTTTTGCTTCGGCCAATCGGGAGCCACCAGAATCCTTGATGCAGGCTGTAGTCTGAGCTTCAGCAATACCCAGAGTATCAGGGGGAAGGGAGGGATTGCATACAGGTACCTCTTTGACCAGTCCAGGATCAGGGCATCCAGGGGAAGCGTTCCTGGGACTGGGAGCCTACAACAGTACTGATGAAACTGGAAACTGAGGGGAGAGGCGAACAGATCCACTTCTGGAGTGCCCCAACGACTGAACACTGTGGCTAGTACTTACTTGTTCAGAGTCCATTCGCTCCGACCTTGATCGACTGATGCGAGTTAGAGCATCTACCAGGATATTGAGCTTGCCTGGGAGGTAAATAGCAGAAAGGCTGACTCCAAGGGAGAAGGTGAGAGACCAGATTGTCAGAGCCCCTGAACAGAGTATTTCCTGATCTGGTACCACCCTGCTTGGTTATGCAAAACATTGCAGTAGTGTGTCTGAATTTGTATAATCTGCCCTTTTTATGACAGGAGCATATGCTTTGAGAGCTAGAAAGATTGCTCTGAGTTCCAAAAGGTACATCTGTAACTGTGACTCTTGGAGAGTCCAGGTGCCACTCACTGAGGCACCATCCAGATGAGCTCCCCCACCCAGGAGGGAGGAGTCTGTGGTGATCGCCTCTGTGGGAAGCAGAGCTTGGAAGGGGATCCCTACTGCCAAATTTGCAGGGTTCTTCCACCAAAGCAGGGACTGACGGGACTGCTCTGTCACTGGTTATCAGCTTTGAACAATTGCTGCTTCTTTGAGACCAATAAGCTTTAAAACAGGCTTGCAGCATTTGCATCCTGTACCTGGCTCCTGGGTCCACTGCAGGCATTGAAGCCATGTGTCCCAATAGCCTGAGAAAATATCTGGCTGATCTTGGCTGTCCCTTATGAAAGAATCTGCCACTGAAGGAAAGTTTGAATTCTCACCTGTGTAAGGAAGTCGCATCCTTTCTGGGTGTCCAGCTGAACTCCTATAAAGTTGAGTAGCTGGGTGGGTTCCAGGTGAGACTATTTAGATTTACAAGGGAACCCAAAGACTCCAGAGTGAGCCCTGTGAGGGAAAGGGACTCCCTAAACTGACGAGAAGAGTTTGGCATTATGAGCCAATAGTCAAAAAAAAAAAAAAAAAAAAAAAAAAAGGGAGTAGTTAACTCATTGTGTCCTAGCAGACGCCTGTAGTCGTCAGTAAAAATACACTGGTGTGTCCTGAGGACGTCTGCAGAAGTCTGCTACTGACTCCCAGTGTGCCCTTGCAACGTCTGGAGAAGTCGCTTATATATTTTAATATATAGTGTAACAGAATATAATATATATTTGACTGCATAGCACTGTTGGAAAGATAATGTTATGCTGCACAACTTTGTCACTGATATTTTGTGTATATCATGTATACTTTAGGAGTTATTTGCATTTGTTTACGGTATGGTGTGTATGGCTGACATGTTTGCCATCAAGAGTCACCTAAGCAGCTTGAATAAAATTCACTTTTTTGGCACTTCAGCAGATATAAAATAAAAACCGTATTGATTACAACTGGTTGCATAGCACCATTGGAAAGGCATTTTTGTGCTCATCAACTTTCATGCTGACACTGTGTGTATCATGTATACTTTTGGAGTTATACGCATTTGTTTATGATATGGTATGTGGTTGCGATTTAGTCCTCAAATCTCATCAAAGCACCTTGACTAAAATGGGGAAAAATTATATTTTATAGTAAAAAGATATCTTTTTTTAGCAAACATAATATCAAAACGCCATCTAATGTCTGTATGCTTAATTTTGTGTTGATATTTTACATGTTTTCCAACAAAAAATGGCTTATGTTGCCCTTTTTTAGTGAAAAAAATATTTAGTTTGCTTTCTCGACCAGCATAGAAAAAATACAAAATTACTTATTATTACATGCATGCCACCATTGGAAAGGCAATTTTGTGCTGAATAACTCTGTCACTCATACTTTGTGTCTAGCATGTACAGGTATTGAGCTATTAGCATTTGTTTACGACATACTGACTATGGCTTGATTTTGCTTAGAAAGGCCCAGGATTCACTGTTAAAAGTATACAGGAGATTCAGGAGGCAAGTGGTGTAATCTCAGAGTGAGCCTGTGGAGGCAATGAGTTAAGAGACGCCTAGCTTCCTGAGCTGTGCTGCTACCACTGCCAGACACTTTGTAAAAACTCCTGGGGCTGAGGATAGCCCAAAAGGCCGCACCGAACTGATAGTGGCCCGAAGGGAGTTTAAACCTGAGAAACTTCCTGTGAGACCTCCTTCTGGGTATATGGAAAAAAGGAGTACTTCAGGTCTAGGGAGGTTAGCCAGTCTCTCTGCTGCAAGGACTGTATGAGTAGTAACAGAGTGACCATCGTGAATTTGGGTTTTAATAGCAAGGTAGGTGGCCACGCCCCAGTTTTCTTTCGTGTCAGAAAGTACCTGGAGTAGAGGCCCTTGCCCTTTCCTTGGGCCGGGACCCTCTCCACCACTCACAGAGCTAGTACGTTTTTTACCTCTAACTCCAACAGTGACACCTGTGTTGGGGTTAGAGGCTTTGACACCTGGGTACACGTGAGGTCTGTATACACACATCAGGGCTTAGACTGCGAAGCTGCTGGCTGGGTAGAGGGGGCCCTTCTTTGGCCCATTCTGCCCCGACCTGTGAAAACACCCCAGTACTGAGAGAAGTCAGGGGTAGGGAATGTAAGGCCTGGGAAAATAACCGCTGCCCCTACTGCCCTCAAGTGGAATTTCCACAGGGCAGGAGGCTTAGGTTTAGACAAGAGGCCTTGCTGCAGTCAGTTGTTCTGGAATCGAATAATATGATCTGAGCACAGAGAAAGACCATGGTATTAGACTGGGTGTCTGGGGTTAGACAGGTAGTTCTAACCAGGCAAAACATCTCAGAGAGATGACATGGGCCATGGCTCTAGAGGCGGCATCTTTGTTATCTGCCATGTGGAATTGGTACTACATCACTTCCAAGGCAGTTTTTGCTGTATCCACCAGCTCCTGCACCATTGTATCCAACCCCTTGTGGATAATGGAAAGGACAGAAGTCCACAGTGCTTTCTGATATTTGGCCATGAAAGCCATGTAGGAAGAAAGTTTAACAATCAGCCTGTGGTTTGCTATGAAATCTACTTTGCTGCAGTCCTTGTCCGGGGGTAAGGAGGACAAGGAGAACCCAGCTTTCTCGCAAGCTGCCTGCTGCACTATACTCTGTACAGACAGGCACTCAGCACTGTTCCTACACAACTGATATATATATATAGATACATAGATACATAGACAGTGTCGGCAGATAAGGGCCTATGGCCCACCTAGTCTGCCCATTTGAGCTTGTAAGTTCAGTTTGTTTTCCTAGAAGTCTATATATATTTTTTTCCAGCCCGCTTGTCAACCCCTGCCACAGAAGTGGGGGTTTGAAGCAGTTTCACGGTATTTGTATTTATATTTTTTCATTATAGATGGGCACAACCAGTCTTTTAGGAGGTGGGAGACCTTTCATCTCCCTATAATCTTTATCCTCATCCTGGATGGACTCCCCAGTAGGAAGGCCCAAGGTGTCCAGCATGTTTTGGATAAATGTAAGCATAGAGGAGGGATCCTCCTGGTTAGCAGAGGTAGCTCCAAAAGGAAGGTACTAGACACATAAGGTTCTAGGCCCTCAAATTAATGTAAGGGGTATCATAAACATTATTCATCATCAGCTGCAGCACCCTCACAGTCTCTGGAAGACAGAACTGTGGAAGCATGTATACTAGCCCCAATAAACACCGACTCCATCTTTTGTAAGGTCTGAAGGATATGCCATGTTTTTTCCATGTCCTGCACAAATGGGATATCCTGTGCAGACTGTGGCTGCATACGTTTTATTTTCCTTATGTTTTACGCCACCTGTTGTCTACTAATAGGTTTCCCAGGAGCGTTTTTGTCTTTACAGACCATCTTTTTAGCCACTTCATCAGCAGCTTGATCATGCTTTGCCCTTTATTATTTTTAAATTTGGGAGGAACTTTATCAGCTCCTTTGGAAGCTTTATTTATTTGGCTGGGACTTGGAATTTTTAGTTTTATTAAATTTAAGATGGCCCCTCATCGGTAACCTTTGATTTTTCCCTCAGCCATATATATTTTTCTTAGGTCTCTCTGCTCTGTTTTCACCACATTTGTGCAAAGAGAACCAGTAGATCTGTACCAAAAACAACTAAGGCACAGGTGTGACAGCTGACACTTTTTTGTAGGTCCAAATTTCTGTTTAGTTCTGGGAATCTCTGACAAGCCAATCCACAGAGAACCCAGCAATAACTGTTAAAGTTTGACAATCCAAACAGTTACCTTGCAGTAGGGACCCACGAGTTCTGAGGTTAAAAAAAAAACAAAAAAAACCCAGAAAATCATCAAAATTCAACAGTTCCCTAAAGAAACTGCAAAACAGTGACAGGAACCGTCAAAAATCCGAAGCGGTGGTAAAAATAATGTATAAAATACACAAATGCAGTAAAAACTCAACGGTGCGTGGAAAAGAAAAAAAAAAAACAGCAAAATTACACTCAGCACACTAAAAATGTAAGTTTGTGAGGAAAACTTTACCAAGATAAGCTAAAAAGAGGCTGTCAAGAAAAGTTGAGACATCTCTGGGGCAATGTTGCTCAGTCAGCAGAGAAAAAAAATCTGAAGCACTTTGGGCTGCTCCCTCTCAGCACACTGCCTTTTTTCTGACTGGCTGATACACAAGCTCATTATGCTAATTATCTTAAAGGCATACCTCCGGGCAGTTAAACCTAGTCAGCTAACTGTTATAGTTAATGATGCTAAAGGACTCCTGGGGTAAGAAGAGGATGTTATACTGCCCTTGTACAGGTCACTGGTAAGGCCACATCTAGAGTATGGAAGTTCAGTACTGGTGCCCACACCTCAAAAAGGACATTAACCTGGAGAAGGTCCAGAGGATGGCTACAAAGATGACAGCGGGTCAGCAGGGTACAGCATAAAAGGAGAGGCTGAGGTCACTGAATATGTACTCCCCGGAAGACAGAAGAGAGAGGGGACATAATTGGGACCTTCAAGTACTTGAAAGGGATAAATAAGGTTGATAAGGAGAGTCTCTTTAAGCTGAGTGGCAACCATAATACGAAGGGGCGAGGTCTTAAGCTGGAGGGTTGGAGGCTTAGGAGGGAGGTTAAGAAGCATTTCTTCACATAGAGGGTGGTGGACACTTGGAATGCACTGCTGGAAGAGGTCATCTCATTGAAGACAGTGGGCAGCTCTGAGAGAGGCTGGGATAGGCATGGGGGAAGGTAAGGATCATGCATAGGCAGGATGGGAGGAGTGGGAAGGGAGGGCAGGGTCAAGCTGTGGATACTGCAGTACCAGCAGACTTGACAGCCCAAATGGCCTTCTTCTGCTGGCTTCTTTTTATATTCATATAGTTTAAGAACCTCTGTGCATGACACTTTACAAGTGCCCTAACTGCTCACGCTGAGCAAAGGATTCCAAGCACAGAACTTTTGGATGCTTTCAGTATTTTTGACCCCAACAAGAGACCAGAAGGAGATACTGAGGAGCTACAAGGCTGTGGCAATAACAGTCTTGACATTATTCTGGCTCATTATGTTACTGTTGTGGATGAAAATGCTTCTAAGCTGAAATGGGCTTCTCTGCGCACACTCATGTACACTGAAAATGTGGCCTATAAAGAACAACTTTCCAGGTGCTCACACAAAAATGGAAATTACGTACTCACCGTAATTATTGGTCTTCTTGGACAGTCTCCATCACTCATTCACACTTTTGGGATGGTGCCGGAGGCGCTAGGACCAAGCAGGACCCTAAAATTTTGGCGCCAAGACAGGACCACGCATGCACGGCACCATGAGACTAGCTCGCACCTGTGTAGGCTATCTCGGCGTTGACCCTCCAACCACTTCAGTACCTTTTTGACTGAGGAGGTGCAGCGTAACTAATGAGAATAACTCGTCCTGAGTTTCTGGGCCTGAGAGGGCCCAGATGGCCTTTGCAAGAAAGGTCAAAGAACAATGTCTCCACAGTCTGAACCACAGGACCATGAAGACCAAGAAAGAAAATCAGTCACTCCAGGGGATGGAGGGTGGGTGAGCGTGTGAATGAGTGATGGAGACTGTCCAAGAAGATCAGTAATTACAGTAAGTCGTAATTTTCATATCTTCCTGGACTAAGTCTCCATCACTCATTCACACTAGTGGGAGAGTCAGAGCTACCACCAACAACTCTGAGTAGGGTGGTAGGAGATGGGGTTCACTCAGAAAGGATGGCCAAGGACTGTCCTGCTAATAAAAGAGCCGTCTTGTAAACAGCATCTAGAACATAGTGCTTACAAGATAAGCGCTCGAGTTGTGATTCACCACTTTGCAGACGACTGCAATGGGCACAAAATGAAAGTCTGCCAGGAAGCCGCAACCACTGTAGGAGAGCGGTAAGAACCTGGCCTCACAATTTGGTCTAGGACCAAAATTAATAGTGTCAAAGACATGTACTAATGTAACGTAAAGGGACCGCAGGAACGGAGAGTCAGAGGTAAAGTCTACTGGTTCAGGGTAGATCGGAAAATGCAGATGGAAACCTCCACTATTAAGTATGGCTGATCTGTGAACAACAGGTCCAGGAGCACTTGAACCCCTTACTTGGTGAACAAAGGGGGTCCAGGTGGGGTTAGCCCATCAAGGAGAATGGTCTCCACTTAGTCACTGGGACCTCCCTGATGGAAGGCCAAGCACGTCTTAGAAGCCTCATGTGGTGGTCTAGTAGAACCAGATCCTACCCACTGCATTTTCCAAAAGGAATCATCCTGCCCCTGTGTGTACAACTGTAGTAGCAGTCTTTGAACTCAGGGAAGAAAGGAAAAGTGTACAGGAGGACATGTCCACTGGGGAAAAAAACATTCCGACAGAAAAAAAAAACAGGGGCTGGATTTCTAAGGCAAATAGAGGCAGATATGCGTCGAGGAGGGACACAGCAGGACCAAGTTAGGGCTAACCCATTCGTTGAAAGCGACTGAAAGCAGCAGTGACAATGCGGTGAGGCACTACTCACTCTGGCCTCCCTGAAGGGAGCAGGAAAGGATTTTAGTTTGTTTGCTGAAAAACAAACATCACAACTTTGTCATGCACTTGGAGAGGATAGCTTCGTGAGCAACTGGCATGGAACCAGTGCGCAGAACCGAAGGTGTGAATATTTGAGAAGCTACTTCCGAAAAAAAGACGTACTTAACTTTCGGTCAAGAAGGAGTATATCGCCTGTTAAGTTAAAGCGAGCAAGGAAGTAGGAACCAGAGTTCTGACTCGGTGGAGAGTCACTTCTGTTGCTGCGAGGCTCTGCTCAAGAGAAAAAAGTCCGATAAAAAGAAAGGGGAATTAACAGACTGAGCAGTCGCCTAGAAATATCTCTGAATTACAGAAATTTCTCTTGGAGAAAGAGATGACCCATACTGCCACTAGATCAGACTCCCCCTAGGGAAGAAGTAGTCAGGTACTCTTTACCATACTCTGGAGACGAGCGCCTCAGGGGCTGAGGCGGAACCTGACCAGATCAAAAAAAAAAAGGGGGGGGAGGGTAATCGGGTAATTTTGGCTAGGCCCTGTGCTGTGAAATTTTTTTTTTTTTTTTTTTTTTTAAATAGTCCGAGCCTAACAAGGCTTTCAGGCTGCTATTTTGCAAGGACTGCCTTGATACAAAATGAAGATGTTCTCCATCTGAGTGCAGAAGAAGCCTGAGCGTCCATACTGAAATCATGGCCAGGCTAATAATCAGAGCTGGAGAGATGTTAACCCCCTGTGCCAAAGAAGCCACCGAAAGGGCAACATCACAAGGGGGCTACATACCTCTATCAAAGGAGCTGAAGAGCCTGAGCAGCTCCCACCCACTAAATCACAATGTTCCACAGAGTGTAATTGTCTAGACGACTGAAAAAGTCTAAATGCAAAAGTGTATGGTCCACGGACGCAGTCTGAAATACTATAGTAGATCTCATTACTGAGGAACTACTGAAAAGATCTTCCATCACGGACTCTGATGATAGAGAGCACGTGCTCTTCAGTATATAAAATGAGTCAGCTGCTGTATTACTGACCAGAAGGGCAGGGAAAGACCCATCTAGATGCACTTCTACCCCAGAAGGACCTCTAAGGGAGGTCTAGGTCAGAGCCACTACAGACTCCGCCACCAGGAAGGATGTCGAGGAGCTTGATACCACGTAGGGAGCCGAGAAAGTGCTGAGTGGAAAGAGAGATTCCACTGGCAGAACAGTACAGCAGAGTTTCATCAGCAGAAACCGCTGGATGACACAACACTACAGAAGGTAAAGCCATCAAAAAATGGAGAGTAAATGAGTACCAATGCCCGTAGTCTGGGTAACAAGCTTCCTGAATTAGTGGCCTTGATGGAGGAGGAAGATCTGGATATTGTGGCAGTCACAGAAACATGGTACACACAGAACCATGACTGGGACGTAAACATACCAGGATACACTATCTACAGGAGGGACAGGGAGGGTAAAAGAGAGGAGGAGTAGCTCTCTACATAAGAGAAGAAATCAAAGCAACAGAACAAAAGGGTAAACAGGGAGGAGAAGAAGCACTGTGGGTCAATTTGGAGGCAGACAATGGCACCACAATCCGCACAGGGGTTGTATACAGACCCCCCTCTCAGGGGGGGAAATGGACAATGAAATGATAGAAAGTATACTTAGAATGGCAGATAAAGGGGAGATACTGCTGATGGGTGATCTGAATATGCCAGATGTTAACTGGAGTGCAGTTGCAGCAGCCACTTCTAAGAGTGGGGTTATTCTGAATGCCCTACAGGGGGCATGCCTTAGACAACTAGTATTGGAGCCCACTCGAGAGGGAGCAATCTTAGACCTGGTTCTCTCAAACGGAGAAGAAGAGGATCACAGATGTAGAAGTGGGTAGCCATCTGGGAACTAGCGACCATCGAACAGTATGGTTCACAGCAACAGAGTCAAGCCATACAAAGACAAAGGTACTGGATTTTAGGAGGGCTGACTTTGCCAAAATGGGTGAGTGCCTAAGGAATGCACTAGCAAATGGGCAGGAAGGAGGGGTGGAAGAACAATGGGGAATAATAAAAACTGCCATCAGAGGTAACAAGCCTTTGTGTAAAGCAAATAAACAAAACGAAACGAGGTAAGAAACCACTATGGTTCTCAAAGGAAGTGGCAGTGAAGGTTCAAGAGAAAAAGAAAGCATTCAGGAAGTACAAGGAATCACAGAAGGAACAAGACAGAGAACTGTATCAGTTAAAGCAAAAGGAAGCTGGAAAGGCAGTCAGAACAGCAAAGGCCCAAACCGAGGAAAAGATAGCCAACTCAGTTAAGAAGGGGGATAAAACCTTTTATAGGTACATCAGGGAGCGAAGGAAGACCAAGGGAGGGATAGTGAGGCTTAATAAAGGGAGGGAGGGTGGGCAGAGGTGACTGTGAAAAGCAGAGATACTAAACAAATATTTTTGCTCAGTATTTACAAAGGAAGAGGGGAGGTACCTAAAACAAACAGTAGAAACACTCTGGATACAGAAGTTGATACCAGCCCATTTACAGAAGAAAGAGTTCTGAAAGAGCTCTTAAAACTGAAGGTGGACAAAGCAATGGGGCCTGATGGAATTCATCCCAGAATTTTAAAAGAACTAGGATAGAACTAGTGACACCACTGACTACCCTCTTTAACAAATCATGGGAGGATGGGGTGGTACCTGAGGACTGGAGGAGGGCAGATGTGATTCCCTTCACAAAAGTGGGAGCAAGACAGAAGCAGGAAACTACAGACCTGTCAGTTTAACCTCAGTGGTAGGAAAATGATGGAATCACTTCTGAAGGAAAGAATTGTTGCATATCTAGAGGCCAGAGGGCACAGGACCCAAGGCAGCATGGATTCACAGCAGGAAGGTCATGCCAGACAAATCTGATAGATTTCTTTGACTGGGTGACCAAAGTAGTAGATCAGGGAGGGGCTGTGGACATGGCCTACCTAGACTTTAGCAAGGCATTTGACACAGTCCCACACAAAGATTAATATACAAGTTAGCCAGCCTGGGGTGGGTCCCAAGATGACAGCCTGGGTAAAAATTGGCTGGAGAATAGGACACAGAGGTAATAGTAAATGGAGTCCACTCTGAAAAAGGGGGTTAGCAGTGGGGTACCACAGGGTTCAGATTAGGACAGTCCTCTTCAATGTCTTTATAAGCAACATTGCAGAGGGACTGGAAGGAAAAGTATGTCTCTTTACAGATGACACAAAGATCTGCAACAGAGTTGATGCACAAGGTGGGGTGGAAAGGGCGAGAAGGGACTTGGCAAGGTTAGAGGAATGGTCAAATGTATGGCAGCTTAGATTCAATGCTAAGAAGTGCAAGGTAATGCACCTGGGAAACAAAAACCCAGGGGAAGAGTACACAATGGGGGTGAGATACTAACAACAACAAAAATGGAAAGGGACCTGGGGGTAGTCATATCAGATGACCTAAAGGTGGGCAAGCAATGTGAGAGGGCAGCAAGGAGGGCTGGGGGGATACTGGGATGCATAGGGAGAGGCATCACCAGCAGAAAACTAGAAGTTATTATCCCTCTGTACAGACAGCTGGTGAGACCACATCTGGAGTACTGCGTGCAGTTCTGGAGACCCAATCTCTGCAAAGACATAGACAGGATGGAAGCTGTCCAGAGGAGGGCAACTAAAATGGTGCAGGGTCTGCACCGGAAGACATATGAAGTGAGACTTAAGGAGCTTAATATGTATAGCCTCAAGGAAAGGAGGAGAGGGGGACATGATAGAAACTTTCAAGTACCTCAAGGAATCAACAAAGTCCAAGAGGGTAGCATCTTTCAAAAAAGAGGTGTGCAAGAACAAGGAGGCACAATTTGAAGATAGAAGAGGCGTCTCAGAGGTAATTTAAGAGTATTTTTCACAGAGAGGTTATGGATGCATGGAACAGCCTTCCAGAGGAGGTTGTGGAGTCAAAAACAGTGGTGGAATTCAAGCATGCATGGGACAGTCATAAGGCAATTCTAGGGGGTGGGGGTAGGAAGAAGTAGGCTGCTGGTTAACTCGGATCTGCAGCTTATCCATCAGGTAGGGAAATGGGCAGACTGGGTGGGCCAAGCGGTCCTTATCTGCAGTCAAATTCTATGTTTCTATGACACAAGATCCCACATGGACCGCCACTCACTAAGATGTGCGGAAAAAATAATCCGCAGAACAGGACTTCATTCTGTGGAAAACATCCTGCCACAAGTTCTGTGGAGAAGTCCGAAGAGGAAAAATGTGTCACTAATTCTGCCAGACAGCACCCACTACCACCCCTGCGGCACCAGCATCAATCATGGCACAGGAGAGCATTAAAGTGCCTATGCCAACCTGGGCGATACCTGAGGGCACCTGCGGCAGCACCCACAGGCACCCATGCAGCAATGGCACTTGAGGGCACCACCGACACCGACGGTACCATGGCACCCATGGGAAGAATGGTACCCGAGGGCACCAGTGGCACCTGCAGCACCCATGGGCATCCACGGTGCCACCTGAGGCACCCATGGGTGCCCCCTGTGCCACTGATAGCACCCATGACACTCATGGTTGCTCGGCACCACCGACAACCAACGGCAGCAACAGCACCCACAGCGCCGCACAGAGCAATGCCGCTGACCCACAGCGCCGACAATAGTGCCGACCCATGACACCGACCAAGGCACCGAGCCACGGCTCCGAGGCACGGCATGCCGAACCATGGCGCCGAAGGAAAATGCCAAAGGAAATCCTGAGACGGGGAGAAGGAAAGAAAAAATTACTCACCTTAGTAATGTTGTTTCTTCTAATGGAGTCTTGCTATATTATGACAGTAGCAGTTTGATCCAGCTGTAGAACTGCTCCGGAGGTGAAATGGTTAATACCATTCCAAAACAGAACTTTGAGCACGAGCTCTAAGAAGCAGCTCTATCTGTGTAATTTCAAACCTAAACTGTCAGATCTTTACGAGCAAAAACTCACTAAGGTCTGTGTGGAAGCTGTAACCTACACTAGCCAAATGGCTACCTAAATACCAACAACCATTGCTGGTCCCAACACCCAAGACTCAAGTCAGGGGACCAGAACTACTAACAAATTCTAACAACATGAGAATAAAACAACAGTATAATAAACACACCCCAAACCCCAAAGGGAGAAAGCGCTAAAGGGCACAAAATAGTGCCCACACTAGGTCCGCACCCCACCCAAGTAGAAGTTCTGAGAGGGCAGGCTGGGGAGGTCATAATATAGCAAGACTCCATTAGAAGAAACAACATTACTAAGGTGAGTAATTTTTCTTCAAACAACATGAAGTCTTGCTATATTATAACAGTAACGAACTCACAGCAGTACCTCCATGGAGGAGGGCAGAACCTACTTAGGGAATAGGCTCTGAAGAACAGCTGTGCAAACCGAGCATCTCTCCTGGCCTGGACATCCAGGAGTAATGCTTGGTGAAAGTGTGTACCGTTTTCAAGTAGCAGCCTGGCATATCTCTAATATAGGGATGTCTCTGGCAGCAGCTAGAGGCAGCTGTACCCTGGTAGAGTGAGCCCTCAAGCCAGAGGGGATCTCTGCCCAGTTTCTGATAACAAAATTGGATACAAGAGACAATCCACCTGTCAACTGATCTCTTAGTGGCAGGTTTGCCTTTCCCAACTGCACCATAGGTAAGGAAAAGTTGGAGGATTCGAACCTGTGACCTTTGATGCGCTCTAAATAGTAACTAAGAGCTCTCTTAACATCCAGGCTGTGCAACCTCCTCTCACCAGAGAGGGTGATCAGTGAAAAATACTGGAAGGAGATAGATTGGTTAAGATGGAAATCTGAAACCACCTTAGGTAAAACTTCCTATTAGTCCTAAGGACTACCTTATCCTGTGGAAAGAAATAAAGTCAGTTTCTACTGACAAGGCTTGCAACTCACTTATCGTCTAGCAGAAGTGATAGCCCCCAGAAAAACAGTTTTCCAAGTTAGATACTTAGCTCTGCAGAAAACAGAGGTTCAAAGAGGTTGCATTAACTGGGCAATACAAACATTAGGGTCCCAGGCAGGGCGGTTCGAAAGGGTGGATTAGTATGGAGTAATCCTTAAAAACTTGGAAAACACAGGGTGAGTGGAAAGAGGATGACTTTCCTGCTGAAACAAAAGCAGATACAGCTGCCAAATGGACTCTCAGGGTAGCTGGTCTGAGACCCAAGAATTAAGATGGACCATGTAATCTAATACAATGGGCAAATCAGCAGATTCTGGGGAAACATTTTCCCAGCACACCAAATGGAAAACCTTTTCCATTTAGAACTATAAGTAGCCCAAGTGGAAGGCTTTCTGGAAGCCTTTAGGATTTCAAGAACACCCTGAGAGAGTGTAAATCAGCAAACTCTTAACTCCTCAAGAGCCAGGCCTTGAGGTTGAGGGTTGAGGTCCGGATACCAAACCCTTCCCTGGGCACAAGTTAATAGGTTGTGATTCCTGGGGAGGCAAAGGGGAAGATGGATTGTCAGTGACAGAAGGAGTGGGTACCAGGGCTGCCTGGCCCAATCCGGGGCAATCAGAATCACCCTGCAAGGCTGAGATCTGATTTTGACTAATTCTTTGAATAGGAGAGGGAAGTGGGGGGGAAAGCATAAAGAAACTTCCCCGCCCAATCCAGGAGAAGAGCATCCAGGGGGACTGAGCCCAGCACTGGAGGCCTGCAACAGAACAGAGGAAGTTGGCGATTGTCTGGGGCTGCAAAAAGATCTATCTGAGGGTGCCCCATCTGGCAAAGACTATCCCAGCACTTGAGGATCCAGGGACCATTCGTGATGGCCCTGGGAAATCCTGCGAGCATCTGCTGGGACGTTGTCCTTCCCTGGAAGATGAACTGCTATGAGGGAAGTGTTCAGGTAATAGGCCAGAGACCACAACTTCATTGCCTCGGTGCACAAGGCCGAAGACCGAGTGCCCCTGTTTGTTGATGTACCACATTGTTGTGGTGTTGTCTGTTCTGACTTGTATCACCTTGTTGTGGACAGATGCAGAAAATGCTTGAAGAGCTAAAAAGACAGCTCTGAGTTCCAGCAAATTGATGTGGAGCAGAGATTCCTGGGGGGACCACACTCCCTGAGTGGAAAGGTCGCCCATGTGGGCTCCCCAACCCAGAAGGGAAGCATCTGTAGTGAGAGTCAAATTGTGAGCAGGAGAAATGAAGGGGACCCCCAATCTTAAATTGCTCTGATCCTGCCACCACTGGAGGGCCTGGATCAAGGTTCGAGTCACTGGGACCAACTTGGAAAGGGGGTCTCTCCTCTGAGACCAATAGGTTCTCAAGTGAAACTGAATGTCTCTCATCTGAAATCTTGCTCCCTGCACAACAGCTGTGGATGCAGCCATGTGTCCCAGGAGCTGCAGAAAGTGTCTTGCTGGTCGAGAGACCTGCAGAATGAAGGAGGAGGCCAGAGCCACTAAATTGTCACCCTTTCTAAGGGAAGAAAAGCTCTGGCTAGCTTTGTGTCCAACTCTGCCCCTATAAAGGTGAGTACCTGGACTGGTTCCAGAACCGACTTTGCAGATTGTAGAAAGCCCAGGAGGTGAGAAGCTGCTGGGTGACTTGCAGGTGAGATTTTACCTGTTCTGGGGACTGGCCTACAATGAGCCAATCGTCTAGATAGGAAAAACAGCAATCCTTTGCCTCCTTAAGTGGGCCACTGCCACTGCCTGACACTTTGTGAATACCCTTGGGGCAGAGGTGAGGCCGAAGGGCATTGCTCTGAACTGGTAATGACCTGAGGGTAGTTGAATCTGAGATACTTTCGATGGGAGCTTCTGATTAGGGCGTGAAATAGGCATCCTTGAGGTCCAGGGAGGCTAACCAGTCCCTGGCCTTGGGAGGAGTAAAATCATTGCCAGAGTTACCATTTTGAACTTTGGTTTCAAAGGCAGCTTGTTCAGATATCTGAGGTCTAATATGGGCGCCATTCTCCTGTCTTTTTGGGGTAAGGAAGTATCTGGAATACAGACCCCTGCCCTGGTGCAGGAGGAACCCTCTTCCACTGCTCTGAGAGCCAACAGGTTGAGACCTCTGCTTCTAGAGCAAGGGTCTCTGAAGCACTTGCAGGCAGAAAAAATCTGGTTCTCAACTTGGGAAACTTTTTGAAGCTGAGAACCAGACCCTAGTTACTACTTCCAGAACCCACTTGTCTGAGGTTAAAGAAGCCCAGTTCTGACTGAAGTAAGCCAGCCTGCCCCTACCGGTAAAGGAGACGGCCCTGGGCACCCCATCAGGTGCCTGCTTAGCAGTGCTTTAGGCTGAGGGGTGGGAGCAGGCCTGCCCACCCCTCGTCTGCCTCTGCCTCTGAAGAAGCCCTCTGAGCATAGGCAGAGGACGCTGAGTCTGATAAAAGGCCTGTGAAAGGCCTACCCCTACCCCTGGGGTATGCCTCTGGGAGTGGCTTGCGCTCCTTAGCTTGAGCACTTTGTAAGTAGTCCTATATTCATCCATCTTTTTCATGTAATTCTCTGTCTGCTCCCCAAACAGAGAATTTCCCACCTAGGAAAATCCATAGCCTTAGTCTGGGTATCCTGTGACAGGCTAGTACACCTGAGCCAGGCCAACCTCGAAAGCTACAGATGTGGCCATGACCCTAGAGGAAACATCATTAACATCCACAGCAGCATGAAACTGTACCTTAGAGCCTCAATGCCATCAGCAGCCACCTGTTCTAGTTCCTGGCCAGCTGGCCATGGGCTTGCTTGGCTAATTCCATAACAGTATCCCATCTAGATTTCTGATACCTAGCTACATAAGCCATATAATTTGCTTGCCTGAGTCCCAGAGAGGCTGCCATATACTGTTTTTAGCCATGGCATCAATCTTCCTGGAATCCTTGTCAGGAGGATGTGAAGCCAGGAATATTAGCTTTATCACAGGCTGCAGCCTGAACTACTAACATGACTGCATTGCTGAGAAAGGAATTCTGTATCAGGACCTGACAATGTGTACCTTCTGTCCATCTTTTATCTACAGGAGGCACAGAATTAGGAGCTTTACATTTTTATTGTTTGCTTCCTAAAAGACTTATGCAAAGGAATAGACAATCTCCTAGACTCTGGAATATCCATCATTTCTACAAAATCAGGCTCCTCTTGCTCATCCACAGCTTCTTCCAAGGAAGCTGGAGGGTTTCAACAACTTTTGTAAAACATAAAATGAGATGGGGACTCAGATAGCATAGGGGAGATTCTAAAGGTCTGTCTGGGGAAATGTCGGTTCAATGGGCACCCAGACCTTCCCAGCCACATTCATACTGTTCATAATCATCCTCCCCCTCCTCTGGTTCATAAAACTCCTCAACATCATATTCCTGAACCACTGGAACCGGACGAACCGACCTTTTGCCAGACAGTGGCGGTTCGGACGGAACCTGAGACAGTGACTGGACAATTTGTATGGCTTTTTCTATCTCTGCAGCAGTTGGAGAAGGGATTTTGGACTCCAAACCTGCTGACTTTCTTGTTTTCTTTACTGGAACTGGTTCCTCAGAACCAGCTTTTCTTTTGCCCGAGGAAGTCTACGCCCTGGTCAAAGGCACTCCCTCCAGTTCGGTTGGCACCGAACCAGGCTGGCCATCCGGGTCAGCGGACTTTTTGGCCTCTCGTTCCCTGAGCCTGCCCAATCTCTTTTCCAGGGTGGCTGCAGGGAAATTCTTACATATCTGGCAGTCTGACTGGAGGTGGTCAAACCCCAGACAATAGACACATGTGGTGTGTGGGTCAGCCTCGGCAAAGGCTTCCCCACAGACATCACAGTGTTGAAACCCAGTGGGCCCGGTTTTTCTTTTGGGTTTCTCAGACATAATGCCAGCCTAACCAGAAAACTTGCCCTTTAAACGGCAGTGCCAGGCAAGACACCCTTATCGGTTCCCAACCGTGTCACGGGTATTGGAAAAAATCGTAATAAAATCTGTTTTTTTTAGAACCGATAAGAACCGGGAACCGCACTCTAAAATGTTAAACTTTAAAATTAATGAGTTTTAAACCCAGCTGATCGGTTCAAAACCGAACCGATAAACTTACAAGTTCCACACAGACAAAACCTTTTAATTACTTACGATTACCACAGACAGAGCTTGAACCGAACGGTTTTGTGGTTAAAATAAAACTATTCTCGGTTGACTCGGACCGAGAAAACACTGTTTAAACCGAGAAATGAACCGAGCAGTAGGAGAAATCTCCGGAGCGACTGTTCACTGAGTCGGAGTAAAGAATCTGACAGTTCAGGTTTGAAATTACACAGATAGAGCTGCTTCTTAGAGCTCGTGCTCAAAGTTCTATTTTGGAATGGTATTAACCATTTCACCTCCGGAGCAGTTCTAGAGCTGGATCAAACTGCTACTGTCATAATATAGCAAGACTTCATGCTGTTTGAAAGGTGTGGTGCCGTGCGGCCCTGCATGGAAAAGGGAGGGGGTAGCGCGAGGGTCGACACGGTGGCGAAGGCACCAAGAGGGCACCTCGCCCATCCTGATCCAAACAACCCGACTCTGGTCCAATGGCTCCGAGGCCCGGAGGACCCCAAATCAGGAACAGAGCCAGGAAAACTGGAGAAGTCAAACCCCCTGCACCAGAGTAGCGGCCCAGAGGTGAAACTGCTCACCGGAGCTCCAATGAGGACAGAGATGGAATTTGGAGTCGAGAATGAAGCCGTTAGGAGCGGGGCCAAGGGGAACCCACAAAGTCAGTTCAAGCCATCGCCCCTCCCAAACAATCGCAAATCGGGGCCTAACAGGCAACCTCGAGTAGCACCTATTCTTCTCCCAACGAGGAAGAAGTGCTTGAGGTTAAGCGGAGCTGGATCCCCAGAAACCGCTAGATCTGTGCTTTGGTGGACTGTCCTCCCCCAGCACAGGACTGTCTGTAGTCGGACCCCCCCCTTTAATTAAGGGAGGCGGACCGGACACAGCCCCTCTGCCATAATAACTTTCAAACAAAGTCCTCATACCGTCACCACTACCATCTAAGGACGACTCAGTTGATGGCAGGAAAGAATTTCTTTTTCTTCTTCATAATCTCTTCTTGTCTGTAAAATAATAAATTACTACTTAAAATATTAAATTAAACACTAAAAGCTGCTGTCGTATAGACGAAAACAGACTCCGGCAGACGAGCGACGTCTACATCCAAGTGCATTCGAAAGCAGAAGAAAAGGAACTGAGGCGGTTGGAGGGTCGACGCCGTGATAGCCTACACAGGCGCGAGCTAGTCTCGCGGTGCCGCGCACGCGTGGTCCTGTCTCGGCGCCAACCCTTCTGAAAATTTTTAGGCTCCCGCTTGGTCCTAGCACCTCCGGCGCTATCCCACTAGTGTGAATGAGTGATGGAGACTTAGTCCAGAAAGTTCATAGAAACAAACCCTCATCTGCATCCAATCCATATGCTGACATCTCGTTTTGCAGTTGCCCCTATTTAAGAAGGAAAGGGATAATATTTCGACTCCGTGGAGCCGAGACGCGTTGATCCCTTCCACTTCCTAGTACCTCCCGAAACTGTGCTCCAACCCCGTGCTAGCACGTTTTGTGATGTCACTATATGGAGAGCGTGGGGGCATGCTCCACAGACATGAATGGGGCCATTTTTAAACTCCATTTTTGGTATTTTAGACAGCCATCACAAATAAATCAAGGGCACTGCTCAAGTAACAAATACCTTGTTACTTGAACAGTGTCCTTGATTTGTTTGCGATGGACATCTAAAATACCAAAATGGAGTTTAAAATGGCCCCATTCATGCCTATGGAGCATACCCCGTGCTCTCCATACACTGACATAACGCGAAGCAGCGAGGGCAGATCGGGGGAGGGAATCACAGTTTGAAGAGGTAGCAGGATGTGGAGGATCAGCGCAGCTCCACACAGCCAAAATGCAATCCCTTCCTTCCAAAATAGGGTAACTACAAAACAAGCTATTGCCAGCATATGAATTGGGGGCAGCTGGGGGTTTGTCACGATTCTTTGGGGAAGGGGGGGGGCAATTCAAAAAAAAAAAAAGAATGGGTTAGTTGCTCTTTAAGACTCTTTCAGAAGTCCTGCACTGTCTACTAAATATGTGGACCTGTATCCAAACATATCTACTTTGGCAGAACTGGCAATGATAATACCACTGTCAACCGCAGATTACGAGAGGGGATTCTCAGCAAGAAATCAAATAAAGGCCCAGGAAAGAAATAGATTAGGTTTCACTGTGCTCAATGCACTCATGATTATCACTACTCAAGGCCCACAGGTCGACAACTTCCGTTACCTGAAAGCTGCTGCTCACTGGGCAGGACTACAAAGATCTTGGCATTGCAGCCACTAATAAAGACTAAAGATTACGCACCCAGAATAATGCCAAGACTGTCAAAACTGCTGTCTGACCTTTAAAGAGAATGCTGAATTGCTCAGGTACGTTACACAAACTTACAACACTTCATTTGTTATCGTTTCACAGCCAAGGCCTCCCATTAGTCATATTATTTTGGTCCATTTATGCACTCCATGCACCCCATACCTGACTCCGCCCCACGCTGACTCCACCCTCATTTACCACCACTCTATATTTTCAGGCAATGGAGAACCCTGGAGGAACCTTTAGAAATTTTTATAAAAATACAGCATCTGTGTTAAGTGATGGGGCCAGGCAGTGGTGCTGTTCAGAGAGACTGGCTCAATCTGAATATGTCAGGAGATAAAACTGCCAATTACTTTCTTTTTTCCATTCTGCCAGTTTGGCAATTTCCCATTTCAGTGAAGCCAGCCAAAAGATCATACAGGCAGCAGAGAGAAACCAGAGCAAGAAAAAGTACAGTTACTTAGAAACTTACTGAATTAATTAGTTGCCATATTGGTCCTTGTAAGAACAGATCCAGAAACAAATGGTTTGAAAAGGTAACAAAAGAAACCAGTGCTTAAGCTTTCGGATCAGACAAGTCCTTTCTCAGAGATTTATGACAGTTGTTTGTAAATACACATTCTATTAACACTCAGATCATACATAAAAAAAAAAAAAAAAAAAAAAATTCTTACTGCTTTAAAATACTTTTTTTTTTAAATAACTGAGGTTTAAATACAAGAAATTGTCTCCAGATAGGTTTAATACGACATGAATGTGTGAAACAGTTTGTTCACTCTAGGGAAACTTCTTTTTACCTACCTATTGCCATTGATAGAAACTTTCTATTTTATAATTTTTAACATGGAATACTTTCACATTTCTAACACATACTTAAGTGGGCATTAAATCTAAAGGTCTTGTGTTTAATTAAGGGTGTATCACTCTTTCATAATGTAAGGTTACTGCAACTGCCTGGCTTCTCAAAGGATTACTCTCATCTGCCTCTGTTGACATTTCACCTTTGAGTGCTTCACAGCAGCCAGCTGAGTTAAACGGATCTCTTGCATTTAAACCTCAGTTATTTTGTAAAAAAAAATATATATATATACTGTATATATATATATATATTTGAAACCAATGAGAATTCTTTCTGTTTTTTTTTTTTTTTTTTTTTTATGTATGATCTGGGTGATAATAGAATGTGTTTTTACAAACAGCTGTCATAAGCTTCTGAGGAAGGACTTGGTTGGTCCGAAAGCTTAAGCAGAGTTTTCTTTTGTTACATCTATGTTGGTCCAAAAAAAGGCATCAAACCATTTGTTTCTGGATCTGTTAAGAACTTACCGTAACAGTAGATCTTCAAGAGGATCTCTTGCAGCAGGCCATCACCAGTAGGACTTACCCACCAGGCACTAGGACCACAGACACCTTCTAGCTAGCAGTCTACCAGAGGGAGCCACCCACCTCCGACATCAGCCCCTGATGTCAGACAATCCTATAAAGGCGGACAGCCCCCACACCCTCCTCAGTTCTCCCGCCAGAGACTAAAAGCAGGGTGCCATAAGGAGGAACCAAGGAGGATGCCGAGGTATCCCAATAGCATAGAAAAATTAAAAGTAGAAGACTCACCTCTATGGAAGGGGTGACAGAGACAGGAGAAGGGAGAAAGGGGTGGAAGCAGGGCCTGTTGCAAGAGATTTGTTATGATAAGTTCTTATGTACAGCAACTGAACCACCTTACTTAGAGGGCATCTCTTACAGCAGGCCATCATCAGTAGGACTGAGCCCCAAGCAGTTCTGGCACTACAGACAGTCTGGGTGGTGGACAGAAAATAATAGCCTATGAAAGGAGGCCTTCAACAGCTAGGCCGAAGTTAGCCCTACGCCTAGAGGCAATGTCCAGACTGTAATTGCTTGGAGAAAGTGTGGACAGAGCTCCAGGTGGCAGCAGCGCAAATGCCTGCAGTTGACACATTTCTGAAACAAGCCACTGAAGTGGCCATACCCCTAGTGGAATGGCCTTTAACCCCTCCAGGAAGTTCCTTGCCATACTTCTGGTTAACAACAGACAATGCAAATGGCTAACCAATTAGACACCACTGTCTGGACACTGGGGTGCCCTCTTTCCCAGTGGCCATCGAAACAAACAACTGGCCTTCCAAGAGTCCTTAGTCCGGTGTGTATTGTACCTCAAGATTCTATGAACATCCAATGCATGCAGCAATACCTTCCCTTGATTGGAATGCTCCAGAAAATAAACAGGCAGGTGGATGAATTGATTCAAAGTAAACTCTGACGCCACCTTAGGAAGAAACTTAGGATTTGAATGCAAAGACACCCTGTCTATGTGAAAAATCAAATAAGGCTCCTTACACGAGGGCCTGAAGCTCAGAAATCCTTCGAGCAGAAGTAATGGCAACTAAATATAATGCTTTCCACAACAAAAAGCATAGCATGCAAGACACAGCCGGTTCAAAGGGAGGCAGCACAAGCTTTTCCAACACAAAATTAAGGTCCCAAGGAGGGACAGGGCCACAGATTAGGGGCTTCAAATGCAGAATACCCCTCAAGAATGTGCAAGACGCATCCAGTTGAGCCACAGAACATCCATCCACAGGTATACGATATGCAGAGAGATGTACCTTAAAAGAGGAGTACTGCAAACCAGAGTCTGAGAGGAACAGAAGGTACTCCAGGACCTGATCCATTGGACAGATTAAGGGCTCTACATGGTGCAATGCAGCCCAAAGAGTGAAGTGCTTCCATTTCATAGAGTAAGTGGCTCTGGTGAAGGGCTTCCTGGCCGCCGCCAGGACAACTGCCACTCTGGGAGAGAACCCCAAATCTGGTGATGACTATGTCTTCAGAAGCCATGCATGGAGATGGAGAGACTTGAGGTCCGACTGGACCAGGATGCCCTGTTCCTGTGAGAGCAAGCCTGTGCAGAAAGGCAGCGACAATGGAGGTTCCACTGCCAGCTGCTGCAAGGGGAGCCATATTAGACAAGGCTAGAAGGAGGCAATGATGAGCACTGTAGCCCCCTCCATCTGGAGTGTGATTAGAACTAGCAAGAAAGGAGTGAAGGCATACAGAAACCTCCTTGTCCAGCAGAGGGATAATGCATCTCACCAAAAAACTCCAGGCCCCGGATCCAGTGAGCAGAAAAGCGGCAGTTTTGCATTGTGTGGTGACGCAAAAAGGTCCAATTCAGGCCAACCCCATCTGTTGAAGAGGTCTTCTACCACACTGAGCTCATAAGTTCCCACTCATGGGCTCTGGACTGCGAGTGGCTTAGGTTGTCCATCAGGACGTTTCGGTTTCTGGGAACATGGACAGCTGAGTGTTCCAGGCCGTGCTCGATGGCCCAGCACCAGAATCATCGCTTCCCTGCCTGCACATGGGATAGGAATGAGTCTCCCCCTGCTTGTTTATGTAATAAACTACACACATGTTGTCCATCTAAATCAAGAGCAGACCTGGGGAGAGCAGAGTCTAGAAGGCCTGCAGGGAGTACAAGATTGCTCGCCTCTCCAGAACATTGATTTGGAGATCCCTCTCCATCTCAGACAATGTCCTTTGAGTTTGGTGGGCCCCCAGATGAGCCCCCCAACCGAGGCCTGAGGCGTCCGTCTTAAGGACCTGCTGAGGGGGAGGTATGCAAAAAGGAACTCCCAGGCTCCTGCCACCACAACAGTACCTTTTTGACTGGCTCAGATACCAATACAGGGTGATCCAGGGCGTCCATGCATTGGTCCCACTGGACCTGCAACGTACATTAAGGGGATTTCGTATGCAGCCTGGCCAGGGGGACTGTAGCAATGGCTGCGGCCATGAGGCCAAGAAGCCTCAGAAAAACCTTCACCAGAACACGACGGCTGGAGTAAAGAAGATGGGCCTGTTCCATCAAACGCTCTGCTCTGTCTGGGGCTAAGACGGCCTTTACCTGGGTCATGTCCAGCACTGCCTCTAGGTACAAGAGGTGATGGCACAGGGTCAGAAAAGACTCTGACAGGCTGAAAGTAATTCCCAAAGCTTGGAACATGCTGCAGGTGTGAGAGAGAGTTTGAAGGAGACTGTTCCTGGACAGGGCAGCTAGCAGCCAATCTTCTAGATAGGTAAAAACATAAAACCCCTGCCATCTCAGGGCAGCTGCCACAACTGCCAAGCATTTGGTGAAAACCCTGGGGGCTGAGGACAAACCAAAGGGCAGAGCTCAATATGAGTAGTGCGCTCCTTGGAAGTGGAAACTGAGGAAGCGCCAGTGGGAGGCGAAACCTTTGATACGCAGGTAGGCAACCTGCATATCCAGAGAGCAAAGCCAGACCTCCTGATGAAATATGGGTAGTAACCCCTGAAAGGTGACCATCTTGAACAGTCTGTACTCTATGAATAGGTTCAGCTGGGTTAAGTCAAGGATGGACCGATGGTCTCTTGTTCACTTGGGGACCAGGAAGAAGTGGGAGTAGAAGCACCTTCCATGCTGAAACCATGGGACTGGCTCTATGGCCCCTTTTCAAAGTAAGACCCGAGTTTCCTCCCAGATGAGAGGGATATGGCCGGAAGGGTACGAGGAGTTGCCCAGAGTGTTTTCTAGGGGCCACTCTGAACGAGAGTGTAGCCATGCTCGATGAGCTGCAGCACCCAGCTGTCCATGGTCATCTCCCTCCAACTGTCTAGGTGCAGGGAGAAGTGACCCCCTACGACAGCCTCCTGGAGAACCACCATATGGGGGGGGGGTTGGCGAGGAGTCAGGAGGTGGGAGCAGCCACTGCTGGGGCTGCTGCACCTCTGACACTACAGGTGGCAGCACAGGAGGGAGTGGGGACAGCTGCCCCTGCTTTGCACTTGCCCTGGGCTTTGGGAGGGGGTCAGGCCTGTCTGCGGGAGGAGCAAAAGGGAGTCCGCTGTCCCAACGTTTACTGGGTATGGTACATGGAGTGGACAGATTTGACAGCCCATCCTGAGGCCTGGAGATCGGAAACGATATCCTAAAACATCTCCCCAAAAAGTTTGAAACCCCTGTGAAAGAGGCATCCATCATGCTAGACTGGATGTCCTACACGAAGCCAGAGACCCATAGCCAGGAATGGCATCTTATACAGATGCCCACAGCCTCTGCCCAGCCAGAGGCATCTACCGCATCGTAGGCAGCCCTCAGGACATGGGTACCGATGTCCAAGCCCATTTTGAGAGCCTGGAGGGTCTGCTGCTTGGAAGGGTCATCTGGCATGGCTAGGATAGCTTCCCTAGCCTGGTCCCATAGAAGGTTCTGCTACTGTACTACATGGTCCACATAACTGATGGCCCGAATGGCCAGAGTGCCAAAGGCGAAAGCTCGCTTGCCCATCTGATCCAGCTGTCGGGACTCCTTTTTAGAAGGAGGGAACTGAGGTGTTTTGGCCTCTTGGTTTATGTGCCACACTGATGACAGAGTCAGCCATGGGCTTCTCACCAAAACACAACTTGCCAGCCGGTGCATGGTAGAGTGTCAGCCTTTATGGACACCACTGGGACCATATGGTGCTATTCCAAGCAGCCCAGGTAACATCTTCATACGAGTTAATAGTTCAGGGGACCACCAAAAGAGGGGTGTCAGGTAGATGGCCAGCCTACGACGCTCAGGATCCTGCTCCTCTGTCTCCCATCCCATAGTGGCCTGAATGTGCCTCATGATGGCCATGAAAGTGGGATCATCTGGTGGGGATTTGGGGACGTTGCTCGGCGCCTCTTCCCCTTCTGGACCCATGGAGGAAGACTCGCTGATGACACTCGTCAGCGTCGTCTGAATCATCATCCCCACTGGCCACGGGCTGACAACAGTCAGAGTTGCTGGCTGACCCAGCATCAGGCCTATCCCAGGAGGTGTGAGGTGTGAGCAGCACTAGGGCCTGGCCGAACAGGGGCCAGGGAAACAGGACCCAAAGGAGGCCTATGTGCAGTGGCAGTGGTTGGGCCTCTCAGAGCAGGGACCTGCATCTGCATGAGGGACCGCAAGGTCAAAATCAGACCACGGTAATCAAAGGGGACCGGCACCAGTCCCCCAGGCTATTGTAGACCGGCGCAGGTCCCAAAGAAGCCAGGTATGGATAACCCGGCGCAGGCGGTAGCCAGAGCAACAGGTGCTGGCATAGGGTACTCAGGTTGAGGTCCTACAGGTACAGGCTTCAGTAGAACAGGCGCCCCACTGGAGCAGGTTGCGGTCGGACAGGGGATGGGCCCATGGGTGACGGCTGATGAGGCGCCGGTGGATGCTAGATGCGGAAGGAAGCGCAGCCCTGAGCCAGGAGGCATGGGTCCTCTCGGGCTACAGGTGAGAAGACAGATGCAGACCCAGTGGGTGTTGGCCGCGGTGAAACCGGAGGTGGGATCCATGGACGCCGGCTGCAGTGAGACAGGAATGGAGGGTGCCCCCACCCGGCGAAGGCTGAAAAGAGACCAGGCCCAAGAAGGCGGTGTCCTGCAGCATCTGCCCCTGAGAGGAAAGCGCCGAACCAGCAGCGGTCCCAGAGAATGAGACTGGTGTCGATAGCACAGGTATCGGGGGGTGCAGCAAAGATACTGGCGCCCGCAGTACCCATGCCGGACAAAGATTCCAGCCAAGCCACCTGAGTGTGTGCCTGCTGCAAATAAGGGCTGAAACAGCAGGGACTGGGGAGCAGGATATGGAGCACCCTGACAGGAAGAGCCTCCGCCTGCGAGGGAGACCCCGGCGGGCAGCAAGGCCCCGGTAGGCCTGTAGAAGTTCGGGCACGCAGGGCCAAGAAGCTGTGCTTTTGTTTCCCGATAGTTTTGTCCTGGAATTTCGAAGACTAAGACCCCTTGGACTGGGCCAGGGAAACGGAGGAGCTACTGGCCTGCAGCTTCCGTTACATCGAGGCAACCTTCTGCTTAAGAAGGTGGTTCTCCAGCATCTTCTGGCAATGTCTGCTGCCACGTTGAACTTCTGACAGGCCTTGCAGGCTTGGACATCGTGGTCAGGGCCTAGGCACAAGATACAGGCAGAATGTCCATCCTTGTCCGGGATCAGTTTGCCGCAGGCACACTTCGTGGAGCGGTCTGAAGATGAGGTAGGTTTTGAAGAAATAAACTGTCAGGTGAGAACATTGAAATTTCGATGTTAAACTTCTTAAAAATCAAAAAATAAAGCAGATAAATATGGGAAAATGGCAGTCGACTGTAGCTGCGGTGGTATCAGTGGTCAGATGTGCATTGGTTGACAGCAGGAAAAAACTGGGGATGGTGTGGGGGCCACCTGTCTTTACAGGACTGGCTGACATCAGAGGTGGGTGCCCCCTCTGGTAAACTGCTAACTAGAAGGTTTCTGTGTGGTCCCAACGCCTGTCTGCTAAGTCCTACCAGTGATGGCCTGCTGCAAGAGAAATACCCTCAAAGTAAGATCTAGCAGATATCTTTTTTGAGGAAAAATATGTTTCTATGTTTATTTGAACCAGAAGAGCAGCAGTAAAGATTGGGAGAGCCCAAGCGAGGTACTGAAGGTGTGGAAAGGTGGGACACAGACCGCAGTCCGGGGGCTTTTTACTTTGTTTAATTGTTTTGTATCTTGCTTAATGTACTTGGGGCACTGCTGAAGTGCACAACGTAAGATAATTTCTGTGGGGTGGGTTCTTTCTATGCTGTACAGGCTTGCTGTGCATCTCTGGTAGAATGAAACTAAAGCAAGTAGTGCCAGCTGATTAGGTAGGGGGGCGCGAGGAGTCACATCATGACAACGTGTCAACTATGTACATAAATGCAGCATGATTTGTCTACAATGCACATAAATGTTGACGCGTCTGCTATGTACATAAAATTAATGTATACAGTAGCTCAAGTATCAGCCATTTATGTAATGGGTTTTGTGTCCATAGCTGTTGCATAAGTATAGTTATACTACAGGCATGGGTTAAATTTGATCACGGTATCACTGGGTACTGTGGAGATAGTACTGCTATCTTGTAAGAAGCAACGTGCAATGACAGTGTGTACATCAATGACAGCAAGCAGGCTGGCTACAGCTGCCGAGAGTTAACATCAAAAGAGTGACTATAGGAGATTTTAACAGTGACAATCTAAGCAGTGCTGAACTTTGTCTTTTAGACCAGACCAGCACTGTGCCTTACAGAACGTGACAAAACCACCAGGTATTTGACAAGTTGTGTAGTGTACAGCGGTTTGGCAAACAGAGAGAGATGTTTACAGTACACCATGATTTCTGCAGTTTAAGTTACCAAAATTACTAAGCCATAGCTTTAACATTCGTACTAATAAAAACAATGCACAAGTAAGTCATGCTTTTGATTTTTTGGGTGCAACCGTGCTAAACACTGGGCATTACAGAGTACCAGTTAGCACTAGAGAGAGCAATGTAGTGTTTTGCCTGTTGCCCCATGACAGTCATGCAGCATGTTCGGCAGGTATCTCATGGAGTTGACAGTGTGAGTTTTTTTTTTAAAAAAGGAAATGCAACCATTTGCATTTTTTAAATAATATGAAATTGTAGTGTTAGCATTAATGAAAATATTAGCCTTTCCTTTGCCTATGAAGCCAGATTTTTGAAATGTCTGTTAAAACAACTTGTTTAGTTACTCTTTTAACCCCTATTTTTGTATGCCCAGTGGGTCAGTATCTTACACAGGCAAACATGTGAAATGAACCCTGTATTATATAGAATACAGGAAACACAGAATTACTGAAGCAGAGGACCCGTACAGCAGCCTGTAATCCCAGGAATCGGAGAATACTGCACATGCAGCTCTGAGTCAGACAGTATAGTCTCCAAAGTCCTGAAGTGAAATAAGATAAGCTTGCTTACTTAAAGTTTTTTGCAGCCACAGTCTAGGACAAAATTAAATCTCACAGTTCTGTGCTAGCACTTGACTTTTCATCTGAAGGAGATGGGACTGCCATCCTAAAGAACACCTGCCTGTTTACAGGAACCTCCATCTGAGCATTAAGATGCCACATGTAAAATTGTGCCAGTAGTAGAGGTGAATGGCTCATGCGTTACTGCTTGCGCATGTGCGGCCTTGCACAAGATTGCTGCAGTACTCATAAGTACATATACAGCCATGAGCAAGATGGCTGCCGTGCCATGTGCAAAATTACCGCAGACGCCACAAAGTGCACATTAGACTTCTTAAGATGGTGCCGAACAATGCGGCCAAAGGTGTGGATTCCACCCGATGTTTATTGCTTGAGAGGGCAATCCCTCTCTCCGAGACCCCCACTCCTACATTCATTTGCCCCAGAGGGTCAGGGGAAAAACAATAAAAGGTTTCTTCCAGAACTAAGAGTGCAGAGTGTATAGCAGCTCTGCCAGGCACTGCAGCCCTGGATCCCCTGTGGCAGAAATGTCAGTTTGGCACTGTTCTTAAAATGTTCCAGGTATGTGCACAGCCTTCCTCAGAGCTGCACCACTTCAGTAGTGAAAAAAAGAAATAGACACTGAAGAAAGAAGGAAGATTTCTCCTGAAAAATCCCCTGCTGAGCATGGAGTTGTCTACCAGCTGTAGGACAGACTGAAACGACTGAGGGTGCTGGAATAGGGTGCATGTCCTTACACTCTGTCTGTCCTAGAACAGAGAGGAAGACAGCCCACACCAAATGCTTCTTTCCCACAGGAGCTGACCCATAACAGTTGTATTGTCCTAAATGTCCTAGTTTTTTTTTTTTTTTTTTTAAAGACAGTTATAGTATCTTCCTGCATTCATAGCACAGGACAAGCAACATGGCTGTAATTGATCTCTGGGCTCTTTGAATCTTACCGTATGCTACAAATGCCAGTAGTTTCCTCTCCCCTACTCTTCCTCCATTGTAAATCACTTTGCAATATTAGTCTGCATGAAAAAAGTACAGTTACTTAAGAACTTACCCTAACAGTAGATCTTCGAGAGGGGCTCTTGCAGTAGGTAATTACATATGGGACTGATGCCGGCAGGCGTCAGAACCCTACAGAAAAATTTCTAGCAGTCTCTGGCGGGGAACCGCCCCTATGTCAGGTGACCAACGTCATGCGACGTCAGTATAAAGGAGTGGTCCCCCATGCCCGTCCTCCAGTTCTTTCCCGCCAAAGGCCAAAAGGCGAGACGAGAGAGAAAAGGATATTTCCCATCCTGGAAAAGGAGCTGAAAAAGCTTAGGAGGATGGAGGGCAGGAAGGTATTACCTACTGCAAGAGCCTCTCTTGAAGATCTACTGTTACGGTAAGTTGTTACGTAACTGTACTATCTTACTTCGAGAGGGCTCTTGCAGTAGGTAATTACATATAGGACTGAGTCCCAAGCAGTCTGGAACAAGAAGGAGCAACGGGAGGAGGAGAACTACTCAGAAGTAGACCCTCTAGCTGTGAAGGCCTTAAGAAAGGATGCCTTGCAGAACAGCCTACCCAAAGCCTGCTCTACGGCGAGAGGCAATGTCCAAACTGTAATGTTTTGTAAAGGTATGGACGGAAGTCCAAGTGGCAGCTGCAAAAATGTCAGCCGCTAACACGTTCTTGAAACAAGCCGCAGAGGCAGCGACCACTCTGGTGGAGTGGCTTCTAACCTGACCTGGCAGGGTCTTGCTGTACTTGTCATAACAGAAAGTGATACAATGAGCCAACCATTTAGACAGGCATTGCTTAGAAACAGCACTGCCTTCTCTTTCGTGAGCAAAAGAGACAAACAGTTGATCAGTCTTCCTGAGATCCTTCGTCTTGTTGGTGGAGTATCTCAGAATCCGGTGAATGTCCAGAGTATGCAGGAGGTACTCTCCATGATTGGAGTGCTGCGTAAAGAAAGCAGGTAACTCCATGGATTGATTCAGTGTAGATTATGCTACCACCTTGGGGAGAAACTTAGGGTTGGTACGCAGAGCCACACGTTCCTTAAGAAAAATCAAATATGGGATTTTACACATGAGGGCCTGGAACACGGAAATTCTTCAAGCAGAAGTAATGGCCACTAGGAAGAGTGTCTTCCAAGAAAGCAACTTTAGGTCTGCTGAGGATGCTGGCTCGAAAGGGGGCAGAGTAAGCTTCTCCAGGATAAAATTTAGATCCCAAGGAATGGCAGGAACACGGATAGGGGGTCGCAAGTGGAGCACCCCTCCAAGGAAGGTCTTAGAGACCTCCAGCTGAGCAAACGTCCTGTCTGCAAAAGGGACATGGTAGGCTGAAACGGCTGCCATGTGAACCTTTAAGGAAGAATGACTGAGACCCAGGTCAAAGAGGTGTTGCAAGTAATCCAGAAGCCATCCAACAGAGCATGAGAAAGGCTCAAAATCTTTGGAGGCGGCCCAGATAGTGAACCGTTTCCATTTCATGGCATAAGTAGATCTGGTGGAGGGTTTTCTAGCCTCCACCAGAATCTCCGCTACTCGGGGGGGACCCCAAAACGGGCTTGAGCTACTTCTGCAGGAGCCACGCGTGCAACTGAAGGGACATGAGGCCTGGATGGACCAGGGTCCCCTGATCCTGGGTCAGCAAGAGTTGTGACAGAGGAAGAGGAGGTTCCTCTGAGTACTGTTGCAGAAGAGAGAGAACCAAACTTGCCTGGGCCAGAAAGGAGCGATCAGAATCATTCGGGCTCCTTCTGAACCAAGTTTCTGTAAGACTCTCAGAATCAAGGGAATTGGGGGGGGGAGCATAGACGAATCTGCCCTTCCAGTCTAGAGACAGAGAGTCTCTCCAAAAAATGCCGCGCCCTGGAGTGAGCGAGCAAAAGTTGGGAAGTTTTGCGTTTTGAGGGGACACTAACAGGTCTACCTGTGGTGTTCTCCAACATAGGAAGATATCGTCTGCAACCCCCTGATCCAGTTCCCACTCGTGAGCTAGGGCAGACGACCGACTGAGGCTATCTGCCAATGAGTTCTCGACCCCCAGGACGTGAATTGCTGTGAGGTGAAGGTTGAGTTGCACTGCCCGATCCCAGACTCGCATCGCCTCCCTGCAAAGAGGGTAGGAAAGTACAGTTATGTAAGAACTTGCCGTAACAGTAGATCTTCGAGAACAGCTCTTGCAGCAGGTTAAACGATTAGGACTGAAGCCGGCAGGTGCCAGGACCCCACGGAAATTTTCTAGCTAGCAGTATTCAGCGGGGACCGCCTCCGACGTCGGTCCCGCCCCCCACGTCAGGCATAGTACATAAGGAGATGGTCCCCCAGAATCCCCAGTTCTCCCGCCGGAGACTCACGGATGCTGGATGACATCACAAGAGGAGACTGAGGATCCGCCATCGAATGACAATCAGAGTGGTGTTGAGAACACCTGATCCTAGGGGAAGGATATCTGAACAAAAATCTACCTCCAGCAGGGGATGGTGGGAGGGAAAGTACTTGCTGAAAGAGCTGTTCTCGGAGATCTACTGTTACAGTAAGTTCTTACGTAACAGTACTATCTTACTTCGAGAAACAGCTCTTGCAGCAGGTTACACCATTAGGGCTGATTCCCTAGCAAAACTGGAAATCCCTCACCATTGAAAGGAGGGAAGGTAGAAATCCCTGGTAGAACCGAAGCATACGACAGAAGCCCCTGAAGGATTGCTAGATCAAAACCTGCTCTTCGCCTCGACGCAACGTCCAGGCTATAATGCCTGATGAAAGTGTGCACAGTGCTCCAAGTAGCTGCTGCACAGATGGCTGAGGTGGACACGTTCTTTAAGGCAGCAAAGGAGGTAGCCACCCACCTTGTGGAATGACCCTTAACCGCGCCCTGGTAACAGAACGTGATACAATGTGTGAGCCACCTGGACAGCGACTGTTTGGAAACGGGAGCTCCCATCATCCTGTGGGCGAAGGAGACAAAAAGCTGATCAGATTTTCGGTGGTGTGCAACAGGGCCTCTCCTTGATTAGAATATTTAGGGAAGTACACTGGTAGATCGATATCTTGATTAAAAGTGACAGCCGAGACCACCTTAGGCAGAAACTTCGGATTAGTCCATAAGGATACCCTGTCCTGGTGGAAAACCAAATAAGGTTCTTTGCACATCAGTGCGTGAAGTTCAGAAATTCTTCTGGCCAAAGTAACGGCAACCAAAAACAATGTCTTCCATGTAAGGAGACGTAGCTAGCAATCCGCGTCTGGCTCAAAATGTGGCAGCGTAAGCTGCTCCAGGAAAAAGGGCAAGTCCCAAGGCGGAATAGGATCCTTAATCGGAGGTCTAAGGTGGAGGACACCTCTCAGGAAGGCTCGTGCTGTGTCCAACTGAGATATGGGGTTGGCCTATAGGAGTGTGATAGGCTGAGATGGCACAAAGGTGTACTTTTATCGAGGAGTAGGCCAAGCCTGTCTGAAAAAGAGACAGGAGGTAGTCCAAGACTGACCTTTCTGGACAATCCATTGGCTAAAACCCTCGCGCTTGAGCCCAGAGGCAAAATCTGCACCATTTCATGGCGTAAGTAGCATGAGTGGCCGGTTTTCTAGCAGCCGCTGGAACGTCTTCTACCTCTTGCAAGACCCCGTATCGCATAATGGCTATGTCTCTAGGAGCCAAGTATGCAGGTTCAGCGAACGAAGGTCCGGATGGACCAAGGAGCCCGCCTCCTGAGAAAGCAAGTGAGAGCTGATTTGCAGAGGCAATGGAGGTTCCCGGGACAGCTGATGTAGTAGAGGGAACCAGATCTGCCTGGGCCAAAACAGCGCGATAAGTATCAGCATCGCTTGCTCTCTGCGAAGTTTCAAAAGGACCCTCTGGATCAACGGAAAGGGGGGAAGGCATAGAGGAATCTGCCCGCCCAGGAGAGGGACAACGTGTCATCAGAAAACACTAGGCCCTGGACCTAGCGAGCAGAAATTGGGCAGTTTTGCGTTGTATGGGGACATGAAACGGTCCAACTCTGGTGTACCCCATCTGCAAAACAGATCCTCTACTACCTCCTGGAGTAGTTCCCACTCGTGGACTCTGGCCTGAGAACAACTCAGGCTGGCTGCGATGATGTTGTCCTCCCCGGGACATGAACAGCAATGAGGTTTGCGCAGTGTTGTAGAACCCAATCCCACACCCTCATGGTCTCCCTACAAAGCAGGTAGGAATGGGTGCCTCCTTGTTTATTGAGGTAATACATCACCGCAGAATTGTCTGTAACAGAAGAGTACCCGGTGGAATCTCCGACTGGAAAGCCTGCAGCGCATAAAGAACTGCTCTCATTTCCAGGATATTTATGTGGAGATGAGTCTCTTGGGCTGTCCACGGGCCCTGAGACCGAACACCGTCGAGGTGTGCTCCCCACCCGAGCCCTGAGGCATCTGTGGAGAGCATCACAATCTGAGACGGCGCAACGAAAGGGACCCCCACCGACAGGTTCTTCGAATCTAGCCACCACTGCCAATCCCGGATTACAGGTTTCGTGATCTGAATTGGGAGCTGCTGATGGTCTTGCTTTTGATCCCATTGGACCCGTAACATCCACTAGGTCACCCACATGTGGAGACAGGCTAGCGAGACTGTTGCAATGGCTGCAGCCATGTGTCCGAGCAGGAAAAGGACCAGCCTGGCTGGGACGGTCTTCTTTGCCAAGATGTCCCTGATGAGGGATCTGATGTGTTCCGCTCGGTCCAGGGGTAGAAAAGCTTTCCCCTGGACGGTGTCCACAACTGCGCCTATGAACTGCAGAATCTGTGACGGAACCAGGCGTGACTTCTCTTGATTGATAATGATGCCCAATGTCTCGAACAGAGACTGAGTACAATGAATGGCGGACATCAGGGCCTCCCGAGAGGGCATCATGAGAAGCCAGTCGTCCAGGTAGGGGAACACATAGTGGCCTTGTCTCCTCAGAGTCGCCGCTACGACCGACATGCACTTCGTGAATACCCGAGGTGCCGATGAGAGTCCGAAGGGGAGGGCTTGGAACTGATAATGGTGACCCTGAAACTCGAAGCGTAAAAACTTCCTGTGCGCTTGAGCGATGGGTATATGCAAGTAAGCATCCTGCATGTCCAAGGACGCTAGAAAGGCACCCTGCTTGAGCATGGGTATCAGACCTGGGAGGGTCACCATGCGGAAGCGTTTGTATAGGACCGAAGTGTTGAGGTCGCTGAGATCAGTATCGGGCGGAGGTCCCCCGTCGTCTTAGGAACCAGAAAGAAGTGAGAATAATAACCTGCACCTCTTTGGTTCCACGGTACGTGCTCTATAGCTTCTTTTCCGAGAAGCACGAGCACTTCCTGCTGTATGAGCAGGGTGTGCCGACTCGAATAATGGGAATGCAGGGGAGGTCTTGATGGTGGGTGGTTGAGAAATTCGATGAAGTGACCTTTCTTGATCATTTGGAGAACCCACCGGTCGGCGGTGATCGACTGCCACCCTGAAAAGTGGCGAGCGATGTGACCCCCCGACATTTTGTGCCCGTTGATCCAGAGGAGGGGTGGGGCCGGGAAGGGATCATACTGTGGCAGCACTGGTTCCTGCAGGCTGGGCCAGTTTGGTGTTAACGCTGGCCTCTGCCTGGGCTTTATGATGAAAGGTGCCCCTTTGTTGCTGGCTGGAACGTGGCTGCTGCTGTTGTTGCCGGCTGCGAAAACAGTTCTGGTTCCTACAAAAGGAACCAGGCCTTGATCTGTACATAGCCTGTACGGATCTGACTGCCTTCCCAGCGTCCTGGAGCTTGGTGATAACCTTCTCTGAGTGTTCACCAAAGAGGACTTCGCCATTGTATGGGACATCAAGAATGTTCTTCTGTACATCCTGGGTAAAGCCGGAGACATGGAGCCAAGAGCGTCTCCGGAGACAGATGCCCGAAACTGCAGCTCTGGCAGACGAGTCCGCAGAGTCATATGCGGCTTGTAGCACTTGGGTTCCCACATCAGACCCTGTGTGGAGGAGGTTTAGGAGCTCTGCCTTCTGATCGCCATCCAGTAATCTGTCGACAATGTCCTGGCCCCGTTCCCACAGGGCATTCTGAAACTGTACCATGCGAGATAAGTAGTTCAAGGACCTGATGGAGCATGTAGCAGCCACATACATACGCCTCCCCAGGGCATCCAGCTGTTTGGATTCCTGGTCCGGTGGCTGTGTGCTCATACGCTGCGGTCGCTGGGACAGGTCATGAGAGGCTGTAATGACCAGGGAGTCAGCCAGAGGTTGTTGTGCTAAGTACTGGTCCTCTTTCGGGGCCTTGTATAGGCAGTCAGTTTTCTTCGGCACAGCGGGGGTGCACTGCAGAAGCTTCCACGCAGCCTTGGTGACGTCCGCGAAGGTGTCCACCATGGGTGGCACTACCACAGGCTTTGGATCTTTCTGCCGAAGATAACGGGCAAGGCACTGTCTCTCGGGGTCAAGGTCTTCAGCATCTCATCCCATGTTGTCCTGGATGTGCCTCATGATCTCAGAGGAGGAGGGATCATCCAGAGGTGACCTGGGTAGGTCTTGTGGGTCAGGTGAAGGGATACTGAATGAAAAAGGAGATCTGGAGATTTCAGAGGTATCCGATCTGGAGTCCTCCCCGACCGAGTGTACTGACAACATCTGGGTCGCTTGGGGCTAGGATACCCTGAGGGAGGCATCCAATCCTTAGAGCTACCCCTAGGAGGTGGAGTATGCTCCTTAGGGGTTGGTGGTCATCCTGCTGGCCCCTGTGGAGGAGGAGGGGGTGAAGGAGGAGGAGGAGGTGGTTTTACAGGGATCACATCTTTCTGGATAGTGTCCCACCAGAAAGTAAAGAGATCCTTGACTTCTTGACTGTTCATGCCCGACGATGGGCCTGGTGCCGGTGGTCTGTCGCCGGGGTCGGCAGTCAGGTCCGCAGGTGTCTCCGGGGTGGGCAAAGGTTCCCTCGGAAGCCCGGCGTCCGCTGTGTCGCTCACCTGGTCTTCAGGCAATGTCATATCCTCCTCCGTGGAGTCCCTGTGACCGATATCTACCGGTGACTGGGGGGCGGTCTTCGGCTCTGGCGAGTGGGAGGCAGACATCGGTTGTTTGGCCGACTTCAGGTCCGGCGAACACCTGGCCGACGTCTGGTGTTTGGCCGATGTCCTCTGCTCCAGCGAACGCCTGGCCGACTTCGGGTGCTTGGCCGACATCAGGTCCGTCGTCTGTTTTAGGGACGTCAGATCTTTTGTCTTCCTGGGTGGAGGATCCAGACCCCTGGGAGACCAATCTGGAGTCGGGGTCCTGACGAACAGAAGAGGAAAACGAACGGTCAGAAGACTTGGAAGAGGCCCGGGAGGGAGTGGAGGAAGCCGAAGGCCTGGAAGTCTTTATGGGCTGAAGCGAAGCCGAAGAACCACCTGTAGCCTTGACCTTAACCGGAGGGGGCCGAGACCGAGCCCTGGAGGGAGAGCGGCCAGATCGGGTGGAGCCTGAGCTACGCGAGTCCAAGGCCCGGTTCGGGGATCTGGACCTTGCCTTCTCCCAGTGTTTGTGGGCCTTCGAGGAAGATTTACCTCTGGAGGAAGGTTCTTTATCCATCCTGCTAAGTTTTTCTTCAAAAAGGTACCCCTAAAGTGCCTTCTGATGGCGGATCCTGGTGTGGCTGTTGAACCCCTGACAGAAGGAGCAGGCCTTGGTGTCGTGGTCCAGGCCTAAGCATTGCAGGCAGGATGAATAAGGATCCTTGAAGGGGATCTGTTTTCCACAGGCACACTTGGAAGGGTGTCCCTCAGAAGGAGGAGTTGGAAAGGACATTAGTTTTGTAAAACTACTCTGAGAAGTTCTTAAGTCGTCGTGCGCTAGATGAAGACCGAGAGGCCGATGCTGGCGAGTCAACGGCGGGAAGAGAACTGGGGATTCTGGGGGACCGCCTCCTTATGTACTATGCCTGACGTCAGGGGCGGGACCGACATCGGAGGCGGTCCCCACTGAATACTGCTAGCTAGAAAATTTCCATGGGGTCCTGGCGCCTGCCGGCTTCAGTCCTAATGGTGTAACCTGCTGCAAGAGCTGTTTCTCAAAGTAAGATCGAGTTCCTCCCTGTTTGTTGATGTACCAGACCACACACATACTGTCCGTCTGTACAGCCAAGTGTCCGGGAACCAGATGCAGATGCAGAGCCTGAAGAGTGTACAACACAGCCTGAAGCTCTTGCTTATCGATGTGAAGAGATTTCTTGAGCTTGGACCATGAGCCCTGGGTCCTGTGAGGCCCGAGATGGGCTCCCCAACCCTCACCCAAGGTGTCCGTAGTCAGCATCTGAGAGGAGGGAGAAAGACAGAAGAGAACTCCCCAGTAAAGGTTCTCCTGAATCATCCATCAATGCAAGTCCCGAGCCACAGGAGTGGAGACCAGAACGAGTTGATCTAGGTCGGCCACCAACTGATCCCACTGAGACCGAAGCATCCACTGGGAGATTCTCATGTGGAGCTGAGCGCGAGGGACTGTCGTGATCGCAGCCACCATGAGCCCGAGGAGGCGAAGGACCGACCTTGCGCTGACCCGCCTGTGGCTGGACAACGTGCTGATCTGAGCCTGGAGTCTGGCAGCCCTGTCCGGTGGCGGCAAAGCCATGCCAAAGGTTGTGTCCAGGATAGCCCCGATAATCTGAAGCCTCTGGGACGCGATCAAGTGGGACTTGGTGTGGTTGATGGTAATACCCAGGCAGGCAAAAACCTGCTGGGTAAGGGAAAAGAAGTGCAGGAGTTTCTCCCTGAACAGTGCTGCCAGAAGCCAATCGTCCAGGTACGGGAAAACCTGTACCCCCTGGGTACGCAGGTGGGCCGCTACCACTGAAAGACATTTGGTGAACACTCGGGGCACAGAGGAAAGACCAAATGGGAGGGCCTTGAACTGGTAGTGGTCCCCCTGGAATGCAAAACGCAGGCATTTGCGGTGGGAAGGGCGGATAGGGATATGCAGGTAAGCATCCTGCATATCCAGAACGCACAGCCACTGTCCCGGCCTGAGAAGCGGCAGAAGACTCTGCAGAGAGAGCATCCTGAACCTCTTGTACTCCACGAACAAGTTCAGGGAGCTGAGGTCGAGAATCGGCCTCACGTCCCCTGACTTTTTCAGGACCAGGAAGAAATGAGAATAATACCCTGTCCCCAAAAGAGGAGGAGCGGGTTCTATCGCCTCCTTTAAAGAAGAGAGGAATTTCTTCCGAACGGGAAGAAGATGCTCCTGACAGTACGACAGCGGGGGGTGTATTTCCAAGGAGGTTTCTGAAGAAACTCTATTTAGAGTGTCCCTCTGCAATCAGCTGGAGCACCGAAGTATCTTAAGTTATCCTCTCCCAACCTGAAAGATGGAGGGAGAACCTCCCTCCTACCAGTTCCTCTGGAGACCCCAGAGGCTGTGGGAGAGGAAAGGAGTCAGGTGGTGTGAGGCAGCATCGTGGCTGAAGCCCCCACTGCTTTTTTTGGGTGGGGGGGCTTGGCAGCTGGGGGGGTGGCGTTTATTGGCCCGCTTTCTCTGAGGTTTGACCTTTTGCCGATTCCGTCTGCGAAAGGGATGACGCTACGTTTGAGGGGGTTTGTACATGGAGTCCACAAACTTCAGTGCAGTCCCCTTCTCCTGCAAATCGGTGATAATGTCCTTGACATCACCCCCGAACAGCATCGAACCCCAGAAAGGAGCGTCCTGGATAGCAGACTGCACTTCCGGGACCAACCCTGACACACGGAGCCAGGCATGATGGCGAAAGCTGAGCTCCTACCAGCAGCGTCCACTGCATCGTACGTGGCACGAAGAATGTGCCAACTGGCAGAATGTGCAGAGTGGACAAGACCAGCCACTTCCTGTTTCACCTGAGAATCAGGAAGGGAGTCCATCTTGGATTCCACCTCGCTAAGAATCATTTTCTGGTAATCCCCCATATGACTGACATAATTCAGGGCCCTAATACCCAGAGTGGAAGAAGCGAAAACCTTCTTGCCATACTGGTCCAGAAGACGGGATTCTTTGTCATGTGGTGAAGAGTTCAAATGCTTCGAGTTAGCTGACCAACCGTGAGCGGCGCTATTCACGACCGAGTCAGCTCAAGGGTTAGAATTAAGGGAGTCAACTCCCTCTGTAGCCTGATATAGCCTATCCGACTTCTGGGAAAGAGGGGCTATTGCTGACGGTTGCTTCCAAATAGTGGAGACAAGGTCGGCATGAAGCTCAATCCAGGGAGGCACCAAGGTCGGAGCGGTCTTGGGCAGATCGAGGTGCGCAGCTAGTTTTTTACGCTGTGGATCCGGCTCCAAGGAGTGCCACTGATGAACCTCTTGGATTTTGCACAGCAACTCCGTGAAGGAAGGGTCCTCCGGAAGGGACTTTGGAGGAGTCCTTGGCCTGGGTTTATCCAGACAGTGGGGCTCGTCGTCCGGGTCGGAACAACCATCGGAGTTGTCCGAGGAGGAAGAAGACTACTCCCCTTCCCGGTGCGGGAGGAGAATGGACCCTTTGGGAAGCCCTCGGGGAAGAGTATCTTGCCCTGCCCTGGAAACGGAGGGCTCGCCTCTGGTATCCGGAGGTGGGGAGGGAGTCACTCGTCTCGGACGTACGGGAACTGGGATCGGCACCATCGCCGGGAGATGACTCTCCACCTCTCTGGTGAGCGGAGCCTTGGCCTCAGCCCACCAGGAGGCTAGAGTCTCCTTCAAATCCACTGGGGGCTGAGGGGGCGGTGGAGGAGGAGGGGGATACGGATACTGGGTATAACCGTATGGCACGTATCCGTAACCGGACAGCGGGTAACTCGGCGTCGGGTAGAGGTTCCGTGTACTGCAGCATTGGATAGGCCAGCATAGGGTACTGGGGCATCGGATACTGCGGACCCTGGTATGACGGTGTCTGATACGACAGGGTCGGATACCCTGGAACCGGGGTGTCTGCTGGACCAGACGGAGAACCGAGGGCCCAGCGTGGGGGCAGCATCCGGGAGGGGGATGTCGCCCGGTGTAGGCAGGACCGGCGTCAGGGCCGGCATCCAGGGAACCGCGTCAGGTCATCCGGCCCAGTGGGAGGGAGACCTGATGAGGGTGCAGAAAGATCCTCGACATCGCCAGGGGAGGGAAGAGAAAAGTCCTCGGGGTCAGGCTGAGGAGACCCAGGGTGCCCAGAGGGCAGCGAAGGCTGCGGGGAACCGGGAACGGCGGACGAAATGGGGTCCAGCGTCGGCTCAGCCGCCAAGCAGTCATTTGGCAGCTCAATGTCCGACTTATTGGTGGAGTCCGGGCGGACGTCAGAGGAGCCAACATCCGACTTAGCGGACCCGTCGCCCAAGGCAGGCCATGAAGGAAGGGCGGTCTGGTTGGGCGGGAACAAGGGCCAGGCACCGCCCCGAAGGGTCGAGCGACTTAGTGGCTGGTTCCGGGCAGGTGTCAGAGTTGTTGACGTCCGGCTTACCGGAGCCACTCGCACCAGTAGGCCTCACAGCAGCAGCCTTACTGGGAGTGGGGGCCTCCAATAGCCCAGAAGCGTCCTAGGGGCCTGAGCGCGAGCCAGACAAGTGGGCCAACGCCGTCTTGGAAGCCTCCAAGACAGCCATCACGGAGCAGTCCCCCGGGGGGGGATGTTACCTGTAACCCGGCGACTCCTGCCAAAGTCGCGGTGGACGAGGAGCTCTGGTCCCGATGCTTCTCCTTATCCTTCTTACGATGGCCTCCGGGGGAAGTAGAAGCCTGACAGAGCTTTTTCAACTCCTTCTCTTTGGAGGTCATTTTCTTTTTAAGGATGTGGGCCTCAAGGGACTGCTGCCTCAGTCTGCAGTTGGCGGCGCTGAATTTCAGGCAATGCTGGCACTTCTCCACCTGATGATCAGGGCCCAGACAGAAGAGACACTGAGAATGGCTGTCCTTGTGCGGGAGTTGGGCACTGCATGAGTCGCACTTATTCTTGTGCTCGGGGGGGTGTAGGGGACTAAATACACCACCGAAAAAGTTAACTATTGATCGAATTAAATAGAGAAAAAAAAACCAGACTGTAGAACTACAGACGACAGGCTGATGAGCGCTGAACTCTTCCGCGTGGCACTGACACGAGCTAACAGTGGGAAAGAACTGGAAGGCGGGCGTGGGGGACCGCCCCTTTATACTGACGTTGCATGACGTCGGTCACCGGACGTGGGGGCTGTCCCCCACCAGAGCCTGCTAGCTAGAAATTTTTCCGTGGCGTCCTGCCGCCATCAGTCCCATATGTAATTACCTACTGCAGGAGCCCTCTCGAAGTAAGGTCAAATATTTATTTAGCTTTTATTGACCTGGTAAGCACACTAGCGAAACACAGTGCCCATTTTCAGGTGAGACCTGGTAGAGTTACAAGGCATTACAAAACCAAAACGACAACAGTACAATGGATATATACAAGTTGCAGGATGATAGACTGGCAAATACACAGGTAGTAAGCAGAAAAATTACAGCCATGTACCAGTATATTTAAACCAATTTCAAACTTGAGTTGGGTAGAGTAAAACCAAATTCCTGTCATTTCCTGCTACACAACGAGATCACTTGCCTTACAGTTTAATCTCCATATCAAGGAAACACAACCAACAGCACTACCAGGTACTCGGCCAGTTCAGCAGCCAATTCCTTGGGTACCCTTAGGTGCACCCCATCCAGGGGCTCTGCCTATCTTAAGGGCTGTGTACAAGCCCCTCCTGGACCCCCTCTCTGGTAAACACTGACTGCTTCATTTCAGAAATGCCCCTAACGGCTGCCTTGATGCCACTTTCAGGCAAAGGCCCACTATCTTCCTTATCAGTCTCCTTGTGATGCTCAGTCTTTGTTTACAGCTACAAACATCTGCTTTCCAGGGCATCCTCCTTGGTACCAAAGAGGTTACACAGAATTAGGTTGTTCACCTGCTTGAGAGTCTTTCTGGTTGGGGATAATGGGTAGAAAACCTGAAATACTTTGTTCAAATAAGCTCAAGATGGGGTGATGAAACAGCACAAACAAACAAATGAAAGCAGCTGCCTTCCTGGTCACAGAAATCCCAATTTAGAACAGGGCGTCAAAGCCTTTTAATATTAAGGGTTGGGGAGACTCTGTGCTGCACAAAATGTTGCAATGTTGAAATTTAGAAATTTCAGAACTGAGGATGGGGTGCAGATGGGTGGGGGTATTCATACTCAAACTCATTACCCTATGGTATTTGTGTGTGGTAGACAGGATAAATCAAAACTCTTAGTCCATGATTTAGACAAGATTATATGTCAAATTATTTATGAAGGCAGCATGCTTTTGCCACATCACCCTTACAAGCAGATGCAACTTCCTACTGGAGTCAATGGTCAGGGGCGAATCCCCAGCCAGGCATTAATCTTCTGGACATGCCTGCTGGTTCTGGCACTACTGCTTAAATGACAACTTTTTCCACAGAATGTTCCAGAATTCAAACACCCCAGAATCCCCAACTTTCTTTGAACTTACCTCCCAAAAGGTCAGATTCAGGGTCCCTTCTCACAGCACCCTCCCAGCTCTCAGAATTAGACCTGCAAATAACAGAAGAAAAAAAGAATCAGACATAAGGATGCCTGGGTGACGTCATGCTCTAGGCAGCATTGGGAAAGAGCTGATTTGTCGTACCTGTCCTAAAATAACCTCCTAATCTGCTCCAAATTTTATTTATTTTTCATTCTTGGATTATGCACAAAAAGCCTTTTGGATGAGCCACAGAAATAGAATCTGAAGGCAGATAAGGACTGCTTGGCCCACCCAGTATGCCTGTTTTCTTCTTCGTCTATACTGACACTGCAGACCCTACTCGATCTATGGCTCCCTCCCCCCACCTTGCTTCACACTAAAAATTTCCTTGTGCCTATCCTATACATTCTTGAATCCCACCAGTTTTCACCCCCATCACCTCTGCTGCAAGACTGTTCCAGGCATTCACCACTTTTTCCACTCAAGTACTTCCTCACATCTGTCTTAAATTACACCCCCCCCCCGTCACTGCATGTCCCCTTATACGCCTGCATCTTTTCCTCTGAAAAATACTCCCCTCCTGTAGCTTATTTAACATTGTGAGGTTATTTATGAGTCTCTATCATGTTCCCTCTCTCTCTCTCCTTTCTTCCAGGGTGCACACACAGAGGACTTTAAGTCCCTCGTCAGAACTTTCGATGCAGCCACTGTACCACTGGAGTTAGCCTCTGCTCTGTCTATACCCTTCTTGAGATGTAGTCTCCCAGAACTGGACACAGTACTCCAGGTGGAGTCTCACCAGTGATCCATACAGTGGCAACACCCCTCCCTCCCTCTGTTGGTGATACACAGTAACATAGCAGTTGACGACAGATAAGGACTGCTAGGCCCACCTAGTCTGCCCATATTCCCTGCATGCCATCAGCGGCCGCTGAACCTACTTGATCATTGGCTTTTGACTTTCTTCCCCACATCTAGGGTTCCCTTATGTCTGTCTCATGCAAGGTCGAAATTAAGTTTTGCAGCCACTAGCCTATAGGACTAGTGACTGGGAAAATCCACTGGCCCCACACGCATTTCCACTGGCCCAGCTGGTGTACACACTGACATGTTGTCTTCTCTAGTACAAGTTCACAGGGCTAGTTAAATGAAAATCTTACTAGCCTGATACAAAATCTACCGGCATTTGGCTAGCGGGCCTGTGCCAATTTTAACCCGCCATGCATGTCTGAATCCCACAGTGTGTTAGCACCCACCACTTACTGGAGGCTTTCAATATTAAGGGTTGGGGAGACCCTGTACTACCAGTAGGCTATTCCAAACATCACCCACCCTTTCTGTGAAGAAAAACTTCCTCACATTTCCCATAATCCTCCCCCCACCCCATACATACACACCCCCCCCATGCACCCCAGCATCCCACTGGCCATACCAACAGCCTTGTCCCACTGTCCCAGCACCTTGAGGTCATCAGATATGACAACTCCTAGGTCCCTTTCCTGTTTGGTGACTGTCAATACCTCTTCTCCAACACTACACCTCTAGGCCTCTGTGCCCTAGGTGCATGGTTCTGCACTTTTCTGCACCGAGCATACCCTTGCCCACTCACTGAGTTCTCTCAGGTCTCTGAAAGTACAGTTACGCAAGAACTTACTGTAACAGTAGATCTTCGAGAGAGGCTCCTGCAGTAGATAATTACATATAGGACTGACGCCGGCAGGCGTCAGGACCCCACGGAAAAATTTCTAGCTAGCAGTCTCTGGCGGGGGACCGCCCCCACGTCAGGTGACAGATGTCATGCGACGTCAGTATAAAGGGGTGGTGCCCCACGTCCACCTTCCAGTTCTTTCCCACCAAAGGCCCAAAAGAGTGAGACGAGAGAGAGAAGCGGATATTTCCCAACCTGGAAAAGGAGCTAAAAAACCTTAGGGGGATGGAGGACGGGAAGGTATTACCTACTGCAAGAGCCTCTCTAAGATCTACTGTTACGGTAAGTTCTTACGTAACTGTACTATCTTACTTCGAGAGGACTCTTGCAGTAGGTAATTACATATAGGACCGAGTCCCAAGCAGTCTGGAACAAGAAGAAGCAAACAGGAGGAGGAAAGCTACTCAAAGTAGGTCCTCTAGCCGTGAAGGCCTTAGGAAAGGAGGCGTTCCAGAACAGCAAGCCCGAAGCCTGCTCTACGGCGAGAGGCAATATCCAAACCGTAATGTTTTGTAAAGGTATGGACGGAAATCCAAGTGGCGGCAGCACAGATGTCCGCCGCTGACACATTCTGGAAACAAGCCACTTAGGCAGAGACTCCTCTGGTGGAGTGGCCTCTCACTTGACCCAGAAGGGTCGTCTTGTACTTGTCGTAACAGAAAGTGATGAAATGAGCCAACCATTTGGACAGGCATTGCTTAGAAACAGCACTGCCTTCTCTTTTGTGGGAAAAAGAGAAACAGTTGATCAGTCTTTCTGAGATCTTTTGTTCTGTTAGTGTAGTATCTCAGAATTTGGTGAACATCCAGAGTGTGTAAGAGATACTCCCCTTGATTGGAGTGCTGCGTAAAGAAAGCAGGTAACTCTATGGACTGGTTCAATGTAGATTCCGCTACAACCTTGGGGAGAAACTTAGGGTTGGTGGGCACAGCCACACGTTCCTTGTGAAAAATCAAATACGGGATTTTACACATCAGGGCCTGGAGCTCGGAAATCCCCCGAGCAGAAGTAATGGCCACTAGGAAGAAAGTCTTCCATGAGAGGAACTTCATGTCTGCTAAGGATGCCGGCTCGTAAGGAGGCAGAGTAAGCTTCGAGAGGATGAAATTCAAATCCCAAGGAGGGGCAGGAACCCAGAGAGGGGGTCTCAAGTGAAGAACCCCTCTAAGGAAAGTCTTAGAGACCTCCAGCTGAGCAAACGTCCTGTTTGCAAAAGGGACATGGTAGGCCGAAATGGCCACCATGTGTACCTTCAAGGACGAGTGACTGAGACCCAGATCAAAGAGGTGTCACAGGTAATCCAGCAGCCGCCCAACAGAGCATGAGAAAGGCTCGAAATCTTTTGAAGCGGCCCAGATTGTGAACCGTTTCCATTTCACGGCATAGGTAGACCTAGTGGAGGGTTTTCTAGCCTCCACTAGAATCTCAGCCACTCGGGCTTGAGCTACGTCTGCAGGAGCCATGCGTGCAGTTGAAGGGACTTGAGACCTGGATGGACCAGGGTCCCCTGATCCCGGGTCAGTAAAAGTCACGACAAAGGAAGAGGAAGAGGAGGTTACTCCAAGTATTGTTGCAGAAGAGAGAACCAAACTTGCCTGGGCCAGAAGGGAGCGATCAGTATCATTCGAGCTCCTTCTGAACCGAGTTTCTGTGAGACTCTCGGAATCAAAGGGATCGGGGGGAAAGCATAGACGAATCTGTCCTTCCAATCTAGAGACAGAGCATCTCTCAAAAAAATTCCACCCTCTGGAGCGAGCGAGCAGAAGTCGGGAAGCTTTGCGTTTAGAGGTGAGGCGAACAGGTCCACCTGTGGTGTTTCCCAATGTAGGAAGATATCGTCTAAGACCCCCTGAACCAGTTCCCACTCGTGAGCTTGAGCAGACGAGCGACTGAGTTTGTCTGCCAAGGTGTTCTCGACCCCCGGGACGTGAATTGCCGTGAGGTGGAGGTTGTGCTGAACTGCCCAATCCCAAACTCGTATCACTTCCCTGCAAAGAGGGTAGGAATGAGTCCCTCCCTGTTTACTGATGTACCACACCACACACATATTGTCCATCTGTATGGCTAAGTGGCCAGGAGGAAGGTGCAGATACAGAGCTTGAAGAGCATAAAGTACTGCTCGAAGCTCGAGCACACTGATGTGAAGCGTTTTCTCAAGCTTGGACCAGGAGCCCTGGGTCCTGTGAGGTCCGAGATGGGCTCCTCAACCCTCGCCCGAGGCATCTGTGGTCAGAGTCTGGGAGGGGGGAGAAAGACAGAAGGGAACTCCCCGACAAAGGGTCTCTTGAACCATCCACCACTGCAAGTCCCGAACCATGGGAGAGGAGACTAGGACAAGCTGGTCCAGGTCATCCACCAATTGATCCCACTGAGACCGAAGCGTCCACTGAGAGATCCTCTTGTGGAGCCGAGCGCAAGGGACTGTTGGGATTGCAGCCACTATAAGCCCGAGGAGGCAAAGGACTGACCTGGCACTGACCCACCTGCGGCCGGACAACAGCCTGACCCGAGCCTGGAGTGTGGCCGCCCTGTCCGGTGGCAGGAAGGCCCTGCCAGAGGTCATGTCCAGGATAGCCCCGATAAACTGGAGCCTCTGGGACAGGATCAAGTGGGACTTGGAGTGGTTGATGGTGATGCCCAGGGAGAAAAACACCCCCAGGGTAAGGGAAAGGAAGTGCAGGAGATCCTCCCTGGACAGGGCTGCCAGGAGCCAATAGTCCAGGTACGGGAAAACCTGCACCCCCTGGGTACGCAGGTAGGCCGCTACCACCGAAAGGCATTTGAACACCCGGGGTGCAGAGGAAAGACCAAATGGGAGGACCCTGAACTGGCAGTGGCCCCCCTGGAAAGCAAAACGGAGGTACTTGTGGTGAGAAGGGCGGATAGGAATGTGCAGGTAAGCATCCTGCACATCCAGAGCCACTGTCCCGGCTGAAGGAGGGGCAGGAGGCCCTGTAGGGAGAGCATCCTGAACCTCTTGTACTCCACAAACAAGTTCAGGGAACTGAGGTCGAGAATCGGCCTTACATCTCTTGTCTTCTTCGGGACCAGGATGAAGTGGGAATAGTAACCAGTTCCCTGAAGAGGAAGGGGGACGGGCTCTATCACCTCCTTCAGCAAAAGTGCTGAAATCTCTTCCTGGACCAGAAGAAGGTGTTCCCGAGAGTACGATGACCTTGGGGGAGGGTGACGAGGTGGTTTCTGGAGAAAACTCTATTGAGAGTCCTTCTGCGATCAGAAGGAGCACCCAGGAATATGAAGTTATCCTCTCCCAACCCTGGAGGTGGAGGGAAAACCTCCTTCCTACCAATTCCTCCGGAAGGCCCAGAGGCTGTGGGCAAGGAAAGGAGTCAGGTGGTTTGGGGCAGTGCCATGGCTGAAGCACCCGCTGCTTTTTTGGGGCAGAGGGGGCTTGGCAGCCAAAGGGGCCCAGTGTTTAGCGGCCCACTTTCCCTGGGGGTTTCGCCATTTGCCGATTCTGCCTGCGAAAGGGATGGCGCTGCATTTGATGGGGATGGTATATGCAGTCCACAGACTTCAGTGCAGTCCCATTCTCCTGCAGACTGGTGATAATGTCCTTGACACCACCACCGAAGAGCACCGAACCCTGGAAGGGCACTTCCTGAATAGTGGACTGCACTTCCGGGACCAACCCTGACACACGGAGCCAGGCATGACGCCGTAAGCCTACGGCGAAAGCAGAGCTCCTACCAGCAGTGTCCACTGCATCATAAGTAGCACGAAGCATGTGCCGACTGGCCAAAATGTGCAGAGTGGACGAGGTCAGCAACTTCCTGCTTGACTTGAGAGTCCAGAAGGGAGTCCAATTTGGATTCCACATCACTAAGAATCGCCTTCTGGTAATCCCCCATGTGACCGACATAATTTAGGACCCTAATACCCAGAGCGGAAGAAGCATAGATCTTCTTCCCGTACTGGTCCAGAAGATTGGATTCTTTGTCAGGTGAAGACGAGCTCAGATGTTTCGGGTTAGCTGTTCGGCCATGAGCGGCGCTAATCACGACCGAATCAGCTCGAGGGTGAGAATCTAAAAAGTCAACACCCTCGGGAGCCTGATATAGCCTGTCTGACTTCCGAGGAAGTGGGGCTAAAGCAGACGGTTGCTTCCAAATAGTGGAAACAAGATCGGCATGAGGCTCAATCCAGGGTGGCACCAAGGTGGGAGCTGTCTTGGGCAGATCCAGATGCTCAGCGAGTTTCTTACGCTGGGCATCAGGCTCCAAGGAATGCCACTTATGAACCTCCTGGATTTTGAGTAGCAACTCCGTAAGAAAAAATTACTCACCTTAGTAATGTTTCTTCTAATGGAGTCTTGCTGTATTCTGACATATGCAGTTAGGTCCTGCCTTTCAACTGCCCCGGAGAACAAAGAGTTAAACTTTCCATGGACAGCATGGAATGTTCACCACGAGCTCGGTTGAAGCCCCTGTCTGCTGCTGTTTAAACTCCAACCGTCAGATCTTAGCGAGCTATACTCACTAGAAGTTCTGTGTGGAAACTGTAAAACTCAAAACTAGCCAACTGGCAACTATATCTATATAAAAGGGTTTTTTGGTTTCAAAGAAAAGACTCAAGTCAAGAAACCCAAAAAAACAAAACACATACCAAAACACAACACTCACCCAAAATAAAGGAGGGTGAAAAAGGGACACCCCGAGGGTGCCAACACTGCTCCTGCCGACCCACAACCCAAAAACTAGGTTCTGAGAGGGAAGGCGGGGGGGGGGAGGTCAGAATACAGCAAGACTCCATTAGAAGAAACAACATTACTAAGGTGAGTAATTTTTTCTTCAAACATGAAGTCTTGCTGTATTCTGACATATGAAGACTACCAAGCAGTACCTCCATGGAGGAGGGACAGAACCTACTTTGGAAACAAGCTCTGAAGTACTGCTGTGCCAAACCGAGCATCACTCCTAGCCTGGATATCCAGAGAGTAATGCTTGGTGAATGTATGGACTGTTTTCCAGGTGGCTGCTTGACAGATTTCTAAGATAGGAATATCCCTGGCAGCAGCCAGGGAAGCAGCTCTACCTCTGGTGGACTTTCATCAGTTTCTCATAGCAGAATTGTATACAAGAAACAATCCACCTGGCAATAGATCTCTTAGTGGCAGGTTTGCCCTTACCAACCCTCTCCATACATGAGGAACAACTGGAGGGATTCAAACCTGTGACCCTTGGTGCGCTCTATGTAGTAGCTGAGGGCCCTTTTAACATCTAAGCTGTGCAGCCTCCTCTCTCCAGAGGAGGAATGGTCAGTGAAGAAAACAGGGAGAGACAGACTGGTTGAGGCAGAAATCTGAAACCACTTTAGGCAAAAACTTCCTGTTAGTTCTTAGGACCACTTTATCTCTATGGAAAGAGATGAAATCAGGTTCCACTGACAGGGCTTGCAATTCACTGATACGCCTGGCAGAGGTAATGGCCACCAAAAATACAGGTTACTCACCTGTAACAGGAGTTCTAGGAATGGCATATGTTGTTCATCCACACTGTCTGGCAGGTTCCTTGCCGCTTTAAATCTTGCCTAAAGGTCTTCAAGCTGGCTCCTCCCACCCATCCAGGAGGTAAAACTCTCGGCTCTGCCCCATGATGCCAGATCTAGCAAGCTGGAAGCCAGGTTGCGCATCGAAGCCGGGGAGGCCGGGTGGGTCATGTGGATGAACAACATATACCATTCCTAGAAAGTACAGTTACGTAAGAACTTACCGTAACAGTAGATCTTCGAGAGAGGCTCTTGCAGTAGGTAATTACATATAGGACTGACGCCGGCAGGACCCTATGGAAAATCTTCAGCCAGGCCCAGGGACCGCCCCACGTTAGGTGACCGCGCCAGACGACGCCGGTATAAAGGGCAGTCCCGGACGCCTGTCTTCCAGTTCTTTCCCGCCACAGGCCCGGACGAGAGAGAAGCAGATATTTCCTTCAATAGAAAAGGAGCTGAAAAAGCCTAGGGGGATGGAGGGCGGGAAGGTATTACCTACTGCAAGAGCCTCTCTCGAAGATCTACTGTTACGGTAAGTTCTTACGTAACTGTACTATCTTACTTCGAGAGGGCTCTTGCAGCAGTTAATTACATATAAGACAGAATCCCAAGCAGTCTGGAACAAATGAAAGGCACCGGGAAGAGGAACTACTCCAAGAAGTAGCAAAAACCTTGCAAACCTCAAGACAGGAGGCCTTGCAAGACCGCTAACCCGAAGCCTGCTCTACGGCGAGAGGCAATGTCCAAACTGTAATGTTTCGTAAATGTATGGACGGAAGTCCAAGTGTCGGCAGCACAGATGTCTGCCACAGACACATTCTTGAAACAAGCCGTAGAGAGGGGCTGCTACTCCACGAAGTGGAGGACCTCTGACTTGACCCGAAGGGTCTTGTTGTACTTTCATAACATAAAGTGATGCAATGAGTCAACTACTTGACAGGCATTGCTTTGAAACAGCATTGCCTTCCCTTTGTGAGCAAAAGAGACGAAAACTGATCAGTCTTTCTGAGATCCTTTGTCCTATCAGTGTAGTATCTCAGAATCCTGTGGACATCCATGGTATGGAGCAAATATTCTCCCTGGTTGAGTACTGCGTGAAAAGGCAGGTAACCTATAGACTGATTTAAGGTAGACTCGCTACCACTTCGGTAGAAACTTAGGGTTCGATGCAAGAGCTACTGCTCTTTGTGAAAAATCAGATAGGGATTTTACACATAAGGCCTGAGCTCGGAAATTCTTCAGCAGAAGTAATGGCCACCAAGAAGACAGTCTTCCACTATAGAAACTTCACATCATGGAGGCCGAGGCTCAAGGAGGAAGGGTAAGTTTCTCGAGAACAAAGTTCAAATCCCAAGGGGGAGCAGGAGTCCGGACAGGGGCCTGAGATGAAGGACCCCTCTGAGAAAAGTCTTGGATATCTCTAATTGGGCAAAGGCTTTATCAGCGAAAGAAACATGGTAGGCTGAAATAGTGGCCATGTGAACTTTCAAAGAGAAATGACTTGAGACCCAGGTCGAAGAGGTGACGTAAATAATCAAGCAGAACGGCCACAGGACAGGAGAAAGGCTCCACCTTCCTGGAGGCAGCCCAAAGAGAAAATCGCTTCCATTTCATGGCGTAAGTGGACCTAGTGGAGGGTTTTCTAGCCTCCACCAGAATCTCGGTCACCTTTGGAGAGACGCCAAAGAGAGATTGGGCTAGGTCTGCAGGAGCCATGCATGAAGTTGTAGGGACTTGAGTCCCGGATGGACCAGGGTCCCCTGATCCTGGGTTAGCAATCCTCAAGATAAAGGAAGAGGAAGAAGAGGAACCTCTGAGTATTGTTGTAGAAGAGAGAACCAGATTTGCCTGGGCCAGAAAGGAGCGATCAGAATCATTCTCGCTCCTTCCATTGCAAGTTTCTGCAGTACACGAGGGACCAGAGGAATTGGGGGAAAAGCATAAACGAATCTGCCCTTCCAGTTTAGAGACAGAGCGTCATTCCAGAAAGCGCCTCGCTCTGGAGCGAGCGAGCAAAAGGTGGGAAGTTTTGCGTTTTGGGAAGAGGTGAACAAGTCTACCTGTGGAGTCCCCCAAAGCTGGAAGATGTCGTCTAGAACCTTTTGGTCCAACTCCCACTCATGTGGCAGAGCCGAGAAGCGACTTAGCTTGTCTGCCAGGGTATTGTCGACTCCTGGAACATGGATCGCCGTGAGGTAAAGGTTGCCAAGCGTTGCCCAGTCCCAAACCTCATTGCTTCCCTGCACATTGGGTAGGATCGAGTCCCTCCCTGCTTGTTGATGTACCACACCGCGCACATGTTGTCCGTCTGGACAGCTAGGTGACCGGGAAGGATGTATTGGTGAAGGGCTTGGAGAGCATGTAGTACTGTTCGTAGCTCGAGCACATTGATGTGGAGAGCTAGCTCCAATCTGGACCATAAACCCTGGGTTCGGTGAGGACCCAGATGGGCTCCCCAACCTTCGCCTGATGCGTCCATGGTCAGAGTCTGGGAGGGGGGAGGATGACAGAAGGGGACCCTCCGAAACAGGTTCTCTCAAACCATCCACCATTGCAAGTCTCTTGTCATCGGCGAGGAGATCAGCACCAGATGATCTAGGTCGTCTACGAGCTGATCCCACTGAGCGGGAGAGTCCACTGAGAAATCCTCATGTGGAGTCGCAGCATGGAACCGTCGGGATGGCGGCCGCCATAAGCCCCAGGGCGACCTCGCCGGGAACCTTCCACTGCTCTGATAGCAGGGAAATCTATGACTGGAGGGAGGCCGCCCTGTCCGGAGGAAGGAAGGCCTTGCTCACTGTCGTGTCGAGGATAGCCCCGGTGAACTGAAGTCTCTGGGGAGGGGTCCAGATGAGACTTGGAATGGTTGATGGTGATACCCAGGCAAGTAAAAACCTGCTGGGTGAGGGATAGAAACTGCAAGAGCTTCTCCCTGGACGAGGCCGCCAGGAGCCAGTCGTCCAGGTAGAGAAACACCTGAACTCCCAAAGTACGCAGGTGGGCCGCTACCACCGCCAGGCATTTGGTAAAAACTCGGGGAGCCAAGGAAAGACCAAACGGTATTAACTATAAGGATTTGTATAGTTTGCCCCTATCCCCCGCCTCCTTCTCAGATATTACAGCGTACTTAGCTGATATTGATATTCCCCAGCTTCTACCGCCCCACAAGAAGACCATGGCTGCCTCTATCTCTCTGGCTGAGATAGAAGGGGTCATTGCTTCCATGACTCCGGATAAGGCACCCGGTCCGGACGGGTTCCCTGCAAATTTCTGTAAGGTTTTTCTAAAGATCTTGCTCCCATACTTCTTAAACTCTATGAATATCTGTTTTCTTCGCCATAGACTCTACTCTTCTTGAAGCCACCATTATTTTAATTCTCAAGCCAGGTAAAACCCCTCATTGACCCGCGAAGCTATCAACCCATATCTCTTCAGAATTACGATATGAAGATTCTCTCTAAAATCTTGGCTGAAAGGGTCAAGAAAGTCTGGACCCACCTCCTTAGTCCAGAGCAGGTTGGCTTTGTGCATTCTCGATCCCCATCAGACCATTTAAGAACTCTCTCCACATTTCTCAACACGCATATTCTAATTCCTATGGCCCTAGTTTCGAAGTAGATGCAGAGAAGGCTTTTGACCGTGTGGACTGGTCCTTTCTCTGGGCGGTGATGGCTAGGATGGATTTTCCGGTTTTTCCTAAAGTGGTCCAGATTTTTTACAACCCCTTCGCCAAGATATACTGTAACGGAGTTTTCTTCGCTGTTTCAATTATATACCGTACTAGGCAAGGCTGCCCTCTTCACCCTTTTTATTTATCTATATTTGGAGCCCCTTCTTATTAAGCTTAAGTCCTCCTCGCTCATCAAAGGTTGTTTAGTGCGTCAACATGAGCTAGTTCTCTCTGCTTATGCAGATGATATACTCCTGCATGTTGCACATCCTGCTGACTCCCTAAAATATGCACTAGACATCAGACGATATGGTGCCCTTTCTCAATATAAACTGAATATTTCTAAATCTGAAGTTTTCCCGTTAAACACTCATACATATAAGCAGGATCTCGCCAACTTTGGTATGAGATGGTCCCCCAGGTCGATTAAATATCTAGGGATTCATTTCTCAACGGATTCTTCTCTACTTAAGAAACTTAATCTAGATGATCTTAAAAGCCTCATTCAGCAAGATTTGTTGCGGTGGTCTACCCTTCCTATTTCCCTTTGGGGCCAGATCAATATTGTTAAAATGAACGTTCTTCCCCGTATCTTCTATCCCCTCAACCTATTAAATCTTTGGTTGCCTGTTTCTTACTTGCAGCAGTTCCATGTGATGTTCTCAAATTTTATCTGGCGAGGTAAAGGAGTTCGGCGTTCGTTTCTTAAACTATCCCTTCCTAAGGATAAGGGCGGCCTTCGGCTTCCCAACCTTTTGCTTTATCACTGGGCGGCCCATCTCGCTAAGTTAGGGAGATGGTTCCCTACTAATCCTGATTCTTCTCATCCGATTTGGCTCCAAATTGAAAAGTTGATCCTCTCGGAATCCAGAATAGATCCCTATGCTACTTTCTATACTTCCCCTTCTGTACTTTCACAGTGGATAGCTGACCATACAATTCTCGTATCTCTTAAGTCCCTTTTCCAATGTTTACGTTTTGTAAATATTTTTCCCGGGAAGGATCTAGGTCAACCGATTACGCTAATCCCAATATTAAGCTGGGTAATTTGATGATTACTCCCGACTGGCTTCCACAAATTAAAGAAGTTAATCTGGAGCATTTTTATGACCAAGGATTCCTTCTTTCTTCCATGGACATACTCGATAAGCATACCATTCCTAATGCTAAAATTTTCAAAGTTTACCAACTGAGGCATCTCATTGCTGAGAAGTTTGGCACTCATTTTAATGAGCCGGTAGTCTATCCCTTCCTTTCTCAAATATTAACCCTTGCTTCCAAACCGCATCCCATTTCGTTAATATACTCCTTTCTTCTAAATTACAAATTCTCGGAACCTGTTGCGGGTTCTAGTATCTGGCCTTCTCTGTTTCCTGAGTCCACCCTGAATTGGCCTCGCATCTGGAGGGATCTCCACAAATATCATACTCAGGACAGATTTAGGCTTACCCAATACTATATTGTGAATAACATGTATTATACCCCTAAGAAGCTTTTCAACTCAAAGGCTTCCCTTTCCCTTTGCTCAGGTGTATGCAAGGTAAGGGATCCTCTACATATTTTCTGGTTTTGTAATAAAGTTGTCCCCTGTGGTCCTCTATTCGGGATAACTTAGATCTCTACTAGGTCTCTCAGGTTTTTCACTCCTGAGATCTGTATGCTGGGTGACTATGCTAGCATAGATAGTGTGGAACGCCGGTATCACATGGCTTTGGTGTCCACTGCGGTTAAGAGACTGGTCCTTAGACATTGGACTGATCAACTGGCATTGTCTTATACTGAATGGCTGGCCGAGCTCTCTGCCTACCTCAATGCCGAAAGGTTGGTAGTTAGCTCAGCAATCGTATGGATCTGTTTCAGAAAAGTGGGGTAAATTGTATACATTATATCTGCACCAGTGAGTTCCTGACCTCCTACCTGATGCCTGCGATCTCTTTTGTCTCTCATATTCTGTTACCTGCATCTCCTGATTTGAGGGGTGGAGCACTTCCTGAATTGTTACTATGTTAAATATCCAGTTCAGATATAATGTTTGCCTGGTACACTCAATTTGGGTGGGTGGTAGGGAGTGGGAGGTGAGTTTTTTTTTGGTTGGGGATAGGGAGGCGGGTGGGTGAGAGGATGGGGGATAGCGGAGTGGGTGCAGGGGGATTGTTTTGTTTGTTGGAGGGGTGGGGGTTGTTTACCCTTTTTTTGTTATACCATGTATTTTCTGCGAACTTTGTCTCTGTTATGTCTTGTGGGTTGTCTTCTGTAAAATCAATAAACTTAAATTTAAAAAAAAAAAAGACCAAACGGTAGTGCCCGGAATTGGTAATGGTCCCCCTGGAAAGCAAACCGGAGGCACTTGCGATGCGAGGGACGAATGGGGATGTGCAGATATGCATCCTGCATATCCAGCGCACAAAGCCATTGACCCAGCCGAAGAAGGGGCAGAAGGGTTTGAAGGGAGAGCATCCTGAACTTTTTGTATTCCACGTAGAAGTTCAGAGAGCCGAGATCTCCCATCTTCTTTGGTACCAGGAAAAAATGGGAATAGTAACCCGTCCCCTGAAGGTGAGGAGGAACGGGTTATATGGCCTGCTTCGCGAGAAGGGCAGATATTTCTTCCCTGGCCAAAGGAAGATGGTCCCGTGCATAAGAGGACTTCAGAGGGGGGTGGTGTGGAGGTTTCTGTAGAAACTCTATGGAGTGCCCTCCGCATAAATCTGAAGCACCCATGAATCCGTTGTTATCCTTTCCCAGCCCGAAGATGGAGGGTGAATCTCCCTCCCACTGTTCCTCCGGAGTCCGGAGGCGTGGGAGAGGGAGTAGTCAGGTGGTGTGGGCAGTGCCGCAGCTGGGGCACCCGCTGCTTTGGGCCGGGGCCCAGCAGCTGCGGGGTCAGCGCTTGGTGGCCCGCCTTCCTTGGGGTTTCGCTGGAGGCCGCCGCGCTCATGGGGCAAAAAGGACGGCGCCATGGGATGGGGACGGTACATGGAATCCACAGATTTCAGAGCCAGCCCTTCTCCTGCAAATCGGAGATGATGTCCTTGACATCACCGCCGAAAAGCACTGAACCCCTGAAAGGTGCTTCCTGAATTGCTGATTGCACCTCCGGAACCAAACCTGACACGCGGAGCCAGGCGCGGCGCCGAAGACTTACGGCGAACGTGGCGCTCCGCCTGGCAGTGTCCACTGCATCGTAGGTCGTCCTCAGGATGTGACGACTGGCCGAAAGAGCAGAACGGACTAGGTCAACTAACTCCTGCTTGACTTGGGAGTCAGGTAAGGAGTCAATCTTGGATTCCGCCTGGGTAAGGATAGCCTTCTGGTAATCCTCCATATATGCGACATAATTCAGGGCCCAAATTCCCAGTGTGGAAGAAAGGTAGATTTTTTCTTCCGTACTGGTCCAGAAGGAGAGATTCCTTATCTGGGGGAGACGAGCTTAAATGTTTGGGGTGTGCTGACCGGCCGTGAGCGGCGCTAATCACTACAGAGTCTGCACGGGGGTGAGAATCCAAAAAATCTACACCCTCCGGAGCCTGGTATAGCCTTTTGGACTTCCGAGGAATCGGGGCCAACGGTTGTTTCCAAATAGTGGAAGAGGAGCTGCCGGAGCAGACAGCCCAGTAAGGGGGTCGGGTCCAGACAGAGGGGATATCCCCGCCAGCGTCGGGAGGGCCGGCGTCAGATCCAGTTCTGTGGAGGAGGGGTCGACGGCGGAAGAATATCCCCGACATCGCCTGGGAGGGAGGGAGAAAAGTCCCCAAGTTAGGCTGGGCGACTGGCTCCCCGGACGGGCAGCGAAGGCTGCGGAACCTGGGACGACAGGACGATGGAGGGTCTGTCGAGGTTCCATCCGGCGCACGCCAGAGGAGCCGACGTGCGATTTAGGGGCTGGATCCCGGCAGACGCCAGAGGAGCTGGCGTCCAGCTTATGGGGTCCCTCGTCGGAGGCGGGCCGAGGGTGGGAAGCGGCCCGGTCCGAGGGGGACGCGACTGTGCGCCACCCCGAAGGGTCGGGCGTCTTATCGGTCCTCTCCCGGCGGACAGAGGAGCCGACGTTCGACTTAGGGGAGGTGCCCGCGCCAGTAGGCCGCAAGCCTGCGGCGGTACTGGGGGCAGAGGCCTCCTTTAGCCCGGAGGCGCCCGCAGGACGTGAGCCTGATGGGCGGGCCGACGCCTCCTCCAAAACCTTAGAGGTTGCCGGCCGATCATCCCCTCGGAGGACGTTAGCTTGAACCGCGACTCCAGCCGGAGTCGCGGACGAGGAGGCCTTCCCTGTGCCTTCTTTGTCCCACTTTGTGGTGTCCTTCAGGAGAGGTAGATGCCTGCCTAAGCTTCTTCAATTCCTTCTCTATCGAAGACATCTTTTTGAGCAGATGGGCTTCCAGGGACTGTTGGCGTCATCTGCGGGTAGCCGCGTTGAAGTGCAGGCAATGCGGGCACTTGACCGCGTGGTCGGGGCCTAGACAAAAAGGCAGAGAGGGTCATTCTTGTGAGGCAGCGCTACGCCGCACGAGTCGCACTTTATTTTGGAAGGGGACGACATACACCGACGTTAACCTGACGATACGATATGAAAATACTGATAATTCTCAGTAAAACGACAAAACAACAGGGTGCTGCGACTTAACTTTATCAAGAAAGAGCTGCACGAGCTAACGGGCAGGAAAGAATTGGAAGGCGGGCGTCCGGAACGGCCCCTTTATACCGACGTCGTCTGACGCTGGTCACCTGACGTGGGGACGGTCCCTCGCCAGGGACTGCTAGCTAGAAATTGTTCCGTGGGGTCCTGCCGCTGTCACTCCTATATGTAATTACCTACTGCAAGAGCCCTCTCGAAGTAAGATCTCCTGTAACAGGTGAGTAACCTGTATTTCTAGGGACATGGATATGTTGTTCATCCACACTGTCTGGCAGACTCCTAGCAGTTCTCTGGGAGGAGGGAGTCAAGGCACACACCCCCTACTTAGGAAATAAAGACTGGAGAACCGAGGCCCCAAAACCAGCAACCCAGCGTGACTCAAGGTCAATGTGGTAGTGGGCGATGAAGGTGTGTGCTGACTTCCAGGTAGCAGCCCTGCAGATTTCCTGGATAGGGACGTCCCTGGAAGCAGCCACCGATGCAGCAGAATGGCGGGTAGAATGAGCTCTTATCCCTCTGGGAGGCTCCATGCCTGCCAACCTACAGCAGAGATCTATGCAGGAGGTGACCCACCTGCCTATCGTCCGCTTGGCTGCAGGTCTGCCAGGTGCAGCTTCAGCGTAGGTGACAAACAGCTGGCGAACCTCTCCTGAACTTCAGCCGTCCACTCCTTATAGTAAGCGAGTGCTCTTCTAGGGTCCAAAGAATGGAGCCTATATTAGGCCTCCGAGGTGTGACTGGGGTAGAACACCAGCAGAGGCAAACCTGGTTAAGGTGAAACTCCGACACCACCTTCGGAAGGAATTTCAGGTGGGGTGCAGGACAACCTTGTCCCTGTGGAAGACCAGATAAGGAGACTCGATGGAAAGCGCCTGGAGCTCTCCCATCCTTCTGGCTGATGTGATAGCCACCAAGAAGGCGGTCTTCCACGACAGGTTAGAGATGTCACACCTGTGCATCAGTTCGAATGGCTTGCCCATGAGCTTAGCCAATACCAGCGGTAGATCCCATGGAGGTGGAGGTTCTCGCACCGGAGAGGATATGTGATCAAGGCCTTTGAAAAAGCACCTGACCACCTTCTCCTGCGCCACCAACTGCTTCCCAGCCCACGCCCGGTAAGCAGAGATGGCTGCCAAGTGCACCTTAAGGGTCATCGACTGAAGCCCTTGCTGAGAAAGGGACCACAGGTAGTCCAGAATGCTTGCCAAGGAACAGAAGGAAGGGTCCAGGCCCTTGCCCTGACACCAAATAGAGAATCTCTTCCATTTGAAGGCATAGCATTTTCTGGTCGACTCCTTACGGGACGCCTCAACAACATTGAGGACCTCGTTGGAAAGGCCCAAGGCCTAGAATTCTAGCCGTTCAGGAACCAGGTCGTCAGGTGCAGGGGTTGAAGGTCCGGATGGAATACCTTCCCCTGACTGACTGAGATCAGGTCCGGGCGGGCAGGAAGCCGCCCCGGGAGCCTGGAGCTGAGACTGAGGAGATCTGGATACCAGAACTGGCAGGGCCAGTCTGGGGCTACCAGAATCATCTGTGCCTTGTCCCTCCTTGCCTTGAGACGCACCTTGTGGATCAAGGGAAATGGTGGAAAGGCGTAGAAGAGGCCCGGGGTCCATGGCCTCGAGAAGGCATCCCCCTGCAGCGAGCCCTGCTGAGGGGGGCGGGCATGAAACAGTCTCAGCTTCGCATACTCCCTAGAGGCAAACAGGTCCACCTGAGGCATGCCCCAGTGGGAGAACAGATCTTGTACTACCTCCAGCAGGACAGACTACTTGTGGGACGCTGCCCCATCTGGCTTAGGGCATCGGCCAGAATGTTGGAGGCTCCTGCCACATGGATGGCAAGGAGATCCGCCTCCAGGCTGCGCACGAGTGACCAAATGCGGACAGCTTCCCTGCAGAGAGGCATGGAGCGTGTCCCGCCCTGGCGGTTTAGGTAGTACATGGTCGTGGTATTGTCTGTCTGGACTTGAACCACTTGACCCTGTAGAAGCAGAGCGAAGGTGGTGAGGGCTAGATGAACCACTCGAAGCTCCAGCAGGTTGATGTGGCATCGGGACTCCCAAGGGGACCAGAGGCCGTGCGCTCTGTGCTCCCCCTGATGGGCACCCCAACCCATCAGAGAGGCGTAGGTCGATAGAGAGACCGTCAGCTCGGGCCGGACAAACGGGATGCCCTCCTGCAGATGTGCTGGAACGGTCCACCACTGGAAAGCGTTCCACATCCCCATGGTCACTGTCACTAGCTGATCCAGGGGATCGAAGTGCTGTGACCACTGGCTGGCCAGCCCCCACTGAAGGGGACGCATGTACCAACGAGCCTAACGGACCACGCTGGTGCAGGCCGCCACTAGGCCCAGGAGGCGCAGGAAGTCCCGGGCAGGACGCAATTGCCCAACCTGAAATGATTGGGCAAGGGAGGAAAGAACCTCGGCCCTGTCTGCCGGGAGCCGTGCTTTGTCTCGTAGAGAGTCGAGCTCTGCCCCAATGAATTGTATCACCTGCTTTGGCACAAGTTCTGACTTGGCCTCGTTGATGAGGAGGCCAACCTGAGAGCAAACCTGGAGGGCCAGATCTCTGGACCGCTCCACCTCCATTCTGGAGGAGGCCGCAAACAGCCAGTCGTCCAGGTAGGGGTACACTCGGACCCTTCGGCATTGCAGGAATGCTGTCACCACTGCCATGCATTTGGTGAAGACCCTGGGAGCTAGGGAAAGGCCGAAGGGCATGGCCCGGAACTCGTAGAGGGATCCCTTTGCCCTGAACCGGAAGAATCTCTGGTGGGACGGACAGATTGGGACGTGAAAGAACGCGCCTGAGGTCCAGAGAACAGAACCACACGCCTCGTTCCAAGGATGGGACTATCTGAGCCAGAGTGACCATCCTGAAGGTCCGAGACCTTAGGAACCTGTTCAGGTCGTGCAGGTCTAGAATGGGGCACCAGCCCCGCGTCCGTTTTGGGACCAGAAGTACCTAGACACAAACCCCGGGTCTGGTGGAGGATCCGCCACCTTCCTGATCACCTCTTTTTCGAGGAGCAGGGCGATGTCGGCTCAGTGAGCCGACAGAGGCTGCGGACCCCGTAGCGCCCCCCCCCCACCCGAGGGGCGACGGCTCGGATGGGCGAGGCCTGCTCGAACTCCAGGAGCAGGCCCTCTACTACCACCTCCAACACCCAGTGGTCCATGGTGATAGCGGACCAGGCGGAAAGGAAGTGGCGGAGCCGTCCCCCCATGGGGGGAATCCAGGGGGGAGTGACGAGGCTGAGGGTGACACCTTTCAACCCGTCACTGGGCAGGCTTGGAGGAAGGACCAGCCGATGGACCTCCTGGGCCTTTTCCTCCCTGCTTCCTGTTAGAGGAAGCCGCAGGCTTGGCTTTGGGGTGCCAAGCGCGATCCTGCTGGCCCTGATGCTGGTGCTGTTCGGCCGGAAGTGCCGCAGGCGCAGAAAGGCGAAAGGACTTATGTTGCTGGCGACGGCCCTTGTCCTTCTGGGCGGAGGTGACTGAGTCCACAGTAGCACTGGACTTTTCGATCCGCTGGAAGTGGCCTTCCACTCCAGGGCTGAACAGGTCAGTCCCCAGGAAGGGGACATCTGCCAGTTTATGCTGGGTATCCGCCGTGAAGGTGGATATCCTCAGCCATGCTCTGCGGCACATGGCCACTGCGGCCACAACTGATCTGGCACAGGAGTCTACAATGTCCAGAGCCGTTTGCAGCTGCTGTTTTGCCACCACCCCTCCCTGGTCCCGTACCTGCTTGACCGTGGTCCGCAGGTCGGCCGGGAGATGAGGGATCACCTCATTCAGGGAGCCCATGAGGGCGTGGGAAAAGTGTGCCATCAACACGACTGAGCTGGCCTGGCAGAGGCCAAGGGAGGACGCAGCATGCACCTTGCGCCCGGCATAGTCCAGCTTTTTGGACTCCTTGTCGGGGGTGGGGGGGGCTTATCCACATCCCTAGCGTTCCCAGAACGCCAGAAAACGCTATCAGTGACCAACCCGTCCGCGGAGGGCTGTTCCGAAAAACCGGACAAAGAGCCGATAGGGACCGCATACTTCCTGGCCAAAGGTGCAGGACAGGAAGCCGGCCGCTTCCAAAGCTCCAAGGCTGGGCCAACAATGGCTTCAGCCACAGGAAAGGCCTCCGTGGGTGAATCCCCTCGGTCCAGTATCTCCGTCAGGGGATACTTGGCCTGCTTGGATACGGGCTCGAGCTGCATCCTGGTGGACTCCGAGATGAGCCGAAGCAGACGCATAAAGGACGATGGGCTCTCGTCCATCGACTGCCCCCCCCCGGAGGACTCCAGGTCAAGGGGCCTGGAAAACAGGGAGGAGTCGTCAGACTCCGAGGAGTCCGCGAAGAGCTGCCTGTGGCCTGAGCCACCCTCCACCTGCCAAGGACAGTCGGGAATGAGGGTGACCGACAACCTGTGGGACAGACCCTGACCCGACCGGGAGTCCTTGGTCGGCGCCCCCGATTTCGGTTGTGAAGGCGGAGGTTCCACCACAATCAGTGGGGCAGCTGGTTTCGGCTGAACAACTGGCCCAGGCTTGGGCACCTCGACTACAGCGAGGGGTTGTTTTGGCCATTCGGGTGACAGCCACTTAATGGTCGGGAAAGGCGACAGGGTCAGCTTGTTCCCGGACAGAAGTAACTGCTGCCACATTAGGTCCTCGTAGCGTCAACGCAATTTGCGCCAAAGCCTCTCCTCTTCCAAGGAGGAAGACTAGAATGAGCGGCGCCGCCGCTTACTTCAGTGCTGAGACCGCCGATGGCGGGATCGACTGGACTGAGACGAGGTCTATGACCGAGACCCTCCGTGTTTCCGGGGACACCCGCTCTTCCCTCAGCTCGGAAGCCTTGACCGGGAACTCCGGCACGGGAGGTGCAGGCAAGTCCTCGGTCTCCACCGGGGGAACTGGTGAAGAAGGGTTGTTGGCTTCACCAGTTGACAGCCCGTCCGACGGGTGTCTCGGCCGGCTGACCTAACGGGGACACCGTGAAGCTCGCCCCTAGCCGCAACCTCGATCAGGTAGAGTGTTGACTGTCCGGGGAAGGGGACCTCCCGCCCTACTAACGCCGACGGTGGGACTTACCTTTCGAGTCCTTTTGGACCGAGAAGAATGTTCGATGGCCCCTCTCCGGCCGTGGAGAGGGACTGGCAAAGCTCCTTAAAAGAAGCAGTGTAGGAGGATCCCAGAGAGAGCGGGATAAATGCCGCGACTGAGGAAGATGAAGATGCGCTCGCCGCCTCCTCGAGGGCGATCATCTGCTTGAGTTGCTCAGCCGAGCCAGCCGCGGACACCGCCCAACGGGCCTCCTTGGACTTCACGGCGGTAGCGCTTCTCCGGGCGCCCAAGCTGTAACCGGCAGCGGTCTTTCCAGGACGCTAGTCAAAATGAACGGGTATAACTCGCAGGCCTGCGTGGTCATGATCTAGGCCGAGGGCAGACGCACGTGGAGTGCGGATCCGTCCTGGACATTTTCTGCCCACATGGGCACCGCCGAAAACCAGGAGTCGATTTGTCCATCGCAGCCGCGAGGGAGTAATTTGACCAAAGTCTTGAAAACTTAAGAATTAGTTTCGGGTGAACCACAGAATTAGGATCCAGTCTATACGCAGAGCGTTAAGGAGGGAACCTGAGTTTCCAAGCGGTAAGGAAGATCTGGCGTCATGGGGCGGAGCCGAGAGTTTTACCACACGGGTGGGTGGGAGGAGCCAGCTTGAAGACCTTCCAGCAAGATTTAAAGCGGCAAGGAACCTGCCAGACAGTGTGGATGAACAACATATCCATGTCCCTAGAAACACAGTTTTCCAAGTCAAGTACTTAAGCTCCGCAGAAGACAAAGGCTCAAAGGGGGGTTGCATAAGCTGAGCAATGCAAACATTAAGGTCCCGAGCAGGAGCAGGATCCCTAAAGGGTGGATTGGTGTGCAGCAATCCCTTGAAGAACTTACAAAACACAGGATGGGCTGACAGAGGGGATGGCTTGCCTACTGACAGGAAAGCAGAAGCCAAATGCACTTTAAGTATAGCTGGCCTAAGGCCTAGGCCATTGAGATGGACCATATAGTCCAGAACCGTAGGCAACCCAGCAGAATCTGGAGAAATATTCTTCTTAGAACACCAAATAGTGAATCTTTTCCATTTGGAATTGTAAGTCTTTCTGGTGGAAGGCTTTCGAGAAGCCTTAAGGATATCCAGAACCCCTTGGGAAAGATGCAGGTCAGCAAACTCTAACTCTTCAAGAGCCATGCCTTGAGATTGAGAGACTGAAGTTTCGGGTACCAAATCCTCCCCTGAGAGGATGTTAACAGGTTGTAATTCCTGGGAAGAGACAGAGGAAGGTGGACTGCTAGGGACAGCAACAGGGGATACCAGGGCTGTCTGGCCCAGTCTGGAGCAATCATAATCACTTTGCATGGTTGTGACCTTATCTTGACTAACACTTTGAACAGGAGAGGGAAGGGGGGAAAAGCATACAGAAATTTCCCTTCCCAATTCAGGAGCAGAGCATCCAGGGGGACTGAGCCCAAGACTGGGGGTCTGCAACAAAAGAGAGGAAGTTGGTGATTGTCTGGGGCTGCAAAACATTTATCTGTGGAGTGCCCCATCTCGAGAAAATCACTTTCAAAACTAGGGGATCACCATCATCATCCTCATACTCTCCTTCCTCTTCATCCACTTCATAAAATTCTTCCAAGGTGTAATCCGGAACTGGGGGAACCGACCGAACCAAACCCCTGCCAGATGGTGCCGGTTCAGTCGGAACCGAAATAAGCGATTGCACTATCCTTATCGCCTTGGCTATCTCATCGGCAGTAGGATTACGGATTTCTGGGTCCGAACCGGACGATTTATCTTTTCTTTTTACTGGAACCGACTCCTCAGAATCGGCTCTCCTTTTGCCCGAAGAAGTATCGCCCTGGTCAGAGGGCACTCCTCCTGGTTCAGTCGGAACCGAACCGGGCTGGCCATCCGGGTTAGCAGACTTCTCGGCCTCCCTTTCCCTCAGTCTACCTAATCTCTTTTCCAGGGTAGATTTGGGAAAATTCTTACAAATTTGGCAGTCTGAATCGAGGTGGTCAAACCCCAGACACTAAACACAGGTGGTGTGGCGATCAGCCTTGGCAAAGACTTCTCCACACACACTGCAAAGTTGAAACCCAATGGGCCCGTTTTTTTTCTTGGGTTTCTCAGACATGGCCAATCCTAACCAAAACTTACCCTTTTTTGGCAATCCGCCAGGCAAGACACTATCGGGTTCCTGACCGTGTCAAGGGTCTTGGAAAAACGTAATAAAATCCGCTTTTTTTTTTTTTTTTTTAAGAACCGATACAGACCGGTTACCACGCTCTAAGTAAATCACAAACTTTTTTACCTGAAAACTGATTGGTTCAGCCGAACCGATCCACAATTTACAAGTTCCACACAGAAGCTATACAGAAAACCTATCTAGTACTCACGGTACCACAGACAGAGACTTAAATTGACAGATCAGTAGCAGCAATTCGGTAGAAACCGAGCGAAAAATACATTTTAACTGACTTTTTTGAACCGAGCAAAGGAGAAATCTCCAGAGCGACTGTTCAGTGAGGTGGAGTAAAGAATGACAGTTGGAGTTTAAACAACAGCAGACAGGGGCTTCAACCGAGCTCGCGGTGAACATTCCATGCTGGCCATGGAAAGTTTAACTCTTTGTTCTCCGGGGAAGTTGAAAGGCAGGACCTAACTGCATATGTCAGAATACAGCAAGACTTCATGTTGTTTGAAAAGAAGGATCGTCCAGAGGGGACTTCGGAGGAGTCCTTGGCCTGGGTTTAGACGGAGAGCTTGGCTCATTGTCCAGCTCGGAACAACCGGAGTCGTCCGAGAAGGAAGAAGATGATGAGGAAGACTCCCTCTCCCGGCGTGGGAGAGGAATGGACCCCTTGGGAAGCCCTCAGGGAAGCATGTCCTGTCCCACCCTGAAACCAGAGGGCTCGGCCCTGGTGTCCGGAGGTGCAGAGGGAGTCTGTCGTCATGGACGTACGGGAACCGGAACCATCGTCGGGAGAAGAGACTCTACCTCTCTGGTGAGCCTTGGCCTCAGCCCACCAAGAGGCCAGTCTCTCCTTCAAGTCCACCGGCTGCTGAGGGGGCGGTGGAGGAGGGAGATACGGGTATCCATAACCAGACTGCGGGAAGCCCGACATCAGGTATTGAGGCCCCGGGTACTGCAGTGTCGGGTACTGGGGCATCAGATACTGCGGAGCCGGGTAAGACGGCGTCAGATACCCAGGAACCGAGGGGTATGCCGGAGCAAACGGCCCGGCCGGAGGGCCCATGGGCGGGTCTGGAGCAGAAGGCCAGGGTGGCGGAGGGACCGGTGTTGGAGCAGCATCCGGAAGCGGGATGTCACCCCAGGGTCAGCAAGACCAGCGTCGGAGCCAGCGGCCGGGGAGCCAGCGTCGGGGCCGGTGTCCAGGGAGCAGACGTCAGATCAGTCGGCCCAGCGGGTGGACGGTCTGATGGGGGCGCAGCAGGAACCTCGGCATCGCCCGGGGATGGAGGGGAAAAATCCCCAGGGTCAGGCTGAGGAGACCCAAGGTCCCCAGAGGGCAACAAAGGCTGCAGGAAGCCGCAAACGGCGGACGTGGGAAGGTCCGGCGGCCGCTCAGCTGCCGGCAGACGCCGGGCAAGCCGGGCGGCCCAACTTTTCAGCGGGGTCCAGGCGGACGCCGAGGGACCACGTCCACTTAGCAGACCCGTCGCCCGAGGCAGGTCGCGAAGGAGGGGCAGCCTGGTCGGTCAGAAGAGGGGCCATGCGCCGCCCCGAGGGGTCGGGCAACTTAATCGACCATCTCCGTGAGAGCGGAGGAATAGACATCCGGCTTACCAGAGCTGCTCGAACCAGTAGGCCGCACGGTGGCAGCTTTACCGGAAGCGGAGGCCTTCAATAGCCCGGAGGCGCCCAACGGGCCCGAGCTAGACAGGCGAGCCAACTCCACATTGGAAACCTCCAAGGTGGCCGTCATGGATTGGTTCCCCGGAGGGGACATTGCCTGGAGCACAGCGACTCCCGAGGAAGACACGGTGGATGAGGAGCCCTTGTCCGGGTGCTTCTCCTTGTCTTTTTTCTTGCGATGGCCTTCAGGGGAAGTGGACGCCTGTGGGAGCTTAACTCCTTTTCCATGGAGGACATTTTCTTCTTTAAAATATGGGCCTCCAGGGACGGCTGCTGCCGTCTGCGGGTGGCCGCACTGAATTTAAGGCAGTGCTGGCATTTTTCCGCCTGATGATCTGGGCTTAGGTAGAAGAGGCACTGGGAATGGCCATCCTTGTGCGGGAGTTGGGCGTCGCACAAGTCGCACTTGTTCCTGTGCTCGGAGAGTGTAGGGGACGACACACACCAACGAATACCTGACAAAAATTTGAAAAATCGAAAATAACTCAGTAAAAACTACCGACGACTGAGGCTGACGAGCGTTGACATTTTCCACGAGGTGCTGACATGATCTAACAGCGGGAAAGAACTGGAAGGCGGGCATGGGGGACCGCCCCTTTATACTGACATCAGTCACCTGACGTGGGGGCGGTCCCCCGCCAGAGATTGCTAGCTAGACATTTTTCCATGGGGTCCTGACGCCTGCCGGCGTCAGTCCTATGTGTAATTAACTACTGCAAGAGCCCTCTCAAAGTAAGTTCATTCTTTCCACCCTCTCTGGATTTTCCCCCATTGCAGATTTATGTGTCCTCTGGAAAGAGGCACACCTTCCTTCCAGCTCTTCCGCAATGGCATTAATAAAGACATTAAAGAGGACTGGTCCCAGTACTCAGCCCTGAGGCACCCCACTGGTCAGCCTCCCTTACCTGGAGTGAACTCCATTTACTACCACCCTCAGAAACCTATCCTTTAACCAATTTCCTACCCAGCTTACCACCTTAGGACCCATCCCTAAGCAGCCCAGTTTCCTTACGAGTCTCCTATGTGGAATTATGTTTTCTATTTCCCAGGCCACTCAGTCAAAGAAATTTATCAGATTTGCCTGATATGACCTTCTCCCACCCCCTCCCCCTTTAATTGCTTTAGAGGAAAAGTTATTTTGTTTTTGCATGTTACCATCTGGAATTTCGTGGGGGGGGGTGTAGCTATACAGTGCTGAGGTTTAATACGTTACATACGGTCTCCCATTTAGGCACTATCTGGTTGAATACCCCTTGAGAATAACATTCATAACAGAATAACATTCTCCCTCCATTCACTGTTTCACTTTCCCCTACTTATCCTGTGACCAGTCTGATGTTCCCTTGTTCCTTGCAGCTTGAAGCTGACCAGATGGGGAGGACAGCAGCATGACATCAGTTTCCTTCTTGCCCAGCCTCTGACTGTTTTTTCTAATCAATCTGAGGCCCCTCTAACTGAGGCACTACCTTACTATACAGGTTCCATCACCCTGTAACATAACCCCCGGACTCTCCCCTAAAAGCCCAGGTTCTTCCTGTGTAGACAGGTCCGCCTGCGAGTCAGCAGAAAATAACTTTGTTCCCAGAACTATGCTACTCTGTGTGTGTGTCTGTGTATGCTGTATGCTTTAAAGGGGAACAGTCAACACAAAGGACCCCACACTCAACTGTGGGGCTGGTCCCAATGTGCTTTTTTGGGGGGGACAAAAACATTTTGATTTATTTACTGTTTACTGCAGTATAGTAAATTATATCAGACTAATTTTGCATAACTGTAGGCTGACATCTTTTATTACAAATCCCAGGATCACCTGCAGCTGACATCAGAGCAATAGTAAGCAGGTGGAGATTCAACAGCCTGCAGTGCACATTAGAGCTTTTATAATCTCTGATCAAATGTTTTCCAGGCCTGTTATTCTCCAGGTGCCAAGAACAAACCTCTGACTGTACACAGCCCATGGAGGACAGCGGGACCAGCAAACAAAAGATCTGAGCTTATACAAACTCAGACACACATTGCAGGCTACTGAATCTTCCACTGCTGCAGTACTGTTCTGATGTCAGCTGCTGGGATTTATAGTTACAGATGCCAGCCCAGAAATAAGCCAAATTAGTCTAATACAATCTACTACACTACAGTAAACAAAAATGCTTTTGCACACAAAGTGCGCACTAGGACCAGACCCAGACATGAATGTGGGGGCCTTTAGTGGTGACTGTTCCCCTTTAACTCATTCAGTTCAAGGTGGCCATTCTGAATAAAGTTAAGCACAGAACATCTCTACTCATATGCAGTTTATTCCTTTTTACCCTATTTTTACATCTGTTCAGGGGGCACTGGGTTACTTTCCCAAGCTTACCCCCTTCCTTGGTTGGTAATATAAAAATAGATTCCAATGGTATGGCTTCTGGGATGCTGCATGGAAGGGCGGTGTGCTTTCACTTTACTGAATATAATGAGGACTTCTAAATTACTTTGGTATTCGCTGAATGTGATTAGGCTCACAACCTGCTAAAATGCTTGAAAACCTGACCCAGATTAAATGTGCTAAACTAGATCTGGTGTATCTGCACAAATCCTAATTCACCCGTTACAAACATGACAAGCTCTCCAAATGTGGTTAAAGAATGGTTTTTCCTCCTCTTTGCCTAACAGCACGCACCGGGCAGGGTGGCTATATATTGATCTCCCACCACACCACATTCCAGGAACAGAAGATTGTGGCGGACTTGGAGGAATGCCCCCTTTTGTATATATAAATACATTTTTATTGAGAGAAGCAAATAATTACATAACACATTATTCAACAGCAAAACAAACACGGTGCTTGCAAACCTCATTTTACAACAATCATAGAAGATTAACCAATACAGAAGTTTACTATCTCAACATAAAAGGCAAGAAAGGAAACCACAGGAGTGTGTGTTGGGGGGAGAAGGGTACTTAAAGTTATAATATACTATATGCTACAAACACTAAACTCAAACCAAAAGGTTTATTGCTATACCTAATAAAATCAAGTAACTGTAATCAATATAAGAAGACAGAGTACTTAAACAATTAAAACTCGCTGATAAAAAAGTTGTGGTATCTTGGGTCTACTAGTTAAGTTTAAGATTCTTGTGAAGAGGGAGAAAAAAAAATTCAGAGAAGGGAGGGTTAGTATAGTGGAGAAAGGGGGTTCCCATATAGAGAAGTATTGGTACTTTACACGAGTAGCAACATAAGGAAGTTTTTCAAATTCTGCCAGTTTAGAGAGCACGGCAAACCATTCCTTGAAGCAGGGGTGAATATCCATTCTCCAGAAGAATTTGTCATTTAGCTTCTAGAGCTGCGGGAAGAAGCCAGTATTTCTGGTACTGGATGAGGAACGTTTGTCTAGGTGTGCCACCCAGTAACCAGAAGAGCAGATCTGGAGGAAGGTCAATAGCCAGGACTGAATTCTCAACACTCTGCACTTGGGACCAGAATACTGCGAATTTCGGGGAGAACCACAGGATATGGGTGAGTGAGCCAACTCCCTGACAGCAATCTCCAGCACCTATCCAAGGGCATAAGGCCCATTTTCTTCAGGACTTGTGAGGTACTGTACCATCTGTGGAGAATGTTCTTTTTGATCAGTTGGTATCTCATGTCCCTAAAGTCAGACAGTGCACTCTTGAGCATTCCCAGCCAGTCCTCATTAGGAATTTGCATCTGCAAGTTCTGTTCCTAACAGCCTTTCGCATGCAGCAGATCCAGACCCGAAGAAAGCAGAAAGTCATATTCTGCATCTCAGCCTAGTGGGGTGCAAGACCCATTTAGAAATCATTACTGGGAGTGAACTGTCATAGGACCCCGTGGAAACATGATGCCTGGTTAATATTGCTGCACTTAGTCGTCGATATCTCCAGAAATCTGATTTGGGTAGGTTAAATGTCTTGGCTATAGATTAGAAGGAAAGCCAAGTTATCTGCCCAGGACTCCAAGACATGGTCCACTGTGACTATTTCTCAGCTCTCTCACGACAGCCAGTGAATGGGCTTCTTATTTATGGTAAGGTACAGGTTTTGTCATAATAGTTCCCACCTCCACAGATGACAAACCTCCCAATTGTAGCACTTAGTGAGGCTATACCAAGCTTGACGGGAAAATAACTACACTGGAGAGGGATTCTTGAGGTCAGGGCTACCTCTTCCATTACAGTATCTGACCCATGGTGGACTAGATTGGGGACCAGAGTCCAAATATAGTCAAGGAGGGCTCAGGTTACCTTTGGGGGAGAGCCAGTAAAGACTGTGCCTAATCCCAGCTGCCTGATGACAGGCCCATAGCCAGGGTACTGCCCAGCCACCTTGTTTACCCAGTGTTTTGAGCTTATGTACACTAAAGCCTGAATGTGCCTTAAAATAGGCAATTCTACTGTCTAGCCCACATACCCACGAAACAAAAACTAAATAAAGCAGGGCTTCTTCCCTTCCCACACAAAGGATGCAAAGAGTTTTTCAAAACGCACTAGTTTCTTCTGTTAAGACTGGCACCGGGAGGCTATTCAGATAATATAAAATCCTAGGGAAGGCCTTCATTTTATGTGCTGCAATTCTGCCCCCAAAAATGAGGTTAAGTTTTTTTTCCATCTGTTCAATTCTGTTTCCAGGTCAGAAAGAAGGGGGTTCAAATTAACATCTACCAAGGCACTAATTCAGGTGAACCTCTGTTTTTGACCAGTTTACTTTTAGCCCTGACAAGAGCTTAAAATTATCAAGGTTATGAAGCACTGCGGGCAGAGATGTTGCTGCCTGCACAAGAGCTAGAAGTAAGTAATCTGCGAATGCTATGGTCTTAACCTGCATTTCTCCATAGGCTACACCATTCTATCTCTGGAGAGTGCCTAATTTTGCATAACACTGGTTCCATCGCTATCAGGAAATAACAGAGATAAGGGGCAGCCTTTGCAGGTTCCTTGCTGAAGCTGAAAAGCAGGTAAAATTATGCCATTTGTCAGGAGATGGGCAGTGGGGTTGGAGTAAAGAGTCTGCACACAAGCTATGACGGTGAGGCCAATACCCACTGCCACCACAGCATGGCAGAGGTAAGGACATTCTATTGAGTCAAATGCTTTCTCTACACCTGCCAACACACTTGGAATTTTCCTCCCAGCTGCTGTCCCAATGACATTTATTGCTGTTCCGATACTGTCCATGACCAGCCTGACCTTGATGGTGGGAAAATTAATGGAGTCACTTCTAAAAGACAATATTATGGTATTCCTTGAATCAAGCAAAGCACAGGATCCAAGACAGCATGGATTCACAACAGGAAGGTACTGTCAAGCAAATCTAATAGATTGCTTTGACTGGGTCACCAGGGAGGGGCAGTGGATGTGGCCTACTTGGATTTCAGCAAGGCCTTAGACACCGTCCCACACAGAAGGTTGGTACATAAGCTAGACTTTCTGTGGGTGGCCCCAAGGTGGTAAACTGGGTTGGGTGGCAGGACACAGAGGGTGATGGTAAATGGTGTTCAATCTGGAGAGAGCTAGGTGACCCAGTAGGGTGCCACAAGAGTCAGTACTGGGGCCAATTCTCTTCAATGTCTTCATAAGTGACATTGCAAAGGGACTGGAAGGAAAGGTATGCCTATTTGAAGATGACAAAGATTTGCACCAGGGTAGACACTCCACAGTGGGTGGATAAAATGAGAAAGGACATAAGCACTCTGAAGAAGTGGTCAACAGTGTGGCAGCCTGGATTCAATGCAAAAAAAGTGCAGTCATGCGCCTGGGGCACAGAAATCCAAAGGAGGAGTACAGGATGGGGGGAGGTACTGGCAGCCACAAAGCAAGAATGTAACCTGGGGGTAATCATATTAGATGACCTAAAGGTGACCAAACAAAGTGAGAAGGCTGTGGGGAAAGCCAATGGGATGCTGGGGTGCATAAGGAGAGGCATCACCAACAGAAAAAAGGAGGTGGTTATGCCACTGTATAGAGCACTGGTGAGACCTCAGCTGGAATACTGCGTCCAGTTCTGGAGCCCACATCTTCAGAAAGACAGACAAACTAGAGGCAATCCAGAGAAGGGCTACCATGATGGTGCAGGGTCTGCATAAGAAGCCCTATGAGGAGAGGCGGAGAGAACTCAATGCGTACTCCCTGGAAGGAGGGGGGGAGAGAGACATGATTGAAACATTCAAGTACCTCAGGGGTATAAACAAGGTACAAGAGGGTAGCATCTTTCAGGAAAAAAAAAAAAGACGTACGAGAACAAGGGGGCATGAGATGAAACTGGAAGGAGGTAGGCTCAGGGGCAATGTAAGGAAGTACTTTTTTACTGAAAGAGTAGTGGACACTTGGAACAGCCTCTCGAAGGAGGTCATGGGGCCAAAAACAGTTAAGGAATTCAAAAATGCATGGGATAGGAAAAAAAGGGACCCTAGTGACAGGGAAGAAAGAATAAACCAAGGATCAACTAGGGTCCTTGATTTTTGAAACTGATAGGAAAAATGGACAGACTAGAGGGTCACACAGTCCTCATCTTCCGTCAGCTTATGTTTTCATATGCTCTAACACATCTTGCTTGATGATGGCCGACATGGGGATAAATTATTTGAGTCTATTGGCCATCACCTTGGCCTGGATTTTGATGTCAACATTAAGTAATGAGATTGGTACAGTAGTTAGTCATTAGCTGCAGAGCCTTCTTGGGCTTAGGTAACAGGGTAATAAAGGCATCAGTCATGGTATGAGGAAGGACCCCTTTGGACAGGGATTCCGTGAAGGTGGCATGGAGGTCTTTTTCTCTATCAGGCAGCAGGGATTGGTAAAACGCTGCTGGAAAGCCCTCCATCCCCAAGGTCTTTCACTGGGGGGGGTTCTTACTTGCTGTAACGTGAGAGGCAAGTCCAACTGGCAACGCTGTTCATTCGAGAGCTTGGGGATAGGCAGCCTCACAAGGAAGGTCTCTAGTGTCATCATCCCATCACTCAGTTGGGAGGTGTACTGGTTGGTACAATAGGCATGAAAGGCATCTGATATGCCTTTAGGTTGGGTGAATATTTGACCCGCATTTCCGCAGATGGAGGCAATGTGCTTTTTGGACTGCTGGATTTTAATGTGGTAGGCCAATAATCGACCCGCCCATTCTCCTGATTCCCAATATTTATGGTAAGTCGTCAGGACTGCCTTCTGTGCAGCAGTGGATGTTAGTGTATTGATCTGATACTTTAGCTGGAGCATTTCCCAATACAGTTGCGGGGATTGACCATGTGACGCATTGTACTCCTGCTCTTTTTGTTTAAGAGCATGTTCAACATCAGCAAGCTGTTTAGCTCTCTGCTTCTTGAGGTGAGCTGTATAACAACTGATGATGATCCTCTCTCCGAGATAAACTCTGAGCATATTCCACAGGGTTGCTCTCGATAGTTCTGGAGATTCATTAGTTGCAAAGAGCAGGCCAATTTCTCCTTTTAACCACTGCTGAAAGTCCTCTTGTGACAACAGGAAGGTATCAAGTTCCCATCTTGGCGCTTTGGGGGGTATCCAGTCCAACCCCCAGCACAAGGTGCACACATGCATAATCGGAGCTCATAATGGGGCCTATGGTTCTGTGCTGCACTTCAGGCATAGTTTGCGCAGGGATTAAGAAGTTATCGATCCTACTACTCATGCACTGAGCGGCTGAATGATATGTGAAATCTCTTCCCGTGGGGTTGCATATTCCTGCCGGGGTCCAGAAGTTGGAATTCTGCTGCCATGCTGTGTAAGGCTTTTCTATCTTTAGCAGAAGCAGTGATTATGCCTCTAAGACAGTCCTCGATGGTGTTCCAAACCTCACTGAAGTCCCCCCCAACGAGAGAAGCCCATCACCTGTCTGATGCATGTTTACTACGACCTGGGACACTTCTGGAAAGAGAGAGTCAGAGTCCATGTTAGGGCCATAGATATTTACCAAAACAAATGGAACATTATTTATAAGAACTCTTGCTAACACCAAACTGCCATCCTTGGAGCGGGCAGTATTTACAACTTACGGTTGTAAATGCTTGTGAAACAGAATTGCTCAGCTTTCTTGGTGAACAACTCTCCATCACCTGTCCACACATTCTCTAGAGAGCTTCTGGGTTTCTGCTTCCAGCAGATGCATCTCTTGAAAGAAGGCAGTGTCTGTATGTTCTTTAAGGTGTACAAGAACTTGTTTTCTTTTAACAGGGGAGTTTAACCCTTGAACATTCCATAAGGTGAACTTGCAGATGTTAGTCCCCATGGTGACTATTAATGAAGCTTGCACGATGTCCATGTGTATAGGGTGTGACAGCACAGAGGCGGTGTCTGCCAGTATAGATGAAACAGTGACAGATGAAACTGATGTAACCATGCAGATTTAGGGACTTTACTGCTTTTAGCCAAACCTTGCGCGAGATAAACACAAGAGTGGATCCCTTCTATAATATCAAGTAAACAACCTCACAGTCTGCAGGAGGTCACAGCAAAGGGGGTTAGGTAAATCCAATGCATGCATGCATTTGGCAACGCATGAGGTTCCCCCCTCCCCAATATTCGGCTGATAAAACTGTAAGATCTAACATACCACAGATCACTGAGAAACACATTTGTAACTTGGCATAAGACAAGATACAATTCAAAGCAGGCTAGAAAATATCCTACAAGCAGACATTTTTGTAATAAATACATTGTACCCAAACGGGAAAGAAGCTAGCCACAGGGCCAAAAGGCTAGAAGAGCAACAAAGACACAAAGGACAAAAAAAATCCCAACTTGCAACCACTAGTCTCTGACTCAGACGAAGCTTATAACCTCAGCCAAGCGGACCATTCTCCCCTCAGGCTGGGCGGGGAGAGTGGAGAAAGGATCTTCAAATCTAAGGATGCTCTACATTGCCCTGGCTTGGGTTGATCTATTTTATATCTGGTGATGGCGCTCCAAGGGAGAGAAGAAAGCAAAAGAAGGTCAGGCAAGTGCAGCATGGTTATTAGCCTAAGTGAAATTTTTATTGGGCCTGAGCAAGAAGGGTAAAACAGAACTGGCAGTGGCCTGGGAAGTCAGTCTCCCAGGCCGCACTGGATTATTGGGTTCTGCAACCTTCATGGCTCCCTCTCATATTCCCTCCCACCACAAAAAAATGTGGGCCGGGGCAATGGCATGCTATGCCCACTTTTTCCAACACTTCTGTGGGAGGCATATCTATCACTGGCATTAGTTACTACAGCTCCATAGGTCGCCCACCCCTCAGAGTAGCATTAAAATAAACTATTGTGCTGTGGTTGCAATCTATGCAAGCAGCTTTTCACTGCCTGGACGAGGGTGTGGTCCTCCCCTCCAGGCTAGGGCAGAACAGCAGGACTAGTCATGAGACTACGGCAGGCTGAGGATGTGAAACAACTGCAACAGTATCTGATTGGCCATTCTGTCATCTTAGGCTTATTTATTAGGAGCAGCTGATACTGCATTCCTTAAGTGTCCATGAAAGTCTCTCACCAAGTGGGATCTAGTTCCCAGCGGCCCAGGAGCACAAGAAATTGAAACCAGGAGACAGCTTTTCCTGGGGTCTCATAAAAACATGCATGGGGCTGCTTGACGAAACTACCAAACAGCAATCCTTCACATGACTAGGGTCTAACAGCAAGGAGGAAGTGGCTGTTACGCACCCAGAGAGAGCCTGGAGACCAGTGAATGTGTGTCATCAGCCAGGCCCAGTCAAGAAGCATGCCCAGTGTTATTGGGATATGGAGGATGCCTATTTGAAAGATCGAGATAATACTCTCAGTAAGTTAAAAACATATTCCGTACTGAGGTGCTTGGGAGTGGGGGGGGGTGCAATTTTACAGCCTTATTTTAACGCTCACTAAAGGAGAGGGAGGTTGTGGCATATCAGGAAAGAGGGTTCAAGGACACACCCTTCAGGATTCTAATAACCATTGCTCTGCAAAAACAATCTTGTTCACTACAGAAGGCAGGAGTGGAAAGGAAAGTTGCCATGCTGGACACAGTAAATATCTTGTCCGACAGGGCAGATGGTGAATACAGCGGATGGGGGAGATGAACAGTGGTCCCCTCACGTTACTCTCTCAGTAAATCAAAATTTATTTCTAAAGTGCTTTTCAAAAACCAAAGCGCATTTACAATATAAAACAAACATTTAGTCAGATAAAACATAAGAATAAAAAGGCAGCATCAATAAAACTAAACATTATCTCCAAATGCCAGGCCAAATAAATATGTTTTCAGTGAGGATTTAAAGGTCTCGATGGACAGGCACTCTCTAATCCGACGAGGTAGAGAGTTCCACAGGGTCGGGGCTACAAAAGAAAAAACCCTAGCACCTGATGTCTGAAGACGGACCCTGGGAACTTCTAACAATCCCTCTTCGGCGGAGCAGAGTGGGCGGAGGGGGCAGTAAGGCCGAAGGAGGTCTTGCAAGTAACCCAGTCCCTGTCCGTGTAAGGTCTTATAGGTCAGCAATGCGACCTTGAAGGTGATCCTCCATTGCATCGGCAGCCACTGCAGTTCGCACAGCACAGGCGTGACATGGCTAGTTCTTGACAACCCCGTCAACAACCTGGACGCAGCGTTCTGCACCAGCTGCAGGCAACCAACATCCACCCCTGGTAATCCTAGGTATAGATCACTGCAGTAATCAAGATGTGAGGACAAAGGCGTGAACCAACGCAGGAAGGTCCTCGGGTGGAATAAGGTGCTTTATCTGGGCGATGTTCCTGAGATGATAATATAAGGACTTGACAACTGCAGACACCTGTGCTTTTAGCGTCCGTTCGTTATCAAGCACAACGCCTAGATTCCACACCCGTTCAGAAGGTCTCAACTGGTTACCCCCTCGCACAAGGCCAGACGGTTGCCCAGGAGTCAACTTCTCTACCCGCTGACCTGGGTCCACCACCAACACCTCAGTCTTATCTGGATTTAGTCTCAGCCAGTTAGCACTCATCCAGTCCTGAATCTCAGTGAGGCAGTTGTTAAAGACTGAGATTGCACTGTTCTGTTTGGGTACAAAGGACATGAAGAGCTGAGCATCATCTGCATAGCAGTGAAAACTCAGCCCATACTGCCTTATAATGTTTCCCAACGGCAACATGTACACCGTGAACAACATTGGGGACAGCATGGAATCCTGCGGCACCCCATAAGGCAGGGAGAGGGGGGCCAAGGAAAAAATCCCTGACACCACCCTCCAAGTCCTGCCTGTGAGGAAAGAGTGAAACCACCTGAGGACTGTCCCCAATAGTCCAGAGAGTAGCCGCAGGCGTTCCAGCAACACCCCATGATCCACAGTGTCAAATGCTTCAGAGAGATCAAGGAGGACCAAGATCGAACGACTCCTCCGATCCCTCGCTATTAAGAGATCATCAAGTACTCGAACCAGTGCTGTCTCGGTACTATGCCTCTTCCTGAAACTGGACTGGAGAGGATCATAGATTTCATGGGTGGTAAGAAAGTTTTCGAGTTGCAACAAGACTACCTTCTCGATAACCTTGCCCAAAAAGGGAAGGTTAGAGACTGGTCTGTAGTTCGCAAGACAGTCTGGGTCACAGGAAGATTTCTTTATAAGAGGTGTCACCACAGCCTCCTTCAGGGGGTCCGGGAACACCCCCTGGTCCAGCGAGCACCAGACTATCTCAGCAAGGATTGGTCCAATGACATCCATACACCCCACAAGGAGGCGAGTTGGACTGGGATCCAAACTACAGTAAGTCAGTCGTAAAACCCGAACAATCTTCACGATATCCATGACTGCCGTACTCATTTGAACGAGTCAAGCAGATCTCTGACCTGATGGAGGACACCTTATCTGCAAATAATTGACCGAACTCGCACTTTAGTTGTGAAAAGGCTCTCTGGCCCCAAAGGCAGGCTGGATTGCGCAGCCTGTCCACGGTCTGAAAGAGCTGAACCGGTTGATTCCTTGCTGCGGCAATCTCCCTGGACAGAAACTCTGCCTTTTTACAGGAGATTTCTGATTGATAGTCTGAATAATGAGCGATCAACCTAAGTCTGTCCTCCTCCAGGCCTGATTTCCGCCAACAATGTTCCAACCTTCGCCCCACTCTCCTCAACTCCCTCAAAGTCCCATCAAACCAAGGGGACCGAGGGCGAAGAGGGAGAGGGCCAACTCGGACTGGAGCTACAGAATCAAGGGCCCTCAGCACCATACTAGTATAGTGCACTACTAGGTCTCCCGAATCAGAGCATTCCAATGGCCTATTCGATAGGTCCAGCACTGCCATCAGACCCTCCGGGGTGACACCCCTCAAAGGGCAGTACTGAACCATCTCCAATGGGGCGGGTCTCACAGGGGGAGCCGCGAAACTGAACCTTATAGAGTGATGGTCCGACCATCCAACTGGTTCCACCACCAAGTCAGCGGCCTCCATCCCCAGAAGGAACACCAGGTGCAGGGAATGACCTGAATATGGGTTGTAGCAGTAACTACCTGTGAGAAGCCCAACAAGATCATCAGTTGGAGAAAGTTCTGACCAAAATGCAAGAGTTCATCGACCAGGCACTGAAATCCCCCAGGACCAACCACCTGGAGGATTCCAACACCATGTCGACCATGAAGTCTGCAACTTCCTGCAGGAAACCTTTCTCATCTCCGGGTGGACAGTAGATGAGAAGAATCCTGCTCCCATGATACACTCAAACGATCTAGTGGTCCCCACTGGAACCTGTACAAGGCCCAGTTCCGTATTAAAACAGATGGCCACACTCCTGCCTCTATGATCCAATCTCGGGCAGTGCATCACCGAGTACCCGGCTAGAACCGCTGACTCCAACACTGGACCAACATTCTCGTCCAGCCAGGTCTTGGCGATGCAAACCAGGTCAGATGTCTCAACAAGATCAGCAATAATTACTGTCTTGTTCTTTATTGACCTGGCATTGCACAACACCGCCTGAGCTGGATAAAAGGCCATGGAAGAGTGGGTGACTTGCCCACTATCAGTGGAGCTCTTGGGTATCTCCCCACCCCCCAACCGTTTAACCAGGAGTAGCACACTAAGCTGAAGGCTTGTTTACAGGTGCGACCTGGGAGCACAGGGAAGTTAAGTGACTTGCTCAGGGTCACACACTATGCAAGTGGGGGCTGTGGGATTCAAACCCAGGTCTCCAGATTTGCAGCTCAGAGCCTTAAACCACTGTGCTATACTGCCTCCCAAACAGCAATCCTTCACATGACTAGGATCTAACAAGGAGGAGGAAGAACAAGGAGAACCCCTTTCCTGGACCCATTTCGCCCCAGGACGCCTTCTCTGCCTCACTACCCCGATCCGCCACCCCCACCCCCCCCCAAGTCCAGGTGCCCCACCCCTCTAGCCCCTCTGTGTAATACCCAAGGCATGACAATGCCTATATACTTTGGGTTGCAATGGGGGACTATCACAAGTAAAATAATCCTCTTATCCAATTTCAACGTAAATTGACTAAAGGATGAAACAGCCACTGTGCACAGCTCACCTATGTATCAAAGTGCCTGAGGGGGTTGCTGCATCTAGACTGTCTTTTCGGCAATGAATCCCAGTGGCCTTGAACTATACCTGCCCACGCAGTCGCAAGGGTCTTCTGCACCTGTGTTGCTGAAGTGGTACTTCTCTGTAACTAAGGGTCAGCTCCCCAGTGATCTTTTGCTCTCTCCCATCTGGTTGAAATTGGGTGGCTAGTAACCTGTCGCTGGTTCAGTTCTGAAGCTGGGACTTTCAAGAGGGACATAGTGCCTGGTACGAGCTTCAGAAGGGTAGGGCGGTCTGGGGATGAGTCACTTACTGAAGAATCATTAACAGAGCCCCTGGATCATCTACTCCAACTTCTATGCTGTTGGTTGCTAGGAGGACACTTGTCAGTTGGTCCAGAATGTCCTGCTGCCATTTTTCAGTGTCTACCTCTCCTCCTCTGCCACTGCTCAGGGGATGCTGTCCGAGTGGAGAATGCAAGGAAGTAGGGTGATTCTTCCATGGTGGTGATATTCTGGACCACATAGGTGTCTGATGGTTGATTCTACACAGATTTGGCCTGAGATTCTTTGGAACCCCACATCTTTTATATAAAACTGGAAGCTTGCAGGGTCTGTGAAGGTATGAAAAACTCTTGCGTCCAATTCTGAATTGGGCTGGGTATGACATCTAATAGCGGGCCACAATATTTTGCAGTTTACATACTAACATACTAAAATGCCAACAGAGGAGACCTAATGGTCTTTCGTGTCTGCTCGATGGTCAGCATCCATACTGGGCGCAGAGGTTGCTGTCCCCCCAACCCCCTTGGGGTTCTCTGTCCTCCGTCCAAGATGTTCCCCTTGTGTTGGACTTAGTCAGCTTCACCATCCCCCTATACCTGCCCCAGCCCCTCTTAACTCATCACCTCCAACAGCGCCATATGAAGTCCAAACTATCCACTGTTTACCTGACATAAAATGTGAGAGGGTTTCACCACCCTCTCAGTGAATAACACCTCCTCCTCTCCCCTGAGTCTCCCCTCCCGTCCCTCCAGCTGCCCCCTTTCCTTTGGAGCGCCCCGACTGAGCCTCCCTTATTAATCCCCTTTATGTACTTGAAGACCTCTACCAGCTCCCTGTGTAGGGGCTGTAGGATAATAGATGGACCAGACACCAAACTTCAGGTCTAACATACAATCTGTGTGTGGTGTTTATTCAGAATACGGGAAATAAACTTCAGCAATAGCATACTCCTTCTACAGTACATCTGTTTGCAACAACAGACTATGAATGTCCTTTCTTTGCACTTAGCCAGCACCTACCAACACTGATCTCTGATCTAACTTACCAGTTGAGATCCAACCTCCACCCCATGTGGGCCCCATTTGCTAGGGTAGTGGGGGCCCAAAAAGAAAAAAAAAAGCTATAGACAACGAGCCTCAACGCAGAGTCACTGAAAGAAAGGTTACCCCAAAGGGCACTGGCAACAAATCAAGTTTCAAAGAAATACATCATACATACTTCCATAATGCAAAGCATAGTGGGATATATGCAAATCACCATGACATTTAGACTTATTCAGTTTACAGCAATCTAAATGTATTTTAAACAGCACAACTAACTTAATTTCTGTAATAGTCACCTAGTACTTTTTACCGTTATTAAAAACACCTAGTGCCATGGTATTTTCAACACTTATAGGTTTCATAAACATAAAAAACATACATCAAGGTATTTTATGATCGTGCTATTACATACTAAATCCAACAACAATAAACACAACCTGTTTTACATACATTTGGAGGTCACCACAATAACCTCCCTGTACGAGGATCTGAGAGGGAAAAGGAAAATTAAAGAGGACACCATAGCATAGTCAAGAAAGGGGAGGGGGTGCCCATAGGTGGCCAACCTTATGGACTAGAAATTGTAAAGTCAGATTAGGCTACGAAAACAGAAGAACTTTTGCAACCCTCTCCAGGAGTGCAATGTCCCTCTAAGTGCGGTCTCCAAAATTGCACACAGTACTCGAGGTGCAGCCTAACCAAGCAGTTATACAGAGGAAGGAGCACTTCTGCCCTTCTAGAGGTAATCCCCTTAGCAATGCATCCCAGCATCCTATTTGCTTTTGCCACTGCCCTCCTACAAGTCTCAGAGCTATTCATTCTGACATCCACCACCACCCCCAGGTCCCTCTTGCCCTTTCAAGACTTGTAGTGAGTCTCCCCCAAGGGTATACCCTTGGCCCAGGTGCAGAACCCTGCATTTCCATGCACTGAACTTCAGTTTCTACCTTCTTGACCACCTTTCCAGAGTCTCCACGTCCTCCTGCAGGGCCGCTCTCCCTTCCCCCCCATCCACCACTGCTCCCAGCTTCGAGTCATCCGCAAAGAGACACCTTTCACTCCTGATACCCTTCCTTGTGTCAGAGACATAGGCGTTAAATAGATGTTCTGATTTGCAGTTTATTGATAGAGATAGGCAGCTTAGCAATGTTAATAGTTTTGAGGCATTGTCTTTAATTAGAGGTATGTTATTGAGGGGTGTTAGGGGTAGGTTAGAGGATGTCGTCATGGTGAGAGGCGAGAGGAGAAGGCTTGATTCCGTGGATGCCGTATTATTCTTAGTCCTAAAATATGGCGGGCAGTATTGTTAAAATAATTAGCTGGAATGTGAGAGAGGATTAGAGATGGTAAAGAGCGTGTATTTTGATTAACTGTTCGGTGCTGGGGGCTGATATATTATGTCTGCAGGACACTATTACTGTACCAAAGTAATCTGTTGCGAGTTAGGGGCTTTTCACAAGTGTTTGTGGCTGGAGACTCGTCGGAAGCCAGGGGGGGTAGCGGTTATGATAAAGAAAGGTATCCCATTCAACCCAGGAAAAGTGGTCAAGGATGTGGAAGGTAGATATGTTTTGGTGGCTGGACACCTTTATAATTCCCCTATGGTCTTAGGCTCGGTTTATGGTCCAGTGGGGGGGAATGTGCCCTTTATTATGCAGTTGGTTGACAAGCTCAGTTCCTTTCTGCCTTCCCCTCTGATTCTAGGAGGGATTGGAATGTAGCTCCAACTCAGGAATGGATAAAACCTTTAGGCCACTAAGATCGCTGTCTCAGCGCAATTGGCGATGAAAGATTTGGGTAGCATGTTGGGCTTGGTAGATCCCTGGAGAATTCTCCATCCCTTAACAAAGTTATACCTTCTTCTACTGGCATAATTCTTGGTTGCGGATAGATTACTTTCTAATATCTACCTCTCTTGTGGACAAGGTCTCCATGGCAGGCATTGAGCCTATTGTACTTCGGATCATCGCTAGTCTGGTTAAAATTCTCTCCTCAAACCATAATTTCTCGGGATACGGTCTGGAAACTCAATACCCAAATATTAAAGGAAGAGAAGTTTCTCGCTCAAATTAGAGTCAGTATTAATAGTTTTCTAGAAACAAATAGGGGTTCAGTGACCAAGGTAGATATTCTTTGGTGCTCTTTAAAATGTTTTTTGAGGGGGGAACTTATCAAGATTTCCTCTGGGAGAAAAAGGATTAGATTGCAGACTCTTATTGAACTTTCCAATCAAATTAAGACAGCAGAAAGTAGGCTGGCCACCTCTAACTCGTTAAGCAATGTAGAGCGTCTTCATAAGCTCAAAAATGAATACGAGGGTTTGGTCAGAGAGAAGACGGAGTTTGCATTATTGTAGACGTAAAGCTAGATATCTGGATCAGGCGTAAAACCGAGTAAGCTTTAGCATTGAAATTGAAGGAGGTAGAAAGCTCTAGGTTGATCCCTGCTTTAGTGGACCAGGGGAGTTGTTAGAACAGATCCCAGGGACATAGCAGCAATTTTAAGGATTATTATCAGAGTTTGTATTGCCCAGATGCTCCTCCTTCCTTCACTTGGGTTTAGAACATTTTTTCAGCCATTAACACTCCCTTGCCTCTCTGAGGATCAAGTGGCCTATCTCTCTTCTCCTTTGTCTCTAATGGAGGTGGAACAGGCAATACATAGTTTGTCGTCGGATAAAACCCCGCCCGGATGGGTTCCCAGCTAATTTTATAAAGCCTTTTGCCAAGAGTTATCCCCTTTGCTCCTGGAGTTTTATAACTATTTACTGTCAGCAGACGCTCTGGATCCCTCCCTATTGGAGGCCATTATAATATTGATCCCTAAGACAGATGAACCCTCCCAGAACCCAACCAATTACAGACCGATTTCACTTCTTAACTGTGATATTACAATTTTATCTAAGATTCTAGCCTCACGTATCAAACAAGTGTGGTCACCACTATTGGAGTACTGAACAAGTAGGATTTGTGCAGGGGAGATCTGTGATGGATCACATTAGATCGCTTTCTCATATATTCAGGGTAGCCCAAACTTCTCGAATTCCGATGGCACTGGTGGCCCTGGATGCGGAGAAAGCGTTCGATCGAGTTAATTGGGATTTTCTTTGGTATACCATGTCCAGATTTGGCTTTCCGAGTGAGTTTATAAAATGGATCAGAGCTTTATATAGGTCTCCCACGGCCAGGGTGTATTGCAATGGGGTCTTCTCGCCCCCATACAGCTTCATTCTGGAACCCGACAAGGTTGCCCATTATCACCGTTTTTATTTAATCTCTACTTAGAACCCTTGCTGGTCAGTATTAAAGCGACCTCAGAAATCCAGGGTTGTTCTGTTTTAGGTCGAACCTCTAAGATTTCAGTCTATGCAGATGATATTTTGTTACAATTGGCTAATCCGGTTGATTCCCTACCTGTGGTGATGAAGGTAATTGCAAAATATGGGAGTTGTCTAACTATAAACTGAATCTGGCAAAGACTGAAATTTTTCCACTCAATTCACATCTTACCGGGCTTCTATATCCACTTAGGCACAGTGGACCCACTCACATTTGAGATACCTTGGAGTTTATTTGGCGCGGGACCCTTCTCTGGTCAGGAAGCTTAATCTAGATGACTTGTTGGAAAGAATTAAGTTGGACCTACAAAGATGGGGGAAACTGCCATTACCAGTGGGAGCTCAATTAGTATTATTAAATGAACATTCTTCCTCGGCTGTTTTATCCTCTGAACCTCACGGATACATGGCTTCCTAAGGTTTTTCTCCAAAAAATTCATTCGATGTTAACTGATTTTATTTGGAACCACAAATCCCTGAGACGGCCTTCAACAAATTGTGCCTTCCTAAAGAAATGGGTGGTCTTAGGTTGCCAAATTTTGAATTTTATTATTGGTCCAGTCACCTTATTAAGGCAGGTAAATGGTTAGGGGATCTAGAAGGGCTTACCACCCAATATGGTTGGATTAGATTTAGATCTTATGGCCAGACATAATATTAATCCTTGCAGTCTTTTACTGTGGTTTCACATCCTCCCCAAGAAGTTCAGGACTCCCCAGTTGGAATCACAGTTAAGGTGCTTAACCAACTCTTTTCCTCTATTAGAATTCGTAGCAACAAAGATGTTGGGCAGCCATTGACAGGTAATCCTAATATTCAGATTGGAGGCAGAATGTTAGGTTCTAGATGGTTACCTTCTATCCAGGAGCTTTGTGTGGAAGATTTCTATGTGCAAGGTAAATTAGGTTTAATCACGGACCTGTTACTGGTTTTGAATATTCCTGCTAATGCCTTGTTTAAATTATATCAATTAAAGCATCTGGTGGATAGTGGATTTGGTCCAATAGTCTCTCCCTCAAGAATTAAACCATTATTGGAGGAAGTCAAGGGCTGCTCGGGTAAACCACACGGGGTGTCTAAGTTGTACACCTGCCTTATGAGACTTGCTTACCCAATCCCCTTAACGGGATCTAAAGCCTGGGAATCAGTTTCTTCTAACTCCCCGGTTCCATGGGGTCAAATATGGAGGGATGTGTATATTTATAATACTCTAAATAGAAACAGAATGACCCAATATTTTATACTCAACAATATGTATTTTACGCCTATGAGGAAGTCTAAATTTGATCCTACTGTTTCCTCGAGGTGTTTCAGGTGTGGAGAGGAAAAGGGGACCTTCCTCATATTTTCTGGTATTGCCCTAAAGTGGCTCCTCTTTGGAAGTCAATTGAAGATAATTTGGACCCCTTGTTAGGCTTAGGTAACCACCTCACGTTAGAGTCCTGTATTATAGGGATTACACAGCTATTAGGGTCAGAGAAAGGAAGTATTACATAGCGCTTATTGCTATGGCGGTTAAAAGGCTGGTCCTCCGGCACTGGACAGATAGTCTTGAGATCTCCTATCAGGACTGGTGGAAGAGATTTCCAATGTTTCAAAGTGGAGAAACTGATTGCTGGTTTCCGATCCTCCCAAAGACCTTTCAGAAGAAATGGGGTAAGCTGTATGCCCTGTACCTTCATTGATTTGGTCTTTTCGGATAGATATTGAATTGGTGCGAGGGACTATAACTTTGAGATCTGAATTTTTTTTCAGTATTGTGGAGGCCCCTCCGAGGATAATCGTATACCCTCTCACTTTTGGATGTTGTTGCCAATAAGTTCGGATGTGGTTTTGCTTAGAGTCCGAGGGCAACTACTACGTAGCTAACTCCCCATATCGCGTCTTTAGTGACGACATCTTCATGGGGATAGAGGATTTAGGCTATCTAGTTTTTATTTCTGTTTCCTGCTGGATTAGTATTTTATTTTTCTTTGTCCGGTATGATCTTCTTGATTGAGATTTTAAGGAATGTAATGTATTTGGTTCAGTTGTTACTGTCTTTATTACTGTATCTATATTGAAAAATGTTAATAAAAAGAGAATTTCAAAAAAAAAAAAAAATAGGCGTTAAATAGGAGGGGCCCTAGTACCGATCTCTGGGGAGCTCCACTAATGAGGCTCCTTGGAGATGAGACTAGCCCCTAACCACCACCCTCAGAGTACGCTTTGAGAGCCATTTTCCTATCCATCTGATCATCTGCATCCCCACCCCCATGTCCCCCAGTGTAGCCGCAAGGCCACCATGAGGTACTGAGTCAAATGCCTTGCTGAAGTCTAGAAAGGGGACGTCCACCAGCCTGCCCTGGTCCAGGGCACTCGTCATCAATCGTAGAACTCCACAAGTTTGTCTGACACAGTCTTCCCGGGACAAAGCCATGCTGTCTATCGTCCAGGTACCCCATTTGCTCCAGTACCCCCCCCAAGCCTTTCCTTGATAATACCCTCCATTACCTTGCCCACCACTGACATCAGGCTAACGGGCCTGTAGTTCCCCACCTCCTCTCTTGATCCTCCCTTGTGGATTGGCACAACATGGGCCACCCTCCAGTCTTGGGGTACCCACCCAGTCTTCAGAGAAATATTGAAAGGGGCCACCAGGACATCCACCAGTTCCCTCAGCACCCTGGGATGTATTTCATCCGGCCCTGGTGCTTTCTCCGTCCAAAGGGACTTGAGGGATCCCTCTCTCTCTCTACCGAGATGTCAGCTTCACGTCCCCCTTTGCTCCTGTGCTTCCCCCCCACCAGATGGTGCTGGCCTCTCCTCCCCGACAGGTCAGGTCTCCTGATCTGTAAGGGTCCCACCTCTCCCATTTACCCTCCCGAAAGACGTAGCCCCCCATCCTCCTTGGTAAAACTAAGGCAAAGTACTCATTTAGTACTTCTGCCTGCTCCCCCGGATCCTGTGCCCATCCCTCCCCTGTCCTAATCCTGCTGATCTGCCCCCTCACTTTCCTTTTTTCCCCAATGTATCTAAAGAACTCCTTGCCCACCCTCCTGATAACCCTAGCCAAGATCCGCTCCTTCTTCGCCTTAGCTGCTCTCACCACCCTGGTGACGCTCCTGGCCATCAGTTCATACTCCCCAGATCCCTTTCGCTCCTTGAGCGCTTAAATCGCCTATAGGCCGCCTTCTTATCCCTCACTGCCTCCTGAACCTCACGAGTCCACCAACAGGATTTTCTGGCCTTATCAAATCTGCACCTCTCTCCTGCAGAGGACCTGGTACCTCTTGTGCCCCCCTCATAATGATCTCCCACCTACTGTCAGCATCCATGTCTGGCCTTATCTCGTCCAAATAACCCTTAAGGATCCTTCCTATCCCTCTGAAATCTGCACCCCTAAAGTCAATTACCACCATCTTTGTGTGGCTTCCCCCAGTCCAGGAAAAAACAGACTGTGGTATGATCACTCCCCACCAACAGGTCCCTCACCTCCAGTTCCCCAATTTGGTCACTGTCCGTCAGGACTACATCCAGTGTTCTGGTTTCCCCCGTCGGCGCCCCCACCTGCTAGGTCAGGAATGCGTCCTGAAGGACATCCAGCAACCTGTTCCTTGGCCACTGGGGACATCATAGTCCCCCAGTCTGTTCCTGGCATGCTTATGTCCCCCAACACCACTACCCTTCCCCAATCTACAGTGACCCTCAACGTTTGCCACAAACTTTTCCTGCACTCCGCCAGCATGGGGGTCACCGCCTACCCCTATTTTACTCTTACTCCCCCTGCGTTTGCAGGAGTGACCCACGCCTCCACGCCCCTCCGCCTTCCTCCTATACTGATGCTATTTTTCACCATCAGTGCTAACCCTTCCCCCGCCCTTCCTTAAACACAGTGTAGCCTCCAGGTTTAGGTCCCACTCATGCCCTTGGGCGGCCCAGGTCTCAGTGACAACTGCCACATCTACTGCCCCCCTCCACTAGCATCGCCTGGAACTCAGGCATCTTATTTCCTAAGCTCCTGGCATTTATCAGGACCACACTCCACTCCTTTCCCCGCCTCCCATTCCCCACCCTTGTGCTCCTGTTTGGCTGCATGCTCCCCCTCCCCTGCATCCTACCCACTGGCCTTTTTCTGTATCCCTCCAGCCCCTTAGGGGAATGGAGACAGGGTCCTTCGTTTAACGTACCCTCTGCAACAGCCCCTTCTTCGATCCTTCCCCCCTTCACAAATTTAAATCCCACCTTTCACTGATGAACCCAGCTAGCTTCAGCTTTAGAATTTCCTTCCCCTCCAAACTGAGGTGGAGCCTGTCCCTAGCGTACAGCCCCTTATCCTCCCAGGTTGACCCCCAGTCCTCCACAAGGCCATACTCCCTAGCTTCACACCACTCCCTGAGCCACTGATTTACCACTCTAATTTTTCACTTCTTCTCCCCACTAGCCCTCGGCACCTGCAGGATTTCCGAAAAGGAGACCGGGCAACCTATGGAATGACAAACCATGGCTACCTCCCGAAACCTTGCCTGTATCTCTAATTCACTATTTCCATTTATGTCATTTGTACCCAGGTGCACTAGTATGTCAGGGGACCCCCTCCTCCGCATTCCCTTGCCAGTAAATACACCTCGTGCTTGGCCTTGCACACAGTCAGCCCAGGGTGACATCTGGTTCTTACCGGACAGGTTTTATCCTCCCCCGAATACCTCTGACCATGGAGTCCCCCAACAGTAGCACTCTAACCTCCCCCTTGCCTCCATGCTCACCTCGCAGGTTTTCCCCTCCTTCCATGCCCATCCTCACTGCTTCTTCCACCTCTCCCCCCTGCCGGCTCCTCGCACCTGGCACAATCTGGGTGTCAAGTGTAGCCCTCTCCCTATTTTCACTAGCCATCCCCTCTACTCCGGTCATGGGCATCCCCCCCCAACCCAAGTATCCTTTTTACATCCCTGACTGAGCCATCCGCCCTATCTGTTGGCCTAACATGGTTCTTACTCGCTTCCATCATGTCCACGTTCAGCGTCCCCCTACCTGCCATGCCTCTGACCTGCACCTCAGCCCCACCTCTGCAGCCTCCTCCTGTACACCTTTATCCTGCTCCAGTCCCTGGCCCCCCACCTCCATTTCTCTGCCTGTCTGGCACCCCCCATCCCCCACTTTCTTGCCCGCCATGCCTCCCTGCTTCCTCTTGATTTCCGTCCTGGCCTCTTGCCCACTCTTCCTTCCCCACTCTATCTGTCCCTGCCCTAGCTATATCCCCAAACACTCCCTCCTCTACTACCAGCTGTAGAGGGTCGAAATGATTTGTGAGCCTAAGACCCGACTCCAGTACTCTCATCCCACCGTCTCACCCCCCACCCCCCAACTCGGGTCTCTCTGGACAACCCCAGACGCCTGCCTGCTTTTATGAAAGTTCCCACCTTTTGGGCTCCCTCTGCCAGGGACCCCATCTGCACCTCCCCCGTACCCCCACTCACTCCACTCCCTATGATGGAGACTTTGGCGCCTGGTGCAGCACAGGCGACCCCTGGACCCCTACTTCCCAATCCCACCCATGCCCCCAAAATCCCCCAGCTGCCTCTCATCCTCAATCTCCTCCCTATGCTGTGCCACCGGTGGCACACTGGGCAACTCCCAAACCTCCAAGCCCAGTCAAGTACCATGGCCACCCCACACCCTATGCACCCAACCATCCTCCCAAAGATGCCCGCTCTAGTGACGGGAGGTCCCTTCCCCATCATAGCAGATATTTTTGGCCTTACTTTACACCTTGCTTCTATAAATACTGCCTTGTTTGTTCAGTTTTGCTGAATAATCCTGATAGAAATACAATGGCCATGCCAGTATAATGGGCCCCTTTGCCTAGCGAGTTGGAGCAGGTGTTTTTTTGTTCTGTAATGTAGGAAGTGGAACAGTAAGGGTTGAGGCTTCTCGCCTGCCTTGGGCTTCAGTGCTAGGGATCTGTGGGCTCTTTGCACTCCCAGGGCATAGCTGCACAGTTGAAAAATTTCTGTCAGAAGATGCTGTACAAAGTCTACTGTATTTTTCCCCTCTGCCCCTTCAGATACTCCAATGATCCGTAGATTACTGCGACAGCCCAGACATGCAAGGTCATCCAGTTAATCCCAGAGGGAGGGCTATTTCAGATTTTAAAATGTGTAACTGCGTCCCACTTGCTGCCTTGGATATCGAGCTGTCGAAGGGTGCTTTTTGAATCAAAGACGCTCAGTGTGAGGTTTTCCATTCTGTCCCTTAGAGAGGTGTTGGCATTTTTAACCCCTCAAACCTCCTGAAGGATGCGTTCGAACATGTTGTGCATCACCGGGTCAACTCCTACCGTCCCGATTACTGTTGTGTTAGCCATCCCAGAACGAATTCTGAAATTTTTTTTTTTTTTTTTTTTAAGTCTTTTTATTTAATTCATAAATGCAACAGTTTTACAGGCTGAAATACATCACTTATTAATACCAGTTGATATCACAATACATTACACGTATACTTGTAGCAGTCATATTAGGGGAAAATAAATTAACATCTTGTTACTTCAGAATCAAGAGAATCATAATTACTCATTTTAAGTTCAGTCTGTGATCCATTCAAATCAAATCAGGCATAGCATGGTGAGCCATCCCCTATCCCTCTCAGATTTTACTCCCATTAAAATTCAAGGAGCATCACAGATCATATTCAGAGTATCTTTTCAGTGCAAAATAAGAGCAAAATTACATGTTCAGTACATAGCTTAAGATACAAAATCACCACAATGATTTAGTTGGTATGATATCCACTTCTGCCATTGTACATCAAATTTTTAAACTTTGTCCATCATCTTGGCAGAGTGTTGCTCAAGGGCATATATCTCCCTGGACAAAGCAATCCAGGCTTTTTTAGTGGGTATTTTATTTGTAAACCACAGTCTAGTGATAATTTTGTGAGCTGCTGTTATAAATTTTAAAATTTGTTTCAGCAAGTTTTTGTCAATTTGCAGACCTTTTGGTTTAATAAAAAAGTCAATATAAATGTGGGAGTGAATAAATCAGTGGTGTCATAAACTGCACTCAGCTCCTCGAGGATCTCCTTCCAAAACTTGGATAGCTTAGGACATGACAAAAGAACATAGCTCTGATTTACTATCATCCCCACATACTCTCCAGCACTGTCCTCCCTAATTCTCCCATACTAGCCAGCAAGGCTGGTGTGCAGAAGAAAGCGAACGGAGTTTCCACATGTATTCACGCCAGTATGGTGAGAAAAAGATTTTTATAGTTGGTAAAGCAGAGTCATTCCAGTCCTGCTCACTGATTGATACCTGCAGTTCTTGTTGCCATCTAAACCTGAATGAGTTGGTCGAGTCTCCCTGTCTTTCATTTAAGGCCTTATATATCTTACTAATCAGGTGATCCGAGGTAATTTCTCCGATATGAGCTTGTAACAGTTGTATTATTTGGGTAGGGTTTTCACTTAGGGCCATGAGTGACCGTTTATATGGCTGAAGATATAATTTAAAAAGTAAATAAAAAATAAAATATTTATGGGGCAAGTGATATTCCTTCTGAAGGGAGACAAAGGGAAGGAGACCTGTTCTGCCAAGTAACTGGAAAATGAATAACATGCCATCTCTCTGCCACTGAACTACATAGGGGCCCGAGGGACCTGCTGCCAAATTTGCATTATACTTCAGTGTTCCCAAGAATAATTTTTCAGGGAATGTAAAATAATCACTACTGATCTTAAGCCATATTTTTAAGGGTTCCCTGGTGAACTTGGATAATTCATTATCCCTGTGGCATTAGGGGGCATCCAAAAAGGAGCTCCTGAGTGTTGTATAGGTCTCCCCAGGTTACTTTAATTGTTTCCAGTGTGATCATACTGTTTGCATTTAGCCAGTGCACGCAATCACCCTTAACTGTGCTGCCATCGATACTTTTTGAGGTCAGGGAGGTTAAGGCCACCTCTCTCTCTGACCAGCTGCAGAACAGAATATCTAATTCTGGGACACCTTCTGCTCCAAATAAAGTGGGATATCATTCTGTCCCACGCCTGGAAATATGTTTTAGCCAGGGTGAAGGGCAGTATCTGAAGGAACAACAATATGTGGAGAAATACATTCTGCTTAATTGTATCTATCCTACTCAAAAAGCTTAGGGGAAGACGTGACCAACGAGATAGATCTTCTGTCAATTTTAGGGTTAAGAGTTCGACATTTGAGAGTTCTGTATGAATTGGGTTTCTTGTGAGCTTTATTCCCAAGTATCTCATCTCTTGTCTGTGCCACTTAAAGGGGAAGTCTTTTTTGAAGTGGGAGGAAGGGAGGTAATTGTACGTCACTACCTCGGTTTTTGATTTGTTAATTTTATATTCTGCTAGCTTACCAAATGTTTGTAGCCATTTCCATACCTCTGGGATGTATTGTTCAGGCTCAGTAAGAGGCAGCAGAATATCGTCTGCAAACAGTGATATCTTGAGCGGGCGACCTCCCAATGGAAGGCCCTCTATGTCCCGAGAAGATCTGATGGCAATGGCCAGGGGTTCGAGATATAGAGCAAACAACATTGGGCACATTGGGCATCACTGGCGAGTGCCCCTAGAGAGTAGGAATGTAGCTGAAAGTGCCCCCATCCACCTTAACATTTGCTTTAGGGGAGGCATAAATAGTTTGTAATTGTTTTATAAGTTGTTCCGGGAATCCAAAGTGCTCCAGAGTCTGCCATAAAAAAGACCAGCTGACCCAGTCAAATGCCTTCTCAGCATCTAACCCCAGCAGCACTAAAGGGATTTGTCTTTCCATAGAATACTCTACTAAGAAATGGGCATGCCTTATGGCATCGTGGGCCTGTCTGCCCTTAATAAAGCCCACTTCATCAGGGTCAATAATAGCTGGTAGTAAATGGTCTATTCTAGAGGCCATGGCTGACATGAACATTTTGTAATCATAATTTAGCATTGAAATGGGGTGAAATGAGGAGGGGTTTAACATCTTTATGGGGTTTAAGTATGGCTGATATGGTGGCTTATTGCTTGCGTGGATGGGGCGGGTCTCCTCCCTGGACCGCATGTAAGGCCGGGTGTAATAGCAGCTTTTTGAATTTGTTATAAAATTCAGAGGGATACCCATCTGGACCTGGTGCCTTCAGGGTCTGAGCTTTTTTTAGAACTTGTGAGTAGTTCTCCCTCTTTGATTGGCACCAGCAAGGCTTCAGCCTGTAGTGGGCCGATTTGTGGTATTGGTAAACTCTGTAAATATGATTTGATGTTGTCTAGGGGAATTTCCTCTTCTTTAGTGTACAACTCGTGGTACAACCGCTGTAGAATAAGTCTACTTTCCAGGGGTTTTTTTTGCTAATCTCCCTGTTTTAGGATCTACCATGCTGATTATGTTCGCTGTGGTTCTCAGTTTTCTTGCTAAATTTCTGAAGGTCTTAGGTCCCCCCTCATGATGTCTTAACTTTAGATAAAATAGTTTTTGTTGTACCGATTGGTCTACTATTTTCTGTAGCTTTTGTTTTACAATTCTTAATCGTTGTCATATTGTGGGGTCCTTTTGATCTGGCCAATGCTGTAAATGTTAACAGCTCCTCCTGCAGGTCTTTATGTGCTTTTTCCCTCTGCCGTTTTTTTAATGACAGAAAATCGTATGATCTTTTCTCTTAATATTACTTTTAAAGTATCCCACAGAATTGTGGGGGCAAGTGCATGTTGAGTGTTTTCTTGTTTACTTCTAGGTACAACCTCCTGGACCAATTCAAGGAACTCTGGGTCCCTAAGATGGGCAAGGTTCAGGCACCAATTGGTTTGCTTATACTGCGCCCCTAAGTCCACTCTGAAATATAAGGGAGCATGATCCGATAAGAAGGTGATCCCATGCCATACATCACAAATGGAATCTAAATGCTCGATCCTGGTTATAAAGTAGTCCAATCGAGCCCCACTTCCCACAAGCGGGGCCCAGTGGGTGTATTCTTTTGTCTTACGAAAAAAATTTCTCCAGGTGTCCACCAAGCCCAGAGAAGTGATGGTTTGTTCTGTGTATTTTTGGAGAGTGTTAGATCTATCGGCCAGAGGGGTATCAGCATCCAAAGAGGGGTTTAAAGTGATATTCAAATCTCCCCCAGCAGCAACTGTCCCTCCATGAGGGACATTAAATCTGCGAAGAAGTTTACTGCTAAGGGCTTCCCTGACTCAGGAGGGAAACAGACAGGTGCCAGGGTAACAGGTCTTGAGTACAGCTTGCCAGTCACTAAGTCCACTCTGAGATATAAGGGAGCATGATCCGATAAGAAGGTGATCCCATGACATACATCACAAATGGAATCTAAATGCTCGATCGTGGTTATAAAGTAGTCCAGTCGTGCCCCACTTCCCACAAGCGGCCCTCTGGGTCACTAATCTCACTTTGCTTTTCAAAGGGCACCTCCTGGCAGAGTAGAATCATCACCCCTCTCCTTTTCCCACCCCTATAGGACAATTCAGTTACTACAGAATACCCCAACCTCTGAAATTTTTTATGTTTGTCCGAAACATGTGGGTTTCCTACAGCACAAGCAGCCCCGGTCTCTCTTTTCTGAATAATTGAAATAATCGAGAGCGCTTTATCGGATTACCAATCCCATTCACATTTAAAGATGAAATCAGAGTTGACAGCCATATCTACTTCTGATCAGTCCTTGTACACATATTTGCTGCGTGTTAAAAGTACAATTTAGCCCCTTCCTACCGTACTTATGCCTTTTCACCCCTATGCTCAATAATATTGTATTAATTGCTTTATGTACTGTCACTGAGATAAGCGAATGATAATATCTGCCTGTTCTATTCAAACACCATAACACCAAGTGTTTAAAACTACACAAGGATCTAAAAAATTCTGCACCAGGCCTATAACAACTAAACATGTGCAGGCCTGTTGCATTTTAACATTATACATGATGCTCAGTATTTTTAGGCCTGCCAAAATAACCAAATGCCAACAGGGCATCGACTTTTTTGTACCAGCAAATTGTACCTGCTGTAACAGGTCTCTGAGCCTGGCAGAAAATTTAAGTGGTTCCCAAGGTAGGGAGAGGACAGACACCTCTCCTTTGAAGGGGCAGATGTATGCGCCCTGAGGGGAAGTGTCAAGGCAACGCCGAGGGCCCCAGCACCACTATTTCCCTGGTACCTAGTGGTGCAGCAGGCCACACTAGAAATAAAAATGAGGAACAGAGACCCCCAGGAAATGGTCCCTATGTGCCTCATCTCCAGTAAAGCCTTATGGATAAGTCGACCATTTAGGGATGGATATCTGACCCTATAATGGCTAGGTGGGCATGTAGCACTGCAAACAATGCATTAAGTCATGCCGCCTTTCCTGGTCTATCATATAATTAAACAATAACTATGGGAGGACTATCAGCAAGCTTGGGAGGAAAGAGATAATCCAAGGGAAATTCAGAAACATCCTTCTGATTCACTAACCACTAAAATCTATAAGCTTGGAAATATAAGCAGGATTTCCATTTCCCAATGTCCCCATCCCAAACAGACTTCCCCCAAGGTGCATTGTGTAGTCCCTGTATGCAGTCACCTCCACATCAAGTTACCAGTTTTTAAGTCTCTGCAGAGCCTCTCTCGCCACTCACTCCGGTGCAGGTCGCTGAAATCTTTGTAAAAGTTTTTTCACATCCTCTAGGGTTGCCTGACACTCTTTCTGGAACCTGGATCCCTAGCAGTGTCCCAAACAGCATCGCGAAGGTCTTGCTGAGCTTTCCTGAATGAGGGGTCTTCCTGGGTGGATTGAACCAGGCCTCTTGAGTTGAAGAGCTTTCATTGCTTCATCTGGTGTCTCAAAGGTTTGGGGGCCATCTGGAAACATGACAACTAGTCGAACAGGGTATGGAATAGCAAATTTTAGTTGTTGTTGCTTTAAAAAACGGAGTATTGGAGTGTAGGTCCCTGCACTTGGCTGAAATAGATGGGGAGTAATCATTGTGAAAATAAATGAGCTTTCCTTTATACTTATTATCCCTCATTTCTCCAGGCTCTGGTAAGAATAGTTTAGTAGTATAGTTTAAAACCTTCATTATGATGGAAGCGAGGTAATCTGTCTGGCCAAGCTGGTTTTGGCAATAGAGCCCGATGGATTTGCTCTATGTCGAATTTAAAAGCTGGGTCTAACTGCAGAGTCTCGCAGAGGAGCTGCTCCACAAATTTTAAAATATCTCTCCCTTCTTCGTTCTCCGGAATCCCATGAATTCTCAAATTATTCCTGCATGATCTGTTTTCCAAATCCTAACATTTCTTTTTTTAAAGCATGCTGTTCATCTAGCAAGTGCACTACCATGCATTCTAGCCTGTCAGTCCGATCATCTAATTCAGTATGCTGTGCTTCAACCTCAGTAACACGAGATGGAAGTTTACGGATTTCTGTAGTTAATTCTGACCGGAAAGTACAAACCTCAGTCCTGAATTAATACAACTTTGCTAGAATGGTAGCATTGCTGGGTTTTTGAGAGAAGGCCCCATTTGGAGCCACCATGTCTGGTTGAATTTCTGCAGAGCTTAATGAAGGGCGAGAGAATCCTGCCAAATCCTTGCTTCTGGGGGTGCGTACAGTCCTTTTTTCGCCTCCCATTCAATGCTGTGGCTCTCCCTGATATTCTTGTTTGATTATTTTTGCGTTTTATTTGTGAGAGAGTGTTTTTAGCCCAGGATCAGCAGAGCTAGGTTTTACCCTTGCATCCCGGTCGGTGACATCACCGGAAGTGCTCTGAAATTTATTTCTGAGAGAAGAATTTGGACTAAGCAGCCCAAATTTGGTATATTTTGTTTCAGCAAAGCGAAAACAAACAAAATAATTGAAAACAGGACAAATAGAACACTTCGACCAAAAAAAAAAAGAAGATTTATAAATGTTAAAACACAAAGTGGAGAGCTGGTACTTCAAGCAGCCATCTTACGGGCGACCAAGTCTGAGGGATGCCCATTAGTCCAAGGCCTCCTTAATGGCACCCTGGTGAGCCTGCCTCTCCGGTCAACTCCCTCACCCTGAAAAGAAAAAAAAAACAAAAAACTCCTAAACACAATCATAGTTAACATGTCGGGCATTTTGATGCTAGCAGGGGACTTAAATATGACCCTCTCTCAGTAACTGGCTACCTTCAATGCCCCAAAAAAACAACCAGCTCCTACAAACTCTGATGGAAGCTCATGTATGAGCTTAGCAGAGTAGACACCTGGCAGGCACAACACCTGGGCACCAGTACAAGCACTATTCACATGTAAACGGAACATATTCCAGAACCGATTACTGTCATACATGTTAATTCTTACTCATGTCCTTAACTATAAGATTGGATATCCTTTTCTCTGATCATGCCCCCAGTTTTTGGTTTTTTTTATTTATTTTTATTTAGTTGATGTGATCACAAGTCTGGTACAGTCTACACTTGTTGGTTTACAATCGGTAAATTTGTTACAGTACACGTATATATGATTAATGGATATAGGTACAAGCCACTGTTTCTGAATAAAGTTACTTTTTTACAATATAACTGAGTTTGGTATTTCACAATCATTCCAACCTCCTCTGTATTGTGTATTAAATGATCTTTTCCTGTGACAACAGCTATTATTGCAAAAGTGAAGGTTATCCCCGTACATTTGTTCAGAACCAAAATTCCTCCGGCAACTGAATACTCCTTCTAAATGACACCTCAAGGAGTAAGGTCAAGGTCATGTCTAGAGATAGAGAACACCCATGGCATCCAGAACACCTCACTCACTGGGATTTTGTTACGTAATCTGGTCGTAAGAGATTCCATATAATAAATATCAGAAACCACCCTCCTCCAATTTTAAATAGGAGAACATCTGGAGATATCCATCTTCTTGTTATAGCCTTTTTGGCTGCCAAAATATAAATAGGTAAAGTCCGGTGCCAAGATGGTCGATTTGGGGAAGGGGGGGAATATAGCCAATAAGATCATCTCGACAGTTAACTCTATCCTCTCACCCAATCTGAGATCTCTTGTTGTAACATACACCAGTAGGGTGTCAAACGTTCAGAAAATATGACCAAGGTCAGCATGTGAACAAGTACAATTCCTTCAACATCTACCATAGGAGGAGGGGAGGTACTTAGTGAGGATTGCCGGGGAACGAAAAAACCTGACTCGACATTTCCAGGCAAATTCTAAGAATTACAGTCTTGTTTCGCTTCCGTGTGCCAAATCGTGCGTTTCCTCATGCTGCCTAGTGTATCTCAATGTTCTTTTTCTGGTATATACTCTGTACCTATGTTAAACCTATGTAAATACCTGTCCTGTAATGCCCCCTTCTAATTCCTCTAGGTCGCATCTGGAAACGAGTGGCCCCCCATTCAGTATGCCTGCCTGGTTAATCTCTTAAATAAATAAATAAAAAATTCACACCATATAATAGAATGAGTTATCCTGCAGGCCAATGGGAAAGCCTGCAACCAATCCTGTTCAGATATATCTATTTCAAGATCCCTACGCCAGCTCCCTAAAATAGAGTGCGATGAATCACCCATTCCCTTTCCCAAGGATCAGGTATAAATATCCCACCTGATGCCCCCATGAATGGACAGACATGGTTTCCTCAAAGTATTTCCAAAACATTGGGATAGGATCTGGCTGTTTAGTCATTACATCTCTCTGTCTCAGGAGGTAATTTTTGACCTGAGTGTATCTGTAAAGATCACTGTTAGATAAGCCATAAGTTGTTTGAAGAGTTTCAAATGGAACAATATCCTCCCAAGAAATGAACTGCCTGAAAAACTAGAGTCCCACCCTCCTCCATTTTGCAAAAGTATGGTCTGAAGAAGCGGGGAAAAACCTATCGTCCTCTGAAATTAATATAGAAAAAAAGAAAAATTCTCTAAAGCCCTGAAGCCTTTTCAACCTATACCAATGCTTTAAGATTTGGAAAGTAAAGGGTGTAAAATCCCTCACACAAAGAATTTTAGTTACTGAGGCAAGGGCTATCCTTACTATATCATTTATCGCAAATTCCAGGTCCTTCCAGGGCAATTCAAAAGTTGGAGCTGACCACAGGGACAATATTTTAAAGAAAGCTGCCAGAGAATAAAATTTTAGGTTAGGCAGGCTGGCTCCACCCTGTGAGAGCGGGTGCTGCAGCAAGGACAACCTAATCCAAGGCCTCTGGCCATGCCAGATGAAGTTGGAAATGATTTTATCCCACGATTTACAGTAAAAGGTGGAGGAAAAGGTAGGGATATTCTGAAATAAGTAAAGCAATTTAGGCAGAATGATCATACGAATGGACTATCTTTTGGAAGAAATTCAGAGGTAATTTGGACCAGGCAGATAAGTCCGACTGAATTTGTACCGACAGGAGTTCATAACTTAACTCCAAATTGCCTAAATTCCTGGGAATAGTAATGCCTAGATATTTAAACTGTGTTTGATGCCATTTTATTGGGTATTTATTTTTAAGAGATTGGGATGGGGTAAAATTTAAAGGGAGCAGGCCTCTTTTAGCTATATTTAGTTGAAATCCCGAAACCTCTGTAAAGTGTGCCAGTTTTTCTCACAGAGCCAGGAGAGAAGACTCTGGGGAGAGGACTGAGACCAGAATATCATCTGCGAATAGGGCTACCTTATGTTCTCTCTGACCTATGGGAACTCCCTCTACCTGGGTATTTCTCCAGATAGCCTCCGCCAAAGGCTCAATATAAAGAGCAAATAGAAGCGGGGATAAGGGACATCCCTGTCTCGTGCCCCTTTGTATAGTTATTGGTTGGGACAAGGATCCATTAATTCGAATACAGGCTTTAGGGTATGTATAAATATTTTTCAGTAAAGTAAGAAGAGAGTCCGGGAAAGAAAATTTGGAGAGGGTGGCCCATAAAAATGCCCACCTTATCGAATGCTTTATCGTCGTTCAGGCTTATTATGGAGGGTATCTTTCTGGCCTGAATGTATTCCATGATTAAGAAGAGTCGACAAAGGTTATCTGAGGTACTTCTCTGTTGTATAATGCTAGCTTGGTCTCATATTAACTGAAGAAGTACTGGTTCTAATTTTTTGGCCCATACGGCCACAAATATTTTGTAGTCCATATTTTAAAAAAATAGAGAATGGGCGATACGATGATGGGAGAGTGGGATCCTTGTCAGGTTTAAGTAAGGGGCAAGGACAGCATAGCTCCAGGAAGGAGGAGGGGCTTCCCCCTCTGCCACTGCACCACATGCCAGTAGAAAACTAGGGAGTAACTGGGGGAATTAAAGTTTTATACCATTCCAGGCCGAAACCATCTGGGCCGGGCATTTCAGGGATTTAATATGCTTGACCTGCTGAAGGATCTCTTCAGGTGTAATACGACATTCTAATTGGTTAATCTGGAAGTCAGATAATTTAGGTAAAGGAAGCCTATTTAAGAAATCTGATATCAGGGTATTTTGTTCCTAGGGTGGGTGGGGGGCTGCGTATAGCATGTCCCCAGTCTTACTGTCTGGTCTTAGGACAGCAGTGCCAGGACACCCATTGGTGAATGTATGCAGGTCATCTCTGGTCGAATTACTAAGTCCTATGTTAAGAATAAAACTGAAAATTATTTTGGAGACAACTCAGGGCCAGATATCTCGGCTGTGATATTATAAGAACAGGTTGTCAAGACGGTCCTTCGTGGCCATTTAATTCAGTACATTGCTGCCCTAAAATGCAAGACACTGCTATACCAGAAAAAACTGGAGAACACTCTTAGAAAAGACCCGTAAGCATTGGGATGCATACTGTTTACTCCAGACTGAACCTGCTCATGCACCAGTACCTTCAACAAAAGTATCAGAAGACCAGTGCCAGAGCTTCTCACCTGTTGGCTTGTCAGCTGAAGGGCCATAAGTGCTTAGCTACCACAGCAAAGGTCCTACATCCCCATTTGGGCACCAGATGTGTCAAACTGTATGAAGTATGGAACGCCTTTACGGCATTCTACCGAATGCTACATATCCCTGAGCAGGAGGCCTCACTGCAGGCCATTAACGCATATCTGCACTCCACGTCTTTCCCTACCCTGACCCAACAACAGCGGGATGGCCTACTAGTCCTGATCTTATCAGAGAAAATCGAGAAGGTTGTCAAGCACACTAAAACCATGAAGGCCCCAGGACCTGATGGATAGGGAGCCAAATGGCACCACTGACCAGTTTCTCCCAGCTCTCCTTTGGGTTTACAACAAAATCCTGCAAGGAGACCACCCCCTCCATTATTTTCGTATTCTTAAGGCAGACAAGAATCCCACCCACTGCAGCCCCTACAGACCATATACTGTGATAGGGTCATCAAGACTGAGCACTCAACCTGTCTGGCCCAGTCTGGGACCATCAGGATCACTGCTGCTGGCTCTTCTCCTGAACTTTATAAGCATGCTCTGTACGAGTGGAAATGGTGGGAAGACATCTAGGACTGTGACCCATGCTGGTAGCCTGCAACAAAACTTTTTGGGAGTGGTTTGTTCTTCCAGGAGGCAAAACAGATCTATTTCTGGAGTACCCCACCATCTTTGAAGACTCACATCAGCACTTGCTGGCTAAAGGTGCACTCGTGGTTTCCCTGACTGATTCTGCTTAGAGAGTCTGCCAGCACACTGTACTTGCCTGGCAGATGTACAGCAGAAATCTGTGTCTAGAGGGCCGGCCCAGTGGTGTGGAGGGCTGAGGCATCATACCTTACCTCCTGCCATATCGGCGACCCGTGTTTGTGGAAGTGTGCTGTGTCATGCCCCAGCAACGGGGAGAACAGGTGAGAAATGGTGGAAAAATGGACGATCGAGTCCACACACACACACACACACACACACACACACAGTATCCACACCAGTGGCTGGGCAGCCAGATCCTGTGGCCAGGACGACGAGTGGAAGATAAGATCCTGGAGCAGCCGGCTGACTGGGCTTGGGAGGGGGGAAAATCAATCAGATGGGGGCCGCCAGGGGAGGAGGAGAATAAAGTACAAATAAATAAAAGAAATGTACCCAGGGAGTAAGCTGTACCCCACACCATAATAGCTTCTGTGCAGTTTTGAGGATCTTGTTCCTCCCTGTTTATGTAGTACACTGTTGTGGAACTGTCAGTCTGAATTTGGACAGACGGACCCTGTAGCTGGGAAAAGGACTGCATTACAAGCAGCACTGCCCCAAGCGCAAAAGATTTATGCACTCCCGAGTCTCCTGTGGGCTCCAAATGCCACTTAATGCGAGATCCCCTAGGTGGATGCCTCGCCCTAAGAGTGAAGCACTGTTGTAAGAACACTTGTTGGAGACTGCTGGAGGAAAATAATTCTTTCTCTGTGGCTGCTTTCCTCCTTCCATGACTACAGTGCTTGCACAAAGGCATTTGTTACAGACACTAGCTAAGACTGTGATTCCAACCTTTGGGATCAGTGACCCCGTAAGTGGCACTGAAGGTCCCTCATCTGAAACCTGGTCCATGGCACCACAGCTGTGGCTGAAACCATGTGGTCTAGTAACTAAAGCAAATCCCTGGTTGGCCAACATTAAGGATTCTGCATTGGCAAACAAATCTGATACCCTTTCCCATGGAAAGAAGGTTCCCCTGCAAGGTATCCAGATCTGCACCTATGAAGTCCAGTTCCTGAACTGGTTCCATCTGAAACTTCTGATTTTTTTTTTTTTTTTTTAGAAATCCCAGATGCTCTAGGGTGCTCCATACCTGTTGTATATGTAGCACCTTGTCTCTCGCTCCATCTTCCGAGACCAGCCAATCGTCTTGGTGGGGAAAAAATTACCACACCTTGTCTCCTCAGGTGAGCTGCCACCATGACTAGCACTCTGAACACCCTTGGTGCTGAGGTGAAGCTGAAGGAAAAGGCTACAAACTGGTAATGGTATTTTCCCAGCCTGACCCGGACATATTTTCTGTAGTTTGACTGGACTGAAAATACAGGAGCAGACACCTTTCAGATCCAGTAGGATGGTATTACTGTGACCAGTGTGACCCTCTTGAAGCTTTCTTTTCAGATAGGTTTGTTCAGAAATCTGAGGTCTAAAGTGGGTCGCCACTCCCAATTTTTCTTGTGGGTCAGGAAGTATCCTGCAAACAGGTCCTTGCCCCACTGTGAGGTAGGGAACTCTTCTGTCTTTGCCTGCAGCAGTTTCTTTACTTCCAGTTCCACCAGAATTCATTCTGTTGGTGAAGTGAGCTGGAAAGTTTTTTGGTGTGTTTTTTTTTTTTTTCCATTTGTCTGCAGTTCTGGGAACTTTCTGAACTGCAGGGACTACCTGATCCACTACTTCCATGACCAACTTGTCTGTGGTAATTTCTACCCATTCCAGAAAGTTGTATGTCAGGCCCGTAATATCAACTGGCAACCTGGGTAGAACTATCTGGAGTTTTGTTTGGGCTGTGGCTTGGGGCTAGTGCTGTAACACCCTCCCATCTCTGCTTCTGTAGTAACCTCTTTAAGGCTGATACAAGTAGAAGTCGTGGGGTCTTGAATAGTACCTCCACCCATGCCTCCCTTTCATGACGTGAGTAGGAAGTGGAGGGCTTTCCTTTTCAGTGTTATTCTTAAAACTGGATTTGTATTCATCCACTTTTTTCATGAAATACAGAATTTCCCCTCAAAGGGAAACTGATAACTTTAGTCTGAATGTCCCGAGTAAGGATGGTAACAGTCAGGTAAATTTCCTCAGCGCCACTGCATAAGCCAAGATTCATGCGGCAGGGTCATTAGAGTCTATAGTCAGATAGAACTCTTATTAAATGAGTGGTTTATCCAACAGAAACTTTTCTTTGAAAAGGCAAGCTTTAAGTCTGGGCACACGCATCAGCGTTGATGTTCATGCACATGACCGGACTCAAAGCTTCCCTTCTCAAAGAAAAGTCTGTTTGATAAACCACCTGCTTGCTAGGCAAAACTTAAGAGTGGCAAGCTCAGTAAATCCCTTAGAAATGCATTTGCCACTAAACTACCCGACTTGGGGGAGAGAGACGAGTGCGGTCATGGACAAGCGCACTGGTGCTCTGGTGCCATATACACAGGTGGGCACACGGGATCAGCGAGCGGCGGGAAATTTTGTCAGGATAATTGAAATACATTATTTCACAAAAACAACATTATTCCAAATGTTATTGCAGTGGGGTGACCAGACTGTGGGTCCTGTTCTCTTTTAGGTCCATCTGTCATGGCAAACAGAGATAGACCTGTTAAGTTAATTGTTCAGTTCCCAGTCAGAAATTCATTAAATTAATAGTTTTCTTTCTCCACTGCAGGCCAGCAGGACTAGTTAAAGGAAAATCTGACTAGCCACATACAAAATGTACCAGTGCTAATTTCGACCCCTAATTAAAGTAGTTGTTACATTTTCATCCGAACGCAGTTAGGTTCCCTACAAATGGGAACCATACATCTTAAATGCCATAAACCACAAAATGTTAACTGTATGTGGCTTAGAGGTTTTTTTTTTTAAACTAAAATTTGTTCAGTTCCCTTCAGGCAGGTTCAGGCGGTTCCAGGAACCACGTTACATAGAGGCCTTCTCTGGTTTCTGAAACCGACTGGAAACCACAGAAACTACAAACATGAAATTAAAAATAAAACAACACCCTAAGTAATGCAGAGTATCGATAGCTAACGTAAACGAAGGTGAACTTTAACTGAAAAACAACACCAGCAAAATAAAAGACTGGTTTGACCAGAAGACTGGACACGACATCAGGGTGACTGCTCTCTTCAGAGAAATCTGATGTGTCCCCTGAATGCAGGGTTTGAACTTGTATTCTAAACTGGATAATTACCATAAAGTTATATTTCCAGGGCTTCACACACTGACATGATAAAGTTTTTTTGTTAGGCATCACTGATGGATGGATTTCTCTTGTCTGAAAGACAATTTTAAGCTAAACAAAGCAAATACAGTAAAATCCCAATTATCCGAACTGCCTGGGGGCACATCAGATAAGTTCAGATAATCGGGAATCCAGTTAATCAAGATTTATGCCCAACGTCATAAAAAAGTTGACAGCCGCTGGGAAGGTAAACAAGATTTAATGGTTAAAAATGGCACCGCTACAAAATACTGTATATGCTGTGCACAATAATCAATGAATACTGAAGATACTTTACATCAAGGCACATCATATCATAATACTATAACAACAAAATATACAGACTTAATTTTTAATTAAAAAATCTGACCCATTTCTGTTGCAGTCCCGAGAAGCGCTTCTTACTTGTACGGCTATGCAGATTTCTAAGCAGCATAAGCTTGACAGGGTCGCAGTCAGGCTGCGTTTCCATGTAGTGGAGAAAGTTTTCAAAGTGCTCCACAGCCTGTAAATGTGTTGGAACTGGAGTAGGCGGTCCCTCTTCTTCCTCGTCATCGTCAATTTTGGCTTGTCTGTCATCTCCATGGCTATACACCAGTTCGACTACTGACGCCTCAGTCAAACGTGTGTGTCCCTAGTCACTACTATCGCAGGCAATCCAGTTTTCCACATAAACTTCAGTCAGTCTTTCTCCTGGCAATGCAGCTGCCAAGTCATTTAGTTCCTGATCAGTACTGACCAATTCAGCATCGTTTCCTTCCATTTCCACACTACCTTCCATTCCCTCACTCGTTTCCACGGGAACCAAAATGTTAGACCTTGCCCAGGATTTCTGAATGGTCTCGGGTTGGACATGCTGCCAGGAATCAGCTGCCATGTAAATGACATCTTTTAAAGTTATTTTTTTAATTGCATTTGTTAAAGTGTTCTGTGCATTCTCCTCTGATACAACAGACTGCAGCAAGCGCTTTCTGTAGTTTCTCTCAAATACCTCTATTATGCCCTGGTTACATGGTTGAATTTTTGAGGTTGTCTTGGGTGAGAGAAAAAAACATTTTATGTGGCCGTGCCATGTCTTGACGGGTGGAATTTCAGGGTGTGCAGGAGAGTTGTCCAACAGTAGTAACGCTCTAATAGGAAGTCTCTGTGCACCCAGATGCCCCTTAACTTGTGGCACAAAGTGATTCCTGAACCAAGATTTAAACAGGTTCGAGTCCATCCAAGCATTTTTCTGAGCAGCATAATGACAGGGTAGACTGGCCAAGTTTACATGCTTAAAGTATCTAGGCTCTCGATTTTCTGATAAGGAGCAAAGGGAGCTTATGAGTGCCTGTAGCGTTTGTGCACCCCAGGATTGTAACTATCCTTTTGTTTTTTAAACCCTGGTACATCTTTCTTATCTCCATGTGCCATGGTTTTGTCAAGCAAGCACCTCCAGTACAGATATGTCTCAACTGCATTATAGATTTGCTCAGCAGAGATCCGGTCTGTAGCAATTAGAAACCTTATCTTCTCCAGGAAAGGGGCTATCCCATCGTCGGCCGCACTCGGTCTTTCTCCACGTAACTGGAGCTGCCCGATTCCATATTTTTTTTTTTTTTTTTTTTTTTAAACGGTAAAGCCACATTGCTGGCAGTGAACGGACCTCTGTTGCCCAGCCTCTCATGAAATTGAAGGGCCTTCTCCTTGAGAAGGGAACCTGAGATGGGTGTCCCCTTCTCCCTTTCCTAGTGAAACCATACATAAACAGCCCCATCTCTCTCCTCGTCTGTGCACACTTTCATGTTGCGGCGATCATCGGTGCCAGATGAAGTTTCCATTGTGGAGGCGAAATCATGAAGCTTTGACTTGGCAGCACTTATGACAAAAATCTATTTACTGACTCCAAAGCTAATACTATCGCTCATTCACCACTCTCAAGCTGGGACATTATTCGGAGCTTCTGTGAAACGGTAAGGACAATCTGTTTTCTTTTAGCAGTGAAGGGAGATGAGAGTAGAGGGAGAGGACGGTGAGGAAGACTGCTCGAGTTGCCATTGCTACAGACACAGCCACTGTGGGATACTGGAATGTGCGATTAGCAAGGTGCTTAAGTGCAAAGAGCAGCGAGTAGCTTAATCCACACTGCTATCAGCACCTTGTTAAGTCCACTTTGTTTGGCAAGCGACGGTAACTGTTCTGAATGTGTTGCGAGCCACCTCTGAAATCAAAGTTAATAGTGTTCAATACAAAAGTCAACTGGAGAGATGGGGAACACACTGGGAATCCGTTAAATAGGAATTTCCAGATAATGGGGGTTTGGATAATCAGGATTCTACTGTACTAAATTAAACATAGTGTGGAATACTGTATATTAATAGAATAAATGATTTTAATGACTGGCTGAGGAAATGGTGCAGGGAGAAGATGTTAATCTGTACTGAGGACTGGGAGGAGACCTGATCAAACAAATCACTCTTGTTACCAGACAGGCTACACCTCAGTAGGGAGGGTTTGAGGGTGCTCAGGGACAAACTTGGGGAATACATATCCACTACACTTAAACTACTTTGGGGGCAGTGGATGTGCAGGCCCGGACTCCGAAGAGTGGTCAGTGAACCTCCCAACCGTGATGGATGAGGTTTGGAGGGAGGAGGTGGAAGGGGCGAGAACACAGTTAGCAAAGGATGGAGGGGGTGAGGAACACACAACAAGGGTACATGGAGGGGTGCACACAGAGAGAATAAATGTGAACAGAAGAATAGAGGGAGGAGAAGGAAGGTCAGATTCTAGATGGAGGGTGGTGTCTCTGAATGTGCAAAGTCTTGGAAACAAGATGGACAACCTGCAGGCACTATTAGCAGACAGGAGGGTGGACAAAGCTGCAGTAACAGAGACTTGGGCAACATCACACCATGACTGGGACCTTGCGATCCCTGGATATAAACTATACAGGAGGGACAGGTGGCAGTTTATATCAGGGAGGGAATAACTTGCACTAGGGAGGAGTCGGATGAAGGGGAGATGGAGGCATTATGGGTTCAGTTAAGGTCCAATAAGGGGAGAAAGGTGAAGCTGGGGGTGGTTTACAGACCACCCAATCAGGATGAGGAGAGGGACAGGGAACTGAGCTCACAAATATTGGAAGCTGCAGGGAAAGGAGAGGTGGTAATTGTGGGGGACTTCAACCTATCCATGGTGGACTGGACCATACCCTCCACAACATGTGCTAGGAGTCAAGTGATCTTGGAGGACTGTAGAGTGGGTTCCTGACTCAGGGCATGACTGAACCAACAAGAGCTAAGGCAATTCTTGATCTGGAGCTCAAAAAAAATGGGGAGTATGTACAGGAAATAATGGTCAGAGAGCCACTGGGTGGAAGTGACCACTACACAGTGTGGTTCCAGTTGGATATGGGCAGGGAAAACATCTCGACTAAGACCAAAAGCTTGAATTTCAGGAGGGCGGAAAATGGGCAAAGTACTAAGGAGCCATCTGGTGGGAATCAGCGCAGATATGGGGGTGGACCAAAGGTGGTCCATCATTAAGGAAGGGATACTGGTTGCCACAGATGAGTAAGGTGAGGCTCATGTAACAGAACACAAGGGCCAAGGCGCCCAGCTGGTTCAGTTCTGGAGTTGCCCAGGCAGTAAGAGAAAAGAGACTGGCCTATAGAAAATTCAGTAATATCAAGAGAGAGGTGGATAGGGAAAATTAGCTAAGGTTGGCTAATGAGGCAAGTAAGGAAGTCTGGCGAGCAAAGGCACAGAAGGAGCTGCAGATAGCTGAAGGAATTAAGAAGGGGAAGAGAAAGCTTTCTTTCGCTATATAAGTGAGAAAAAGGACAAGAAGGAAAGGATTGTTAGGCTTAGGAAAGAGGTAGAGAGAGTGGAGGATAATGGGGGAAAAGAAGAAATACTAAATGAGTACTTCTGTTCCATCTTTACTAGGGAGAAGGACGAACCAGTGCCCTCTGGAGGGAAAAGAGGAGCAAGGGAGGAGGGGAACATAGATGTAGTGATAGAGGAGAATAGAGTGAGGGAGGGGCTGCTGGCATTGAAAGTAGACAAACCCCCAGGCCCGGACAGAGTACATCCAAGGGTACTAAAGGAACTGGCTGAGGAGCTGGCAGGGCCACTGACAGACCGATGTAATAGTTCACTAGAGTCAGGAGTGGTACCGCAGGACTGGATAACAGCACATGTAGGGCCTCTCCACAAAAGCGGTCCCAAGGTTGACCCAGGGAATTACAGACCAGTCAGTTTGACCTCCATTGTGGGCAAGCTCATGGAGACCATACTAAAGGAAAAGTTGGTGGAATATCTAGAGGACCATGGTCTCCGGGATGCGAAGCAGCATGGATTCATCGGGGAGATGGTGTCAAATGAATCTTAATGACTTCTCTGACTGCGTCACTAATACATTAGACAAGGACCAAGTGGTAGACATCCTCTATCTTGATTTCAACAAGGCTTCCGACTCTGTGCACCACAAAGACTGATAGGAAGTTGGTGGATCTTGGGGTTGGGGAAAAGATGGTCAGATGGGTGGAAAGCTAGCTGAGAGACAGAACCCAGAGGGTGGTTGTGGGGGGAAATTTATTCGCTACCAGAGAGGTAACAAGTGGGGTCTCGCAGGGCTCGGTGCTGGGGGCGGTGTTGTTCAATGTCTTCATCAATGACATTGGGGATGGCATTAAAGGCAAAATGTGCTTATTCGTGGATGACACCAAGCTCTGCGGGAGAGTGGACACAGCTGAAGGGATACAGGACCTAAAGGAAGATCTGGAAAAGCTGGAGACGTGGTCCAGGATCTGGCAGCTTGGCTTCAATGCCAAGAAGTGCAAAGTTATGCATAATGGAGAGAGCCAAGAATCCCAGGACAGAGTACTACCTGGGTGGAGTCAGAGTATCTGCATCAGAGGAGGAGAAGGACCTGGGAGTGATGATCACTAGTGACCTGAAGCACTCCACGCAGTGCAAGAAAGCAGCAGCAAAGGCAAACAAGATGCTGGGATGCATATCTGGGGGGGGGAGTAGAAGAGAGGAGGTTACAATACCCTTGTACAGGTCACTGGTAAGGCCACATCTAGAGTATGGAGTTCAGTACTGGTCTAACAAAGATGATAGCGGGTCAGCAGGGTAAGGCATACGAGGAGAGATTGAGAGCACTGAACATGTACTCCCCAGAAGACAGAAAAGGGAGAGGGAATATGATTGGGCCTTTCAAGTACTTGAAAGGGATAAATAAGGTTGAGAAGGAAAATCTCTTTAAGCTGAGTGGCAACCATAATACGAGGGGGCACAGTCTAAAGCTGGAGGGTGGGAGGTTTAGGAGGGAGGTCAAGAAGCACTTCTTCACAGAGAGGGTGGTGGACACTTGGAATGCGCTGGCAGAAGAGATCATCTCGAAGAGAGTGGGCAGCTTTAAAACTCATTGAGTCCTGGTGGCCATTTTGGTCAGGTTCTGTAATGGATGGTTCCGACGTCATATGGCATCTACTTGACCCAGTGAGTTAAGAGAGGCTGGGACAAACATGGAGGAAGGCAAGGATCATAGGTAGGGAGTATGGGAGGAGTTGGCAGGGAGGACAGGGACATTAGCTCAGGCTGTGGACCCTGCAATATAAGCAGACTTGATAGACCAAATGGCTTTCTTCTGCTGGCTTCTTCATATTTTCGTAACAATACATTATAGGTTGCACTGAAACACCACATCTATTGCCACACAAGTGGTAAGACCTTTGCAGCTAGAGTTATCTGTCTTACCCTCATGTATCTCCTCCTCTTCCTCTTGCAACATGAGGTCAGGGTTGCACTCCTGATCAGACAAGAGGCACTGACACCCTGCGGTGAACAGGACACATTGACATGTGGGTGTCTATGGGGAACTGGACTGGAGGGCCCCATTGCTGCAGCACTTTGAGGCACAAGGTGCTGCATTATCTCCACGTCGACAGTAGCCTGCACTGCAGCAGCAACTTGCAATGTGGGAGGTTGGATCCCAGACAAAGGGAGCATTCCACGTGCGTTGATGGGGCTGGCAGGAGGCCCGGCATCAACAAGCCATCAACAGTCATGGGAGGTTCAGCTTGAAATGTTGATGGGGGTGTCAGCAGCCCAATGTCGATGGGCCCACGCCAGCCGCAGATGGTCCTGTGGAAGTCACTGCCAAAGCCAACCCTGTAGGAGCAAGGGAGGGGGGAAGGGGAGACATTGTTGCCGAAGTGGACAGTGCTATACTTGGCACCCTGTGGAACAGCGACTGAGAGCACACCAGGGAGGATTTATCCTTACTCCACTTCTTCTCCCAGAGCTTGAGTTTACTTGAAGACTTATTCTTGGCCTTGGAGGAGTGGGAGCCTAAGGACAGGATGGGCAACGTGGAGGAGCTTCACCCTTGGAGCTCCCTTTCCATTTTAGCTATCTTCTGGGTGAGCAGGAACGGTTCTAGGGCCTTCTGGTGGTGTCACCAGGTAGCTTGATTGAAGGCTTGGCAGATCCTGCAGGCCAAGACGTTATGGGCCTCCCGAGACAGCAAACACAGGCGTCGTGGGACTAGATTTCTCTACCGCATTCACAATAATAAAAGAGTTTAGCGGGATCTTTCACCGACATACACAACGGCAATCACTTTAAAATTAAAGTGATAACTTACTTGGGTGAGAAAAATAACTTAGGAAAAATAACGAGTATGGTCGACAGTGAAAAAAGAATGAGGAGGGCATGGGGCCACTCACGTTTATATGCGAAAGATGTCGACATACAATGTCACTGTGGGTGGCCCCTAGCAGACTGCTAGCAAGAGAGTTTCCGTGTGGTCCGGGCGCCCAATGGCTATAGTTCCACAGATGTGGCCTGATGAAAGAGATATCACTGAAGATGATCCAGGGTTCCTTTTACAGGTGTGACCCAGGTGCCAAAGAAACCAGATAGTGAATACAAGACAGAATAAAATGTAGACAATATATAGTACAGCACAGAAGGGATACAGTGTATACATAATGTAGGTTGGGGTACCGTGGTTGCAGTGGATCACACACAGGTTACAGTGTACAATAAGGTTGCAAGGCAGTGTACCATGGCAACTGACAGGCTGAGTGCTGCAGCACTGATCAAAGAATGTCCAGGAAACCCAGAAGAAAAAATTGCTCATGGTGTTTCTTCTACCAGCCCCAGCCCAGCACTCAAATGTTTTGTGATGTTTAACTAGGTAAAGTGCGGAGGTGCACCCCACTGACGTCTATAGGACCTATTCTGAAAACGGCTTTATGTACTGTATGTTTAAGCAACCTTTGATAAAAATAAAAGCCCACACTTTAATAAGGCACCTATTATTTAAAAGGTGTATACTTCTTTAATAAGTTCTCAGCCTCAGCATGAAGGTTTAACAGTAAACTTATTCCACAATTACACGCGAGTATGTTTTGTTCTACGTATTTAAAAAAGATTTAAAAAATTAAGAAGCGCACTTTCAAAGTGGAATACCTTAGTCTGAGGGACTACAAGTGTACCAGATAATCCAGCACCACAATTAGGTCTGCCTCTAGTAGTAGAAACATAGAATTTGTTGTGAGGAAAAAGACCACTTTGTCCACTCCATCTACCCAGATGGTCCCTGCCTAGTACACGTCCGCAGACCCTAACTGGTCTCTGGCAATCCTCTTTTCTCCTTACCTATTTACTAATATCCTCCTACATCTATCCAATATATCCTTGAAGCCCCTTACTGTTTTTGATTCTGCCACTTCCGCTGGCAGTCTGTTCCTGGCGTCAATCATTCTTTCAGTGTAGTAGTACTTCCTCACATCTCTCAAACTTTCCCCCCATCCAGCTTCATCACATGCCCTCTGGTCCTGGTGCTTTTTCTCATTTGAAAGAGTCTCCCATGCTGTACTTTGTTCACTCCTGTGAGGCACGTGTAAGTCTCTACCATGTCCCGCATCAGTCTCCTCACTTCTAGGGTGTACATGTGATTCCATTAGTCTATCACATGTTGAAATCTCAGTTTCACCTCGTAGCAAGACTTTATGTGAGAAGTAGCAAATGGCAAATCTTTTCCACTTGGGAGGAATACATTCTCCTTCTGGATGGTTTCCTGGACACCTTTAACACTTTCAATTTTTGAATGTGAAGGTTAACACAGAATACTCTAGTTCAAGAACCAAGCCTTCAGGCACACTGTTCTGAGATCTGAATGAGTCACCCTTCCCTGTGACAGAGTCAGAAGACTGTGCCTCAGGGACAAAGTGTTAGGAGTTCCATTCAACACTATCAATAGGAGGGAGTAACTTGTCTGTCTGGTCCTCCCAGAATCACAGAGGCTCACTACCTTCTCAGTTTCACCAGCTAGATCTTAATTAGCAGGAATGGAGAAAAAGCACAGAGGGACTTTCCTCTCCAAGACAGGGACAGTGCATCCCCAGATACTGTCCCTCCACAGGGTGGTCTGCAACAGAACATGGGAAATGTTCTGCTTTCAGTATCAACAAAAGGAGCTCCACTCACTCTTATGCCAAGGTAATATTAAATCCAGCAAACTTAAAACCGCCACCAAGACCAAACACTGAAATCTTACCTTTTCCTTTATTCAGTGTAGTGCAAAAGCATTCAAACACACTCCAGACTGAAGCAATACAAAGGGTGAATTAACAGCACCACGAACTGTCCCCACCAATTTCATGTATTTGCACCTCTTCAGGGAGCCTTCCCATGAAGCAAACATTAATTTCTGGAACCTACCCATCTCCTAAAAACAGAGTTCAGCACCTGATGATCCCATGACCATCCATGATTTCCCTTACCCCATCGGCTCAGAGAATCCACCAGTACATTGTCTTTGTCTGGCAGATGTACTGCAGTTATAGTCACCTCTAAGAAATGTGCTTGGTACCTCATCCTCATTACCTCTGTATAGTTTTGTGGATCTATACCTCCTTGCTTGTTGTTTCAGTACAGTATTGTTGCACTGTCTGTCTTTATCTGGATCACTTGTCCTTGCAACAAGAAGGAAAAGAGACTGCACAGGTGTGGCCGGCCCGTTGGTGCAACGGTTGGATTTCCACTTGCGGCGCTGACGACCCGAGTTCCGGAACAGACCCGAGTCGGAGGGCCGGCCGGGGGGAGAAGAAGAGAGAAACCCATGAGCGGCTCTCCTTCTCTGGGGGAGGGTGGGGAAGTGTCCGGCGCAATGAGGACCCCTGGTGGAGGCCAGGAGTCACTCAAGCTACTGGCGCTCATCTACAGGGAGGCGGGGCGGACGTTGGCATCATTGCACATCCCCGCCTCCAAGAAAACCAGTAAAAAAGAATAGTCAGGCGGGTCCACTGTCTAAGTGAAGAGTCCTCCCTGGGGCTTGATTAGCTGACATGCATCCTGACTGGATACTGGATTCAGCAGCACGAATGGGGGACCCGATGCCGCGGCCCTGCCCTCTGGGAGGGGTAAGCCAGGGATGACTGGGGATGAGCGGCAGTAGATGGCAGTGGAAGTCCCAAGGGCCGTGACCAGGGCTGATGGCAGACAAGTGGACCCACTAGGATAAACTAAAATTAAAAAAAAATTAAAAAAGAGAGAGAGAGACTGCACAGGAGCACGCGGGTAGCTCTAACAGACTGATGTGCTCCATGTGTTCCTGTGAGTCCTGGACACCACTAAATGTCCTGTCCTCCACATGGCCTCCCCACTCCATAGCAAGGCATGTGTTATAAGGACTCTTGTGGGAGAAGTTTGAAGGAAGGGAATATCCTCCCTGGGACTGCTCATGCCTTTCCATCACGCCAATGCCTGCACCAAACTGTAAGCAACTTGTACCAGTTGTTCCAGTGGCGCAGTTCTATGATGCCAGCACCTTCTTAGGTGGTACTGGACATCCCTCATTTGTAGCCAAGCTTATGGAACCACAGGAGTGATGGAAGCCATGTGGCTTAAAAGCTGAAGGAACCGGCTCTGTGGAACTGAATGATAGGGGATCACTCGACACGATGGCGACCGGGGTTCAGAGCCCAAGCCCAGACGCAGGAGGGGAGACCAGCAGGGAGGGGGAGCAGTGCTGGATCGCTCTACTTGCGGCTCCTAGAGGTGGCCAGAGGAGAAAGGAGTTGTAGGTAGCATGGACCACCTCACATTGCCGAATGTCCCTGCCCCCAGGATGCCGCTGCAGCTTTACGAATGTGGGAGGTGGGAAGACCAAGAAAAGCGGAAACTGCCTGCCCAGCTGCCTCATTCCCTCGCGACACATAGCCACTCGCACCACCCCCTGATCTTCCTAGCCCCCCCTGCCTTCCTAGGCATGGATAGCTGTAAGGGTGTGCTCCACACTCTGAGCACATTTGCTTACATTAGGAGCACATTTTCAGATCTAAATTTAGTGCCACTGTGCTCTTGCAATGAACTAGGAGCAAGATCCACATAGCATTATTGCACATTGTACTGGGACTGCACTCAACATTCAAGAATGATTTGCTCCACCTTATTTTTGTTTTGTATAATGCTTTCAGCCCATCCATATGGACGATCTTCACATCTGTCCTCTAGGTTTTTCCTTAAAGAGCAACTATCATGCTGTTTGAAAGCACAAAGATCCTTACCTGCCCCAAATCCAAATCATGTAGTAATTTATTTTTTAGGTACCCGATTTCTGATTTAGGAAGGGAAGGGATCATATTTTTGCTCAGAGGAGCCCTACGGCACTGATCCCTTCCACTTCCTTGTAGCTCTGCAGAATGCACTCCGCCCCCACCCCACGCTACAACGTTTTTTGACATCAGTATACATGAAGAGCGCAGGGGTGCCCGCACGCCTATAGACATGAATGGGGGCTATTTAAAGTAAAATTTTGGTACTTTAGATGCCCATTCGGAATAAATCATGGCCACACTTAACTAACAACATACTAACATACTAAAATACCAGCAAAATAGGCCTAATGGTCTTTCGTGTCTGCTTGTTTGGTCAGCCCCCCACCCTGGGAGCCGACCTTGCTGCCCCCCTCTCCCTCTCTGGCTTCTCCCTTCCCAGTGCCGGATATTCTCATTGCACTGGTTTTTGCTTACAGAACTCTTCCCCTGTACCTGTCCCACCCCCTCTTGAACTCCTCCACCAGCTCCCTGGGCAGAGCATTCCATAGCTTCACCACCCTCTCAGTGAAGCAGCACCTCCTTTCCCCGATCTCCCCCTTCAGCTTCCACCTGTGCCCTCTAGTTGCCCCCCGCTCTCTTTCGGAGTGCCCTGGCTGCTCCTCCCTATTTACCCCTTCATGTGCCTGAAGACCTCTATCATGTCCCCCAGTCCCTTCTCTCTTCCAATGTGTACATATTTAGTTCTTCGAGCCTCTCCCCATAGATCCTATCCCCCAAGCCCCAAATCATTTTGGCTGACCTCCTCTGGACCCTCTCCAGGAGTTCAATGTCCCTCTTTAAAGGTGGCCTCCAAAACTGCAAGAAATACAAGAGGTGCAGCCTCACCAAGCAGTTATACAGTGGGAGTATCACTTCCCTCCTTCTGGAGGTGATCCCCCTAGCATTGCATCCAAGCATCCTGTTGGCCTTTGCCGCTGCCATCCTACAAGTCTCTGAGTTGTTCATCTTGACATCCACCACCACCCCCAGGTCCCTCTCAGCCATCGAGACTTGTAGCATCCCACCCCCAAGGGTGTACACTTGGCCCGGGTTTCTGGCTCCCAGGTGCAGTACCTTGCATTTCCCTGCATTGAACCTCAGCTTCCACTTTCTAGACCACCTTTCCAGAGCCTCCAGGTCCCCCTGTAGGGCCACCGTCCCCTCCTCCCCATCCACCACCGCCCCCAGTTTTGAGTCATCTGCAAAGAGACTCACCTCACTCCTGATACCCTTCCTTATGTCACAGACGTAGGCACTGAACAGGAGGGGGACAAGGACCAATCGTTGAGGGACTCCAATAATGACCCTCCTTGGGGATGAGACTATCCCGCCAACCACGACCCTCTGGGTCCGGTTCTGGAGCCAATTGCCTATCCATCTGATCATCTGGTTCCCCATCCCCATTTCTCCTAGATTATCCAGCAGGCCTCCCAAGAGGAGCAGTCTCAAACGCCTTGCTGAAGTCAAGAAAGAGGACGTCCACTGGTCTGCCCAGGTCCAAGGCACTCGTCACCCAGTCATAGAACTCCACAAGGTTTGTCCGACACGATTTCCCCAGGATGAATCCATGATGTCTATCGTCCGGCACCCAAATTTCCAGGTCCCCCCCTAGCCTCTCCTTGACAATGCCCTCCATCACATTGCCCACCACCGATGTCAGGCTGACTGGCCTGTACAGTACTGAAATTTAACTTTAAATAGCAGCCCCCGATCATGGCTATAGGCAGCTGCCCTTGCGCTCTTCATATACTGATGTCACAAAACGTGGTAGCATGGGGGCGGATCAAGGTTGGAGTGCATCCTGCAGAGCTACAAGAAGTGGAAAGCGCCGCGGGGTTCCTCAGAGCAAAAATACGATCCTTTCCCTTCCTAAATTGGGGCACCTAAAAAAGAAATTACTACATAGTTTGGATTTGGGGGCAGGTAAGGGTTCTTTGTGCTTCCTGGGAGACAACGTAATGCTGCTTTACATTGTGTTTGCCGGTGCAGGTGTGGCAAGGGTCATTTTTTTGTCAACTCCCTTAAAAGAGCAGGATTCTGCTTTGCTGGAAGACGGAGGTATAGGTTCTGCTGGAGTAACAGGTCTGCAGATGTCAGTAGGGTGAAAGCTGACTGAGGCAGGCACTGCATACCTGGTGCCAGAAAATGAAGATGTTAGTAATAGTCAAGACAAATATCTGCCTGTGAGGGATGGATTTAAAAAAAAAAGTCAGTACATTTTGGGATTTGTTTGAGAAGGGCAGTTTGTGTGGCAAAGCAACTTTTTAGATTTAGCTGTGTCTGTTGTGAAAGTGACAGAGAAGGAAACTGAAAAATATGTACTGTAAAATCTTTTGAGTTTCTTGTCCTTTGTTCATTTAACATCATGACTGACCGTTAGCTGCACTGCTGCTACTCAATGTATTTGGGAAGGGAGGATTGTCATCTTGAGGCGAGGATAATGGTACTGGTGGGGGGTTGGTTCGGTGGTGGTGTAATGCAGGTGAGCTATCTTGGGGTGGGCCTCTTTCTTCAGACTTGTGGGTCTGTCGCACATGGGATGAGGACAGTCGATTTGGTGGGTCACTGCCAGGTGCAACAGAGGTGTACTGAGTTTCAGTAGTTAACCATCAGAAAACAACTGCCATCAAAAGCCTGGGATGTCTTTGTGCATACCAAGTCTCTCTGACTGGGACTTTAAGCATGAAAACCAGCTCCTTCTGACCTCCGTATCTGTATTGGTGGCTGTTTGGATAATAGGGATTGGAAATTCAGGCAGGAGCAGAGAAGTGATGACTGGACTGGAGTGGAGTGGTTAGACCAGGCCCATACATGTAAGCCATCCACAATGGGAGACTGGAAGTCAGGCGGTGAAACGGACACTGACCCACTGGCCAGATGCTATCAGGTTTTGTACTGGACTAGTATAATGTTCCTTTAGCTAGCTCTATTGGCTTGTATAGGAGAACAGAACATTTTGATAAGTACACAATTTGCCCAGTGGAAAACACTATGTGCCTGGTGGATTTTCACAATCACCAGCCTGGCTGGTTAGTAGCTGTAAAACTTCATTTTAATCCCTTGGTGCACAACTGTAGAAAAGTTGGTCTGCTTCATCATGGGCAACAATTCATCCATACTTGGCCGTGGCAGAAAGCATAGAAAATATGGCCAGCTCCAGGTGGCATTATGTAAAGAAACTAATCAACTTTTAAATGCTATTTAATAAAATTACTAATAGATCATTCAGAACCTGAAGTACTATCAATTTATTACCAAAACATTGACGATTAAATTAAAAAAGTGATATGAATCATGCCCATGATCTAAAGGAGCACGCATTTCATGGTGTAAGTTTACTCAAGTGTGTTCTGTTTCAAAGGAGCACACAGCAGTAAATCCTTTACACTACTCCTGTCCCAACCTGCCTAAGAATCACCCAATTCTAAGAGAAAACAACAATCATTAAACAGAAAAGGCCAATCTTCCAGAGACATCTGTCTATGCTTGTTATCCACTCAGTGGTACACCAGAAACCGAGTAACTGCTGCATTCAGAACATTCATGTCCCCAATGTTCTATGCCAATGACCAGCTTTTGAGCTGTACCACTGCCCATATTAATTACTCCCTACTGACAATGTGGAGCGATATCGAAAAGGAGAAAGGCAGACAGTAGGCAGAATTAGAGAGAATAGTTTGTATTCTGAAGCTGTGATAGATGGCGGAGAGGCATGCCCCAAAAAGCCCTTTGACAGCTAACTAATACCAACGTCTGCATGCTTCAAGTGAACATAAAAATGAAGTACTACTACAGTTATGAGGTTTACTTTTTTGTGCTTCTTTACTAACCATCAAAAAACACCTTCCTAACCCGCATAACAGGAAAATCTTTATAGCTTACCCTGCCCAGATAAAATGTCCTGTATATACTCACCTGTAAGTTGACCCCCTTTCCTTTGTCAATTTTACCAGAATGATGGATATTATGTTGCTGCCAATCTTGTTTTGTGACCCTCAGGCAGAGAATCTGCCTCGGTGGCCAGAACTGGACACAAATTCAGGTTACACAGTTACACACACAAAAAAAAAAAAAAAAATTTGTTTACCATAGTAAATCCCCACAGATAGGCTGACCTCGCACAAAGGCTAACACCCCCTCTGGGGGCCTATCTGTAGCACCAAAAACTAGACTTGCACGGGAGCTACTGTAAATCCCTCAGTTTTTTTTTTTTTTTTTTTAGGCCTTCTGCTGAGAGAGAGAGAGAGAGAGAGAGTGTGTGTGAGTGTGGGGGAAGAAACATTCTGGCAGTAATGTGTATTGCTTCTGTGTACAATTTTCACATTTACAGGAGAGCAGATTTGTCTACTTGAGCAGCTAGTACACAACAATGCAGTGATGGCATCTTACCATATCTTTTCTTTCCATAAATCATTCCAGCCAGTAAAGCAGAGTATCTTGTAAACTGCAAGAGAGAGAGAAAGCCAGTTAGTTATGAACAACTTGAAACACACAGGTCTTCCACAGAAACCAGAATCAATTTACAGTTTACAAAAGGATACCCAAACCCATTATTTTGGTATTCTTGGTGTTCTAAAATGTACCCACGGACCACAGTACAGCATAAGCTCGAGTTGATTTCATTAGTACCTGAAAATCCATTTCCCTGGTTTCATGGCACTTGAAAATGTAAACAAAAACACATGGCTCCACTTAACATGTGGCTGTTATTTGATGAAAGTGGCACTGAATATCATACCAGAAAACATCAATGGATCAAGACCTCTTCCCATCTATCGTTAAGTGCCTCTGACACCGTGTTTGTATTGACTGAAAGATGCCCTGTTTGGCAATGGCATCATATTTCAATATGCCATTCGAGTATTAGACATTGTAATACACCTGCTGGGTATCAAGAAACGATGGAAATTGACAAACTGGGCAAATTTTAATCAATCCAAACACTGCCTGTACCACAGGCAAAGAGAGACTGGGAGCAGTGAATAGTCTTGTTGAATTCATTATTGTGTTATGATAACTCCATGATGCTTTCAAAGGAGAAGACTGCGCATTTGTTAACATTTTTTCAAATACTATGAAACCAGGCAAAACGCACTGTAGCACGTCAGGTACTTCGGAAACAGCTCAACAGAGATTAGGCTATACCCCATAGTCATTAATGTGCCATTTTATAGTACAGACTGCCCAAAAACAAATGTAGGTGTTTAACTGGAAATTGCATCTTATTTCTTTTAACAAAAAAATGGAACAATAAAGTATTGAGATTAGAATACAACCCCTTGGCTTAATCCTTTAACTGCACTGTTTTAAAGCGCACCCTTCCTGGTATATTAAACGAAAGTCCCTAAGGACCCTTTGTCTGCCCAGGAGTCCAAGGATAGTAAATTTTTTTTTTTTTTTAAATCTAAGGTTTTAGGGAGGAAGGATCATATTTTGGCTTTGTGGAGCCGAATCTAAGCCAGTCCACTTCTAGATTTGGAGATGTGTCCATATAAAAATGTGGGTAGTTGTGAGGGTGCGCTCCATAAGGATGCATGGTAGGGTTTTGTTTTTAAACTACAGAACTTGTTTGAACAGAGTGCCAATTCCAAAAAGTCAAGGCCAACTTCTTTGCTAACATGGTTCACGTTAATTGAGCCAACATGACCTTGACTTGTTGAAATCTGTACTCTAAAGTAGTCAAAAAATGTAGTTAAAACAACCACCCTTGCGCTCTCCAAATTCTTATATCCCATAATGCGCTTTCACGATGAGCGTCTAGGAATCAGGAAGTAGAAGGGATTATGGCTCTTGGCTCCACAAAGCCAAAATACAATCTGTGCACTCCTGAAAATCATAACCCACCCCCCCCCCATCATAATTTTTTTTTTTTACCATCATCTGTGGACCGGGGGGGTGGTACTATGTGACACACCATGAAAGGTGGAACAATAAAGAACTGAGGTTGAGATTACAGTACATGCCCTTGGATTGATCATTTAACTGCACTGCCTTAAAGAGCACCTTTCCTGGTGTAACCCCCCTACAAATGGGGGTTCCCAAAAGTCTTCCCTGGGTGTGCCTAAATGCCCACTGTCAGGCTGGTGTCCTGTGTCCTAATCGTTTAAAAGCTATTGCCTGTGAGGTCCTTTACAGCCTCTGTGCCCTGTCACTTTAAGAGCTGCCTATATTGCACTGTATAGTTAATCTGGGTGGGGGCTGAGTGTTTCTATGCTCGAGTCCCACCTGGGCAACCAGATAATTGCTCCATTCTGCCATCGCTAACTGCACAGAGGGAGCTCTGTAGCTGTACTTGTTTGCTGATTACCTGTTATAATAGTAATGATATTGAAGTTTATCTAACCTGCCTTCTTTGCGGCATGGACAGTTCTGCAAATCACCATCATCTTGGTTCTGGACTGCCTAGTTTGAACCAATCAGTACCTTCCGGGGCCCTACAATGAAGCCTGCCCCAGGGGTCTTGTGGGATTGAATTTCTGTAGGAATTGTAGTTTTTCCACTTTGGCAACTAACTGGACCTGGAGGGGGAGCCCTTGTTGTGACAGACAGATGAATCAACAAAGCGAACCTTTATGATCTCTGGGAAAGTCCCCAGATGCCTGCAGCAGTGAGTTGGAGCTGGAGGAGTGAGCAGTTCATGCTGGTCGAGCTGCTGCCCACAGGGTAGCATGGGGAACGCCGAGTCCAGCCTGCCTGTCTTCGGCTCTCCCACATGGAAAGATTAGAGAAGCCTTAGTTCGGACCACGTCTCAGAGCCATTCCATTGTACCCCGCTTAATGGGTACAGCGAGTTAGAGTTAAGTCTGAGTTTGGAGTTGAGAGAGTGAACAACTCGAGACATTCGAGCAGCTGTTCCTGCGCAGTCATGCAGGAAACTGGTGGAAGGGCCAAGTTTGGTGGGTCTGCCTGCTGTCTCTCGAAAGGGATCTTTAGAGAGTGTTTAAATAACTGGACTTTATCTGAACCAACTGTGACAAAAGCCACAGAACTGTGACTGTACCATTGCCTGAAGACAGAAGATTTGCTGTATGCGATCGGCCTGTCAGGATGTTTGAAATCACCACACAGAGCACAGTTTGCACAGAGACTCTGATTGCGACCGGACTGTTATCCGAACTGTGGTATTTACTTTGCTTTACTGTAAGTGTGCTGAATGGTGTTAGTGGGTCACAATTTGGTTCCCCACTGCCTGCTTGTGTCACGCTTGCTGGAAGCTGTATCCAGCACCTACCGGACTGAATCCGCATTCATCCCCAATTGGTCTGGGCCCTGGCACCTTGGCCCAGCCAGCTACTCCAGGCGCAGAGATCACCATCGACAAGCGACTTGCCCAGGGATCAGCCCACTGCTCAACCATCTCGGACAGGAACGACACCTCAGTGATTCGTGTGGGCCCTGCTTCTCCTGGCATACCAGCTTGTCAACCTGCAGTCTCCATTTCGTCCCTCCTGTGTCTCATATTGGGTAGTGTGAGTAAACCCCAGGGTAGCTCCCTGCATCATCAGCTAAAACAAAAGTGCTGTCGTCTGATTCAATTGTTGCTTTCTTGTCACAAACTGAGCGGTTGTGCATGCTCCTCCTTTTCATCACAGGGCCCCGACCAGCTGCAATGCCGGCCTGCCCCGGTCAACGCGTCAGGCTAGCCCACCTTTTTTCCAACTGGGTACCCAGAGTGTGCGATTGTGATGGGAATCTAAAGTGCATGCATGATTGCCTGATTGAATCAGCATTTAAACCAATCAACCTGATTACGTCCCTCCCTTGTTCATTCCCTGAATAAATCAGATCCTATTCTTTTTGCATTTAACCTGACTGTGGTTCCATTTTGTACCAGAAGCACTGTACTGCTGTTACCTATTGTGTCTAACCTTATTTTACAGGGGTCTCCAGGGCAGAACAGGCGGAACCAGCCCTGGTGGTAAGTGCAAACAGATTGGGGAATTGTATGCTGATTAGGGGTTATTGTAACCGTGCCTGCTGTACATTGCTTAGGCCACTAGAGGGGAAAGGGGGGGGTTACAGTGTCCCGGAGGGCTGTACCCAGGTCAGCTATGCTACTACCAACCCTGTCCTCCAGGTGGAGGCACCCGTTTTCAGTACCCAGGCCCCTTAACCTGCAACCAGCCACGCAGGCAGGGGTAGTAGCCATTGGGATAGCGCCACCTAGGAGTTACACTGGTATATCAGTCAGAAGTCACCAAGGACCGTTACCTGCCATGGTGTCCAAGGTTGGTAAAAAATTATTTTTTGGATTATAGAGTTTTTGGGAGGGAGGGGATCGTATTTTGACTCTGTGGAGCCGAAAGCCCAATCCCTTCCACTTCCCAATTTGGAGACCCACCCCCACCCCAATGAGTATGTCAAATCAGAATATAGACAGCACGAGGGCACGCTCCATAGGAATGGATAGGTCCATTTTCTTTTATTTTTTTTGAATACTTTAGAGTGCAGATACCAACAAATCAAAATTACTGCTCAACCAACATGGGCTACATAAATACTGAGAGACCAGAGAATTAGGCTTGGGTGATGGACACGGCCTACTTAGACTTCAGTAAGGCCTTCAAACACCATACTACACAGGAGGCTTATAAGGAACGTGAGCAGTTCTGTGGTGGGACCCATGGTGGTAAACTGGTTACAGAACTGGCTGATGGACAGGTGACAGAGAGTGGTAGTAAATGGCATTCATTCTAGAAAGAAACGTGACCAACGGGGTACCTCAGGGCTCATTACTGGGACCAGTCTTTTTTGAATGTCTTTATAAGTGACGCTGCAGAACAGCTGGAAAGGCACGTATGCCTCTTTGCAGAGGACAACAAAAACTGCAATTGGGTAGACCGTCCCAAGTGGATGAAAAGAATGAGCAGAGATCTGAGAAAACTCAAGTAGTCCAGGGTATGGCAGCTGGGTTTTAATGTTAAAAAAAGTGCAAAGTTGTGCACCTAGGACACAGAGGTGGTGTACAAAATGGGGGAAGAGGTACTGACGGTCACGTAACAGGAAAGAGACCTTGGGGAGATCCTGTCTGATGACCTCGAGGCAGTGCGACAAGGCAATAGGGAGGTCCAGTAGGATGCAGGGATGCTTAGGGAGAGGAATCACCACCAGGAGGAGAGAGGGGGTGTTACCACTGTATCATTCATTGGTGAGACCCACCTGGATAATCTGTCCAGTTCTGGAGACATCTCAGGAAGGACATAGATAGGTACAGGCTGTCCAGGGAGAGCAACTAAAATGGTTCAGAGACTGCATCATAGGCCCTATGAGAGACAGCGAGATCTCAATATGTACACCAAGGAAGGGGGACATGATATAGACCTATAAGTACCTCAAGGAGTAAATAAGGTACGGAAGGGGATATTTTAATAGAAGGTGTACGAGAACAGGAGTGCATGCAATAAAGCAGGAAGAGGGGAATTTAGGAGGGATGTGAGGAAATTCTGCTTCACTGAAAGACTGGTGGACACTGTGCTGGGGGAAAAACCATTGGTTGGTTTTAACCATGTGTGGGGTAGGCATAATCTTGTTGGGAAAGCAGGGAGATGGGGTAGCCAGAGATGGTGGGGTCTGCAGTGACAGTATAGGCAAGGACAAAATGGTCAGACTGGGTGGGCCAAGTAGTCATTATCTACCAATAAATTCTGGTTCTATAACGTGCCAGCATGTGGGAGTGTCTCCCAATCGCAAAGTGGAGCCAAAATAGGATCCCTTCACTCCCAAAAGATTTTTAATTATTTTTTTTGGGGGGTGATTTTTGTGCCAGAGCACAAAAGATGCACCTTAACCTCTGACTGTCGACACAGAAAATGTTTAACTTTTATTTAGCATTATCACACGCTTTGCTATATGTAGTACAGTTTAAAGGATACGTCTATGGTTCAAATGATGCCCCGCTGAATACTGCCAGTTTCATTAAATTTTTTTTTGTTAAAATGGATTGGGACATCCTGATTGGTCAGAAAGAGTGTGGTACAGTAATAGGAACTGCACAGTTTTACACTTCCTCTGGACACCATAACATAACGAACCCTGCTAGTAACAATGCCTTCTGGAATCCAAAAAATAAAATTCTGGCAGCCATCCTTGGAATGCAAAGGAAAATTACCACCACATACTTTCCATCACAAATCATAAATAATTACACATATTATAAAAAGGATCCGCCCAATCCCATACACAAAACATATTAAACATTTAAACATACAGTACTTTCCCACCCTTCTTCCTACCTTACACACAAGGCCTGTCAGTCTCCTCTCCAGTAAACTATCTTCCATCCCTTCCCACTCCGATTAGATCTACATATTGTTCCCTGCTTGGTGACATCATCCAGCCCCAACATACATACTTTTTGGCTTTTTTTCTAACAAGCCCAATATCCTACCAATACACATTTACACAAGCACATTTTCTACCATAAAGGTCTTCCCCCTTGACTATAGGCCGGCACCTATCAGCCATGTCCCCACTCCTCCACCAACCGCCAGTGAGATCCCTGTGGATAGCCACCCTCGGCAGGCCTCCCTTCCCCCCCCATGCAGACCTATCCAAATTCCAGCAATCAGGTGGCAATGCGGGCCAGAGGAGAGCAGGCACATTTTTATGGAGTCTGCCCGAGCCCCTTTTCTGGTCCCTCCCTGTAGCTAGGGCACACACATCAGCACATGCATGTGAAGACATGTACATACCAGAGAAGTTCAGCAGCTCCCTCCCTACTATGCTGCTCCCAATCTGTCCTACCACCAGGCCTCCGCCTGGCAGCAGTCGCAACCTGTCCTACCACCACACCTCCGCCTGGCACCAGTCGCAACCTGTCCTACCACTGGCAGGGTTTTATTTAACTCTAAAAATTGATTAGTGTTTTGCTCATAAAAGTTCTAAAACATTGTGAAAATGCATAGCACTTGCCTCACTGTGTATAACAAACATAACACTTCTAGAAAACCTATATAAATGCTTTCCATACAGTTAGTATTGTCCCAAGGAAAAAAAAAAATGCTATCAATTATTTAAAACCCTGCACCAGGCCTCCACCTGGCGGCAGTCACAGCCTGTCCTACCACCAGGCCTCCACCTGGCGGCAGTCACAGCCTGTCCTACCACCAGGCCTCCACCTGGCGGCAGTCACAGCCTGTCCTACCACCAGGCCTCCACCTGGCGGCAGTCACAGCCTGTCCTACCACCAGGCCTCCACCTGGCGGCAGTCGCAACCTGTCCTACCACCAGGCCTCCACCTGGCGGCAGTCGCAACCTGTCCTACCACCAGGCCTCCACCTGGCGGCAGTCGCAACCTGTCCTACCACCAGGCCTCCACCTGGCGGCAGTCGCAACCTGTCCTACCACCAGGCCTCCACCTGGCGGCAGTCGCAACCTGTCCTACCACCAGGCCTCCACCTGGTGGCAGTCGCAACCTGTACTACCACCAGGCCTCCACCTTGTGGCAGTCGCACAGTGAAGCCAACAACCCTTCCTTCCCAGGAGAGGAGATGAAACAAAAGCACCCACCGACCGAAAAAAAGCACACAAGACACATGCATATACCTGTCAAAATATGTTAATTTAATAGCGGCATAAAAACAAATGGCCGGGACAGCTTAGCCAGAGCTAACTGAATTTGCAACCCCAGTTAGAGAACAATGAACAGCAGAAATTGGAGAAACAGAGGCTTTGATAAAGACCCTAATTGATGATGTAGAATACAGCAGGTTGAACAAGCTGTTTGATAAAGTTACAAGATGATACTAAGCTTAAAAACAGAAATGGAAGAAGTTTTTACGAGACGAAAAAGACTATGCGAACAACAGAGTGTTTGACTGGAAAGACAAAGGGGAGACACAGAACTCTGGTGGGACACTTGTCAATTCTTAAGAAAGCCCATGGGCACAGTGTGGGATCAGTAACTTGTCCAACAGTGATTTGATTATACAACTGGCCCTTCTGATACCGATGACTTGACCCTCCTATTGATGGGGACTCGGGTAGAATTGAACGGGACAGTTCCTGATAGGCAACCAGCGAACCAGACTCAGCCAACGGCCCAAAAAAAACCATTTTCAGACCACATACAACCAAAAAGGAGGATGAAGTGGGAGGGGGGCCTGGCGTGGAGGAAGAGACAAGGAAAGCTATTAGTTTTGCAATGTATGCAGGAGAACGATGGACTTGCCTCTACCGCCACTGTTTTGAATAGCATAAATACTACTTCAATCCAAAAATGGGACTACTGTTAATGCCTTAACACCTATAGTGAATTTGTCTATGAATTGACTGAAAATGAAATTTCTGTGTTAAACTTTCTTTTTGTCCAGCTACTGATACTAATTGGTTTCAATACTTGTGCAGATTTGCATAAAAGTATACACGTAATCTCACCTTTAAATGTCTGTATGATGAGAACCAGGATACTATTAGAAATAACAATGTAACCACTGGTCCTAGTCCCCGCTCCGAGTTTTGCCCCCTCTTAATCCTGTGGTTTCAGTTTTGGAAAAAATGTGACCTTGACTTAGAGAAGTTATGGAGCCCCCAACGTCGTGACTCAATGCCTAACTGCAGTAGAGAGTGACGAGAAGCAATTGGGCATTTGAGTCAACATAAAGAGATAATGATTAGGCCAGCTGACAAAGGAGGGGCTATAGTAATCATGAACAAACGTGATTATGTTAAGGAAATATATTGGCAACTTAGTGATACTACATCATACAAAAAAGATACAGAGAAGCTTAATTCAAAAATTTAAGAATGAGATCGATATAATTCTAAATGGGGCACTCATTAAAGAGTACATTACAGATATTTTATATAAAAACAATGGTTGTTAATGATCCAGTGATTCTATTAACATACTTTCTTCCAAAAATCCACAAGGGACTCATGAACCCTCCAGGTAGACCCATTATTTCTGGCAAAGGGTGGCCCACTGAACCCATGTCCATGTTTGCGGATCAACATCTCCAACCACTGGTTAGGTGTCTTACATCCCATGTCCAGGACTCCACTGATGTCATCAGAATTATGGAGGATCTGGACATGGAACCAGAATGGTATTTTGTAACTACTGATGTTATTTCCCTTTATATGGTGATATCACATCAAGAGAGTATTGAGGCCCTTAGGTATTTCTTGACTCTACGTCCAGAAGTTGAACAGGTTGCTGTGCCTACTAGTTTTCTTTTGGAGGCTGCGAACGAGGTTCTTTCAAAAAAAAATATATTTTTGAGGACCAGCTCTATCTATAGATATGTATCTATTTACAGATTTGGGCTGGCAATACAGCCTAGAGGTTAGAGGAACAAGGTGTGAACGAGCTGGATACATCCAGCAGACCAGAGTTTGATTTTCACAGCCTCCACTTGCATACTGTGTGACTCTGAGCAAGTCACTTAGCCGCCCAGTGCTCCTGAAAACAGGCACTTGTGCCTAGTGGGCCTTACCCGGTTGCCAAAGACTTAATACATTTTTTTTTGTTTTTTTAATGTGGCACTGCTATGGGGGCCACAATGGCCCCCACCTATGCTAATTTATTTGTGGGGAAGTGGGAAGTTGACCATCTCCATAGCGCCACCACAAATCCATTTTTATCTAAGGTGGATTTGTGGCAGCACTTTATTGATGATATTATAGTTGTATGGAAGGGTACTATTTCAGAGTTTGAGACGTTTGTTTCTTGGATGGAAGAAACTAGTACTTGTTTGGGATACAAATACACCATTGACGAAATGCAAATCAATTACCTGGATCGCTGTATATATAGAAAGAGAGGTCAGATCTGTACAACATTGTACCAGAGGGACACAGACAGGAATAGCCTGTTGAGGTACGAAAGTTGCCATCCCCAAACGTACGTTTTAGCATATCTAAAGGTCCACTGGTACGAACAATTAGGAACTGCACCGAGTCGGACCAATTCAAACAGAAAAGGGCAACGCAGGTTAAAAGGTTTTTCGAACATGGCTAGTACACATGGTATAGCCACAGCTATTAAGAAAGTTGACGATCTACATAGAAGTAGTATTTCATATCAAGGTCCAAGTGTAGATAATAAGGACATGGACAAAAACCGGCACTGTCCTTTTGTAACTACATTCTCCAACAGAACAGGGTTTTAAATAATTGATCATTTTTTTCCTTGGGACAATACTAACTGTACAGAAAGCATTTATATAGGTTTTCTAGAAGTGTTATGTTTCTTAATCACAGTAAGGCAAGTGCTATGCATTTTCACAATGTTTTAGAACTTTTATGAGCAAAACGCTAATTTTTAGAGTTAAATAAAACCCTGTAGAACATCTAATATCAGAGAGATTACTAACAATAACTGGTCCATTTTGGAGCTGGAACCCAGATTAGAGGACATTGTTGAGCAGGGGCCTAAGAATGTGTTTAGACGCAACAAGAATATAAAGGACATGGTTATTAATAACTTACCAGGTCCAGAACCTCAGAAACAGTCAATTCTTGTTCCCCAGCCACTAGGTACATTTAAATGTGGTAGATGCATTTATTGCAAGTTTGCATCCCATTGCAAGCAATTTATGCACCTAGGGTTACCACCTGTCCCTATTTCCGCAGGACAGTCCTGATTTGGGCAGCTGTGTCCCTCAAAAAAACATGAAAAATATTACATGTCCGGACTTTGTAGTAGTAAAAATATTTTCTAATTTTTCATTAAATGTTGCAGAGGACTATCATACCTTAACTAAAATACCTTAAAATGATAAGAAACAATAGAAGTAACTAAGAAATCACAATACTTAGCCTTAATTCAGATTATAGAGAGAAAACAAGTCTGTTGCATTGGTCACGGCTATGTACTGTCCTGAGAAAAATCTTGTTTCAGTAACAAATGTCCCACTTTGGGCTTCTTAAAAGGTGGTAACCCTATATGCACCCCATAACTAACAGATCAATTGAAATCAAAAGTTTTATTACTTGTGATAACTGTGGGGTAGTATATATGCTGTAATGCGAGTGTAGAGCATATTATGTTGGAAGAACTATTAGATCTTTGAAAACTAGGATGGGGAGCACATACGGGCTGTTGCAAGAGGAGATGATAGCTATGCAATTGTTAAACGTCTAAAAATGAACACACATGGCGCACAGTTTTAAATTTATTGGCACTGAACTTGTTCAACTTAGACCTAGAGGTGGAGATATTAAAAAAAGTATTGGGCAAAGGGAAAGTTTTTGGATCTTTGAATTGGGTGCCAGAACCCTACAGAGTTTGAATGACAGCATAGATCTGTCTGCTTTTCTGAAAAAATGTAGATGCTAAAACATCTGAACCTCCTCGTTCCCCTTCTCCATTATTTATTTATCCACCTCTTAGGATCTTTACAGCCACTCGAGTGTATATATATTTACAGATACCTTTTAGAGACATTATGGCTTGATTGTTTTTCCACTTAATCTATATGTTTTTGCGGTAAAATTTTTTTTTTAATAAATATATATCTACCTTAACTACAGAAGGAGTGGGTCTCTCCAGGACAGAATGGAATGAAATTCAATTAATGTAATTGGTCCTATATATTTAATTTGTGACTGCGTGCAGATTGGTGTGCATATGCATATATCTCACACACACCATAGTGTGTAACGATATAAGTAATTGCCCCTTCCACGTATGATACGCTTATTTTTCCCCTAATATGTGAGCCTGGGTCTTTTGAGAATAAGTTAGTGTGCTGCAATGTTTTTAGGTACCATAGATTAACTTTTTTGATTTTATTATTCATATGTAATGATATGAAACATTTGCATTTGCACTCTTCTCGTGACCCAAGTACATCTAGTGTTTACATTTGCTGCATTATAATGAGCACTTTAATTGTATTATTGATATGTCTGTAAGAATATCTTAGCTTAAACTTGCAATTTTGCTTTATGGAATAATGTGTTGATTAAGCAAGTTTTTTCAATTAATGCTGTATATATGCACTGGGTAAAGATTAACTCGTTCACTCTGATGAAGCCCAGCAGTGTGCTGGGTGAAACATAAGTCTGTTCTGCAGTTAGCTCCAGCTAAGCTGTTCCAGCCATTTGTTTTTATGCCTCTATTCAATTAACGTATTTTGATACACATGTCTGTGTCTTGTGCACTTTACTCAGTCGGTGGGTGCTTTTGTTCTTTTGTTTCATTGACTTGGTTATGTAAGCACCACCATTTATGTTCCTGGTGCTCCTCTCCATTGACACTCCAGGAGAGGAGAGCAGCCCAGCACACTCAATCCCCTTCCCCCACCCCACGGCCGACCTCCAGTAACCTAAGACTACTCCCGATCCCAGGTGTAACATAGTAGCGTCACATGGGCCAGCTAACAGCCACATCTCATCACCCCTGACACATCTCGACAATCAGCAACTAAACAGACTGCTGCACAAATTAGTTCTCAAACCCAATCTCCTTTACATGAAGAGAAAGACAGAGACAACTGTCACAAGACGCAACTCTTCATTTCATTTTTATTTTATTCTGGAAAGGCATGCGAGCAAAAATTGTCCATTTTCACAAGCATCCAGTGTAAACAGACTAAGAAGGCGAACTTCCGAGTGGATTGATGAAAACTACAGGAGAAGAGTGAAATAATATACACAGCAAATTATAGTCAAGCAAAATATGGCAGGGCTATTTTACAATATTCGAAGGACAAACATGCAGGGTAAAAGGAATACACGTGGATGAAGTTACAAACAGGAGAACTGTACAAGGCACTTGCAATGGATACACAAGTTTTTTCAGGGTTTCTTGTCAGCCCAGATGGAGCTTCTTGCGAGAGCTATAGTTCAGGAATTGGAACCCACTTCTGTCGAGTTTTACTGCTTATTTGATTTTGTTTTATAGTGTAAGAAAAATGTAAAAGCCTTCCAATCAGTCCCTAAGCAATAAGCTTGCACCAGACGTCATGCACAACTGCATCAATGAGGCAAGAACATATTGTGAAATCTAATGTGTTTTTCTTTCTTTGGAATTTGTTGACCGGGTGGGCCCACTGAGACTAGAAGTCCCTTTTTCAGGAACAACCCAGGTTTAATTACGTGCAACAATCAAAGCAAGAGTCAACAACCAAAAAAACAGTAGGAGCAATTCAAGGTAAAGTTTTCCACAGCATTAAAGAAACGGGACAGTTTACAATAAAAAGGCAAAAACAAACAGGTGACAGTAATTCAGGATAAGCAATGGTTATGGACTGCAATGACAGTTAAAAATAAGCAGAAGCGTTTGACAAGAATGAAAGAGTGTTTGTAACAGAATTGTGCAGCTAACCCAAGGAGGCTACCAAGGATCTTCAGCCTAGACAAGTACCTAGCCAATACTTCAGAAGTAGGTCCCTGGGGGACGTTTTAAAAAACCTGAAGTTAGGGCAGGTCTGTGTACTGGCCTGCTGCTCATTCCATAGCCTAGAGACCAGAGACACAGAGGACCTCATGCCCGCAGACGTTGTGGACTTCGGGATCAAGAGTGAGTGAGTGGGAAAAGGATTTAAGGGCTTGGCCGGGCTGTCTAAAAGCCAAAAGAGATGTAACGTGGGAGGAGGTGCACAATTTTGTTAGCCAGGCAAAGAGTGGCAAAGTATATCTTTTTTCTAGGTGGGGGCCAGTTTAGTACGGAGAGAGGCTTGCACTGATGCGCCCTTTCTCCAGCAACTACTGCAAAGTGAGACGCACAATGGTAAAGGGATTTTAGTATACTGAGTTTACCCTCCTTGACAGAGGCGAGAACAAGGTATCATACATGATGATGGGAAGTGGGATGTTGTTTGCTACGGATACCCAGGCTTCACTTGAGAAGTAAGGATCCAGCAGATAAAAGAGGTCCAACTTTTGATTAAAAGTTTTGGTTGCTCTATCAACACAGGGGTCGAAAAATGTTATAGCCACTAGCCAGCAGGTCTAGTGACTGGGAAAATCCATTAGTCCCACTCAGTTTTCCACTGGGCCAGCTAGTGTACTTACTGAAATGTTGCCTTCTCCAGTACACACCCACAAGGCTAGTTAAAAGAAAATATTACTAGTCCGATACAAAATATACCAGCATTTGGCTAGTGGGCCGGTGCCAGTTTCGACCCCTGCAACATGAGGCCTGAGTGACAGCTCCTGGTCCAGAATGACACCCAGGTACTTCAGTGAGGTAACCATCTCAATGAGGTCACATCTTAGGGAGGTGATTTATTTTTGCATCATTCTGAATCTGCAGTTCATGGACTTCAGCCTTCTAGTCAATACTCTGACATATTAGTCTTTGTAATACATTTTAGGAATGCTCTTGTTTAGACATGGGTGAAGCTGCCAAATTCGCTTTGAGCTGAAATTCAAATTCACCCAATTTCACTGATGACTGCAATTAGTTATTTGCTCAGCAAATCAGCTACATTTGTGTGGTGAATCTGCGTAGTTCGCAGCTCAGATCTGTGCAATTCACAAATTAAAAAAATGATGCAAATTGCATCTAAATGTAATAAATAACCTCCCCGCACTGTGCTGTAATACCACCCCCCTCCCAAACACTTTGTAGGCATAATCCCTCCCTCCAATCCCCCACTGGCATACTTCTACCCGTAGTCTTGGCAAATTTCAACTAAAAGACAAACAACGTTACATTCAGTGTACCCACCCATACATGCACCAAACGCACACCTGCATCCCACACCCGCCACCAGGTCCGTTAGCCATTACCCTCCCCTCTACCCCACCAACACCCAGAAAAAAATGTGCCTGTAAAGGCTGTAATAAAGAAAACAGTTCTCTGTGTAAAGTGTGCGCTTAGTTTAGTGGCCATCTCGGTAATGGGACCACGCAGAAATTAATGGTGACTTAGTCTACTCCTAGTAAAACATGATAGGCTGAAAACTCAGCCAATCAAGAAAGAGCAATGATGTCACCATTCATTTGTGTTCCAGCCCCAATACTGAGACTGATACTTAAAGCAGATTCTCTGCAGCGGGGGACCATTTTCTGTATTACAAGTCACAATTTTTCTGGGTGCTGGTGGAGGGGGCAGTTGTAGGCAGTATTACAGCACAGTAGGTGGGGTGGGGGTTATTACAGTTTCAGGTTGATGGTGAAATTGGTGTGGTCACTGGAAAATGCATGAAGCACAAATCTGTGCAAACGTTGCTAGCGAATTAAAACTTTTCAGCATCTCCATTCTCGTGTCAGATATAATCGCGTCAGCAGAGCTTCCTGCACTCTACAACAAAATAAGAACCCATTCCAAAACTGTACACTGATATTTTAATAGTTTAGGTATCCTTTAATGACTGAAAAGGAAACAAAGTTTGAGTGGAGTCAAGAGATAGATTATCAAATCTGGCACTAGTAGCTTCCATGTAAAATGATCAATACAATATTTGTATCCCCCATTATTTAAATTTGAAGTAAAAGAATGATACTGTGGCTCTGTACAGCCAGCAACCCAAGCCTTTCCACTTCCTTGTTCAGTGCCACTCTCTCATATTCAGACACTGTCTAACTGAAACTTAAGACAGCGATACAGGGCTCTCCAATAAAGAGAATGGGGGCTGTCTTAATGCACATTTTTCCATAGTGTGCTGTTGATTTCTCATCTTAGCCACCACTTAAACACAAACAATGGCCAGACACACTTTGAGGGAGAGTGCTGCAGCACTGTCAAACAATTCAGTCAGAAAAAAATGTTATGTACGTGGGGCAGGTGCTCAGAACAGGTAAAGATAAGGGACTGGGGCTAGCTGCTCTTCAGAGCCCAAATTTGAAGTTACAAAATTAGAGGGGGAAAAAAAGACTAGTAGCTGCCTAAAATGGAGATTACTCGTATCTTAGTTTGGCTCAGAATTAAATTCATTCTCTTAAAAGTAAACATTCAACTGCATTCTCCCAACACCTTAATGTGTGACAGTCCCCAATTAGGCATGATTACCCAAAACATACACTTTTATCTAAATCTTTGCTGCTGTAATTCACTTAGCCATTTGTGAGAAGGCAGTATAGCACAGTGGTTTAAGGCTCTGAGCTGCCAACTTGGAGATCTGGGTTTGAATCCCACAGCCCCCTTTGCGTAGTGTGTGACCTGGAACAGGTCACTTAACTTCCTTGGGCTCCCAGGTCACACCTAATCAGCTTACTGTGTTTCTCATGTTAAAAACACAAAATCCTGCCACACCTTACTCCTGATATCTTGTGACCCGTGCCTTTAGGGACACATCCCAGAGCCTAATGTGGTGGCCATCAGAGACAACATTCTAACATATTATAATGCCAGCAGAATAGGCCTAACAGTCTTTCATATCTGCTTGTTTGGTCAGCAGTGAGCACCCACAAACTAGAACAAGGGATCAGTCACATTCTACTTTCCTTCTGTACTGTACTACTTTTGTCTATTGTATGCTCTTGTGTCTCTTATCTTTAATTCTGTGTCACCCCTGAAAAGGGGACTTTGTTGTCTCAGTGGGCCTACCCGGTCAACACATTTCAATAAATAAATAAATTCTCCTTTCTTATAAAAAGATTTGTTCTAGTTAGGGCACTGTGTCAGGTGCCAACATCTTTTTTTTTTTTTAACTGACTGAGAAAACAGGGAGAAGTGGAAGAGGCTGGAATTGACTGGAGTGGTTGAAAGGTGTCTTCCACCATTTCTTTAGGGTGCTAGACACCCATACCAAGCACTCCCAGTTTAATTTTGCTAAAGCTGAACCCAAAGTAAAGAGACAGGAACTGAAGACAGCCAAATTGAAGCTGCCAGATTCAAATTCGCTCACCCTCAGAAAAGAGTACCCACTTGTGCTGTGTCAAGTTAAGAGGAGATTTAACTTTCAGAACTGTATTGCCCGACGTAAAAACTACAGCATTTGACTTCGTGTGCTGGACGCTGAACAGTTTATTTTTATTTTCTCAACACCTCAAGCATTGGTAACAACTCAGACTTCAAATGACTGGAGTGGAAGAATAACGGCTTAAGTTTAGTGTGGGTAGGGAGTTAACTATAAGCAATGTAAATAGAAGTTAAGCACTGAGAACATTACAACTAAATCACGGTGAAAGCTACATAGATTAACACGGTTCATCTCAACACGAACATACAGAAACTACTGGTGACAAAACGCCAATCCTTGATTTCTAAGTACACTTTGAAACAACTCTGAAATAACTAGCCAGACCCCCCCTTTCAGTGGGTCTCTGTCCGCTGACTCAAAGTCAGTCTTTCTGACCTTCTAAGACACTCACTCTCGCCAAATTCAAAGAGCCTGCCTGCGCCATTCGAACACTTGGAGCCGCCGCCCGCCACCCCCGCCAAAGAATACTCAGCGTTTCTAACCTGACGGGCCCCGAACTCACTTTAATAAGCCGTGAGACCTGCACCAGAGAAACCATCTTGTCTCTTTGCAGCAGCACCAGCGGATTGTGGGAGCGCCGGGGATTGTGGGCAGTACGCGCTGACGTCACGAACGAAACCTGCAGGCTGATCACATCCGGGACTTGCGCAAGCGGAACTACTGCACCAGCATAACATCTTTCGCTTTCCGCCTTCCTCTGTGGGTGGATCACGTATTTTATGTGGCGTTTCAGCATGGAATAGAAATGAATTATATTTTTAAGCATAGACGTAATAAGGCAGTATTATTTTTATGCGTAGAAGCAGCGCTAGAGGATTTAGGGCTTAGTACTTTGGTTGGAGGGCGGACTTAAAGCAGCAGTGTAGCGCACTTGATTTGTGAATAAATCACGTAGAACTGACTAAATAATGCTGAAGCGCATTACTTCCGGCTATATATTTTTTTTAATTTGTTTTTATAACTAACCTCCTGTTCAGTTCAGTACCTCGCCAAGATCGCCATTTTAAAACAGAATGCATCATGGTCAAATCCTGAGAGCACGGAACCAAAAACCTAGAATGGCAGCGCCCACATAATTCGAAGGGGAGATTAGCATGGCAACGCCCATCGGCGGTGCCTAGCGCGAGTACGTTCAGCGCCTCGCCGTCTTTTGGAGGGCAAAACGGTGCAGGAAGCGCATTAGTGGTCCAGTCTGTTTGTGGGGTTTGCGAGCAAAGCAATAGCAATAAAAGTAATTTAAATGGCAAAATACGTGTGGATTTATTTTTTTGTGGAGACGGGGATCAAGCGATGCTGTTTACATTACTGGGTCAAGGTAGCACTGCAGTTTACATGTTTTTGGAATAAATTGATTTTTAATATGTGATGTTCTACTATGTGTGTGGGGTTATTAGTGTTTTCAGCAGTAGATGAAACACAAGAAAACTGTTCTTGTGCATTTAACGTGTTTTCATATTAAAAAAACTAAAGACGTACAATGCACTATGTATTTTTAACATGTTGACGTTGCTGCAGTGTGCCCAGTAATTAGTATTTGTGATGGGGTGGTGGCCCTCATTCAGTATGGTATCCATTTCTTGAGAGTGGGCCTTGTAACCTGTTGCTGTGATGGGAGGGCTGCCACAAGCGCTGTGCGTGTGTGCACGCGGGGGAGGTGCCAAGGCAGGTGAGGATAGGCAGCCTTCCACAGTGGCTGTGGTGAGGGTGGGCCAGGAACATACGGGGGCTCAATGTTTGGGCTGTAAAGGTAGTTGCACAGAGTGTGGTCATCTGGTGGAGTGACAGTTCTGTTAGGTGTGAGGAGGCTGGTCCTGGGTATGGGTGGAGTTCCAGCTCGGGTGGGGGGCAACTTAGAGGATGCTGGTCAGGGTCCTTGAAGGGTGGTCGAGATGTATGTCTGTATTGCTGCAGTGTGCCCAGTAATTAGCTGTTGTGAGGGGGTGGTGGCTCTCATTCCATATGTCATCCATTTCTTCAGAGTGGGCATTGTAACCTGTGGCTGTGATGGGAGGACTGCCACAAGAGCTGTGGGGTGGGGAGGTGTTAAGGCAGGTGGGGTTTGGTAGCCATCCACAATGGCTGTGGTGAGGGTGGGCTAGGGAACATGCCAGGGGTAAGGGGGTTAAAAGTTAAAAGGGGTTAAAACTTGATCTGAATAGGCTGTAATGGTATAGACTCAGAGTGTGTTCATCTGGGATAGAGTCTCTTCTGGTAGGCGGTCATCTAGGTGGTATGAGGCTGGTCCATGGTGTGGGTGTAGTTCTAGCTTGGGGGGGCGTGGCAGCTTAGGAAATTCTTGTCTGAGTAGTGGAAGGGTGATTGAGCTGTGTTGAGGGTTTCAGGCCCAGTGGGAGGGGATACCTCCGCAGCAGGTACAGTGAGTGACAGGTGTGGGTGGGAAGAATGGTTCTGAGGGAGTGCAGTTGCAGGAGGATGGTCGGCTGGGTGGAGATACAGATACAGGGATTGTGGAGTGATCCAGGGAGGGATCCTGACATGTACACCCTTGAAGACAAGAGATAAGTAACATGATCGAGAGCTATAAGTATCTCACAGGGTGTAGGTGGGGGAGCCACTTTCAAACGAGGACCAGTACCAAGATTTCTTTCGAGTTCTGTGATGGCAGTGCGTAGCGCAAGTAGGTTTAACGCGGCTCCGTGTTGTGGATGGCAAAACATGCTGGAAGCGCCGTGCTGAACATTGTTATGCATATAACATATAACAGCAGCAAAGGCTAACAAGATGCTGAGATGCATATCTAGGGGGATGCGTAGTAGGAGAGAGGAGGTTATACTGTCCTTGTACAGGTCACTGGTAAGGCCGCATCTAGATTATGGAGTTCAGTAATGGTGCCCACACCTCAAAAAGGACACTAACCTGTTGGAGATGGTGCAGAGGAGGGCTACAAAGATGATAGTGGGTCAGCAGGGTAAGGCATACGACGAGAGGTGGGGGGCACTGAACATGTACTCCCTGGAAGACAGGAAAGAGAGAGGGGACATGATTGGGACCTTCAGGTACTTGCAAGAGATAAATAAGGATGATAAGGAGAGTCTCTTTAAGCTGAGAGTAACCATAACACTAGGGGACATAGTCTTAAGCTGGAGGGTGGGAGGTTTAGGAGGGAGGTCAGAAGCACTTCTTCACAGAGAGGGTGGTGGACACTTGGAATGCTCTGTTGGAAGAGGTCATCTCGCTGAAGACAGTGGGCAGCTTTAAGAGAGACTGGGATAGGCATGGGGGGAAAGTAAGAATCATGGGTAGGGAGGATGGGAGGAGGGCAGGGACATTAGCTCAAGCTGTGGACCCTGCAATATGAGCAGATTTGATAGACCAAATGGCCCTTCTCTGCTGGCTTCTTCACATGTTCATATATTGTTTGCAAGTACTGGGCCAGTTTTAAAATGATTTTAATGAGGACAAAATTTGCATGCTTTTTATGGATATACGTGGTGAAAGAAGCAGTAACATGGTAAGTTGCACTTGACTACTAAACCTTTTAGAATCACCGGCCCGGTGGCGCTGAGGTTTGAGGTGCTGGATGCCACACCTCGCTCCACGCCGGCGACCCGGGTTCAGGAACAAGCCCGGGTTGTCGGGGTTCGGCAAGGGAGGACAAGGATTGAGCATCCGACGACAGCGCTCCTAGTCTTCAGTTAGAGGTGAATGGGGAAAGAAGCTTCTAGCTGGATGCTGTGAGAAAGTGGACTTGAAAGATTTGTCTTAGCTGGTTTTCTGTGTGTTTCCAGCAGACAATTTGGTGTTTGTGGGGGTTTAAAAGCAGGAGGCTGTGAGTAAGTGGACTTGAAAGATTTTCTTAGGTGGTTTTCTGTTTTTCTAGCAGATTATTTGGGTGGGGGGGGTGAGACTGTGTGTGTGTGTGTTTCAAAGCTGCTATCTGACCTGTAAGTGCAGGCATCATATTACAGGGGATTAGTGCTGTTTGAAAGTAAGGTGGGACTCTCAGCTCAGTCAGTCTTCAGTTAGAGGTGAATGGGGAAAGAAGCTTCTAGCTGGATGCTGTGAGGAAGTACATACTAACATACTAAAATGCCAGCAGAATAGGTCTAAGGGTCTTTCATGTCTGCTCGTTTGGTCAGCCCCCACCCTGGGAGCTGACCTTGCTGCCCCCCTCGCCTTCTCTGGCTTCTCCCTTCCCAGTTCTGGATATTCTCGCTGCACTAGATTTTGCTTCCAGAACCCTTCCCCTGCACCTGTCCCACCCCCTCTTGGAACCCCTCCGCCGTATCTGCCTCCACCAGCCCCTTGGGCAGCGCATTCCATGGTTTCACCACCCTCTCAGTGAAGTAGCACCTCCTCCTTTCTCCCCTGAATCTTCCCCCCTCCAGCTTCCACCCATGCTGTCTAGTTGCCCCCTCCTCCTTCCTTCGAAGCACCCTTAGTGCTCCTCCACTATTTACCCCTTTCATGTACCTGAAGACCTCTATCATGTCCCCCCGGTCCCTTCTCTCTTCCAATGTGTACATATTTAGCTCTTCGAGCCTTTCCCCATAGGTCCTGTGCCCCAAATCATTTTGGTTGCCCTCCTCTGGACCCTCTCCAGGAGTTTAATGTCCCTCTTTAAGTGTGGCCTCCAAAACTGCACACAGTACTCGAGGTGTGGCCTCACCAAGCAGTTATACAGAGGGAGTATCACTTCCCTCCTCCTGGAGGTGATCCCCCTAGCGATGCATCCCGTTGGCCTTGGCTGCTGCCCTCCTACAAGTCTCCCAAGTTGTTCATCTTGACATCCACCCCCAGGTCCCTCTTAGCCATCGAGACTTGTAGCATCCCCCCGGGTGTACACTTGGCCTGGGTTTCTGGCCCCCAGGTGCAGTACCTTGCATTTCCCTGCATTGAACCTCAGCTTCCACTTTCTAGACCATCTTTCCAGAGCCTCCAGGTCCTCCTGTAGGGCCACCCTCCTCCTCCCCATCCACCACCACCCCCAGTTTTGAGTCATCCACAAAGAGACGCGTCTCACTCCTGATTCCTGTCCTTATGTCAGAGATGTAGATGTTGAACAGGAGGGGCCCAAGCACTGATCCCTGTGGGACCCCACTAATGACCCTCCTTGGGGATGAGACTATCCTGCCAACTACAACCTTCTGGGTCCGGTCCTGGAGCCAATTGTCTATCCATCTGATCATCTGGTTCCCCACCCCCATTTCTCCCAGCTTATCCAACAGGCCCTCGTGAGGAACAGAGTCAAACGCCTTGCCGAAGTCAAGATAGAGGACGTCCACTGGTCTACCCAGGTCCAAGGCTCTCATCACCCAGTCATAGAACTCCACCAGGTTTGTCTGACACGATTTCCCTGGGACGAATCCATGCTGTCTATCGTCCAGGTCCCCCCCCCAGCCTCTCCTTGACAATGCCCTCCATCACCTTGCCCACCACCGATGTCAGGCTGACGGGCATGTAGTTCCCTGCCACCTCCCTTGATTTCCCCCCCCCTTGTGGATAGGCACTATATGCGCCACCTTTCAGTCCTGGGGGCACCCACCCTGTCCTCAGAGAGATGCTGAAAAGCTCCGCCAGGGGTTTCGCCAGGACATCCGCCAGTTCCTTCAGCACTCTGGGATGTAATTTGTCTGGCCCTGGTGCTTTCTCAGTCTTAAGGGACCTGAGGGCTTCCCTCACTCTCTCTGCCATGATTTCCACCTCCGCTACCTTGTCCCCCTGCCTTGCCTTCCCCCCTCCTGCCATGATGGCCCATCCTCTCCCAGACCCGGCGGTCTCGGCAAGCCCTCGCTTCACCATCTCCTCCCATGTATGATGCAGCCCCCTTTTCCTTAGTGACAACTGAGGTGAAGTACTTATTTAATATCTCAGTCTGCTCCCCCGGATCTTGTGACCATCCCTCCCGGTTTAATCCTACTAATCTGCCCCTTCACCCTTCGTTTTTCCCCAATGTATCTAAAGAATCACTTATTCCCTCTCCTAATTTCCCTGGCCAGGTTCTGCTCCTTCCTTGCCTTAGCCGCCCTTCTGGCCATCAGCTCGTACTCCCCTCTATCCCTTTCACTCCTTAAGCACCTGAAATGTCTATAAGCCGCCGCCTTTCCCCTCACCACCTCCTGAACCTCCCTAGTCCACCAGCAGAGTTTACGGGCCCTACCACATTTGCCTTACTCTTGCACAGATGCTGGTAGCATCCTGCACCCCCCCCCCCCCCGATGATTTCCCACATACTGTCAGCGTCCATGTCTGGCCCAATCCCATCCACATGCTTCTTAGGGATCCTTCCCATTTCCTTGAAATCCACCCCCCTGAAGTCAGTTACCTCCGTCTTTGTGCAGCTTTCTACTCCTCCTAGGTCCAGGCAGAACCAGACCGCGGCATGGTTGCTCTGTGCCAACGGGTCCCTTACCTCCAGGCCCCCAATCTGGTCACTGTCTGCCAGGACCACATCCAGTATCTGCGCCTCCCTGGTTGGTTCTCCGCCTGCTGAGTTAGGAACGCATCCTGAAAGATATTCAACAGCCTCTGTTCCCTGGCCACCGAGGATGTCATAGTCTCCCAGTTCGTTCCTGGCATGTTTAAGTCCCCCAACACCACCACCCTTCCCCAGCCCAATTTGCAGTGTCTCCCAACATCAGCCACCAGTTTCTCCTCCAGCATAGGGGGTCTGTACACCACTCCTATGTTTACTCTCTTGCCCCATCTGTTATCAAGGTGACCCAAATCACCTCTACACTTCCCTCCGCCTCCTCCACTCCTCCTATGCCAATGCAGTTTTTGACTATTACTGCTACCCTCCTCCTTCCCTCCCCCCCCGTCCTTCCTGAACATGGTGTAACTCTTCAGGTTCAGGTCCCAGTCGTGCCCTGCGGTGGCCCAGGTCTCGGTGACTGCTGCCACATCCACCTGTGTCTCAGTTAGCATCGCCTGGAGCTCAGGCATTTTATTGCCCAAGCTCCTGGCATTTAGCAGGACTACCTTCCACCCTTTCTGTATACTTCCATTTCCCCTGCTCACATTCCCTTGGGGATTTCATCTTCCCCCGGTCAGCACCTTACCAGTCGGCCTTTTCCCGCATTCCTCCAGCTCCCAGGGTGAGACTGAGTCCCACTTTATCGGCCCCCTCGACAGCCTTCTCTCTCCCATACCTCCCCCCTTCACAAGTTTAAACCCCACCTTTCTCCAACGAATCCCTCTATTTTCAACTTAAGGACTTCCTTCCCCTCCAAACTGAGATGGAGCCTATCTCTAGCATATAGCCCCTTATCCTCCCAGGTTTCCCCCCAGTCCCCCATCTACCCATACACACCACTCCCTGAGCCACTGGTTTATCTCCCTAATCTTTCACTTGTGTTCCCCACCAGCCCTTGGCACCGGCAGGATTTCCGAGAAGGAAATCGCGCATCCTATGCCATGACAGACCCTGGCAAGCTCCCTGAACCTTGCCTGTATCTCTAGCTCCCTATTTCCCTCAATGCTATTGGTACCCAGGTGGACCAGTATATCCAGGGAACCTCCACAATCCTTTGCCAGCTGACATACCTCATGCTTGACCCTGTGCATTGTTACTCCAGGGAAGCATTTTGTTCTAACTGGGCAGGCTTCCCCCTGCCTATCCCATTTGATACCCCTGATCATGGAATCACCCAAGAGGGTCACTCTGACCACCCCTTCCTCCATTTCCCCTTCCATGTCCCTCATCTTTTCTACCAGCCCCTCCCCAGCCGGCTCCTTGCTCCTCCCCTATCTGGGTGCCCCCGCCCACACCCTCATTTACCCTGGCCACCCCTCCTCTGATCCTATGCCTCTCCTCCTCCCAAGTATCCTTTTGTACCCCACTATCTCCCCCATCTGCTAAACTTGCCTGGCTCGTCCTCCCTTCTTTCCCGTCTCTGTTCAGCCCCTCCTTGCCTGTCGCGCTCCCCTGGCATAAACCCTCAGTTGCCTTGACTGTATCCTCCTTGTACTTCTGGTCCCTCTCCTTGCGCTTTCTTCTCTCTACCCCCTCCTCCTCCTGCTGCTCTGATCCACCGCTCCCCCCATTTTCCTACGTTCCAAGTTCCCCCCTGTTCTTCCTGCTGTCTGGCCCCTGCCTCCTGCCCTCCAATCCCCTTCCATCTCCAACCGCCTGTTATGGCTACATCATCCCCTCATCCTCAAGCAGAAGAAGAGAATTGAAGCGGTTACTGAGCTTAAGGTCAGATGCACCCCCCCCCTTGCTTCCTTCTGTCCTTCCCCAGCCATCTGCCTACTTCCCTGAGAATGACCTTCCTTTGGCCCCCCTCTGTGAGGGTCCCCAGATACCTGCCTGCTTCCTTGGTAGTGTTCTCCTTTTGGGCCCCCTCTGTCAGGGTCCCTATGTGACCCCAGAGTACTCTCCTGCATTCCTTTCCCTATGTCCCCGCCCCTAGTGCTTGGTGCAACCCCGTGGAAGAGCCCCTGCCATATCCCCCCAACCATACCTCCCCCCTCTCTCCAGCTATCTCCTAATCCCTTCAACCTCCTCCCTAAGCTGTGCCAGCTGGTGGCACACTGGGCAACCACCGAACTTCCAAGCCCAGTCCAGTATCATGGCCGCCCCACACCCTGTGCACCCCACCACCCTCTCAAAGATGCCAGCCCTAATGACGTGTGGTCCCATCCCCCTCCAAGTAGGTTTCCTTGGGTGAACTACCAGGTTCCCCACTAGTCCAAGATACACCCCTATCCACTAATCAGGTCACCCACTAATCCTAGATACAGTCCCACAGTAAACAGATACCCCTGTTACTAGGTGCAGTACTACACAGTAAACTTATAGGGGAAGTGTACAACTCCCTAAGCTCCTCTTTCTCAGCCCTTAAACCCAGCCCCCAGTGGCTAGAACTACATGAGCTGCACCTGAAGCCTTTTCCTCCAATTGCAGGGTAGGTGTTCCCCTATAAAGCAGCCTAGCTCTGGGGAGGGTGGGATTAGGGCTCACACCTGACTCTCACGAGAGTGTATCAGCCCTGTGACTGCACCTCCAAGTACTACCAGCTAAGAAAATCTTTCAAGTAAACTGCATTGGCATAGGGGGAGTAGAGGAGGCGGAGGGAACCGTGGAGGCGATTTGGTTCACCTTGGTAACGTGGGGGGGGGGCAAGAGAGTAAAAATAGGAGTGGTGTATAGACCCCCTGCACTGGCGGAGGAGCTGGAGGAGAGTCTGGTGGCAGATGTTGGGAGACACTGCAGATTGGGCAGGGGAAGGGTGGTGGTGTTGGGGGACTTAAACATGCCAGGAACAGACTGGGAGACTATGACATCCTCGGTGGCCAGGGAACAGAGGTTGTTGGATGTCTTTCAAGACGTGTTCCTAACTCAGCAGGTGCTCAGCAGCAAATTTGAATGGACAGCACCACTGCAATGTTCTACATAAGCAAGGTGGTACCAGCTCAGGAATACTCTGTTTGGAAGCTCTGAAGCTCTAGTCTCTAGCATTCTCCCTGGGAGTCAGCCTCTCAGCTATTCACCTCCCAGGCAAACTCAATACTCTGGCGGATGCTCTAAGCCGCATCAGTCAAGGTCAGAGCGAATGGACACTGAACAAGCAAGTACTAGCCACAGTGTTCAGGCAGGGAGGCACACCAGATGTGGATCTGTTTGCCTCTCCTCTCAATTTTTGGCTTCCTCAGTACTGTTGCAGGCCCCCAGTTCTGGGAACACTTCCTCTGGATGCCCTGAGCCTGGACTGGTCAGGGAAGTTCCTGTACGCATTTCCTCCCTTTCCCCTGATATACAGGGTTTTGCTGAAACTCAGGCAGCAGCCTGCATCCATGATTCTAGTGGCTCCGGACTGGCACAGGCAAGCCTGGTACCCTCTCCTTCTCTGTGTCCTGCAAGAGGCCCATTCGCCTGCCTCCAACTCGCTCCCTGCTGACCCTTCCTCAGACAGGAGTGCAGTACCCAGATGTACACTCTCTTCACCTCAAAGCCTGGTTCTTGAGTTAGAGTTCCCATCCTCACAGTACTCTGAACAGGTCCGTAAGATACTGAGGATGGCTAAAAAACCAAACACTAAGAAAACTTATGCAGCCAAATGGAAAAGGTTTTGCCTCTGGTGCAGAAGCAAAAAGTTCGAACCCCTATCATCTTCAGACCCTCAGCTGCTAGACTACCTGGTACACCTACAGGTGTCAGGCTTGAAACCATCTTCACTCAAGCTACACCTGGTGGCAATTTCAGCCTAACTTTCGGTAGGAAAGAAGAAATCAATTTTTTCCCATGACATTTTTAAACAGTTTTCAAAGGTCTCTTGCACCTCCAGCCTCCAACCAGGGAGCCTGTTCCTCCTTGGAGCCTGAACATTTGCATAGATGGGCTCATGAATCCACCTTTCGAGCCTATGTCCACGGCCCACATCAAGTTTGTAACTTGGAAGACCATCTTCCTGGTACGTCTGCCAGGAGGATTTCAGAGCTACTGGCCCTGTGCACTGAGCCGAATTACATCATCCCCCACAACGATAAAGTTGAGCTCAGGACAAATAGGAAATTTCTGCCAAAGGTGGTTTCAGAGTTTCACTTGAACCAATCCATTACTCTGCCTGTTTTCTTTACTGAGCCATCTACTCCTGGTGAGCAAAAGCTCGACAGCTTGGATGTCAAAAGAGCCATCTTTCACTACCTAGAGCATACTAGACAGTCCAGAGGCTCTTCCACTCAGTTGTTCCTCACCTATGGGGATGTAGGCAGAGGAAGACCAGCTACCAAGAGAACTATTTCTCGTTGGTTGGTCTCTTGTATTAGATTCTGCTATGAGAAAGCTGGTAAACAACCTCTAGTGGGGCTCAGGGTCCATTCCACCAGGGGCACTGCAGCCTCACTTGCAGCAGCAAGGGACATTCCCCTACTGGATGTCTGCAAAGCAGCTACCTGGAAATCTGTGCACACCTTTGTGAAACACTACAGTTTGGATGTGCAGACCCGATCTGATGCCAAATTTGGCAGAGCAGTTCTTCAGAGCCTCTTTCCTAAGTAGGTTCTCTGCCCGCTTCCTACTTGGTACTGCTTGGTAGTCTGCAAAAAGTTACTGATGCTAAAGGACTCCTGGGGTAAGAAGAAAAAATTACTCACTGCAGTAATCTTCTTTCTTCCATGGGGTCCTTTAACATCAGTAAGCTCCCACCCTTCCTCCCTTGTTCACCTGTCAGAGAAGGGCTCTTGCGTCACCTTTTTCCAAATTTGGGCTTTCTTATTGATGAGTTTTTGCCTCATGTTGCTGTTTCTATTTCCAGTTTTGGTCATTTGTATGTTTTTTGAATCCTGTTAATTCTTTTTTGGGGCATTTACCCTCGTTCTTCCTTAAAAAAATTCTGAAGCAGTTAACAGCTTTCACTCAGTTCACACCCCCTCCGGTTTTTTGATTGGCTATCCATAAGCTCATTAAAAAATCTTTTAAAGGCACACCTCCGGGGCAATTGCAGCTAGCCAGCTAAGTGCAAAAAGTTACTGATGCTAAAAGACCCCATGGAAAAAAGAAGATTATTGCAGTGAGTAATTTTTTTCTTCCCTGTCTCCCAGGGTGTGTACACTCAGGACACAGACATGGAGGACCCTTTTCTGCAAGACTGGGATCTGGCTGACCTGGAGGACGAGGATGGCATGGACCTCGAGGATTCCCCTCAGTCCTCCTCAGCCACCTCTATTCAGGGAGAACCTACCCCTGAGCTCCCTTGTTCTCCGCCAGATGACCCAGCGTTTTTAGTCATTCTGATCCACCTCTAGAAAACATTTGGTTTCCAGGGCGCTGAGCAGGATACTTCTTGGAAGAAATTGACTCGGTACTTAGGTGAGCCAGAATGCCCCAGTCTGGTCGTCCCCTCTTTGGTGGACTCCTTTGAAGAAGCTATATTGGCTACATGGAAGCAACCTTTCAAGATTCTCTCCAATCCTCGTAAGGCTGATAGGGGTGATCCACTGGAACCTGATAAATCCTATTTCACGTATCCGCCTCAGACAGACTCGGTGGTGATCAATGCCACACAGGATAGGTCCTCTAGGTCTCTGCACATGAGTGCTCAGCTCCCAGATAAGGAGTCCAAGAAATTGGATTTTAAGGGAAAAAGGGTTTTTGCCATGGCCACCTCGAGTCTATGTATACATAATTACATGGGACACTTCCTGAAATATCAGAAGGAAATCCTAAAGGCCTCCCAGGTAATAGCCCAGTCCCTCCCAGCAGGTTCTGTCCAGGAGGAGCTGACTGTCAAAATGCCTACTGCAGCAGCTGTATGCTGCCACCTGCTAAGGACCACTTATGATGCCGTTGACACTACAGCTCGTACATCCTCTGTAGGAGTGTGTCTCAGATGACACACCTGGCTCAGGGTGTCAGGATTTTCACAGGACGTACAGCAATCTATTCTGAATGCTCATTCTAAAGGGGTTCAGCTGTTCAGTCCACAGACCAAAGACATACTGAAAGACTTACAAGACTTGGGTCGTACCTCTCAATCGGTATAGACCCTGTACCGTCCTAAAGCCAAAACAGCCTTCAGGGGCCATCCCACGGCTCAAAGACCACCTGCCAGTAAGAGAAAACCCCAAGTTACAAAGTTTGTACGGGGTAAAGTGGTCCAGGTCCAGACGGACAACACCACAACCATGTACTACCTAAACCGCCAGGGCGGGACACACTCCTTGCCTCTGTGCAAGGAAGCTCTCTGCACTTGGTCTCTCACGAGCAGACTGGAGGCGGATCTCCTAGCCATTCATGTAGCGGGAGCCTCCAACAGTCTGGCCGATGCCCTAAGCCGGATATGTGCTGCATCTCACGAGTGGTCTCTCCTGCCAGAGGTAGTACACGATCTGTTCTCCCACTGGGGCACACCTCAAGTGGACCTGTTTTCCTCCAGGGAGAATGCAAAGCTGAGACTGTTTCATGCCGGCCCCCCTCAGCAGGGCTCGCTGCAGGGGGATGCCTTCTCGAGGCCATGGACCCCAGGCCTCTTCTACGCCTTTCCCCCATTTCCCTTGATCCACAAGGTGCTACTCAAGGTGAGGAGGGACAAGGCGCAGGTGATTCTGGTAGCCCCAGACTGGCCCCATCAGTTCTGGTATCCAGATCTCCTTAGCCTCAGCTTCAGGCTCCCGAGACGGCTTCCAGCCCGTCCGGACCTGATCTCAGTCAACCAGGGGAAGGTAGTCCACCTGGACCCTCAGTCCCTGCACCTGTCAGCCTGGTTCCTGAGCGGCTCGAGTTCCAGGCCTTGGGTCTTTCCGACGAGGTCCTCAACGTTGTTGAGGCATCCCGTAAGGAGTTGACCAGAAAATGCTGTGCCTTCAAATGGAAGAGATTCTCCATTTGGTGTCAGGATAACGGATTGGACCCTTTCTCCTGTTCCTTGGCCAGCATTTTGGACTACCTATAGTCCCTTTCTCAGCTAGGGCTTTGGTCGACGACCCTTAAGGTGCACCTGGCAGCCATCCCTGCTTACTGGGCGTGGGCCGGAAAGCAGTCAGCGCAGGAAAAGGTGGTCGGGCGCTTTTTCAAAGGCCTTGATCACATATTCCCTCCGGTGTGAGAACCTCCACCTCCGTGGGATCTACTGCTGGTAGCTAGCTCTCATGGCGCTCATCTCGAATCGATGCACAGGTGCGATATCTCCCACCTGTCGTGGAAGACCACCTTCTTGGTGGCTATTACGTCAGCCAGAAGGATGGGAGAGCTCCAGGTGCCTTCCATCGAGTCTTAAATCACAGAAGGAGCAGGACAGAGAATTGCATCAGTTAAAGCAAAAGGAAGCTGGGAAGGCAGTCAGAACAGTAAAGGCCCGAACCAAGGAAAAGATAGCCAACTCAGTTAAGAAGGGGGATAAAACCTTTTTTAGGTACATCAGGGAGCGAAGGAAGACGGAGGGATAGTGAGGATTAATAAAGGGGAAGGGGGGTGGGCAGAGGGCGATGGTGAAAAGGCAGAGATACTAAACAAATATTTTTGCTCAGTATTTACAAATGAAGAGGGGGAGGTACTTAAAACAAACAATAGAAACACTCTGGATACAGAAGTTGATACCAGCCCTTTACAGAAGAAAGGGTTCTGAAAGAACTCTTAAAACTGAAGGTGGACAAAGCAATGGGGCCTAATGGGATTCATCCCAGAATTCTAAAAGAACTAAGGGTAGAACTAGTGACACCACTGACTACCCTCTTTAACAAATCATGGGAGGATGGGGTGGTACCTGAGGACTGGAGGAGGGCAGATGTGATTCCCCTTCACAAAAGTGGGAGCAGGGCAGATGCAGAAAACTACAGACCTGTAAGTTTAACCTCAGTGATAGGGAAAATGATGAAATCATTTCTGAAGGAAAGAATTGTCGAGTACCTAGAGGCCAGAAGGGCACAGGACCCAAGGCAGCATGGATTCACAGCGGGAAGGTCATGCCAGACGAATCTAATAGATTTCTTTGACTGGGTGACCAAAGTAGTAAATCAGGGAGGGGCTGTGGACATGGCCTACCTAGACTTTAGCAAGGCATTTGACTCAGTCCCACACAAAGATTAATATACAAGTTAGCCAGCCTGGGAGTGGGTCCCAAGATGATAGCCTGGGTAAGATTGACTGGAGGATAGGACACGGAGAGTAATAGTAAATGGAGTCCACTCTGAAGAAAGGGGGTTACTAGTGGGTACCTTGAGGGTTCAGTATTAGACTGGTCCTCTTCAATGTCTTTATGTTTACATTGCAGAGGGACTGGAAGGAAAAGTATGTCTCTTTGCATATGACACAAAGATCTGCAACAGAGTTGATGCACGAGGTGGGGTGGAAAGGATGAGAAGGGACTTGGCAAGGTTAGAGGAATGGTCAAATGTATGGCAGCTTAGATTCAGTGCTGAGAAGTGCAAGGTAATGCACCTGGGAAACAAAAACCCAGGGGAAGAGTACACAATGGGGGGTGAGATTCTAACAACAACAGAAATGGAAAGGGACCTGGGGGTAGTCATATCAGATGACTTAAAGGTGGGCAAGCAATGTGAGAGGGTAGTGAGGAGGGCTGGGGGGATACTGGGATGCATAGGGAGAGGCATCACCAGTAGAAAACAGGAAGTTGTTATCCCTCTGTACAGACAGCTGGTGAGACCCCATCTGGAGCACTGTGTGCAGTTCTGGAGACTCAATCTCTGCAAGGACATAGACAAGATGGAAGCTGTCCAGAGGAGGACAGCTAAAGTGGTGCAGGGTCTGCACCAGAAGGCGTATGAAGAGAGACTAAAGGAGCTTAATATGTATAGCCTCGAGGGAGAGGGGACATGATAGAAACTTTCAAGTACCTCAAGGGAATCAACAAAGTCCAAGAGGGTAGCATCCTTCAAAAAAAGAGGTGTGCAAGAACAAGGGGGCACAATTTGAGGATAGAGGGGGGATGGCTCAGAGGTAATGTAAGGAAGTATTTTTTCACAGAGAGGGCTGTGGATGCATGGAACGGCTTTCCGGAGGAGGTTGTGGAGTCAAAAACAGTGGTTGAATTCAAGCATGCATGGGACAGTCATAAGGTAATTCTAGGGGTTGGGGGTAGAAAGAAGTAGGCTGCTGGATAATTAGGATCTGCAGCTTATCCATTAGGTAGGGAAATGGGCAGACTGGGTGGGCCAAGCGGTCCTTATCTGCCGTCAAATTCTATGTTTCTCCTTATTTGGTCTTCCACAAGGACAAGGTTGTCCTGCATCCCCACCCAAAATTCCTTCCGAAGGTGGTGTCGGAGTTTTACCTTAACCAGGTGTTTACTCTGCCAGTGTTCTACCCCAGTCACACCTCAGAGGCCGAATATAGGCTCCATACTTTGGACCCTAGAAGAGCGCTCTCTTATAAGGAGCAGACGGCTGATGTTCGGGGAGAGGTTCGCCAGCTGTTTGTCACCTACGCTGAAGCCGCATCTGGCAGACCTGCAGCCAAGTGGACGATAGGCAGGTGGGTCACCTCCTGCATAGATCTCTGCTATAGGTTGTTGGGCATGGAGCCTCCCAGAGGGATAAGAGCTCATTCTACCCGCCATACCGCTGCTTCGGTGGCTGCTTCCAGGGACGTCCCTATCCAGGAAATCTGCAGGGCTGCTACCTGGCAGTCAGCACACACCTTCATTACCCACTACCACATCGACCTTGAGTCACGCCGGATGCTGGTTTTGGGACCTCGGTTCTCCAGTCCTTATTTCCCAAGTGAAGTGTGCTACTGCCTCCTCCTCCGGAGAACTGCTAGAGTCTGCCAGCAGTGTGGATTGAACAACATATCCATCGCCTCAGAAATACAGGTTACTCACCTGTAACAGGAGTTCTAGGAATGGTATATGTTGTTCATCCACACAACCCACCCGACCTCCCCGGCTTCGATGCACAACCTGGCTTCCAGCGGGCTAGATCTGGCGTCATGGGGCGGAGCTGAGAGTTTTACCACCTGGGTGGGTGGGAGGAGCCAGCTTGAAGACCTTCCGGCAAGATTTAAAGCAGCAAGGAACCTGCCAGTAAGTGTGGATGAACAACATATACCACTCCTAGAACTCCTGTTACAGGAGAGTAACCTGTATTTACAGCTGCTCTGTTGCGTTGCCCAGTGCCTTAACCCCCCCCCCCCCAATTAGGCGTTTATGAGAAGACACTGTTATTTGTACATTTGACCTAATTATTTTGTGTTGTTGTAAAGCCTGTGATTCGGGAAATGGCAGATGCTAAAGTGTTTCACGTCATATGAAATATCGGTAGGATGTGCCCGCTACAATACAGTTGTATTGAAGTGAGCGGTGCGGTGACACTCTTTTATATGAAATGGAATGGCGCCACATCCACCATTCTCTCTCCTAAGCTGGGCTCCAGGCTTTCATGGATGGGCTGTACCTCCTGTTGCACGTGCAGGCAGGAACCAGAGCTCTGACAGCCTGTACATCATCCCTCAATTTCCTGTTGCCTCCGGTTTACTTCCTGCCTCCCTAGTGGCAGGTACTCTGCAGCTGAGCATTGTCAATACTATGAGAGGGCAGAAGACTTTGAACAGTAAGTCAGATTTCTATATTGTACTTTGAGGGATATCCTAAGAGAGCAGGCAGCACAGCAAGTCACCAACAGCTCTCTCCTGTGCCCAGGACCCACTCTCAGCCTTGCACGCTGGCATACTGGCTCCATGACTCCACTTCTTTCCCGCACTTTTGGGAAAGACCATGGCGAGAAAAAAAAATCATCTCTGAGCAGGTCAAACTTCAGCCAGTCAAGGACGCCCACACGATGGAGAGCACCATACGGCTCTCGCAGGATCAGAAAATCAGTCACAGCTCAGCTCGTCGATTCCCTGTGGACACACACCTCAGCTCATCGACAGATTCCCTGTGGGCACTAAAGGCTGGACCATCGACGGGCACACTGGAAAACCTCAGTTTGTCAATGAAGATTCGATAAAACCTCTTGCAGCGCTGCAGCTCATCGACGGAGGATCTTGGCAAATGCAGTGCACTAAAGGTTTTTCAGCTCATCAACAGAATTTCCCCTGCGCTGCATGGAGCATTCTTTGGCCGTTGACGAGTGTTAGCATCAACGCAGCTTGTCGACGGGGCACTCCATCAGTAATTTAGCGCCTGCTCTCCACGACCATCGAGCATTCAGAACATAGCAGCTCATCGACAGAGACCTTCAGTGTCTGGTGAACTGCCATTTTGTTTTGGACAGACCTGCCTTTTTCAGCAGCAGCAGCACTGAAGCAACTCTTTTTACTTAAAGGGACAGCAGCATTAAAGCAGCTCGGTTTATCTTCAGTAGTGCTCTTAAAGGGACAGCAGCCTTTTCCATCATGGCCTCAGACAAGCCCTCCAGGGGCAGAAATTGCCAGCAGTGCAAATCCCCCATGCTGGTTACTTTCACTGGCTCGCCTTGCTTAAAATGTGAAAAAGCAGCAGCTGCGAATGAGGAGGACCGGAAGGAGGCCTCAAATTCCCTGGCTCAGTCAGATAGCCAAGAGACAGCCACCAGGAAGTCCCAGCAATCCGCTACCCCCTCGCTGGCTCCAGACCTCATTGACAAATTAAATAAGGCCTTTTCCCTGGATCCCTCATGCTTCGACAGGCAACCACCTGGGTCCCCAGATGCAAGGCCACATAAAAGAGCAAAACAAGAGAGAGCCCCATCCTCATCTTTATACGAAGAATGGCAATCATCCTCTCATTACTATGACAAAAAGAAAAAATCCAGGTATGGGACAGATCTTCGGACGAGGAGGATCACTTTCTTCGAGACACAAGACCAAAAAAAGATCTCACTCTCAGAGTAGATCCTAGGGTACCCATAAGAAGTATCGCAGACAGTGCCCTATGGCTTTTTCAGACTTCAGTTATTCTTCCCCAGAAGAAGGGGAACTCGTGGACTCCTCCACGGATTCGAATGACTCACTTTCTAGAAACTTCTGTCTGGATGACATGGGCTTTTTTATCAAAAAGGTTAGTGCCGAAATCCACCTTGGTTCTTCCCCAGTGGCCCCAACACAGCCAAAGCAGGCATTTCACCTGGCTTCTGCTGCCAAACCAGCAACAGCCTTCCCTATTCCTTCTGCCATCGAGGACTTGCTACAAGAAGAATGGCAAGGCCCTGAACGTACCTATCCAGTCCCTCGGCTGATCACTAAGCTGCTAAACTTTGACAAAAACAATCAGAAAAGTGGCTTGACTGCCCCAGAATTGTCCTTTTGATTTCAAATCTCATCAAAAAGACAGTCATTTTGGCAGAAGGAGGGGCGTCTCTGATGGACCTAGTGGACAGCAAAGTGGATGCCTCACTGAAGAAGGCTTTCCAGGCATCGGCAACTTCTCTCAAGACATCAACAGCCAACCTTTTCTGCACCAGAGCTGTGCTGTCCTGGGCCTCGGATTTAGCTTTCCAATTCACAGAGGATCCAGAGAAGACCAAGGCTACTATTCACCAGTTACAACTAATGGGTTTGACATTGGCCTGTGCAGCAGACGTATCAGAGGAGGCGGTCAGGTGCGCCACTAAGACCATGTTCTATCAAACTTCAGCTCGCTGCAACCTCTGGCTTCAAGTCTGGCAAGCAGACACCTGCTTGAAGAGCCATTTGGTGAACGCTCCGGATAAAGGTAATTTCCTTTTTGGCTCCACTCTTAAGGAGGCCGTAAAGGAATCGGGAGATGGCAGAAGTACACATGCTTCACAGGGCTTGACAAATCCCATAGCTTGACATCCCGGACTACAGGATCTGTCACCCAGACTACCAAATTGGCAGCTCTCTGTTGTTGAGGGACAACCGACTCAGAGCATTAATAATTTTTTTTTTCCCCATACCTGGCTGATGTTTTTATGTTCCACTGCAATTTTGTGTTCTGAGCCCAAGCGGCAGACTTTGTCACATGTTGACTATAAGTACAGTCACGTGGTGCAGAGCCGACTGCATGAGCCGCCGGGAGCGAGTGCGGGAGTGCATGAACACGCAGCAACCGTTAGCCAGGACCCTCCTCTTCAGAATCTTGCCCCACACTTCAGGGACCGGTAGCGCTGTACAGAAACTAGGACTGAGGTGGGTGCATGTCGCTGCCAATATGGATGTGGCTGTTGTTGGAAGTGTTAACACTGTCATCAAGTAAAGTCCCCATATTCAGTGCTGTGCATACGTGCTCTGTAGCCTGATGCATTGCGCATGCGATAGCACATGTGGGGTGCATGCAGTATTGCCATGGTAGTCTAGCAGCCCCCTCCCCCAATCACCCTTCCTTGATGTTACCCATGTTTCCCTTGGTAGTCTAGTGGCCCACCACACTCCTGATCACCATTCCTTTATGTTACCCACATATCTCTAGTAGTCTAGTGGCCCCTGTTCCCCATCCTATCACCACCCACCCACAAAGCCACACTCTGAGGGACACAGGCATGCGCTGCCCCTTGCCCCCACTATGGTGAGGGCAGAGCGGCAGCCGGCTCAGTCCTCCACTCACCTCCTGTGCCAGACACAGTCTGACAGTAACAGAGCACAATCTCAGTATCAGATGTGCTCAGTAACCTTTGCGCCAGCCGGTGCTCCATTGTTAACGATTAAGTAGTGTGTGGGCTAAGTTGGTGGGGTGGGGGTCCTTGGCTGGGTCTGGAGGTGTGGTCAGACAGAGTGCTGGAGGACCACTGCACTACTAGGGATAATACGGGTTATATGAAGGATTGGTGATCAGGGGATGGGGGGACCAGTAGACCAACGGTGAAATATGGGTAACATTAAGGATGGGTAATATGGGTGGAGCCGCTAGAGTACCATGGCAGTATCACACACAGACTGCCACGTGCTATTGCAAGCGGAGGGCGCTAGACTATCGTAACTGTGTAGCTGCCTACATCATGCATCGTCGCCATGGGATGACCAGGCTACATTGCATATGCGTCCGGCACTGAATTGAATAGGAGGGATGTTCTAATTGAGAGTGTTAATGCTTCTAACAACAGCAACATCCATATTAGCAGTGAAATGCACAACTGCAAAAGCTGAAACTTACTTTATCACAAAACCCATCACACAGTAAAATCTAACTTGTGAAAAAAATTCACACAGGATAATTGAATAAATGAGTTTCTGAATTAAAACTACCTATGACTAGCAATCTGCCTGCCTGCAAAGGGTCTGTTGCCATTGTGGTCTTTTTTTTTTCTAGCTGTGTGAAACGCTTTATCAGTTGAGGGCTATAAAGAGAAAATATTGACCCTGATGGATGAACCTTGACCAACAATAGTTATGACTTGGTAGTCAGCAGTTCATCCTGAGAAGTCAAGGTTTTCCCATCATATACCCCAAACATTCTGGTTCAACCACAACAACCATCATCTGGTGCCTGGCTATGCCCCCACACCACATGGCCGACCACCCTCCCCACCACTGAATCACCCTTCCAGGAACCAGACCAGGCTTCCCTCTGCAGCTGACCATTTTCAATGCAGCTGGAAACCCTTCCAGCCCCAGTCTTCCCCAAATTAGGTGACCTCCCTGAGGCCACCCCACCCCACAGCCTAGCCTCTTCCCCAGCTAACCAACCTCCCGCATCTGGACCAGCATCTATCCTCATGTCATGCAACCTGTATGCAGCAGGATTACCCCCAAGTTTCCAGATTGTTCTCCCCCCCTCCCCAGCAGGCAGCTCTGTCTGCAGCTGACATCCCAACCACACAAACTAGCACCCTTCCCCTCATCTACCCCAGTATCTACAACTGGACCCATCCTAAGCCCCGTACCAGCTCCCTAGCCTGACCATCCATGCTGCATCTGGACCTTCCTTCCATTCCCTGGACTGCCCTCCTTCCCTCCCCCCCCCAGCAGCTGGAGTACCCTTCCATGCTGCTCACCAGCAACCCCCAGCAGATATCCAACCCTGCAGCTGGACCTTTCCTGACCATGGACCAGCCCCCCTACCCTGAGCACACTCCCAGGAGCTGGACCATCCCTTCCATCTCCAGACCAGCCTCTCACCCCAGATGACCACCCTCCCTGGAGTTGGATCCACCCAAACTACCATTTCCAATTCCACCTCTGAACTAGCTACACTTCCTACAGGTGGACCACCTTATCAATCCCTAGTGCAGCTTCAAATAAATCTCCCTGCAACTGGAACAACCCATCCCCCCCCCCATTGCTGGACCATCTTTCCAGAGCTAGGACCAGCCTGTACCCAAACCAGAGCACCTTTCTTGACAAGAGCCCCCACACACACACACACCATCCCTGGCTAGAGCCACCCCACCCCCGGTCCATCTCCATCCACGGAACAGCCTCCCCACCCCACTCCCTCACCATGCTGACTTTCCCTGGAGCTTGTCATTGGGTCCAGACAGCCCCCCCGCACACTCTTAAATGAATTACCCACCCATTTTAGCTGGATGCCCCATGCTCCCAACAGCTGGAGCACAACTGAAAAAAAGACTACCCATGTCATTGTGCTCCCCAGCCCCTATCTGCTGGGATGGGGAACAGAATACACCTGAGGTTTTCGGCAGCACTGCTATACCAATGTTCACTGCCCCAATCCACAGTTCGAGGGGGCCAATGGAGCTTAAAAATAGACTGAATGCAGTTTTGGGGGGTTAAAACAGTGTTAGAAGCACTAAGCTGAAACTGCATACAAACTAGTGGCAACCCCCAGAAGCAGTGCATTTCTGCCCTCCAAAAGATGGTGGCACACTTTACGCGCCTCAGAAGGGAGCGTTACCATTCTAGTCTTTCTTTTGAGTTCTGTGGCAGCACCCATAGAACTAGAAGAGAAAGACTAGAATGGTGAGCACCAGTATGTAAAACGCGCCTCCATCTTGTGGATGCTAAATCTCAGAAAGCGCTCATTGACATCCACAAGATTTTCCAGGAGTATTTCAGTTTAATGTAAATTGTATCTAGAAAACGGTATAACCATGTTTGTTTAGCAGTGTCCCCCATCCATTGTTTTAGGGCGGTGGGCCACCACCCTATATTTTTTTGCCACCACCCTATATTTTTATCCATTTTTTTATAAAATCCTCCCAAATTGTCTTTTATTGACATCCTTTATTGCAATACTACCCATTTAATACCAGCACACTATATGTTACTTAAAAGCTATTTATGCACATGTACAGTGCATATAGGAGGCCCTGAAAAATAACGCACCATTTGACCCGATCACCACTGCCACTGCCCTATATTTTCAGAGAGTGGGGAACCCTGGTTTAGGGTTTCCTAGCAAAGACCGGACTATGCCACAAAGACTAATATTTAAATTGTGCACTATCATTATTTTATCGAGGCCATACAAAAGTGAGGGTACTGGACTTCAGGAGGGCTGACTTTGGCAAGATGGGAGAGAGCCTCAGAAAAGCACTAGCAAACCGGCTAGAAGGAGGGGAGGAGCAACAATGGGGAATCATCAAAACTGCCATCACAGAGGCAACAAGCCTTTGTGTGAAGCAAATAAATCAAAACGAAAGAAAAAGCCACTGTGGTTCTCAAAAGAGGTGGCGGGGAAAGTCAGGGAGAAAAAGATAGCATTCAGGAAGTACAAGGAAACGAGAAGGAGCAGGACAGAGAGCTGTACCAGTTAAGGCAGAAGGAAGCAGGAGGGAAGTCAGAATAGCAAAGGCCCAAACTGAGGAAAAGACAGCCAACTTGGTTAAGAAGGGGATAAACCTTTATAGGTACACTGAGCATAGAAAGACAAAGGGAGGGATAGTGAGGCTAAATAGAATGAACGGTGGGTGGGCAGAGGGGGACAGTGAAAAAGCAGGGATACTGAATGAATATTTCTGCTCAGTATTCACAAAAGAGGAGGGGGAGGTGCCAAATCCAATTAACAGAAGCACTCTTGATAGGGGGGTTGATCCTAGTCCTTTCACAGAAGAAAGGGTTCTGAAAGAACTCCTAAAACTGAAGGTGGACAAAGCAAGGGTCTGATGGAATTCACCCCAGAATTCTAAAAGAATTAAGGGGAAAATTAGTGAAACCACTGACTACCATTTTTAACAAATCATGGGAGGATGGTGTGGTACCCAAGGATTGGAGGAAGGCAGATGTGATTCCCCTTCACAAAAAGTGGGACCAAGACAGAGGCAGAAAACTACAGACCTGTCAGTTTGACCTCTGTGGTAGGAAAAGTAATGGAATCACTTCTGAAGGAAAGAATTGTCGAGTACCTAGAGGCCAGTGGGGCACAGGACCCAAGGCAGCATGGGTTCACAGCGGGAAGGTCATGTCAGACGAATCTAATTGATTTCTTTGACTGGGTGACCAAAGTAGTAGACTAGGGAGGGGCTGTGGACATGGTCTATCTAGACTTTAGCAAGGCATTTGACACAGTCCCAAACAAAAGATTAATAGTCAAATTAACCAGCTTGGGAGTGGGTCCCAGGGTGGTAGCCTGGGTAAAACATTGGCTGGACAACAGGACACAGAAGGTAATTGTAAATGGAATCCACTCTGAAGAAAGAGGGGTTACTAGTGGGGTACCACAGGGTTCAGTACTGGGTCCAGTCCTTTTTTAATGTCTTTATAAGTGACATTGCAGAGGGACTGGAAGGAAAAGTATGCCTCTTTGCAGATGACACAAAGATCTGCAACAGGGTTGATACACAAGGAGGTGTGGAAAGGATGAGAAGGGACTTGGCAAGGTTGGAGGAATGGTCGGAAGTATGGCAGCTAGGATTCAATGCAAAGAAGTGCAAAATAATGCACCTGGGAAACAAAAACCCAGGGGAAGATTACACAATGGTGGGGGAGGTAGTAACAACAACAAAAAGGGAAATGACCTGGGGTAATCATATCAGATGACCTTAAGGTTAGCAAGCAATGTGAGAAGGCAGTAGGGAGGGCTGGGGTATACTGGGATGCATAGGAGAGGCATCACCAGCAGAAACAGGAAGTTGTTATCCCTCTGTACAACAGTTGGTGAGACCCCATCTGGAATACTGCATCCAGTTCTGGAGACCCCATCGCTGCAAGGACATAGACAGGATAGAGGCCGTCCAGAGGAGGGCAACTAAAATGGTGCAGGGTCTGCAAGAGAAGCCATACAAGGAGAGACTAAAGGAGCTTAATATGCATACCTTTGAGGAAAGGAGGGAGAGGGGGGACATGATAGAAACTTAAGTACCTCGGTGGAATCTACAAAGTCCAAGAGGGTAGCATCTTTCAGAAAAAGAGACGTGCAAGAACAAGGGGACACAGTTTAAAGATAGAGGGGGGTAGCGGTTCAGGGGCAATGTGAGGAAGTATTTTTTCACAGAGAGGGTAGTGGATGCATGGAACAGCCTTCCTGAGGAGGTTGTGGGGTCTAAAACTGGGAGAATTCAAGAATGCATGGGACAAACATAAGACAATTCTTGTGGGGGTAGGAAGAAATAAGCTCTTGGTTAGCTAGGATATGCTGCTTATCCTGTAGGTAGGGAAATAGGCACACTAGGTGGGCCAAGCGATCCATATCTGCCGTCAAAGTCTATATTTCTATATGTTTTTAAAATACAGCAGCTCCGCTGATTGTATGAATTGCTATAGCAATTGCATTGACGTCCACAACAATTTAATAGAGGGCTTCATTTAAATTTGTATACATTTTATTCTATTTATGAAAGTTTTATTGTGTAGCCTGGACTCTGTGGCACACAACAATACTGACAGGCTGCTCTGTCATTACTTTATTGTGGGCATATATATGATTTAACAGCTCCATCTCTCTTCTCTCCTGTGCAGCCTGGCTTCCCAAGTGTTGCAGCTTACCTATTCCAACTTGCCCATTAGTTTCATATTTCACATCATCCTTGGCTTTGGTACAGATGTTACCCTGCAGCCCTGCATGCTTCCTGCCCCCCCCCCATGGTGAGCCTGAGACTGGGGTGATCCCCTGCCTGTGTTCTGCAGTGTGTGTGCATTAGTGCTGGTTATGGGTAGGCAGTGACAGAGCTGGGGCAGTGGTGGGTCAAACTGGATGAAGTGGTCTTAGTCAAAAATAAACTGAAAGTGTAGGTTTTCAGATCACATTAGTAAAACTTGTCAGAAAACATATATTTTTTTAACTGTTCACCTTTCCTTTGTTGAGGGAGTATTATGGAGCAGGTGCATCACTCTGGGCCTACTTGCACAGGGAATGTGCACTGTTTGGCATGTGGCACCTTTTTTGCCTTTGGCTGCATGTCAATGCTGTGTTTGTGAGTAGGAGTGTGCCCATGTGTGCTGGTTTGGTTCTGGAGCCTATGCATGGGTGCCAATGAGTCGTGGAGTATATGCATGCATGCTGGGGAGGGAAGGCTGCACAACAGCCCTAAACATAGAAATCTGAAAAATGTATGACAAGTCAAAGCATGATTGGGATCCTCATCCACAAAAGGGCCTGGGTCCTTTCTCCACTTAGGGAGTACATGCAAAAGCTGCAGAGTATCCACTACACACATACAGAGCACCCACAGCATGGGTTACACTTACCTACTGTGACGTGGACAGCCAGTTCTGAGTGCTGTATGATCATTTTTTGTAAAATAAAAAATGTGTATGAACTGTCTCCCGTGAGAAATGCTGAAACAGCATGTGCGATCACACACACACACAGGTTTTAGATATGAGGTGTGACATGGAAGGCCAGAAGCTAATTACAGGCTGGAAGAGGCTTGAGTTGAGCATATCCATTTTATGACGTTTCAAGAGGAAGAAACCAGGTTTAGTAAACTGGCGCAAAATCATAAATACTGATGTCTGTGTGAGAGGGGAAACTGATCAATAGATCAAAGAAATGTAATTTGAAGAACATGAGTCATGCGGGGGTTGCAGATTTTAATACTTGGAAAAGACATCCTGTTTTTATATAGATATATTTTTTTTATATATTCTGACAGGGAGGAGCTAGGTGACCTCATGCAAAATAGATGGAGAAAATCAGCTTTTAAACATTAATTCTGTTTTACTTGAGACACTTCTATCTAGACTCTGACAAAGAAACATTTTTGGAGCACTTTAAGCAGGTATTTAGAGAGGCAAATCTAATTACTGTAGTAGGAATTGCACTGTTTAAAACCTTGTTCTTTTAATAAATTTGTATGCCTTGTGATACAATAGTTTTGTATTTTGTGTTTTACATATTTGTATCAATTTTAGTAAAACTCTTTTTAGAGCATACTTGGTCTGTCTTTGAATTTCTTTCATTTGCAAGAAAAGTATATATGGTTATAGCAGACACAAGGCATAAGCTTGAATGGTGATACCAAACTGGAAAGAGAAGCGTTTTAAATCTGAGGTCTTTATTAAAGTTTTTAAGGGTTAATTTCTGTACACCTGGTTAGGTGCCTGTAGGCAAAGATACCTGGCCCCCGGAAGACAGAATTATCTGAGCCTGTGCATTGGGTACGCTAGCAAGAGGTTCACACTTTGAATCCCTCCAAGACTGGAGACCAAAGGTTGATCCGAACTCACAGAACAGACAAGAGGGTTACCTTTTTCTGTTAAACTGTTCACAAGACTGCGCTCGGAATTTGGCACTTTGGGAGTAGAGAGCTGACCTGCTGAGTGGGTTTGTGACAGATTGGTTGGCAGCGTTGGGATAATTTTGGTATCACAAGCTTTTATTGTTCTATGTCAGCTTGAGGCCGTAAGCTCACTTGCAAAGAAAGAAAAAGGCAGAGTTTAATTTTAAAAAGGTAACAGAACTATACCACTTGGCATACAGTCAAGTTCCTACCCATTTAATTTTTTTTCCTAAAGTGCAAGTCAGAGTAGCCGTATTTAGGGGAAGAAGATGGCTTCCGACTACAGCAGGCACACTGTAGATTACTTAAAGCAGTTGTACGGGAACAGAGGAGTCCTGCTCAAGGTGACAGCCAAAAGCAGAACCTCATAGATTCCCTGATGGTAGCAGATACCCAGAGCAGTGAGTCACGGACCATGACTGGAAAGGACCAAACCTCGAGTGTGGCAGGGCTAGCTGCCAGTGCAGTGTTCAGATCTGATGAGGAGGGCAACAGGGCCACTGTCAGTGAAGGGCCACAGCAGCAGGGGAAGGTCACCAGTATCCTGAATCCAGAGGTACTCAGGCTGCAAACTGAGTTGTGCAGGATGGAGCTGGAGTTCCAGAGAGAGAGGGACCGTGAACAAAGGGAGGCATAGCAAGAACAGAGAGACTCAGACCGTGAGGAGCGTGATAGCCAATGAGCTGCAGAGGAGAAGAGAGAGGAGCACCAGAGGCAACACGAACTGGAGAAGCTACGACTCCAACCAGCGGCACCAGAGCAGATAAGTGGCTTGGGTTTAACTGGGACTGCAGGACTGGGTTACAAATTGAATTCCAAATTAATAGCCAGATTTAAAGAGGGGGAGGATATGGATGCCTTTTTAAATTCTTTTAAAAAAGTTTGTATTCAGGCTAAAATTCCTAGAGAGTCCTGGAGCTTCCAGCTATCCCCGCTATTTACCGAGAAAGCTCGGGATGCATTGGGTCAAATGGACAATGAGGACAGTAATAATTATAGCAAACTAAAAGCTGCACTGTTAAAAAAAAAGTTTGAATTAACTGCTGAATCATACAGAGCTAAATTCTGTAAGCTCAGGAGAAGCCCTTTTATGAGCTATGAGGAGCTAGCCACGAAACAACGTCAGTTTTTAAAACAGTGGGAAGGAATTGAGGCAAACTCTGTTGATAAAATTGAACATGTGATTTTATTAGAACAGTTTTATAGGGCATGCCCAGCAGAGCTAAAAACCTAGCTAGAGGACCGAGATCCCAAAACAGTGCAAGAGGCTGCTGAACTCTCGGACCGCTATGCCAAGAGCAGACCTGCTCTAATAGTGAATGGGGCGGGCGTGACAGCACAGAAGGAGAAAAGCGCACCTTCAGGACAGCCAAAACCCTCACTGCCTCCACCGAAACCAGTTAGCCTCAGGTTTCAGAGAAAAAGATTTCTCTCAGAGAAGAAATGAATGTTGGTTGTATAAAGAAACTGGGCATATTGCCAGACAGTGTCCCAAAAAGGTGAGCAATAATACACAACAGGGTGCTAGAAAGGAAGGTTGTTTGTGTGTCCCTGGAAGCATGCCAGTGAACATGAGGGAACACATGCACCCAGTCATGGTGAATGGTGTACAGATGCAAGGGTTAAGGGACACGGGCATCCCTGACCTTGGTAAAGGGGGATCTGGTACAGCCTGGTCAGCTTATACCCAATAAGTACGTCACTGTACAGGACTTTGCGGGGGGGGAAGAGAACATTACCCCTCACTAGTGTTCTCTTAGACGAGGGTGAAACGGAACTGTGCAACAGGTGGCTGTAGCCAAAACATTAGCAGTGGATGTGATCCTGGGCAACAGTATAAAACAGGATGGTATGTGCAGTTACCTGTAGCCAAGCAGCAAGGGAAAATTGTAGTTCCCTGAAGCCCACAGAAGCCATTGTGGAAACCACTGAGAGTCTGGTTCCCCAGCCTGTGTCTCCTGATATGGAAATTAATGAAGAGGGGGTAGAAATTTTCCCAGTAGTAAGTAACTACACAACTACAGAGGGTTACTCCGAAGAGGGAGGGGTGGCCCATTCTCAGAGGGGTGGGACTGACAGTGATCCTGAGTGCCCTGACGCTAGTGCTAGGGACCCTAGTTTAGCGACTGAAGGGGACCTGTCCCATGCCTTGGGAATGTGTGAGGGGTTTGCAGCTGCTCAGAGAAGTGACTCTAGTTTAGAGAAGCTGAGGGCTTGGGCAGACTCTGACGGCACAAGGAGGTGATGGGAGACAAGGTTTATTGGGAAAATGGACTTACATATACTCAGGCAGTACAGACCGAGGGAGGGATGCTAGGCAGGCAGCTTGTCGTTCCCCAGTGGTATTGTGAGCAGTTGCTCAAAATTGTACATGATATTCCCTTGTCTGGTCATCTGGGAATCGCGTGCACTATGCAGCGGTTAGCCCAGAATTTCTACTGGCCTAACTTCACCCAGCAGGTGAAGGAGTATTGCAGGTCTTGTCACCGGTGCCAAGAAATAGGGAAGGCGGGCAAGAAAACCCAAGTTGCCCTGATTCCATTGCCCATAGTGGAGGAGCCATTCCAGAGGGTGGGAGTGGATATTGTGGGGCCTTTAAATACCCCCTGGTCCTCAGGGAAGAGATTCATCTTGACTGTGGTAGATTATGCCACCCGGTACCCAGAGGCAGTCGCCCTATCCTCACTGAGGATGGACAAAGTGGCAGATGCCTTACTTGGGATTTTCTCCCGTGTTGGGTTTCCGCAGGAGGTTATCACCAATCGAGGGGGTTCCTTCATGTTGGACCTGATGAAATGTTTATGGGAGAAGTGTGGGGTGGTGCAGAGATGCACGACATCGTATCACCCACAAGCCAATGGGCTTGTGGAAAGATTCAATGGTACCCTAAAGTCAATGCTCCGGGTGTTTGCTGAACAACATGGGAGGGACTGGAAGAAAAACCTTCCCCACCTGTTGTTTGCATACACGGAGGTGCCCCAAGAGTCGACAGGATTTTCCCCCTTTAAACTCTTATATGGACGTCAGGTACGTGGGCCCCAGACTTGATCCGGGAGGACTGGGAAGGCAAGGACACCACCCAGGGAACTTCCATTGTGGATTACGTCCTTAGGTTTAGTGAAAGGCTGAAGGAGCTTATGGGGACAGCTCAGAGCATCCTGGCAGCTGCCCAACAGAAACAAAAAGTGTGGTATGACCGCAGAGCCAGAGCTTGCTCGTACATGGTGGGTCAGGAAGTCATGGTCCTTATTCCAGTCCGGAAAGACACGCTGTAAGCTGAGTGGGCAGGACCATACAAAGTGGTTAGGAAGGTAAATGATGTGAACTGCATTGTGAAGTTACCTGACCAAAGACAGACAGAAAGGATGTACCATGTCAACATGATAAAGCCATAGCAAATAGGGCTGACATGGTGTTTGCAGTGTGTAGTCATGGGAAGGGGACGGACAAAGGAGACCCCCTTCTGGATTTGCTGGAAGAGAGCAGCAGTCCTCTGTGGAGGCAGTAAAATTGTCTCCCCAGCTAGCCCCGGACCAGATCCAGAAATTAAGGGAGGTTTTAGCAGACTTTGCCCCCTTGTTTAGCGCCAAGGCTGGACTAACCCCCCTAGTGACACACGATATGGAGACAAGGACACAGACGCTCATACAGCGGACAGCATATCAGGTGTCAGAGGCTGTCCAAAAGGACATTAGAGGAGGGAAGTAGAGGAGATGCTGGATTTAGGGGTAATCCAGAGATCCCACCGTCCCTGGGCCTCACCCGTAGTCCTTGTGTCTAAACCAGATGGCTCTACTTGTTTCTCTGTGGACTGGATGCAGTCACGAAGTCAGATGCCCACCCGATGCCCCGGACGGACGAACTCCTGGACAAGTTGGGGGGGCGACCTACCTTACGACGATTGACCTGACCAAGAGGTATTGGCAGGTAGAGTTGACAGACAAAGCTAGGGAGAGGTTGGCCTTCATCACTCTGATAGGCTTATTTGAGTTTAAAGTAATGCTTTTTGGAATGAAGAACTCCCCGGCCACTTTCCATAGGTTGGTGAACCAGGTGTTAAATGGTGCTGAGGAGTACGCCGTTGCGTACCTGGATGACATTGCCATCTTTAGTACCCGCTGGGAGGAACACCTATCCCAACTTAGGGAAGTGCTGGGCAGGATACAGATGGCCGGGCTCACTGTCAAAGCTGAGAAGTGCCAAGTGGCCATGGGAGAGGTGGCATACCTCAGGCATGTGGTAGGCTGGGGACAGCTCCGTCCTAACCAAATAAAGCTAGAGGTGATCCAGGCATGGCCCAGACCAGAAACACCGAAGCAGGTCAGGAGTTTTCTAGGGACAGCAGAGTACTACAGGAAATTTGTACCCAATTACAGTGCCCTGGCTGCTCCCCTATCTGACCTGACAAAGAAAAGGATGCCAAAGAAAATTACCTGGGGCCCAGCCTGTGAGGAAGCCTTTACCAGATTAAAGGAGGCACTGTGCAGTGCTCCTGTTTTGACAAGTCCTGACTATAGCAAAACCTTTATAGTTCAGACTGATGCCTCAGACATGGGTATTGGGGCAGTGCTGAGTCAGACATCCAGCCAAGGGACAGATCACCCAGTAGTGTACCTGCGTAGGAAGTTACTTCCCAGGGAGAAGGCATACTCCACAGTGGAAAAAGAATGTCTTGCTATAGTGTGGGTCCTAAAGCAGCTAGAGTCATACTTATATGGGCAGCATTTTGTGGTGCAAACTGACCACAACCCCCTGGTTTGGCTGATGCAGATGGGAAAGACAAATTTTAGATTGCTAAGATGGAGTCTTGCTTTGCAAGGGTATGATCTGACAATCATACATAGGGCTGGCACGAAAAACCAGAACTCAGATGGGCTGTCTAGGGTGTATGAGGAGTGAACTGATTTGGGAAGCTCAGCCCATGCAGGGGATAGAGCCCCCAAATTCAGTCTAGGGGAGGATTGTGACGTGGACAACCAGTTCTGAATGCTGTATGATCATTTTTTGTAAAATAAAAAAAACTGTGAATGAACTGTCTCCCATGAGAAATGCTGAAACAGCATGTGAGATCACACACACACAGGTTTTAGATACAAGGTGTGATGTGCAAGGCCAGAAGCTAATTACAGGCTGGAAGAGGCTTGAGTGGAGCATATCCATTTTATGACATTTCAAGAGGAGGAAACCAGGTTTAGTAAACTGGTGCGAAATCATAAATGCTGATGTCTGTGTGAGAGAGGAAACTGATCAATAGATCAAAGAAATGTCATTTGAAGAACAGGAGGTTGCAGAATTTAATACTTGGAAAAGACATCCTGTTTTTATATAGATATATTTTTTATATATATATTCTGACAGGGAGGAGCTAGGTGACCTCATGCAAAATAGGTGGGGAAAACTAGCTTTTAAACATTAATTCTGTTTTACTTGAGACACTTCTATCTAGACTCTGACAAAGAAACATCTTTGGAGCACTTTAAGCAGGTGTTTAGAGAGACAAATCTATTTACTGTAGTAGGAATTGCAGTGTTTAAAACCTTGTTCTTTTAATAGGTTTGTATGCTTTGTAATATAATAGTTATGTATATTGTGTTTTACATATTTTTGTCTATTTTAGTAACACTCTTTTTAGAGCATACTTGGTCTGTCTCTGAATTTCTTTCATTTGCAAGAAAAGTATATATGGTTATAGCAGACACAAGGCATAAGCTTGAATGGTGATACCAAACTGGAAAGAGAAGCATTTTAAATCTGAGGTCTTTATTAAAGTTTTTAAGGGTTAATTTCTGTACACCTTGTTAGGTGCCCGTAGGCAAAGATACCTGGCCCCCCGAAGACAGAATTATCTGAGCCTGTGTATTGGGTACGCTAGCAAGAGGTTCACAGTTTGAATCCCTCCAAGACTGGAGACCAAAGGTTGATCCGAACTCGCAGAACAGACAAGAGGGTTACCTTGTTCTGTTAAACTGTTCACAAGACTGCGCTTGGAGGTTGGCACTTTGAGAGCAGAGGGCTGACCTACTGAGTAGGTTTGTGAAACCTACCACACCTGCTCCCATTCTGCCTGTGCATCTATGGGGCGACAAGAGCAAGCTTGGATGGATGTTTGCTGTATGTGTGATTCTGAATCCATTTTCTGTGCTGTGTAGGAAGTGCATACAGCAATAATGTTATATGAGGATGGACCCTGTGATAGCAGTTGTGCACTCTCCCTGCATGTTCCTCCCAGACCTTTGCAAGTCTCGATTCCCCCCTCCACTGGTCTGTTGCCCCAGCCCTCCCATATGGTATGAAGGGCAGGGGGTGTAGACGTGCATATTTTAATTTTTATTTAAAAAGTAAAACTTTTGTCTTTAATGGAAATATGATGGCCCTTTGAGGACTACGTACCATATCCCACTGTGCAGTGATTTGCACATAGTAGATCCATTTAATCACTGATCTAAATATCTGATTAGATGCCTAGTGTACAGCCCCACACTGCATCTACACACTCCCTTCTGCACACGTCATGGGGAGGACAAGGACCGTGGATTCTGCTGTGTGCGGCTCAGTCCCTGAGTATGCAATCTGTGCATCAGATAGATGCACAACTGGTGCAGTCTTTGTGTATTGTGTCCTCAATTCATAATCAGGAGCACTATAGCAATCTTGTTTCAGCTTCAGGAAGTAGCAGCAAGGATATAGTATACAACATCTGATGTCAGCTGCTTTAGTTATTATGATATAATGCAAGCTGGCCTGCTGGCACAGTGGTAGAGTTACCTCTTGCAGTGCTGGCAACCCAAATGAGGGAACAGGTCATTAGGGCAGGCCAGCAGGGGAAAGAACTGAATATCCTAGTGGACACTCTACTCCTAGGGTTACCACCTGTCCTCATTTTAACAGGACAGTCCTGATTTGAGCAGCTGTGTCCTGTAAAAAATAAACATGAAAAATACTACATGTCCTGATCTTACAGTAGAAAAAAATATTTTCTAACTTTACTCTAAATGTTGTGGAAAACTGTAATACTTTAACTAAAATACCTTAAAATGATAAAAAAAAACACTAGAAACAACTAAAAAACTTTTAGTCTTAATTCTGATTATTTAGAGTAAACAAATCTGTTGCATTGGTCAAGGTTACATATTGTCCTGCAAAAAAATCATATTTCAGTAAGAAATGCCCCACTTTTGTCTTCTTAAAAGGTGGTAATCCTATTTTCTCCTCTCAGGAAAGTCGGCATTGTGCTTCTCTGCGCTGTCACCACCTAGGTGACCACAGATGATGGTACACGCTAAAGCCATAATGGGGTGGGTAGGGATGTAGGCAACGTTTGTGCACAAAGCAATTCCTTCTCAGCAGCATCCCTGATGACTGCAACAAAAAATTAAAACAGCCGTGGCCATGCAGGATAATGATGAGCTTTTCCCCACCAGCCCCACACCACTGACCATGGCACCCACCTCTGCTGTACAAGGAAGCCTGGAGGGGCTAGAGAGAGAGAGCCCAGATAGCTCCACTGTGGGAGCCAAGTTATGGGTTTCAGAAGACATGAGGTACATTTCCAGGGATGGCAGGTGATGAGGCTTGGGGGGACCAACCAACGAGAACAAGCCAGAGAAGTAGGGGCAAAACCAGATAAAAATATACAGACTTCAAAATTGTGTTGAACATGCAATGGCCAATCAGAAGTCCAATTAATGAATAACTACATTAGTTCACTATGTCTAATCTGTCAGCCATAGTTATAAAATGGGTAGGGAAATTCCTGCATTCTGTTTGGTCAGCAGTCATGCGTTGTGAGATCATTACCAACCGGTAAAAAAAAATGCTGAAGTTACACAGTGTACACATGGCATTTAGGCATAGTTTTAGAAAACAGAGCAGGGCATATGAGATATGGAAATTATTAAATCTCTGTACATAGGGCGCGATACAGGAATGGAAAGTGGCGTGCCACCACATCATGATAGCACTCTCATGCAGCTTGATCTTGGCGTGTGGGGCACAGGCCTGACAGAAAATGCCTGCCTGCTATAAGAGGAATGCAACATTTTACAAGGGCTCCAGTACATGCATTCTTAAATTATGACTGTGCCTGCAAGGGGGAGGGGGGCACTGATACCCTAATCTATGCAGTGATAGCTGCTTTGTGTATCCCAATATTCTCCTTTAAGTCCTGATTTGCTTCACAAACACTGCCACCGCCATTTCTCACTAAAATGTCAACCAAACCCCTAAAAACAAAACTTTACCAGAACTAAAAAAAAAGACTAAATGTTGTTTCCCTTTGTAATCCTCTCCTTACACACAAGCACTAATTAAAAATCAAAAATGAAGTACTACTAGCAGTTTTCCTTTCTAAAGCTTCATTTCGGACTATTAAAAATCCCCCTTCTTACCTACCTGCCAAGAAAGTCTTTGCCGCTTACCCTGCCCCAGATAAAATTGAATCCCTGTTATGGCTGGGGGCGGAGCCTCCGGCCATCCTGCTTTAGCTTGAAAAAAAGGGCTTTCCGTGGAACACATTTTTTAGTACTTTACAGTGTATTCTTCCGTAACTGCAAATCCCTATGGCAGTTAAAAAATATTCCCTTTTTTCTTAGCTGCTTTTCTCTGATAGCAAATGTGCACATCTTCCACACAAATCTAAATATCTTTAAAACGTTATCAAGGTGCACAAAAACAACCTGCATGAAAGTTGTTCAGGACAAAAAGACCTTTTGCATGAGGGTAATCACCAGTCTGAATTCTTTATCATTTGTAAAATATGGTCTTCCAAACAACCTCGTTTTTTTTTCTCTCTGCATAGGAGTCATGTCAAACACATGTAAATATCTTGGAAAGTATAGAAGTTACCAATATACAACCAACATGAAGGTTGTTCAGGACAAAATGACCTGTCAAATGAGAGTAGTCACTAATCTGAATTCATTATATATTTTTTTAAATGTAGCCATCTTGAAAGGTGAACATTGTGAAGAAAAATGAAAATTCTGGTAATCAGATGGCCTAGTTTAAAAAATATAATTAGTGCAGCTTAATGAATAGGCTCATTGGAAAGGTATTTGATTGTCCTGAACAACTTTCATACTGATAGTTTATGTGTAACACATATACTTTTAGAGATATTTACATTTGTTTGGCATAACTTCTATGAAAATTGAGGTAATCAGATGGCCATAGTTAAAAAAATATACTTGGTGCAGCTTAATGAATAGTCTCATTTGAAAGGTCTTTTGTCCTGAACAACTTTCATACAGGTTTATTATCTGTAACTTGTATATCTTTAGAGATATTTACATTTGTTTGGCATAACACCTATTGTACTTGTAAACAGCCTCAGCTTTGCAAATTCCTATGCCAGTTAAGTGCAATTCTAAACAATGCAGCATAAATTCCGTCAAAAGAAAGCGATCCCCAGCCCGCCGGCGCAGCAATAGGGCTACCGCTTGCGACACCAGCGACCCGGGTTCAGGAACGGACTCGGGCGGCTGGAAGGCCGGCTGGGGGGAGAAGGATTGAGCGCCCATGGGCTGCTCTCCTTCTCCGGGTGGGGTGGGATGCAGGTCCCGCTGCGATACCGCCACCTGGGTGACCATGGGTGGGCGTGCAGCGTAACAGCATACAAGGAGGGAGGACGCCTGCCGAGCTGGAGCATTAGCACATCCTGACGCAGTATCGCCTCCCTGCCCCTCATGTGCAGCAGACGCCCTGTGGGCTAGGAGAAAATGGAAATACCCTGCTCCAGGTTCCGGTAGACGGGTCCCGGTCGTCCCGAGAAAACCCATAACCGGGCTTTTGAGATGGGGCCAGCTGACCTCGCGACGCATACTTGAGGTGTGAGAGAGGGTAAGGGGAGACCCTCTCCTCCCCGCCCGTGGGGTAAACCACTGCAGGATGGGGGCAGGCAGCTGGTACCTGAAATGGAGGTACCCGGGGCGGGACTACAGGAGCGCACGACCTTGGGATCCCTGAAGAGAGGTTCCTGGAGAAGTGAGAAGGGGGCATAAATAGTAAGCATAAAAAAAAAAAGCGATCCCAAGGTCAAATGTCACTGACTTAAAAGTTCACTCCCTGAGAAAAGCTATAAACCATTTGAAGCTTCATTTTAAAACCATCTGTGTGTGTCTGTGCTAGCATTAGTGAATGACAATGATTAAAAACACAAGGAAAAATTAGCTTAAAGAGCAGCTGACATCTTCAGGAGAACCTAACAAAACATAATATTTAGATAAAGTTCCACTTGTATTTCACATTAGTTCTTTTTTTCCTCCTCCCCATTATTTATTGCTGAGATCATTTGCATGAAAACAGGATTTTTGCTTCTCAAGAGTTCATCTATTTCTGTTGCTGTCTTCCTACCTGAGGTCATAATGCACTGCTTGTGACATCACAGTTACTCTCGTGGCAACAGATTGTGATGTCACAACAGAGCATTATGACTTGAAGTAGGGAGTAAATACTATTTTCCACAAAAAAACATCTCTATCTCTCTTCCAAAGTGTAAATCTGTGGGATGTACAACACTTTAAAATCCTCCTGGCGCATGGTCTTTTCCCAGGGAAAAGTGGTGCCCCCTCCACAAACCACTTAGCCCTGCCTGAAACTCCAGATGGCATTCCTTCTAACCTTTGCCCCAAACAGCCTCTGCCATTCCTTCAGGGTTACACCAAATGAGTCTCCAATACCCAATGAATTGCTAAAGTCTCCCAATTTTAACTTTAAATTCAGCACAGTTGTGGTGAAAAGGGTCCTGACCAGTGTGATCTAGCCTTATCTAGGGCACACACACCTCAGACAGCTCCATCAGAACAGTCTCAAATTCTGTACTCACGGATTAGTTGTTCCTTCCTCCTAGTCATGGAAAGAGCAAAGGGCACCTGTCTTTCTCTGGGGCATAGGGACGTAACGTCGCAGGTTTTACTATTCACAATCATTATGTTGTGGCCAAAATGGAGAATAGACATGCCGTCGCCTGTGTAGCAGTCACGGGCAAAATTTAAGTAACTCGACCAAATCACCGGCGCCGGCAAAACTGACTGTTAGTGCAACGTTTTGTACAGTGTCTCCCAATCCTGGTAATTTAGCCCCGGACATTTAAAAAGGGGGAGCTGTAGGCAAGCAAAGTTTTACATATCATCACTGGTCTTCTCCTAGATAACTGACCACTGTGCATTGAACATTTAATGTTTCCAGGAGTACCCCCTGTGACGCTCTGCCCCTTGCTTATGATTATTGTATGATATTGGTATTATAAATACATGGTCTGTGTATGACATTTAAGTGTGTGAGGAATTTGGCCTGTAACTTCAAGGTGTCAGTGGCTGAGAACTACAGGATGTAATTAAACAGACCAGGATGAAAACGGTTAATTGAGATATCCTTCCAGAGACAGTTTATTGCCTGCTGCTGCTTTTGAAGTTAGAACTTAAATACAAATTTTATGACATTTCAAGAGAAAGGTAATTGGGCTAGTTCCTCTCTGTTTAGCAACTAGCTGATGAGTCATAAAATACCTCAGATCTCACTGGCACAGGAAATCAGCCAAGGGACATGACAGATGTGGGAATGTTAAGATCAAAGGGAAATGTTTAATTAAAGGATGCCATATTTAGGAAATGTTTTTTTCTTCTGATATACCATTAATTTTAAAATACCTCCTGGTAGGAAATTATGTTTGTAAGAATGAATTCTAAAAGGAGGAGTCAGATGACTCACCAAGGTGGTGGGGAGATAGAGTTGAAACTGTATCATTGTTTCTGAAATGTGTGAAGTGATATTCTTGGGACTCTGAGAAAAAGACAGATCTTACTTCGAGAGGGCTCTTGCAGTAGGTATTCACATATAGGACTGACCAGCCAGGTATCAGGACCCCACAGAAAAATTTCTAGCTAGAAGTCCTAGCGGGGGACCGACCCCACATCAGGTGACTGGCATCATGCGACGTCAGTATAAAGAGGCGGTCCCCCACGCCCACCTTCTAGTTCTCTCCCACCGTCAGCTAGTGAAAGTTCCTTGCGGTAGAGTTCAGCGCTCGTCAGTCATTCATCGGTCAGTTTTCAGACTTTCAACCTCATTTTTTTCTCTTTTCTCGACTAATTGATCAATTCACTGTGTATGTCGTCCCCGACGCCCTCCGAATCGTATAAACAAAAGTGCAACTCGTGTGGCTCTCAACTGCCACACAAGGATGACCATTCCTTGTGCCTCTTCTGTCTGGGCCCAGACCACCCTGTGGAGAAGTGCCAACACTGCCAACAATTTAACTCCGCTACCTGGAAAAGAAGGCAGCAGTCCCTGGAAGGCCATACTCTCAAGAAAAAAATAGCATCCATGGAGAAGGAGCTAAAGAAGTTAAGGCAGGCATCCACTTCCCCCGAAGGTCACAAGAAGAAACGGACAAGGAGAAGCATCGGGAGTGTGAATCGGCTTCCACGGCCACCGCGGCTCTGGCTAGAGTCATGGCATTGAAGGTAACGTCCCATCCAGGAAATCACTTCACGACTACCGTCTTGGTGGTGTCCAAGAAAAGGTGTCACCCCTCCTGTCTGGCTCGTGCTCGGGCCCTTCAGGACCCTCTGGGGAAAAGGAGGCCTCCACTCCCTGGAGGGCCGCTTCCACCATGCGGTCCTCGGGTTTGAGTGGATCCGCTCAGTCAGACACTGGTTCCACTGACATCCACCTGGACAAGGCTGCTAAGCTGCTCCTTCGGGAGGGCGCGCAGCCAAACTTTCACCCGACAAGGCCGCATCTCCAGCGAGCCCTCTGTTGACCCCTGGGGACTCTAATCCTTCCTCCCCGGTCGTCACAGAGGATCTTGACATGCTGCCGTCAGGGCCCCCTCCTTCGGGACCAGACACCCTGATGCAGGACCCTCAGATGCTGGCCCTGACGCCGGCTTGCCCGACGCCAGCCGACATCCTCATCGATGCATGTTCCCACGCCAGGCCTGGCTGCCCACGGGCCAGCTCTTCTTTGCGTGGGCTCCACCAGCTGGGCCTCTGCCAGGTCCCTCTGTTCCATCAGAGCCCCTGGCTCCTGGGTATCTGACTCCTCAATACCTGGTGCCGCCATACACGGCTCCGCAGTATCCGGTGCCTCAGTACCCGATGCCGCAATATCTGATGCCGCAGTACCCAGTGCCTCAATACCCAATGCCGGGCTTCCCACCATCAGGTTATGGATACTCCTTTTATGGATATCCGCAGCATCCGTATCCCCCTCCTACTCCGCCACCCACGCCCAAGCCGCCGGCGGACGTGAAGAAGACTCTGGCCTCCTAGTGGGCTGAGGCCAAGGCTCAACTCACCAGAGAGGTAGAAAGTCATCTGCTGATGCTGGACCCTTTGCAGGGTCCCCTTCGTCGGAGACAGGAGACTCCCTCCCCCTTACCCGACACTAGAGGAGAGTCCTCTGGTGCCTGGGGTGGGGAGGATACGCACCCCAGGGAACTCCCCAAAGGGGCCATCCCTCCCCGCATAGGGAGGAGTCTTTCTCTTCTTCATTGGATACGTCTGACTCAGACTCAGAGGGACGCTCTGATCCAGATGACGAGCCATTTACTCCAAACCACCCCAGGCCAAGGACCCCTCTGAAGTCTCCTCCGGAGGAGTCCTCATTTCTGGAGTTACTGAGGAAAATCCAAGAAGTCCATCAGTGGCAATCACTGGAGCCGGACCCACAGCGTAAAAAGCTTGCTGCTCACTTGGATCTGCCCAAGACTGCTCCTACACTGATTACACCCTGGACAGAGCTTCATGCAGACCTTGTTTCCACTATTTGGAAACAACCTTCCGCATTAGCCCCCCTTCCAAGGAAGGCAGACCGGCTATATCAGGCTCCCGAGGGTATAGATTTTTGAACCCTACACCCCAAGGCGGATTTGGTCGTTATTAGCGCCACTCACGGCCGTTCCGCTAATCCAAAACATCTCAGCTCATCCCCACCTGACAAGGAGTCACAGCTTCTGGACCAATACGAGAAGACAATTTATTCCTCTTCTACCCTGGTTATTAGGGCTCTGAACTATGTGGCACATATGAAGGACTTTCAGAAGACCATCCTTAGTCAGGTGGAATCAAAATTGGACTCCCTTCCTGAGTGTCAGACTAAGAAGGAAGTGGCAGATCTGATCCATTCTGCTCATTCGGCCAGTAGGCACATGCTTCGTGCCACTTACTATGCAGTGGACTCAGCTGGAAGGAGCTCAGCTTTCGCCATAGGCTTATGGTGTCATGTCTGGCCCCGAGTGTCAGGATTGGTCCCTGAAGTGCAATCCGCTATCCAGGATGCTCCCTTCAGGGGTTCGGTGCTGTTCAGGGGTGATGTCAAGGACATCATTACCGACCTGGAGGAGAAAGGCACTGCATTCAAGTCTGTAGATTCTATGTGCAGGCCCTCTCAAGGGCAGCGGCATCCCTTTCGTAGACGCAACTGTCCAAAACCAAAGCCACAGGGCAAGCGGCCCAACAAGCATCGGGCCCCTCCAGCAACCAAGCCTCCCCCTTGCAAAAAGGCCGCAGGAGCCTCGACTGCTGTGCTGCCCCACACTTCCTGATGCCCCACCTCTCACACTGCCTCCGGAGGCTCCAGAGGAACCGGTAGGGGGGAGAGTCTCCTTCCATCTGCCAGGTTAGGAGAGTATAACGTCAGATGCCAGGACACTCAATTGAGTTTCTTCAGAAACCACCCTGAAGACCGTCCCCTCCTGGTCATGTTACTCCCTGCAACATCTTCCTCTGGTACTAGACGAAATCACCTCCCTTCTGTCGAAGGCGGCAGTAGAACCAGTCCCCGACCAATTTCGGGGGACAGGCTACTACTCGCATTTCTTCCTGGTTCCTAAGAAGATGGGAGATGTGAAGCCTATTCTAGACCTTAGCTCCCTGAGCATGTTCATGGAGTACAAATGATTCAGAATGCTCTCTTTACAGAGCCTTCTACTGCTCCTTTGGCAGGGACAGTGGCTGTGCACTTTGGACATGCAGGATGACTACCTGCATATCTCCGTATGCCCTTCCCACTGCAAATTCCTCAGTTTTTGCTTTCAGGGGGACCACTGCCAGTTCAAGGCCCTCCCATTTGGTCTTTCTTCGGCTCCCCAAGTTTTTACCAAATGCCTTTCGGTGGTAGCAGCCCACCTGCGTAGCCAGGGAGTACAGGTATTTCCATACCTGGACGATTGGCTCCTGGCAGCCCCGTCCAGGGAGGAACTCCGGCACTCCCCTTTCCCTTACCCTGCAGGTTTACACCAGCCTGGGTATCACCATCAACCAAGCGAAGTCCCATTTGGTCCCTTCCCAATGCCTCCAGTTTATAGGGGTGATTCTGAACATGACCATCGCAATGCCTTTTTGCCTCCGGACAGGGTGGACACCCTCCAGACTTAGGCTCATCTTCTGTTCAATCGCAGGACAGTTGGTGCCAAGTCAGTCCTTTGCCTTCTTGGGCTAATGGTGGCTGCCATTCTGACAGTTGTACGCGCTTGGCTCCATATGAGAATCTCTCAATGGATGCTTCGGTCTCAATGGGACTAAACCCTGGACAATCTAGACGAAGAGGTACTAGTTTCCAATCCCATGATCAGGAACTTACAGTGGTGGATGGTGCAGGAGAACCTGTGCCTGGGAGTTCACTTCAACATCGAACCCCCTCCCAGACGTTGACAACAGATGCGTCAGGTGAAGGCTGGGGAGCCCATCTCAGATCTCACAGGACTCTGGGCAGCTGGTCCAGGTTCAAACAAGATCTACACATAAATGTGCTTGAACTGAGAGCAGTCCTTTATGCCCTTCAGGCTCTGCACTCCTTTATGCTTCCCGGTCATTTCTTCATACAAACAGACAACATGTGCGTAGTCTGGTATCTCAACAAGCAGGGAGGAACGCGTTTCTACCTTCTGTGCCGGGAAGCGATGAGAGTCTGGCTTTGGGCAACCCAGCATCACTTTCACTTGACTGCTATTCACGTTCTGGGAGTGGAAAACATGCTGGCAGACCAACTCAGTCGTTCCTCGGCCAGGGCACACGTATGGGAACTGGATCAAAGAAGTCATAGACAACATCTTTCTGCGATGGGGAACACCTCAGATAGACCTCTTTGTGTCTCACCAAAATGAAAAACTTCGTGCCTTCTGCTCGCTCACTCCAGGGTGAGACATTTTTTGGTGGGACGCTCTGTCTCTTGCGTGGAGGGACAGATTCGTTTATGCCTTCCCTCCTTTTCCCTTAATTCTGAGGGTCCTGAACAAGCTCAGATCGGAGGGAGTTCGAATGATTCTCATCACTCCCTTCTGGCCCAGGCAAAGTTTGGTTCTCTCTTCTGCAACAGTTTTCAGAGGAACATCCACTTCACCTTCCTCTGTCGCAGCAGTTTATTGACCCAGGATCAGGGGACCCTTGTTCTTCCAGGTCTCAGATCCCTTCATTTGCATGCGTGCCTAATGCAGACGTAGCAAAAGCCCGCTTCAGAGTAGTAGCGGACATCTTAGTAGAGGCCAGAACATCTTCCACCAGGTCCACCTACGCCATGAAGTGGAAACGGTTTTCATTTTGGGCCACTTCAAAGGACTTTGAACATTTCTCTTGCCCAACCACTAAAGTCCTGGATTACATGCACCATCTCTTCGATCTGGGTCTCAGCCATTCCTCATTAAAGGTCCATATGGCAACAATTTCAGCCTGCCATATTCCCTTCTGGGACAGGACTTTTGCTCAATTGGAAGTCTCTAAGACCTTCCTCAGAGGGGTTCTCCATTTGAGACCCCCATCTGCATTCCTGACCCTCCTTGGGACTTGAATTTTATTCTGGAGAAGCTTACCCTGCCTCCATTTGAGCTGGCAGCTACAGCAGATTTAAAGTTCTTTTCTTGGAAGACACTCTTCCTAGTGGACATTACTGCTGCTCGGCGCATTTCCGAGCTTCAGGCCCTGATGCGTAAAATCTCTTACTTGATTTTCCATGGGGGAAATATCCTCTGCTCTCTCGTCTTGCCTCTTTTGGCCCTTGGTGAGAAAGAACTGGAAGGTGGGCGTGGGGGACCGCCCCTTTATACTGACGTCACATGATGCCAGTCACCTGAAGTGGGGGCGTTCCCCCACCAGAGATTGCTAGCTAGAAATTTTTCCGCAGGGTTCTGACGCCTGGCGGGTCAGTCCTATATGTGAATACCTACTGCAAGAGCCTCTCTCGAAGATCTACTGTTACGGTAATTTCTTACTTAACTGTACTTTCTCTGATTTAACAAGCACTTAAAGGAAACATTTGGAGAAGAATTAAGTGTCTATGGTAGGAGCTGGGATTTCTGTAACTTTCCATTTTATTTGTAGATGACTGTGAGATTTGTGGTATTTGTTCTGTATGTTATTTTACCTGTTTTTATCATATTCTAGTAAATCACATTTTCTTTAAGATACTGCCTGGGTGTCTTCTCAGTTTCTTTTTGCATGTGAAGTGTCTGTATTTTAAGTCTGACAACTGTTTAAAAGTCTTGATGGTGTTACTAAGCTTGAAAAAGGTAAGAATATACCTAAGATCTCTTATAAAGTTTTAAGAGTTCATTTTGGAGACCTAGCTAGGTGCCCCTGGCAAAGGATTTTACCACAATCCCCGGTATCTGAGCCTGTATATTGGGTATGCTCGCATAAGGTTCACAGTTTGAACCCCCACCCCCCAGAACTCGAGGCTAAAGGTGATTTGGACCCAAAGCAGACAGGAGGGTTGCCCTGCCTGTTACCTGTTCACACTATTGCACTCTGAGGGTGGCACTGTGGGAGCAGAGGGCCTGACCTGTGGAATGCGTTTGTGACACCTCCCCCCCGACCACTCTGTGTAGAACTGTCCCATACTTTGATGAAGCTCTTTTGGCTCAACGTCACACATGAGTGAAATAAGATTATCTCTACCTTCACACTTACAATAAATTTCAAACCCCAGGAAATCTTACTGTATTCTGACATATGCAGTATTGTCCTCCCATTGTACTGCCCCGGAGCTGAAATGGTTACTAGAACCTATGCTAATGGTGAAATGCTAGTGTAACCCCCCGTTACCTGGAGTTACTAGAATCCCAGTAAGACCTAGTGGTAGGCAGGGAAGGCAACTTGTGAAACTCCAGTTAAATGGATTTCACACTGTCTCACTCTGTTCTCAGTCTCAGCTGAGACTGAAGGATGACATCACCATAGAACTATCGCAGCTGCATGAGCCACATTGGAATCTGCAGTTGGGAGTTAGGGTTAGAATGTTGGGAGTTTTTGAACAGTGAGCAGAGCAGTTGTGTGTGAGCAGTCTTGAAGAGAGGAGCACAGCAGTCTGTGCACAGGCTCTTGAAGCCTAAAGCTCCGATATAGAGCTACTTAAGGGAAAGGTGTGTGTTTCTGCCAAAAGAGGAACACAGTAAGCTGTTCGTGAAGTGGTGGAGACCGCTGTTACTGGTCTCTGTGCCCCATCCCTGAGGGGATGGGGCTAAAAGGTTTGCCTGTTATTCCAGGGGGCAACCTCCTGGTTCCGGCTAGAGAAGAAGCTGACTTATTTTTCTAAGTTGTGCTGTGGCACCAGAAGCTGTCAAGAATCGCCTGTGGGGCACCTGCAACCAAAGGATGAGTTCTGCTCTTACATGGGGCCTATGTTTCACCTGAACTGTTGTATAGTGGGAATTGGACTGCTTAATCAGTGGGAGGCCTAGAAAAATAGGCTAAGCCAAAGTAAAAGTATGTTCAAGTCCAGCACAAGGGGAAAGTCAAGACATGTAGAGGAAATGTGCTATGCATTTACCCTTTAATCTACACTGCCAACCTTTTCAGAAAGAGATGTTTAAGTATGTTCAAGTCCAGCACAAGGGGAAAGTCAAGACATGTAGAGGAAATGTGCTATGCATTTACCCTTTAATCTACACTGCCAAGCTTTTCAGAAAGAGTTGTTTAATGTCCAGAGAAATGGCCGGGTATGGATTGTGGAAGCTAGAGGAGGGAGACCCCCCATCTTTAGTAACCAGGTTCACCTCTATGGATTTGCTCTGTGGCCCTTTTACTTTGCCCCAGGCACTTGGCCAGTGCTGAGGGAAGTACCCAGATGTGGGTTTGAAAGGAAATTTCCCTTATGGAGTCGAAGGCTCTACGGTGGTTTAGGGAGCCACAGGAAAATGTGTCCATGTCACATGGAAAGTGTTCGAGTGGCTAGCAAGGGAGCCAAACCAGGAGAAACCCCAAATAGTGTACAAGTCGGGCTGTGTACCCAAAGCAGCGTGCAAGTCTGGGCTGTGTGCCTGGTGGGTCCAGAGCCTGAGGGCTGAAGTGTTAAGGAAATGTTCTGTTTCTCTTATCTGCATTACCATGAATGTAGCCCCGTGGGGGTCCGTCTATGCTTTGTTCAGTTTGGATGTGAATAAAAGCCACACTTCAGAATCCCATTCCTGGTATTGGACATTACAGTTATTGCTTCCTGTGTTCGGATTTACTTGGGTGCCCCTGTGCAGAGTAGCCAAACCTAGCCCTTGAGCCGAGTAACCTAGTCCTCCCCGAACCCAGTCCCCCACCTGGTACTGCTGTCAGCTTCAACAGCATACTACCTGTCGTTTGCAAAAAAGGCAGGGGTGAGGGGGTTACAGAATGGAGGCACCGCTTTGGATTTTAAATTAGGTAGGAAAGGTGCTCGGGCAAGAGGTTAGCATTTTGGCTATCTGGCAGTTGGTAGCCCAAAAAGCTGAAGCAAGTGTAACTAGTGTGTCGCTGTGTGCTGTGGTTCATATGCTGCTGTTAAAATGCCAACTGTTTGCCAAGGAGCAGTAAAGCCTGAGAGAGTATGCCCTTGTCCTGCATCAAATATTTACAGCGTTTTTGCCAGCTTTAAAAAAAAAATTTGTGTGTGATAAAGAAAAGTGTGGAAAACTAGGGGTAGCAACAGGATAATTGTGCCCTGGACGTTGGAAATGCTTTCTAAAGAACTGTTGTGATAAAGCAAAGTGTGGAAGACTAGGGGTAGCAATAGGAAAATTGTGCCCTGGACATTGGAAATGCTTTTTAGTAAACTGAGAGGCTTGCTGTGTTAATGGCCATGATAAATGGTTGAAATGGGCTCCCGCCATGGAGTCAGTTAGAGAAAAAAAAAAGTGGTTTCTGCAGTTTAAATTTGCCTGCTCGATGATCGCTGTGAAGAGAAGAGTACTCGCGAGGGAAAGAGGCTCATTTGCATGGCGTCATGTGATTGGTGAGGCTTCAATCAGTCCCACCCCCCAGCCAGCTCTACAGTGACTGCCCAGCATTCGAGAGGGAATGTGAGTGGAGTGCGTGTACTGGCTTGGTGGAGGAGTGTTGCGGTGATTAAAAAGCGCTGTAAAAGTATTTATAATAGGCTTTTCTGTTTAAAATCGGGCTCAACCCGCATCTCGATGGACTGGATTGTGAGTGTGGTGATCGGAGAGACGATCGGCAGGACTGCCAACCCGCTTCCTTTCTGAGGCCTCCAAGACTAGCTGCAGGCCGTTTTTCCATCGCAGTAAACAGCTACTGATAACAGTGAGTACCAACTGTAATAATTGCTCAAACAGTGATTTTCTGCCAAAAGCCAGCTGAATATGTGTGCAGCAGTGTAGTCGCTTTGCAAATAAAGACTGCGTCAAGTTTTACCAGCTAAAGCAAGTCTGTTAAGCCATCGACTGTGAGCATAGTTATGAGTTCAGCATCAGTTTAAAGTTTCAAAGCCAGCAGAGAGACTGTGAGTTGTAGCAAAATATGCAGCACTAGTTACAGGCAATCCTGTGCTTGAAATCTTGAGGCTTTAAGGGACTGTGAGCTAAAGAAATGTTTTCAGCAAGTGAAAAGTCAGTGGCAAATCATATAAATGTGCTAGAAAAAGAACAGTGCAAGTTTGTGCAGTTTTGAGCAAAGTTATCAGTAGTGTGTGTAAATTGGATGCGCAGTGGCTTGACCCAATTTCTGAATGTTGATGCACAGGAGTGCTGCCGCCGCCATTACAGGGTGGGGTAGTAAGGTAAACACAGCAGCAGAGAAGCCATTTTAAAAGTAAAAGAAAGTGTTCAGTGAAGTGGGACTTTCAGTAACAGTGAGCATTTGTTTGTTTTCCCTGCAGTCATGGCCTCAGGACCAGCCCGCTACCTGGATCATGCCCGGGCTATGGTAGCAGCAGAAGTAAATAAGTTAAGGGACATTGAAAGGTGTTATTATGGAGGACAACTGCCTTCTCATGTGGCGATTCCTGGATACCCAGTGCAAGTGTGTTTAATATGCTTAAATGTTGGAGGACGTCTTCATGGTACCTCACTGTTGGGTGCTTAGAGAAATACGGCTTGTTTAAAGCGCCCAAGATTCGCTTGTTCCACATGGACAAAAGTTCAGGAATTTGTAGTTGGCAGCACACAGCACCAGGCGGAGCCTGTTGAAGAAGGCCCTTCGGGGGAGTGTGGCACAAAGCTAGAGGGTGCAGATTTACAAACGGAACCATATGATGATGTTTCGGATGCTGGATTGCAGAGAGATAATTCAGACAGAGCATCAGTAGACCCCTGGAGGGGGGCCTAGCCCAAGTCTCATAGGAGAAGATGAGATGAGGGAGGCCTTTGAATGGGAAATATCGACCTCCGTGCCCAGTGAAGAGTGGATAGTCTCAGGAGTGAGGACGACTGTTCACTCCTGGGCACAGATTCTCAGGAAGAAGATGAGGGGAAACCTATGTGGCCTTGTAGAAAAGGAACGTGTACACAGCCTCAAGCTGTTGCCTCAGAGGAATGCATGGAAGAGAGTGGTGATGCCACTGCCCTGGCTGTGCAAGAAGAAGAAGTCAGGGAACCATTTTTCATCTCATTGAAAATGCGTAGCTGGCAGAACCAGGACTGGCTGCCCCCAAGCCAGGCCAGCGGTCTTAGGTTGACCAAAGCTAGTAAAGAGGAGAGACTGGTTCATAGGAATACGAATTAAATCTATGGGATGTCCTTTCCTACCTTTCCTCGGAGAGTCTGGGAGGAGATTGAGAACAGCAGGAAATCATAGTTAGTGGGTAGAGTAGAGGCTGATATGTCAGCCAAAGGCCTCTAGGCCCTTAGTGTTGCCTGCCTGTGCTAGCACATGGTAGGAGGGGGTCTGATCACCCCCTCCGCAGGTAGCACATAGGGTGGGATGGCCTCAACCAGGTAAATAATGACTGTGGACAGTCATTTTCCTGGCCAGGGTGAGTGTAACCCCCCTGTTACCCGGGGTTACTAGAATCCCAGTAAGACCTAGTGGTAGGCAGGGAAGGCAGCTTGTGAAACTCCAGTTAAATGGATTTCACACTGTCTCATGCTGTTCTCAGTCTCAGCTGAGACTGAGGGATGACATCACCATAGAACTATTGCAGCTGCATGAGCCACATTGGAATCTACAGTTGGGAGTTAGGTTAGAATGTTGGGAGTTTTTGAACAGTGAGCAGAGCAGTTGTGTGTGAGCAGTCTTGAAGAGAGGAGCACAGCAGTCTGTGCACAGGCTCTTGGAGCCTAAAGCTCTGATATAGAGCTACTTAAGTGAAAGGTGTGTGCTTCTGCCAAAAGAGGAACACAGTAAGCTGTTCGTGAAGTGGTGGAGACCGCTGTTACAGGTCTCTGTGCCCCATCCCTGAGGGGATGGGGGTAAAAGGTTTGCCTGTTATTCCAGGGGCAACCTCCTGGTTCTGGCTAGGGAAGAAGCTGCCTTATTTTTCTAAGTTGTGCTGTGGCACCAGAAGCTGTCAAGAATCGCCTGTGGGGCACCTGCAACCAAAGGGTGAGTTCTGCTCTTACATGGGGCCTATGTTTCACCTGAACTGTTGTAAAGTGGGGATTGGACTGCTTAATCAGTGGAAGGCCTAGAGGAATAGGCAAAGCCAAAGTAAAAGTATGTTCAAGTCCAGCACAAGGGGTAAGTCAAGACATGTAGAGGAAATGTGCTATTCATTTACCCTTTAATCTACACTGCCAACCTTTTCAGAAAGAGATGTTTAAGTATGTTCGAGTCTAGTACAAGGGGAAAGTCAAAGACATGTAGAGGAAATGTGCTATGCATTTACGCTTTAATCTACATTGCCAAGCTTTTCAGAAAGAGTTGTTTAATGTCCAGAGAAATGGCCCGGGTATGGATTGTGGAAGCTAGAGGTGGGAGATCCCCCATCTTTAGTAACCAGGTTCACCTCTACGGATTTGCTCTGTGGCCCTTTTACTTTGCCTCAGGCACTTGGCCAGTGCGTGGGATTGAAAGGAAATTTCCCTTATGGAGTCGAAGGCTCTAAGGTGGTTTAGGGAGCCACAGGAAAATGTGTCCATGTCACATGGAAGGTGTTCGAGTGGCCGGCAGGGGAGCCGAGCCAAGAAAAACCCCAATAGTGTACAAGTCGGGCTGTGTACCCAAAGCAGCATGCAAGTCCGGGCTGTGTGCCTGGTGGGTCCAGAGCCTGAGGGCTGAAGTGTTAAGGAAATGTTCTGTTTCTCTTATCTGCATTACCAGGAATGTAGCCCTGTGGGGGGTCCTCTGTGCTTTGTTTGTTCAGTTTGGATGTGAATAAAAGCCACACTTTAGGATCCCATTCCTGGTATTGGACATTACAGTTATTGCTTCCTGTGTTCAGATTTACTTGGGTGCCCCTGTGCAGAGTAGCCAAACCTAGCCCTTGAGCCGAGTAACCTAGTCATTCCTGAACCTAGTCCCCACCTGGTACTGCTGTCAGCTTCAACAGCATACCACCTGTCATTTGCAAAAAAGGCAGGGGTGAGGGGGTTACACTAGGTTCATGCTCGGTTTTCAAACCACTATCCCTGGTAAACATTCTACAACTGTCAGATTCTTTATTCCGCTTGAACGGTACAGAAGCCTTGGAGAACTCTCCTACGTCTTTCTTGAAGATTTTATTTTTTTCATTTTTTTGAAGTAAAATTTATTTATGTTCCTTTTTAAAGCACTGCCCTTGTGTCTACAGGTAAATTAGTTTAGGTCTAGTGTTATTCTGGTAAGTTTTTCTTGGTTTCTTTCCAGTTCTTTTAACCGAGAGGGAACCAGACTTTTATTTACAATTTTAAAAGTAAATTTCTGTATTTTATTCCTTCTCTGGGCTGGCTGCTTAATTTGTTTATTTGAGGGAAACCGGAGTAACTCTTGGTTCTCTCAACAGTTGTTAAACTGACTGCAAAGTAAAAAAGATAAATAAAGTTAATAAGGGTTAAGCCTTATTCATTAGTGCGGATTTCTAATTCTCAGAGAACCATTTCTTGGGGATTTTACTGATTTTGTCACTAACTCAAGAAAAGAACCGGCCCAATGGGTTTTCAGCTTTGTACAGAGTGTGGGGGAACTGTTTGAAAGCAGATCCTCATTTATTTGTGTTTTTGCCTAGGGTTTAACCACCTGAAGGCAGATTGTAACATCTGTAAAATCAAGAAGTATTTCCTCAGTCGGCACTTAATAGGCATTTTAACCGACTGTAGGAAAAAGGTTCAATATGGGAAGGAACCAATTTTTACAACCCTCTAACCAGGGTGATGGTTCCCTGATTAAAGAAAAGAACCGCAGACACTGCCGCTTAACCGGTAAGTTCTGCTGAGAAAAAGAGGAAGGAAAAAACACTCGGTTCTGCAAAAAGTATTCCCTCAGTCGGCGCTTAATAGGCATTTTAACCAACTGTAGATAAAAGATTCGATAAGGCTGCTAACCCAGCTGTGGACAAAACTTCCTCCTCTCATATGTAGAAACCAAAGGAAAGTACAGTTACATAGGAACTTACCATAACAGTAGATCTTCGAGAGAGGTTCCTTCAGTAGATCATCACATATAGGACTGGCGCCACCTGGCATCGGGCCGCATGGCAGACTTTTCTAGCAACACCTGACACCCGCCTTCCAGTTCTCCCGCCGGAGCCAGGAAGAGGCCTGACAGCAGGAGCGAACAGGATTTGGAGTCCCTGTAAAACATAAAATGAGGGGAAGGAGGGAGGGAAAAATATGACCTACTGATGGAACCTCTCTCGAAGATCTACTGTTACGGTAAGTTCCTACATAATTGTACTATCTTACTTCGAGAGGGTTCCTTCAGTAGGTCATCACATATAGGACAGAGTCCCAAGCTGTCCCTCTAGGAGAGACCAAGAGAAACTAGGGAGGAAGAAAACTAACTACAACGGAAAAAACTGTGGTCCCAGAAGGACTCAGTCTAGGACAGAAGGCCCTGCAGGACGGCTAGGCCAAAGCCAGCCCTCCACCTAAAAGCAATGTCCAGACTGTAATGTTTGGTAAAGATATGGACAGAACTCCAAGTAGCGGCAGCACAAGTGTCAGCTGCTGAAACGTTCCATAGGAAGGCCTTGGAGGCAGCCATGCCCCTAGTAGAATGACCTCTGATGGAACCCAGCAGAGGTTTTTTCGTACTTCTGGTAACAGTAATGAATGCAGTTGCCTAACCATTTGGAAAAATCCTGCTTAGAAACCGGTTTGCCCTTCGATCGCGGGGCAAAGGAGACAAACAACTGGTCGCAAGAGCGAAAGTCTTTGGTCCGATGGGTGTAACACCGGAGAATCCGATGGACATCCGTCGTATGAAGGAGTGCCTCACCTCTGTTACAGCAGGATGGATAATAGACTGGAAGCTCCACTGATTGATTCAGTGTGGCTTCTGACACCACCTTGGGAGGAAACCTCAGATGAGTTCTAAGGACCACCCGGTTCCTATGGAAAATCAAGTATGGCACCTTGCAGACTAGAGCGTGAAGCTCCGAAATCCGTCTGGCTGATGTGATAGCCACAAGAAAAAGCGCCTTCCAGGAAAGGAAGCGCAAATCACAACTCATAGCTGGCTCAAAAGGAGGAAGGATGAGCTTTTCCAGTATGAAGTTCAAGTCCCACGGCAGAGTGGGGCTATGGATGGGGGTTTCAGATGAAGAATCCCTTTCAGAAAAGTTTTGGAAACTTCCAACTGAGCCACGGGTTTACCATCCACTAGCTCATAGTACGCTGAGATAGCTGAGATATGGACCTTTAAGGAAGAGTAGGACAGATCGGAGTCTGACAAGTGGGAGGCAGTATAGCGCAGTGGTCTAAGGCTCTGAGCTGCAAATCTGGTGACATCCAGCAGACCAGACCTGGGTTTGAATCCCACAGCTTCCACTTGCATACTGTGTGGCCCTGAGCAAGTCACTTAACCTCCTTGTGCTCCCAGGTCGCTCCTGTAAAAAAGCTTCCAGCTTAGTGTGCTATACCTGGTTAAACAACTAAATAAATAAAAATAAAAAAAAAGTGAAGGAGGTATTCCATGACTTGTGGGGCCGAGCAAGAGAAGGGGTTCCAGCCCTTAGCAGTCGCCCAAATGGAAAACCGTTTCCACTTCATGGCGTAAGTGGAATGGGTAAAAGGTTTCCTGGCCTCAATGAGGACTTGAGCAACCCTGGAGGGAACCCCGAAACAGGATATCGCTGTGTCTGCAGGAGCCAGGCATGGAGATGCAGGGTCCTGAGCTCCGGATGTACCAGTGGACCTTGATCCTGGGTCAGGAGGTCGTGAGTCAATGGAAGTGGAACCGGTGGTTCCCGGGAAAGCTGCTGTAGCAGCGGGAACCTGATCTCTCTCAGCCAGAGAGGAGCGATGAGGATCATCTTTGCCATCTCTGCCTGGAGCTTGAGGAGAACCCTCTGCAGAATGGGAAATGGAGGGAAAGCGTACAAAAATTTCCCTGTCCAAGATAGAGACAATGCTCCAAAAAGCACCTTACTTTGGAACGATCGGGCAAAACATGGGAAGTTTTGCATTGTATCGGGAGGCAAAGAGGTCGATTTCCGGGCGCACCCAATTTTGGAAGATGGATTCCGTCACTTCCTGATGTAGTTCCCACTCATGAGCTAGGGTCCGAGATCTGCTGAGACTGTCTGCCAGGACGTTTAAAATGCCTGGCACATGCACGGCCACTAGGACCAGATGGTGCTGGACTGCACAGTTCCACACCCACGTCACCTCCCTGCAAAGGGGGTACAACCAGGTTCCTCCTTGTTTGTTGATATACCAAACTACCGACATATTGTCCATTTGGATTAGCAGTGATCCCTTTGGAAGGAGGGTCTGAAAAGTCTGTAGCACATACAGGACCGCCCTCAACTCCAGAGCATTGATGTGAAGAGAAGTTTCCAAACCGGACCATAGTCCCTGTGCTTGGTGTTCCCCAAGATGAGCTCCCCACCCAATATTCAAGGCATCCATGGTGAGGGTGGCTACTGGTGCAGGGTTCCAAAGGGAAGCCCCAAAGAAAGATTACGAGAATCCTTCCACCACTATAAGTCAAGTCAAGTCAAATTTATTTAAAAGACGCCCAATCCCGGAGGCTCTGGGCGCCGTACAAATTTTTAAAAGAACATAATACAAAAAATAAGTGAAATAGCAAATAATGAATACATCATAGTCTAATGTAGTCTAACATCAAACGCCTGAGAAAATAAGAAGGTTTTCAGGCGGATCTTTAAAATATTTACAGTCGAGGCCTCTGACGTGAGTTGGTAATAGGTTCCATGGGCGGGGCCGCAACGCTGAAAGCTCTATCACCGCTGACTTCAGCCTCGCCTAGGAACGGTCAGGAGGCCACTACGGAGGATCAAGAGGGCGGACCGAAGAACAGGTGTCAGGAGGACTGACAGGTAGCCAGGGCCCTGCCCTGCGTAGGCCTTAGGGTGAGAAGATTCCACCTTAAAGAGGACTCTCCACCTGACCGGCAGCCAGTGCAATTCAATGCAGTACCGGTGTAATATGGCAAAATTTTTCTGCCCAGTCAGTAACCGGCAGCTGCATTTGCACCAGCTGCAGTTTGCGGAGAAGTCCTCCTGTGACCCCGAGATAGAGCGCATTACAGTAGTCCAGCCTAGATTTGACTAAGGCATGTATCAAGGTAGGGAGGTCCAGAGACGGAACAAGGGGCCTAATCCTGGCAATGTTTCTGAGATGGAAAAAACAGGTATGAACCACGGAAGATATTTGAGTCTCCATGGTCAAGTTCCTGTCCAGAATCACCCCAAGACTACGCACCATAGAGGAGGCCTTCAATGAGACAGCCCCAAGAACAAGTCCAGTTGCTGAATCAGAGACCTCCATATCACGAACTCTGTTCGACTCCACTACCAATACCTCCGTCTTGTTAGGGTTCAGTCGCAACCAGCTGGAGGCCATCCAGTCACTTATCTCGGTCAGACAGATGTTTAGCACATCCACTGCATTAGATGTTCCTGGGGCAAAGGAAAAGTATAGCTGAGTATCATCAGCATAGCAATGAAAACTCAGACCATACTTCCTAATGATCCCACCCAGGGGCAGCATGTACACTGCGAACAACATTGGGGCCAGTACCGAACCCTGAGGGACTCCACAAGAAAGGAGATTGGGTGGAGATGAGGTAAGTCTTTCTGAACTGCTGAGGAGGCTAGAATCAGATGGTCCAGGTCATCCAGGAGCTGATCCCACTGCACCCACAAGGACCAATGAGTAATCCTCATGTGAAACCTTGCTAGGGGAATGGTAGTGATGGAGGCCACCATCAGGCCCAGAAGGCGAAGGACTTCCCGGACAGGGATGGTCCTGATGGAAGCCACTTTGGAGGCCTGACAGACAAGGGTCTCCATCCTGTCTGGAGGAAGGAAGACTCTGCACTAGACCTTATCCAGGACTGCCCAAATAAACTGAAGTCTCTGGGCAGGGGTAAGGGATAACTTGGGAACACTGACCATGATCCCAAGTCTGCTGAAAAGGTCCAGAGTAAAGGAAAGAGCCTCCAGCAAAGAATCCCTGGACCGGGCTGAAATCAACCAGTTGTCCATGTAAGGGAAGACCTCAATACCCCTGCGGTGTAGGAACACCGCGACCACCACCAGGCACTTGGTAAAAACCCGTGGTGCTGAAGGCAGACCAAAGGGGAGCGCCCAGAACTGGAAGTGTTCCCCTTGGAAACGAAAGCGCAGGAATCGGCAGTGGCTGGGGAAAATAGGAATGTGCAGGTAAGCATCCTGCATATCCAGGGCACAGAGCCAGTGGTTCTCCATGAGGAGAGGGAGGAGGCTCTGTAGCGTCAGCATTTGAAATTTTTTTGTACTCGACAAACCGATTGAGCTGACTTAGGTCGAGTATGGGTCTGAAGTCTCCAGTCTTTTTTGGGACCAGGAAAAAATGGGAATAAAATCCTTTTCCCCTTTGCGCGAAGGGGACGTGCTCGATTGCTTCTTTGAGCAACAGCGAATTTACCTCCTTGCGGACGAGAAGAGTCTGGTCCCGAGAATAAGAGGACTTTATGGGTAGAGTTTCTGGAGGAACCTCCAGAAATTCTATGATGTGCCCGACGGACACTAGTTACAGGACCAATTCATCGGAGGTGATCGCCCTCCACTCCTGTGCATGGTGGGAAAACCTCCCCCCACCTGCTCCCCGTCACGAGACTGAGGAGGCAGTAGGGCTGGGGAGTCAAGAAGTGGTGGGACATTCAGGGGGAGGGCCTCCTCAACGTCTCTGATTTTTGGAAGCAGGAGGGGTGGCTGTACCCATGGCCTTTCCCTTCCCTTGGCGGCATGCCTGAGCATTCTTTCTCTGCTTTCAGGTCCTTTTCCGAAAGGGCTGCTGTTGCTGCAGTTATTGGGAGCCCGATCGGTACATTGACCTGACAAACCTAAGTGCAACTCCCTTGTTCTGTAGGTCTGTGAAAATATTCTTGGTGTCCCCACCAAAAAGGACGAGCCCCTGAAAGGGGCATCCTGAATCGCCGACTGGACCTCATTGGCGAGGCCAGAAAGGCGAAGCCAGGAACGCCGTCTGAGGGCAACAGCAGTCGCCGAGGTACGGGCCACTGAATAGACAGAGTCGTGAGTGGCACATAAAGCGTGCGTACAGGAAACCTTGGAGAGGCGGAGATCCTTGGCAAGGTCCTCCTTTAAAGGCGAGGGATCCATGGACTGGACTCATGCTTCCAGCCTAGCCAGGGTCGCCCTTTGATGGGACACCATGTGGGCCATGCAACTGAGGGACCAGAGGGCGCATGTGGCCATGGAATACATCTTTTTCCCGAACTGGTCCATCTGCCTCAACTTTGTCCGGAGGAGTAGTGCTCATGTGCTTGGGCGCTGAAGAGAGAGATCATGAGCCGCAGAGATGACCACAGAGTCAGCTTTGGGATGAGCCTTTAAGAAAGGAGCATCCTTTGGCACCCAGTAGAGCCTGTCTGCCTGCTTGGGGACAGTCGGGATAGTATGAGGCATCTGCCAGACTGTAGTGGTGAGGTCTTGATGAGGGACTATCGATGGAGAGATGGGGATGGGAGACAGATACCCTAAGTCTAGGTGTTCCGTGAGCCTCTGTTTCATGGGATGCTGTTCCTCCGACTCCCAGTTGAAATAGTCCTTCATGGCCCTCAAGAGGTCCGAGAAGGCAGGGTCTTCAGGTGGAGACTTTGGCAAGACCTTGCCTCTCGTGTCCTCAGGATCCTCCGGGACCTCCTCTGAAGAATCTTCCCTCCCGTCTGAACTATCATCATCATCATTGTCCGCCTCCTCGACAGGATGGCGTCTGGTATCCAGAAGGGAAACGTCCTGTCGAGTCTTCCCTGAGATGTGGACAGTGGCTATCGACGAACTGCTCGGGGAATGGGACCTAGGAGACTGCAGTTGTGGGAGCCTAGTCTCCAGGTCCGAAACTAACTCCGACCGAGCCCCCTGCCACCAAGACTGTATTAAGGTCTTGAAATCCGGGGTAACCAGAGGAGGAGGTGGAGTAGGCAGAGGCTGGGGGGGAGGAGGAGGAGGGATAACTGGAGGTGGATAGCCTAGAATTCCGTGTAATGGGAGTAGAGATTAAATCTAGGCTAGAACTGCCCAAGATGATTCCAGTCCGGAGTGGAACCCCCCGGGTAGTGGTTCCCAGAATACCCCAACGGGTAATGCAGGACAATTCGGGGTCGGGTATAAATCCCCGTCGTGAGATCAGGCGCCGGGGGAACCCATGTCAGATCCGCCGTAGTGTAAATAGGTTGAGGGTCCGGCGTCGGGACAGCCAGCATCAGGAGAACTGATGTTGGAACCGGCACCACCCGATCCGGCGCTGGAAGGGGATCCAGTGTCGGAGTGGCCGGTGTCAGAACCGGACGAAGGGGCCCTGGCGTTGGGACCTGATCCGGCATAGGGGCCAAAGGCAAAGGCCAGTCAGTCGGTCCCGGCTGCGGGACTGACGTCAGGATAACTGGCGGCGGAGGAAGCATCAGAAGCCTGCCGGAAGGCAGAGGAGGGGCCTCCACTGAAAAGCCTGTAGGCCAAGGAGGAGCTTCCTTCTTCTTGACCCCAGAAGGGGAGTGCGGAGTAGACCCCGAGGCATTGAAAGGGTCGATGGGCTCTCCGTTGCCATCGCCAGACGTACCCGCCACTGAATTGGAGGGCACGGGCGAGGAAGGAGAAGGGCTTTCTCCTTCTGGTTCTGCTGGGCGTCGGGTGTGGCGCCGTTAGACCCCGACGGGGGAACTGAACCCGAGCAGTCATCAGGGACGGCCAACTTAGCAGGTGGGGTCGGGCGGTCAGGGGAGGAGCCCCCGGCTGGCTTATCGACCTGAGCTGGGCGAGTACCCACTGCCTGGGTAGACGACTTACCGGCCGCCGCGCAGTCCCCAGTGGAGCCGAGGGTCGACTTATCGGCCAAAGCGTTGCAGTCATCAGAGGAGCCAATGGCCGGCTGATCCATCAAAACTTTGCCAGAATTACCGTCCGATTTTCAGGGCGGCAGCTGGGCCTTGCTCGTCAAGGGCCTGGCGTCATCCACGGAGCAGTTCCACTCCCTAGTTTTCTGTTTAAGTTTCTTTGAAGGAGAAGATTTTTTGAATGAATCTCTAAGACGCTCCATCCTCTTCTCAAGAGAAGCCAGGTGGGCTTTTAGCAGATGGGCCTCCAAAGCCTGCTGTCTCCTCTTTTTAGTGTCCTGGTTAAAGGTCTGGTACTCAGGGCAGGAGGAGACAGGATGGTCTGGTCCCAGACAGAGGATGCACTTAAGGTGACCATCTTTGTGTGGGATCTGCGTGCCACAGGATGAGCACTTCTTCTTGGGAGAAGACATCAATGATAGAACTCGAATTTGAGAGGGATAAACCGACGCGATAACTTTCACAATGATCGCTATCTGGAAGTCTACAATGCGACTGACACGAAGCGACAGTGGGAAAGAACTGGTGGGCGGGTGTGGGGACCTCCCACAATGTACAGTCATGCTGACATCAGTCATGTGACGTCGGGTGGGCTGTCCCCGTCAGGTATTGCTTGAAAGTCTGCCGTGCGGCCCAACGCCAGGTGGCACCAGTCCTATATGTGATGACCTACTGCAGGAACCCTCTCAAAGTAAGATCCGGTTTTACAACCCTCTAACCAGGATGATGGTTCTCCATTACAGAAAAGAACCACAGACACTGCCGCTGAACCGGTAAGTTCTGCTTAAAAAAAGAGGAAGGAAAAACACTCAGTTCAGGAACTGCAACATACAAAACCATCGGTTCCAACTTCAGATTGAACAGCAAATGCTATACAAATTTTTCAGGTGCTGCAACCAGTACCGTGGTTCCGTTTCAGCGGCCCAGTTCACAGACATCAGTTCAGGACCTGGGTTCCTTCTCGGTTCCCAGTTCATTTGAACGGTTTGCTGAGGTGTACATGGTGAGTTTGTACCTGGTGTATGCCGTGATCCTCAACATCCTGACTCCTCTGAAAAGGGGAGCTGAGATTTTTTCCTCTCACTTTGCCTTCATAAAGCACACAGACACTGGACCTTCCCACCCAGGAATCCACAGAGGAGGAAGAGGAGCCAGACTGTATGATAGGATGGATGTGCCAGTAACAGAAAGATTGGTGCTGTCCATCCACAAGTCTCTGAAGAGACAGGCTTCTAGAATTTTATAAAATCCCACTTCCATTCCCCCGTGAACAAGAGGCTGGATAGGAAGTATTGGGTGGCTAAATCTGGAGCACAGCACCTCAGCCATGAAGAGGTGGTGCAAGCTGTGGCTTGTGATAAAGCAGGGATTCCCCTGGCATAAGACCCACTGGATAAAGACTCCAAGAGATGGATTCTTTGGCACAATAAATCCCACTTAGGTGCCTCTATCCATTAGACAGGCCACTCAAATGGCCTAAGTCTCCAAATAGTCAATAAATAAATCGATAAATAAAACATCTCTGGAATGTAATTTCAAAGATTGCTAAGGCATAGAGGCCTCTGTATGCCAGGCAAATGGCAATTTCAGTGTCTCTGAGGAGATGGGCCTCGCTAGGGACAACTATTTTGTCCCAGGCCAGCCAAAAGGCATGGGATTTTTGTGGTGAGCCCACATTCCTTTTTGGTAAACAAACAGAGGCTTACATGGAAAACATGGATGGGTACAAGATAGCTTGTAGGAGTGCTGCTGCAAAGGAGAAAGCAGCAATACCCCAGAAGTATCAAGACAGATAGTGGGCCAGGGGCTTGCCCCCAGGTTCAAGGTCCTGCCCAAACTGAGGGCAGGGTTTTTCAGACCTGCCAGTCTAGCAGAAGTAACCCTGTTGGAGAGGGTGGTGACCCATATGGGATCCCAGACATTTAAACAGGCATTTAACAAAGCCAAAGTAAGAATGGTCACTCTGGCTGCCATCCTCCCTACACTCAGAAAGGGGGATGGGGCCTACATCTCTGGCCTTAAAGGACACTTCCTCCCACATAGTTCAGAACCATTCCTTTCAGCCTTATCTCTGCTCCTGGGGTGCTTAGTAAGTGCATAGCATTGGTAGAAGCACACCTAAGGAGGCATGGGGTCATAGTCTCCCATACCAGGATGACTGGCTGATGGCAGGCCAGTCTCCTCTGTGGGTAGAGGTGCACCGATCACCATCTAGGATACCCTGTGTATGCTGGGTCTCCTGGCAAATCAAAAAAAAAGTCAATGCTAACACCAGTCCAGCGCCTGGAGTCTATAGGGGCAAAAACTGGACGCACTGAGAGGAAGGGCCTTCCTCCCGCAGGGAATGGTAGACAGCTTGGTGCAGCTGGCAGGCTGATTCCAGCTGAATACCCCAGACCAGTGAGACATTTTTCTACAGTTGCTAGGGCACATGGCTGCAGCAACAGTGTCAGGATCAAGATTCCATAGGAGAGGCATTTAGTTTCACCTCAGGTCTCACTGGTCCCAAAAAGAGATTCCCTGTTAAAGATGGTCCCAGCCATAAGAATCCTGCTGCAAGCTCTGCAGTGGTGGCAGGAAGAAGACAACCTCAGGGAGGATGTGCCTTTCCTCCAGCTGCCACCAGCAGCAGTCTTAACAGGCTATGCCTCGCTCCTAGGGGAGCACACACTGCTTCACATAGAGCCTGCTGGCGCTCAAGGCAGTTTAGCTGGGCATTCATTCCTTCACTCCAGTGCTTCAAGGTAAGGTGGTGTAGGTCAAGACAAGACAATACAACCACAATGTACTACATAAACAAGCAAGGGGGCACAAAGTCTTCCCTACTGTGCACAGAGGCCATGAAAGTTTGGAGTCTTAACTCACTGCCTGGACATCTCCCTCTCAGCAGTCCACCTCCCAGGGAAGGACGATGTCCTGGCAGATGCTCTCAGCAGGATCAACTAAAACCACCAGGAGTACAAGTGGTGATCAGAAGGTGGGGTACCCCAGAGGTGGACCTCTTTGCAACCCCAGACAATCACCAGCTACCACAATTCTGTTGCAGACCTCTTGCAGGGGCACAGTCCCTCTGGATGTGCTGCTGTTGCATTAAACAGGGAAGTTCCTGTATACCTTTCCTCCATTTCCCCTGTTTCTCAGAGTGCTGAACAAGCTCAGGGTTCACTCAGCAACAGTGATCCTCATTGATCCAGATTCGGCCAGAAGGCCATGGTATTTTCTATGCTGACCATGTCAATTTCTAGGCCAAATTATTTGCCCCGGAGGCACAACCTACTGACCTCCTTGCAGGACAGGGTCCTTTACCCCAATATCCGGTCTCTCAGGCTCAGGGCTTGGCTGTTGAGGACTTAGAGTATTCAGACTTGCACATTTCTATAGGGGTGCTAGAGGATCTTAGGGTTTCTAGAAACCCCTTCTACCAGAAAGACTTGCATCTCTAAGTGGAAGAGGTTTTTCCATTTGGTGCCAGAAAAAGAGATAGACTGCTGCCAGGCTGACTTGTCAGTCATCCTACAATATATGGCACACTTTCTTTCTCTCGGCCTTAGGCCTTCCACCCTCGAAGTTCAATTACCAGCTGTCTGCTTACCTCTCAGCTGGTAAGGTGTCATCTCTGGCGGTTAATCAAGTGTTTAGCAAGTTCTTTAAGGGTCTCATGCATTTGCATTCCCTGACAGGGAACACACCTCGGCATGGGACCTCAATATATGCATTGGCTGGCTAATGAAACCACCATTTAAGCCCATGTCTTCAGTAGAGCTTAGGTATGCAGCATGCAAAACAGTGTTCCTGGTAGCCATCACCTCAGCTGGAAGGATCAGTGAGTTCCAGGCCTTGCCCACTGAGTTAATTACATATCAGTTCCTAGGGACAAGATAGTCTTCAAGACTAACAGAAACTTTCTGCCCAAGGTGGTTTCGGATTTCTACCTAAATCAGTCCATTACTTTGCCAGTCTTTATTTCACTGACCACTCTAGTTCAGGGGAATGTAGACTGCACAGCCTAGAAGTCAAGTGAGCTATAAGCTACTACTTGGATCACACAGTCACAGGCAGGTGAGCACTCAGCTTTTCCTGACCTATGGAGGAGTAGGAAAGGGCAAGCCTGCCTCAAAGAGGTCTATTGCCTGCTGGATGGTTGTTTGTATTCAGTTCTGCTACAGCAAAGTAGGTAAGGAATCCTTGTAGGCCTTAGGGCTCTCTCTACAAGGGGTACAGATTCTTCAATAGCAGCTGCAGGAGATGTTCCTTTGTTGGAAATCGGTAAAGCAGCTACCTGGGAAACAGTTCACACCTTTACCAAGCACTACAGCCTGAATACCCAGACCAGAGGTGATGCCAGGTTTGGCACAGCAGTACTGCAGAGTCTGTTTCCTAAAGATATTCTCTACCCTCCTCCAAAGGTACTGCTTGGGTAGTCTGCATATGTCAGAATACAGTAAGATTTCCTGGGGTTTGAAGAAAACATTACTTACCATAGTAATCTTGTTTCTTCTAAGGGAATCTTACTGTATTCTGAGCTTCCACCCTACCTCCCCTGCTAGAACCTGTGGGCACTGCAGCACAGCTGTCCATGCTGTTGTAAACCCATGAGTGGTTCTGTTGTTGGGCTTAGTGACTTGAATCTTAGTGTAGCCCTCATTTTCAACTGAAGGGGATTGTTGGTTGTCATTTATTTAGTTAATTGTTAAAGTAAGTGTAGATAGATCTTTAGTATTCATGCTCTGTAAGAATCTGACAGTTGTAGAATGTTTACCAGGGATAGTGGTTTGAAAACCGAGCATGAGCCTAGCATTCCATCATTAGCATAGGTTCTATTAGCCATTTCAGCTCCGGGGCAGTACAATGGGAGGACAATACTGCATATGTTAGAATACAGTAAGATTCCCTTAGAAGAAACAAGATTACTATGATAAGTAATGTTTTCTTTCTACCTCCCCTAAGTTTCTACTTAGCCTACAGTATGTTGTCTATCACAGGCACTTTCAGACTAATAAGAAAGGCCAGCAACACTCGCTGAATAAGGGAAGTTGCATACAGTACTTGGTGGATCCTACTGATCAAACAGTGCAGCTGTTATATAGCAGGAACTGCATGCCGTCTTTAAATAAAATGGAAGTACATAATGCCTTGCTCTTTTAAATCTTTTACCCAGCTCTTTGCTTCAGTGTGATTTGGTCAAGGATCCTGGTGGTGCCCTTAGCACTCTCATTGCATGGAAGTAATTTTAACAGTTAGGACCCTCTGTCATGCTGCTTGTAAATTTTCCATCTAAGCAGAGAAGACTGTAAGTGTAATGAAGCAGTCGCTTTAATACATACATCTTGAAGTAATTCAGCTAGCAGAATCTGCAATTTGTCCGGCAACATTAGTCACCGGCAACAAATATAAACTGTCTCCAACATAAGTTAACGATGATATGGCTGCATCATATTGACCAGAACATCTTGTCTGGGGACTAAACAGTTGCTCACATTCTCTGGTAGCTGTCAGATTCTACTCATTGTTCTTCCTTAAGGCAGCTGTTAACATCAGGGGATTTCCCCTTCGATCCACAAGAACTGCATTCCCTCTCACTCCCCCTGGAGTGAAATTAAAGAGTCCTGCAGGCAAACTGAAGATTTTACCAAATTAGGGTGAGAAATAACAGGACTCCCTTTGACAGAGTCCCAATGGCAGACCTCCTGCCAGTCTGACTGCCACACTTGAACTTACAGATGAACATTCTAAGCTCCTCAAGAGCAGCTGTCTTTTAAAATGGTTATGCTGCTGCGAGAATTCTAAATGATATAATCATCTTTCTCTCAGGCTAGCTGCGTAAACAATGATGTCATTATGCAGAAAGCCCCTAATGAGCCCCCCACCAGCTGCCTTTTCCTACCTGCTTAAGACTGGTACTAATGGGATTCTAGTAACCCAAGGGGACTGGGTTGTTACAAGTAGTTATGTCAGCACTGCCATGTTGCTCAAGGCTGACTCCGATGCGAACTGCACATGTGCAAGTATCACACATGTGCAGTACGGTAATCATTGCAGTATTATGACTGACTCCTATGCAGCGAGAGCACCGCATATTCTGTTCACCGCTCTTTCTGCTCCTTAAAGCTCCCCACAGCAGTATTGGCTCTGACCAGTTTGTTTTTATTGAGGCTTTTGGTTGTGTGTGTTTGTGTGTGGAACTGGTGAACTTTCTGCCAGTAGCATTCTGCTGAAGTTTGAATTCCTATATTCCATGATAAACAAACATTTCACCTACTGTATATGTAGAAAGATAGGCAATTGATGGGTGGGGAGGAACTATGTTTTACTAGCTAATTGTACCAAAATAAAATATCTGTTTTTAATTTTAAAACAGTTGGCATTTTTATGTTTTTTTAAATGTTCTCAGATTATCCATTTTATAAGCACACTAAGACACTTCAGGACTTCAGACTGAGGACTGTTATGTGATAACCGCCATTCAAGGTGCTGAAGACACTTGGGTAAATGCCTTATGCCTCACAATGCCCCTTGTAGACATATACATTGAGACTGGATAGGTGCAAGGTGGAAATGTACCACCTCAAATTTTTTTATCTTTTTTCCTTTTTTTGTATATTTTCTCCTGCCTTACCTCCTCGGCAGGGGTGGTCCTGTGGTTCCCCTTGTTATCCGGTCAACTTCTGCGGCACCACACCAGGCGCCGTGCCCGAGCTCATCATCTCGCCCTCTCACCCTTCCTGGCCACATCACTTACCCCATCGTGGAAGACCCTCGGGGAGTCAGGCTTCAGAGGGAGCACCTTGGAAGCATCCGGTGCAATGCCGACGGAGGCCGACCATCAGGAGCACCAGAGGATTAGGCTGTTTTTCCTTGTTCTGGATCCCCCTTCCCTGGTGTGGGCATGCAGTAACATCAGTGATGTTGCAGCGCATGCTTCCACACACTGGACATTCGATGTTGGCCTGCGCTGACCCCACAGCTTTATCACAGCATATATGGACCCCTAGCCACCACTAGGAGCCAGCGTAACCACGGTTGTCCCTCCCCACCCTCCCTGGAGGAGGAGATCAGTCCCTGGGATGCTCAGTTCTCCTCCCCCGGCCAACCTTTGACGGTCAAGGTCGCTCCCAACCCCGGATCATTGGCATGGTGCACGGTGTGGCATTCAGTGCCTCAACCCTCAGCACCACCTAGCCGGCTTGTACCACCTCAAATGTAATAAAAAGGCACACCGACTGGGACCTCAAGTAATTTGTTAGTCTATGCTTGAAGTATGGCAAAAGGCCCAACTCAGGCCACTCAGAAGGCTGTTCCACAGTTTAGGGGCAGATACAGACAAAGCTTACTGGCTCATGGCTGCTGCAATGTGGAGTTCAAAAAGCAGTGATCTGGAAGAGGACATAAGGTTCCTTCTGTTCTTCTTGGGAAAAAGCCCAAGCTAGCTCTGTAGCATCCTGAGTTTGGTAATGAGCACAGATCTTTGGGGGCTGTCCGCTGGAGAAAGGACTGAGCAGCACAGAGATGACTCTCATTACTGGGGTAGGGGAGTTGCCACTTCCGCTACATGACTGCTGACTAGTGAAGAACAGTGAGTAGGACAACTACAAGCACCAATGGGGAAGGGTCCCCACAAGACACCTGTTTTACATGCCTTCCACAGAATGGATGTGCAACCATGTCACTGCACGCTGGCACCCTAGGGGAGAAAAGGAGAAGTTGGAAGGAAAAGTCCAGCAGTCCAGGCTGGCAGTCCCTGCAGGCTCTCACATGACTAACACAGCTGGCTACCTGGTGGTCCTAAGTAAGTGGTGAACAACAGGTAAGTCCATGAGGTCAGTAATGGAGCGGGGGGGGGGAAGGGTGCCAGTGGGCAGGCTCTAGACCAAGAAACAGCTTAGTAGGAAAAACAAAGTATCCCAGATCAAGGCTGTTGTTCAGTGCCTTTTAAAAGCTTGTCAATACAACAATCCCTGGATGCGGGCAGAGCCTGCAGCCACCAAGACATCACATGGATTCCTGGAGTTCTTAAAATACTTTTTCATTTCTAAACCCAAGGCATTTTTCAACAAAACTCTAGCTGAATCTGGTGCTTGTTTTTGGGCAGGACACTTGGTGAACTGAAGCTATGGTAAGACCAAAAGCTGCAGCATCAGGGGATGCCAGAAAAAAGAAGGGAGGCCCTGCAGTAGAAAGCACTGTGCAATCATCAGTGATGATAGAGTTCGGGGGAACTGACCCTGCAAACGGTATTAAAGAATGTCATGGCCCTTGATTTATGAATATAATCTCTGGAAACTAATTTAAAGTTCAAAATTATTCCCTAAAAATGTGGCTGAAAGTGCAGGAGGGAGAACTGAATCTGTGGGGAAGGCACTACCTGCAACATTGCACATGGCCCAAGAAAATAAACCTCTACAGTGCTGTAGCATTTGGAGACTGTCTACAGGGCTGTTTTTTCCTGCTCTTGAAAGAACCCAGCAGGGTCTTTTCTTAGTGACATCTGTGGAACCTAGGCTGGCACCCCGGAGTCAAAGGGAGAAGTGGATCTCAAGGACCTCTGATGGCCATCAGGGTGGCCACAGTGACTGCCCTACTGTTTCAAGAAGAACAGACAGGACATGGGGCCCCACCACTCAAGTGTGGGGCAGTCCTAATGTGTACTTTGTGTGCAAAAAACATTTTGGTTTTCTTACACTCTACTGTAATACAGTAAACAGTATCACACTAATTTTGCTTAGTTCTAGACTGACATCTTCTCTTACAACAGATCCAAGAATCCTCTGCAGCCCTTGGTGGTGACTGTTCCCTTTTAAGTACCATGACCCCAGGGTAGGACACTGCTTACAAAATAGTTGTAGGTAAATGTATCAGACTGCCCAAAGAAGTGAGTAATGCTAGTACTATCTTGGTGTTTAAAATCCACTGGGACAGCTACAAACTTCAGTAATTAGAAACTAGAGGGAAGTCGAGAGAAGCTCTAAGAACTCCGAAGGGATTCAGTAATTCTAATCCTAGGTAGGAATGACAGGGCAGACTGCTGTTGTAGTTGGGTTAGAAATTGCCCGGTCTCTGATTGGCTGAGACCCTGTCAAGGGGCTACATTAACTACCAACACAGACTGGGACAAAAGTTCAGTGCCAGTCTGCCTCAGTACCATAGTATCAGTGGGTCCACTTGAGATGCAAAACTTAAAAGCTGCCATTTATTTTTGCTAAACAAGAGCAGTGAGCGAATTGCCCTCCCCCAGCAACTTAACTACACTGTAACTGGCACAAGCTTTACCAAGTCCATTATTAATGCCAGAAACAAAACATTCTTTTCTTTTTTTTAGCTAGATTTTTTGAGCAAGCACAGTGCTCTTACCTCTGACTGCAACTTGCACCCCCTCTTCTGGCTCACTTTCTTTACTGCCGCAAGCCAGCAGCATGCCTATTTTAGTGGTCATCAAAAGCAACAAAGTTCTGCTGGACTCATTATCAACACTACAGTCTCCCACTCAGTTTTCATATGCTCATTTCCCTTTCTCACCAGCAGGCAGCTGAGGTGATGGAGAAGTTGCCATGAAATGGGGAGGGGAGAAAGTAACAGCAGCGCCCTCTACTAGTATGTGAACCAGCAGGGGGACTACTTTACAGCAAATTCATTTTCTATCCATTTTTGTGTTTTCTTGCACGCTTGCGCAGGAAACACCTTGGGACAGCACCACATTTCAGAGGTGCGTCGGTCGAGTCCAATGCAGAACACTGCACAGTGGGTGCAACCCTGACACACCAATGAACGGTGAAGCCCAGTGTGACAGCCGTTGGAATTTCACAGCAGGAGCTGGCCTTCACTTGAAAGAAATGAACTGTACCAATGAGAGAGTAAACTTCATTCCTCTCATTTGCATAGCGGCCATTACAACTCACGTCACAAAGCACCTCCAGCCCTCCAATCTGATTTGGAACAAAAAGGAAATCCCTCCCACTCCCTCCCTGTGCTGCTATCGTCCCCGCTCCCTGGTCCCCAGCTGACCCTCTGGCTGAAAATAAATGTCTCCTGCTCCCTCCCTCTGCTGCTGTCCTCCCCGCTCCCTCATTCCCCAGCCAAAAATAAAATCCTTCCCGCTTCCTCCCTCTGCTGTTGTCCTCCCTGTGCCCTCGTTCCCCGGCTGAAAATAAATCCCTACCGCTTCCTCCCTCTGCTGCTGTCCTCCCCGCCTCCCTCGCTCTCTGGCTGAAAAACCCTCCCGCCTCTTCCTCTGATGCCGCCTGCTGCTGTCCTCCCAGCTCCCTCGTTCCCCGGCTGAAAATAAATCCCTCCCACTTCCTCCCTCTGCTGCTGTCCTCCCCGCTCTCTCATTCAGTGGCCGACCATACTGCTGAAAATAAATCCCTCCTGCTTCCTCCCTCTGCTGCTGTCCTCCCCGCTCCCTCATTCACCGGCCAACCCTACGGCTGAAAATAAATCCCTCCTACTCCCTCCCTTTGCTATCGACTTCCCCGCTTCCTCATTCCCCGGCCCCATGCTGACAGCGGTGTGCCCATTCCCTGTGTCGGCGTGAACCCCACCACCCCAGCTTATGTGGCACACTGGGATCCCAACCCAGTATGCCCAAATTTATGTTGCATTTTGTACCTGTAAAGAAAGAAAACCATCCCCCTAGGTATTTTTTTAAATTAGCCTGTAAAAGCTAAAATGGTCCCTCGTCATCTCCCCGGTTCCCCATCCCCACCCACCCTCTGCACACCCCATCTCCACGCACCCCACCCCATACTACCTCTAGAGGTTAGAAGTAGTGATCTTTGTGGACTGGGAACACGCCTGCACTCTTCAAAAGTGACCAGCAAACTGAGGACATGATGGTAAGCTCTATAATGGCAGTCAATGGGACGGTTTCAACTTAGGTTGATATCTCAGCCATTTTTAGGAATTTTGGCCCCAAATTTTCAACATGGGGTTCTTGGGACCCCACTTCATGAATATTGTCACTGTCATTTCGTTTCTCAGACCCGAAAGGTGATTTCGCAGTCACGGCAGGACCGATTAACAATACGACAGTGCCACTGTTCATGAGGTGGAGTCTCAAAAAGCCCATGTTGCAAATTTGGTGAATAAATTCCCAAAAATGACTGCGTTATGAGCGTGCATTATACAGTTTCTACGCACGCTCCTAACATCTCCAATTTTTTATATTTACACTCCAGATTTTCAGCGTTGCCATTTTTTGCACCTCCTTATGAACAGTACAGCTGTCATTTTTCACATCCTGCCCAAAACATGTTTTCGCACCTGTGGTGCAGAATGGCGTGGTTGCTCTACAAAATCACCTTTCGGGATGAGTGACCAAAATGACAGTGGCACTCTTCATGAGGTGGGGTCCCAAAAAGGCCATGTTGGAAACTTGGTCAAACACATAAACCATGCAAGGAAATATTCGGCATTGACAAATGCTTGTTACTTAATGTTAAGTGATAGTTTTTTTTAACATTCTTGATTAAAATTTAAATGGTGACTCATTTTCTAAGTGCAATAATACCCTCCAGGGTGGACAGCATGGGTAATACTGGTCTGAATCATCCAGGGGCTGTTGGGCCCTCCATCTGTGGCATTCGGCCTCATTATGCGCCTTGGCGGTCTGGTATAACCCAATACCACCCACCCGGAGGACATACTTGCTAGCTTATCTGTACACCACCCATGTATTCTGCTCCCATAAATAAAAAAAATAAACACAAATACTGTCTCATTTTATTTGTGCCACATAATGACATTACCTTTCTAAAACTGTCATGCTCCTCTCAAGCATCCCACTAATCTTACCGACTGCCTTGTCACGCTGCTCTGAGGCCCTCTAATATGTCAACCCCAGGTCCTCTTCCTGTGTAATGATTGTCAGTACTACCCCTCCTCCCCCATCCTGTACTCGGCACCAGGGTTCCTATGCCCTACGTGCATATTTTTGTATGATTTGTCATGGAACCCCAACAAAGCTTGGGGAAACAGTAGGAGAAAGCAGCTTGGCCTGATGAGGATTTCATGAAAGAGAGGGTGAGAGATCTAGGGTTAGAATTATGGGGGAAGTAAGATGGGGAGGAAGATAAGTTGGTGGGGAAAGAAACAATGTGGAATTTGGAAATAAATGAAAAATAGAGAAATGCTTGTCTTCAAGGATGGTTGAGAAAAGGGGAGGAATAGAGAGAGAACACTGGTGGGTGTGAGGGGGACAGTCCAGTGCAAAGTGATAGAAAGAGTGAAAGAGGGGGTCCAGTCTGTCCAGAATGGACTTAGAAGCAGCACTACAGATAATGTCACTATTGGCTACAACTGAATCATTTTCAAAAGGATTTCTCTTTGAACTGGAAGTGGAATGCAAGCTGTATTCCTGTACAGAGCACCAGGTTTGGGGTGGAGCTTCTTGTGGACGGCAGCCATATGCGTTGCACATGCATTTACTCTGCCCACAATAAATTAGCAGAAAATAAACTGTTAGGAGTGATAGTTACTGCATTGGAGTGCTGCACCCGAAGTGACCATCGCCAGCCGATAAGATGCAAATTCTTCTTAAAAACAAATGATGAGAAAAAAAGAGTCGGATCTCAGTTTGTTAAACTGCAGAAACAAATGCACAATCACTTTGTCGATATGCTGTTGCGTGAATGTCATGACATCATGCAACTGGTTCTGAGGGCATACGAATGGATGTACCCATGCCATTAGAAGGAGGTGCACACACACATAGAAACATAGGCATTGACAGCAGATAAGGACCACTCTGCCCATCCAGGCTGCCCATTTTCCCTACCTACTGCAAAAGCTGCAGACCCTACTTGATCTCTGGCTTTGGCTCCTCTTTCCTATCGATAGGGTTCCTCTATGTCCGTCCCATACATTTTTGATTTCTGCCACTGTGTTTACTCCCACCACCTCCGCTGGGAGTCTATTCCATGCATCCACAACCATTTCTGTGAAGAAATACTTCATCAGATTACTCCTTAGTCATGCCCCCCGTGTTCCTGGGTATCTCCTTTTTTGAAAGCTGCTACCCACCAGTACCCTTTTTATGCCCTTTAGATATTTGTAGGTTTCTATCATATCTCCCCTGTCTCTCCTCCAGGGCGTACATATTGAGGTATCCCAGTCTTTCCTCATATGACTTTTGGTGCAGGCCATCCACCATCTTTGTTACCCTTCTGTGAGCTGCCTCCACCCTGTCAATGTCCTGACTGAGATGTGGCCTGCAGATCTGAACACAGTAATCCAAATGAGGCCTCACCAGTGATCTGTACAGTAGCATCACCACCTATTTTCTTCTGCTAGTGATACCTCTCACTATGCACCCCAGCATCCCATTGGCTCTCCCCACAGCCTTGATATATTGTTTGGCCACCTTTAGGACATCAGCCTAGTTGCCCAGCCCTGCATATCCTCAACCATGTCAACATCCTTTCTAAGGTCAGAGCTCCAGAACTGCACACAACACTAGAGGTGGGGCAAACCAGTGACTTGTTCAGGGAGAGTACGGTCTCTCTCCTTCTGTGATGGGGGTCTAGAACTCCATGGCATACCCCTGTGGCAGCCCTCCTTCCCAGGAAGACCCAAGGAACAAAAGGAATGAGATGGTGTTGCAGAAGTGGACTTGGATTGGCGCTTCAAGCTGTCATCCTATAGGGGGTCGGTTTTATACCTTAGTTGCATCCCATCAAGAGAACACTGCCTTTCTGTGGACATTCAGCAGTGTCCTCCCCTTCGGTAACACAGGTGGTGGTAGAGTTAAAGAGTGCTGCAGACACCACTCCCACCGAGGAGACCTTCCACTGGGATGCTCAGTTCTCATGAAGAGCCCTAGCCAGCCTCACAAGCAGCAGCCCTACAGGGACTATTATTAACTGAAATAAATGGACACAACATGTGAATCAGCTAGTGGTTACTACTTGTTATCAAATTCTTCTAGTAGTTTCTTCTGCCCCATACTTTCTCTGGGCTGGCAGTTCCCACAGAGGTCACTGCAGTACTAAAGCAGCCCCATCCTTTCCCAGGCTGGGAATTCCCACGGAGGGTACTGCAGTGCCAGAAGCAGCCCCATCCTTTTCCGAGTTGGGAGCTCCCACATAGATTACTGTGGTGCTGGAAGGAGCTCCATCCTTTCCCCAGGCTTGGAGCTCCCATTAAGGTCACTGTGGTGCTGGAAGCACCCGCATACTTTCCCTGGGCTGGGAGATGCTGCCATCAAAGGCACCATCCAGCAGACTCGACCACACGCACGTTCGGAGCTTGTTCTTAAAACCTAGATCACCGCGCATGGTACCAAATGTTTATGTCACATTCTTTCTCACTTGGCCTGCTGTCGCCTCCTAAACTGATTACCCCAACCTTAAAAACACAGACTTTGTCGGCAGAAAAAGACAACATGGCACATCCACTCTGCCCTTACCAATACTTCCTTTTAACGATATCCATGTGCCTGTCCCACATGTGCTTGAATCCTGACGTGGTCTGTGCTCCGCCACCTCCATAGGCAACCTGTTCCATCTATTCACCACCCTTTGCATAAAGAAATGCTTCCTTACCTGTCTCAAAACCTCTCCCCACTAACGTCATTGTGTTCCCTCTTGTGATCACATTTATACTTATCCTAAAAAAGCTCCTTATGGGCCAGTTCAGTGGTGTGGAGGGCTGAGGCATTGACTGCCTTACCTCCAGCAACACCAGTGACCCGTGTTTAGGAACAACCATGGGATGCCAGGGGTCAGCAGGGTGGTAGCAGATTGAGTGTCCCAGGGACTGGTTTCCTCTCCCAGGGAGGAGTGGCCAGATAACTTGGCCCTGGACTGCCACCGGGTGAAAGCCCACTGGTGGCGCAGGCATGAGCAGTTTGAAGGGAGGGGCTATGACCCTGCAGGGCGTGCAAATCTTCATGTGCACATCCTGATGTGCTGTTGCTGCAGGGGAACCAGGGAGAAAAACAACAGGTTGGTGTGGGCTAAATGAAGCCCTGACTATTTAACTCTGCCCCACGCCATTGGTTAAATGCCCTGCCAAATGTGGATGTGTGTCACCTGGTGGGAGGAGGATGGGCCTCCTCTTCCTAGCCTCGCCACGGGAGGGGCAGCTATCTGTGGAGAATCTCAGGTATGGCAGTCCGGTGCCAAGCAAGCGGCGGCAAAGACAGGGCTGAGAGTCTGCCCACATCACCATAGAGATAAACTATATGGAAAAAATAAGAAGCTCCACATATTCCACCCTGTTTATCCCCCGGAGGTATTCAAAAGTCTCTGTCAGGTCCCCCTGGCTCTCTTGTTCTCTAAAGTACAGGCTGAGGCCTGTCAGAAGTTCCTCATAGGGCTTCTGCTGCCCCTATCAGCCTGGTCATCTGATAAGATTACCCACAAATTCCTTTCCTGTTTGGTGACAGTATCCCCAAAATCATGTAATCCTACCCTGGGTTCTTGCGCCCAATGCACAATTTTGCATTTTTCACATTGCTTCTCAGCTGCCACACTCTAGACTATTCCTCAAGTTTACCTAGGTCCCTCATAATTTTTTCCACCCCTCCCTGAGTATCCACCCTGTTGCATATCTTAATGTCATTTGCAACGGGCACAGCTTTCCTTCCAGACCCTCCGCAGTGTCACTTACGAAGACATTAAACAGGACTGACCCAAGAACTGATCTCTTTGGCACCCCACTGGTCACCCTCCTTTCTTCAGATTGAGCTCCATTTACCACCACCCTCCGTCTTCTATCACTCAACCAGATCCTAAACCAGTTTACCGCCTTGTGACCCACTCCCAGGCTGCCCAGCTTGCTCACAAGTCTTCTGTGTAGAATGGTATGGAAGGCCTTACTGAAATCCAGGTAGGCCACATCCACCACTCCCCCCGATCCACTCCTCTCATCACCCAGTCAAAGAAATCAATTAGATTTGTATGCCATAACCTTCCTACTGTGAATCCATGCTGTCACAGAACCTGTGCTTCACTGGATTTAAGGTGTTCCAGTGCCAGGAGTGATGCTCGGAATAATAAAGTGAATGAAGCTCCTTTTTTTCATGTCATTTTTATGCCTCATGATGGACAGTTTGACTGGGAAGAAGGAGACAGCTACACTAACAGGGCCATATTTAGTGAAGCAGTGTCCTTCTGTTCTGTCCAACTGTCCCTCAGGAGACATAACAATGACAGGAAAACAAGGCCTCGTTCACTGCAGTGTAGTGCTCCACTGCACTTTCCATTGGTATACGTCATTACATGCTTGCACCTGGGGTCGAGGCGGAAGGACTGGAGACCTCAGAATTCGTGTGGTAGCCCACTGATGCAAATTGTAGCAAGTGACATTGAAAGATAAGTGGTACAATTCATACTTAAAACAAGAATAAAATAAGAGACACAGTGGTCACGTATCACAATGGTCGCTGCTTTTATATATGCCTGATAGTAACCGTCAAAAACTGTTTACATATAGGAACGTACGAAGTTACAAAGAAGAAGGCCATTTGGTCTGTCAAGTCTGCTCATGTTGCTGTGTTCACAGTTTCAGCTACCGTCCCTGCCCCCTATCCCCACTCCTCCCATCCTCCCTACTTATGACCATTACCCTCTCCCATAGCAGTCCCAGCCTCTCTGAAAGTGGCCTAGTGTCCTGAATGAGATGACCTCTTCCAGCACTGCATTCCAAGTGTCCACCACCCTCTCTGTGAATAAGTGCTTGCTGATCTCCCTCCTAAACATTCCATCCTCCAGCTTAACACTGTGTCTCTTTGTGTTATGGTTGCCGCTCAGCTGAAAGAGAGTGTCGTTATCAACCTTATTTATCCCTTTCAAGTACTTGAAGGTACCAACCATGTACAGTTTCTCCCTCCTGTCTTTCAAGGAGTACATGTTCACTGACATCAACCTATCCTTGTGTGCCTATAAGTGCTGAGCGGCTATAATCTTTGTATGTTTCTATGTACATTTAAGTTATTTCATCTGTTCAGCTGTAATTTTTTTTCTGTCACATGTACACTGCGCAGCACTTCTATATATTGTTAGTGAGGCAGCATCTTCATCTTTCAGATTACTGCTCAGCTTTTCTGAACCATGACACATGCTGCTTATCAACTCTGATTTCTCTGGGTGTGGGACTTCTGCTATGTTCTTTGGAACTGGTCTCTGTTTCACTGGAGTCAGTGTTTTGTTATCTTTCCTCCTCTCACTCAAGTTACTGACAGTGTTCTTCAGGTAATCAAACTTCTTAGTCTGTCGGATTGGTTTGACGACCCATGCTTTCTTGTTTTTTTGGGTAGACCTCCTGTCTTCACCAGAACGGCACACTGCCATCAGTTGGGAGGCACTGTTATTGTGGTCCATCGCTGCAAGTTGGTGTCTTGCTACCATGCCTTGATAGGAGTAGTGATGCCTCTTGGGGCAATACTTCAGTGCAAGCAAATGGTAAACCTCCAGGTCACCAGTGTGGCAGAACATGGTCGCCTTCCCAGATCTTTAAGGAATTTTTTATTGAAGACAGTTTTCTTCAGAACATTGTGTGCTGCTGAATGCAGTTTCAGCCATATTTTTTTTTCTGGTCTTCCCTTGAAAGTTTTTCACGTGCACAGTTTTTAAATGTCTTACTATTTGACCAACTGTGTTTGTTCACAGAATGGTGAACCACTGAGCAGACCATTTCTCACAACTTTTGCGCATCTCCTTCGCAACTGGCACAACTCCACCAGAAGTGGTTTGACACTGACTGAATCCACGTTGCTAATTCTGCACACTCTTTTTTCTTGGAATGTGCAAACAGTTCCTTCTTCAGCTACTTGTCTAGGTGCCATGCATCCAATTGATGGTTTATGTTATTGCTTGGCGAGTACACTTTGTTCATAAGGCTGTCTATTTGAATGTGATGGTCAGTGGTGATGGTGGTAATGGGAACTTCACGTTCAATCAAGTAATCCAGTGAATGCTTGAAACCATCCTTTTCCATGTTTGTGGAATGCTTGACCTCAGAAACCTGTACCACAGTGAAATCAAGTATTTTCGATGGGGCCTGGTCCATGAATGCGTAAATGCCATATTTGGCTGAGAAACCCGGTGAATCACAGCGCCCATCACCACAGACTCCTTTACCTTCATCTCATCAAGTATGGTCTTCTGCTGTCTTACATATTCCTTATCAATCATGGGAAACAAGTACTTTCTTTGAATCTTCATGTAGATGATGCCTGACATGAACTGCAAATTAAGGAGATCAGCAAAAAAACACACTTTTTGGAATGAATTTCCACTATAAAGAATAGCGGCAGAGATTTCTATGTTGCCGGAAGCCATTTTTTTTAAGAAAAGGTTGGGAAAACCATGTTTGGTCATGGCTATTGCCACAAAACATTTTAACAGACAGCATTGAGCCCTGCGTGTTTGTTGACATGTGTACAACTGGTGCACCACACATCATGCATCTTTGTAGTGATTGTTTTATATTGCCATACAACACAATGAAATTGCGACAGTCACTGACACCACAGTATGTGTCCTCACCATCCTCGGATGAATCATCGTCATCTGACTCAGCTGTGTCCGATGGTTTGTAGTCCGAGTCTTTCTCATGTGGGTCGCTATAACCAGGATCAGAAAACTTTGAATTATCGTCATTCACTTTGTGTTGTACATGTACTGGTGATACATATACAGAAGGATCAAACACAGTTGGGTATGAGTGGTCATTCGTGACTTTTTCAAAGTCTCCAGTGAAATTAAACTCATACTCTGGCATGGCTTGTCCATAACAGACGGTGGGTCAGTTTGAGTACCCACAGTACAAACAAGATTTCCATGTGGGCAAATAGGGCAGCTGCATTGCTCCCGAAAAGAAAATGATACTGTTAAATTCATTCATGTTATGACATCATGTGGCTGTAAACAACAATTGCTATATGCTGTGAAAATACCTACCATTGCAGCTGTGGTCTGTATCTCAGTGTCTTCACCAAGCAATGACATGTCAAAGTCAAGGAACTCGATATTGTCCATCTGGTCATCTGTACAGTCATTTGAGACAGTGGCGGCTGTACATGCAGTCAGTGCTCCATCCACGACCTGTATATGTACATAAACGGATTTGATGGATAACACCTATTTTGCAGTAATTATGTACCATTCCATTTTTATCAACTATCAGCATCAAAGATTCATAACATTTGTGAGTTGGACAGAAAGTGTGGTACCATGACATGCTATGACTAATGCATGGCAACAGTCAATACCGCAGCCACATTTGCCTTTTCTGTGATTTTCTTACACTTGCAAAATCAGCATACATTGGTGTACAAACGGTTCTGTTTGCATTGACAAGCGACCCCTATATTGAGTAGCATAATGAATTACACTGAAATGTGGAGTTCACCATTGAAAATCCACCAGTCATTGTTCCACCTCTGCTCTGTTTGGGTGAGGGGAAGGACATTGTAAATGATACTGGGTCTGTACTGTCATGTTGATCAACCTTAACACCTTCCCCCATCCCACTACTTGACCCATCCACCCCAAGAATTACCATGACATTCTTGGTTTGTTCACAAACCTGTCTCGAGAAAATCACACAATGCAAGTCATATCACCCACTTTTGTTCAGCAGCTAGCCACTGAAATGTACATGTTCAGTACTGTATTACAATAAATTGGTAATAACCTTACCTCTTTCCATCGCTTAATCTCTGCTCGTCGCTCACTGCATTCCCTCCTCTTTGTGGTTGGTGCTGCGGTGTGAGGGAATATGCTCGGCACTGCATCACATTTCAGAATTGGAGGTCATTTCAGATCAGCTCGTAATAATTACTGCATTAACATCAAATCACAAAGCAGACACATGATACTCACAGAACATCAAGACATCAGTAATGGCACTGGTTATTGTTGTCGACACTGTGAGTCATATCCCAACCTATCCTGCCATTCCTCCAGTGAAGACGTATTGAACTCTTCCCAGGCTGTCCTCAGAGGGCTTGCTCTATAATCCATGGGTTATCTTTCTGGATATTCACCGCACATCCTCAAGCAATGTGATGTGCTTCTTCAGGAATGTGCATCACAACTACACGCAGTACTCAATGTGTGGCATGATCAATTATCTATAGAGGGCATGCGAACATCCATCATTATGGAGAAGATAAGTATTGCAATACAGAACAGCATTTTGTTGCTTTTTGCTCCCCTCTTTCTGCACTGAGCAGACTTGTTCACACTCTTTGTAATAATCAGTATTATGTCTTTATGCTCTTTGGAGCTCCACAACTGTACACCTTTCTATTTATAATCCCTCCCCAGATTCCTGTCTCCGATGTGCAGAATGTTACACTTCTTGGCGTTGAACAACAAGTGCAATGTTTCAGACCTCACAGGTGACAATCAGTCAAAGGTATTTCACACATCACCCATTCATAGTACTATACAACTGATGTATTGGCACCTCAAGAACACATTCCAACCACCTAAGTACACTACAGTGAAGGCAATCTGGTCCCGCTACTTTGTACACCTGTAATACCCTCAACAGATGTACTACCTTGCACTCAATAATAACGACATCTGTTGCATACTGAACTCCACTACCACACCCTTTGCCTCTGTTAACTGACCCCTCCGTCTCCTGTGTGAATGCAGAACAGAAGTATTCATTCGATGCTTGTGCCTGCTACCCCCATTTCACCACCCACACCACATCCTTCTATATCATCACCAGCTGATACTTGCTGTGTGGATAGCAAGTCGCCAGTTGATGTACAGGTAAGTATAGCAGTTTATGCTCCACCCCCACCCTCAAGAAGGATGGCAGTCCACATATGATCTGTCCTTCCCCAGCTGTCATACGAATAATCAACCCAAATCCCTTTAGGAACTCAAGTCGACCGCATGCTGTCGTGAGTGGTGCACATAAACTCAATTAACAGTGGTAGTAGGCAAGCTCTCAAACAGGAATTGTCACAAATGTTACTGTACCTGGCAATGTCAAACTGCACAGTGAATGGTCATATATGGATAGCAGTTTTTTAACTTAAAACTCCTTGAACAAAAAATGTACAATTATCATACTTACCTTTTATGTACTGTGTCTCAATATGTGTGTGTGTATATATACAGTATATATATATATATATATATATATATATATGTACACAATGGATAGACTGACCTACAGAGTTCTGTCGCACTGTGATATATGCACACCTTGGTGTGTGCGATTACTCACGTGGCTACAGACCAAGTGCTCGAACCACCAAAGATGACAGTACACCAGAGCTCGGCCACATACCTTACAGTGAGCTATGTATGTTATGAAATGGCACAATTGTTTTGAAGGGTGCTGAAAGTGCAGTTCTGCATTTGCGCTGAAATATACGCACGGTCATGTGATGTGTTACAACCAATCAGCAGAGCTAATTATTCCTACTCATTTTATAAATATATATTTATATTTACATATGGTATTATATTACCATATATGTACAGTATATGTGTGCATATACAGTACATACACTGCTTTGCCCATTTGTCTATGTATCTGCTAGGACATTCCACCACCCATCCTTAACTGTCACTTGAGTCTGCCCAATGTCTTTTTAGAGACTTCCACTGCTGCTTCTCCAACAGGACACTATTCCACTTATCCACAACCCTCTGTGTGAAATACTACTTCCTAATGTTAACCTTGAACTGTTTTCCCTCAGTCTTTAAAACATGCCCCCTCTTGTCCTCTGATTCCCTTGAGAGGATACAGTGGACGACTTTGAATGCCATCATTGTTTGCAGGCATTCAACCCATATTTTTAAACCTCTGATGCCCCTTCCCCCCCATGGCACACCTTTTACAATACAGGCCATGGCCAATAAAATCCTGCCCCCTTCCTCCACCTGGGCACCTTTCGCTACTGCGTTTCTTCCAAGCTTTCCCAAATTATCCCTATCCTTACTCTTGCAAAACCCCCCAAACTTTGAGACATCCTCCCCCCATCCTCCTCCTCCTGGTCATCTCCCTGAGCCACTGCCTGGTTCCTTGGCTCCTCTGTGCAGCCACCTGCACCTGTGCCATGCTCCATTTGCTACCCCACTCAGGGACTTCACCTCCGTACCCTTTACCCGCTGCTTCATTTGAGGTCCATGCCACAGTCCCCAGCACTTCCCACTGATGTCCCTGTCATTGGCGTGATTTCTCTTGTGCACTTTTCACAGTTCCCTGCCTGTATTGTTGCTGCACAGTTATCACAGGTCCCACCATCACTACACCGATCTGTGTATTTTTTTTTTGGAGTCTTGATCTGGGACAACCCCCGATACCCTTCACTGCCTGCTACAATTTCACACCTTCCATATATAACAGACACATACATGTTTATATGGAAGTGTTAGTTAAAAGCAGTGTCACCACGACAAGGTCCTTCTATGTCGACACTGATTACAGAAAAGTTTGACAAAGGGTATAGTCACAGAGGAAGGCACAGACACCTAGAGTTTAGCAAGGCATTTGACACAGTCCCACACAAAAGATTAATAAACAAATTAGCCAGCCTGGGAATGGGTCCCAGGGTCATAGCCTGGGTAAAATATTGGCTGGACAACAGGACACAGAAGGTAATAGTAAATGGAATTCACTCTTTGACGAAAGGGGGGTTACTAGTGGGGTACCGAAGGGTTCAGTACTGGGTCCAGTCCTTTTTAATGTCTTTATAAGTGACATTGCAGAGGAACTGGAAGGAAAAATATGCCTCTTTGCAGATGAAATAAAGATCCGCAACAGGGTTGATACACAAGTGGGCATGGAAAGGATGAGAAGGGACTTGGCAAGGTTGGAGGAATGGTCAGAAGTATGGCAGCTTGGATTCAATGCAAAGAAGTGCAAAATAATGCATCTGGGAAACAAAACCACGGGAGAAGAGTACACAATGTGGAGGGGGGGATAATAACAACAATAAAAATGGAAAGGAACCTGTTGGTAATCATGTCAGATGACCTTAAGGTTGGCAAGCAATGTGAGAAGGCAGTAAGGAGGGCTGGGTGGATACTGGGAGAGGCATCACCAGCAGAAAACAGGAAGTTGTTATCCCTCTGTACAGACAGTTGGTAAGACCCCATCTTGGAGTACTGTGTCCAGTTCTTGAGACCCCATTTCCGCAAGAACATAGACAGGATGGAGGCAGTCAAGAGGAGGGCAAATAAAATGGTGCAACACATCAGCGAAAAAGAGGTGTCAAGAACAAGGGGCACAATTTGAAGATAGAGAGATGACTCAGAGGTAATGTAGTACTTTTTCACAGAGGGTTGTGGATGCATGGAATGGCCTTCCAGAGGAGGTTGTGGAGTCAAAAACAGTGGTTGAATTCAAGCATGCATGGGACAGCCATAAGGCAATTCTAGGGGGTGGGGGTAGAAAGAAGTAGGCTGCTGGTTAACTAGGATCTGCAGCTTATCTATTAGGTAGGGAAATGGGCAGACTGGGGTGGGCCAAGCAGTCCTTATCTGCCGTCAAATTCTATGTTTCTATGTAACACCAACATGAGTAACGATAGCTGTCTATGGACACTCAGTCATTAGTCACCACAGCTGAACACCAAGCAACCCCTGTCACTTCAAGAACTTGGGTCGCCTGTATTGCTCAAGGTGTGTATTCCACAGCCACAATCGTCTGTGTCACAGGCCACTCAGTGGTCCACTGCTACTTGGGAAGTGGAGGTGAACAGGATCAATACTGGTGGAGGGGGCAAGAGGGTAATTGCAGAGGTGGTGGAGGAGCACAGGGCACATGGAGGTGGAAGTGGAGGATAGCGATCAAGCAGTGAAAAGGGGAGGGGATAGGTCAGGTGAAACGGTGGGAACCAGTGTAGCAAATGGTACAGCTTCTAATAAGGGTGCTTATAGAAATGGGAACATGGGTAGAAGGGTGTGGATGAGAGTGAGGATTGCAGAAGAGGGTGTCTTGGTATTGGTGTACTCTATACTTAAGGTCATAAGATGGTGCAGCAAAGGGGAATCACATTGTCGCATATTGCTGGAGTCCATACCGCGGTTCACGGCAGACAATGCAGTGAGGTCACTTCGAAAGTGCACAAGGAGAGAACCGGCATACAGTGGTGCATGTGTGGATGAACAACCTGGCAGTGGGGATGGTGGAGGTATTGAGGGAGAGGTATGAGGGTGTGGGATGGCTGTGCGAGATGATAGGGGGGTCGGTAGCCTCCTCAGGGGTGCTCACAGTACCCTGTGCTACTGCAATTAGGAAAGGGAAGAATGGAGAATTCAACACATGGTTGTGGGAGTGGTGTCAGTCAAAAAGGTACGGGGTAGTGGGTGGCTAGGGCAGTACATGGGACAAAAATGATCTGTATGCAGGGGATATGCCGCACTTGAGTCGGGAGTGGAGGGGGCCATTAAAGCATAAGTTATAGGGGTATATAGTGACAAGGGTGGATTTACAGTAGCTGGGGGGGAGACAGTTTGACAGATGGTAGGCAGGACTCCTGAACAGAGGATCCATGTGATCTTACCCCACAAGATAGCAGTTAAGGATTCAGGAACTTGCACAGGGGGAAATAGGAGGGGGGGAGAAGCATAGAAAGGAAGGGAAGGGGACACAATGGAGGGTGTTGTCACTGAATGTGATAAGCTTAGGTTACAAAATCACCTCATTTACACGCACTTTTGGCAGGGACAAGAGTGGATATTGCGGCCATAACGGACATGTGGCCCACAGAGTACCGGGACTGGGTTCTGGGGAATGATCAACACCGACACCAGTGATGAGCGTGGTGTCACACAGCTAAGTGATGGGGCCAGTGCTGTTTGTGCACTTCATGGCAGACGTCACGCATGTAGTTGTGTGCAGGGATAATATGTTCACAGACAGCAACAAAATGGGTACAGTATTACACAAGCAGGAGAGATGGAAGCAGTTGCAGGGGTCCTAACAGAAGCGGGAGGAGTACTTGGGAAAGGTGGCAGATGGAATTTAATTACGAAGAAGAGTATGGTTATGCACTTTGAGGCAAAGAAGACGAGAGAATACTGGTTGTGTGGTGTGAAGCTGGAGATCACTGAGGAGGAGAAGGACCTATGGGTGATAGTAACAGGGAGCATGAACAATTACGCCCAATGCAGGAAGGTGGAAATGAAGTCGAAAAAGATGCAGGGGTGTATAGTGGGTGGGTTCTCATCCATGCTGAGGGAGGTGTATCTGATGGGAATAAACAAGGATGGAACCAATGGGGGTTTTAAATGGAGGACATGAAGGGACGCTAGAGTGCACCGGCTAAGAATAGAGGTGGGGAGGTTCAGGAGACAGATGAGGCATTACTTCACAGACAGAGTGGTGTCAAAATTTAACATCTTACCACAGAGGGTGATGTCATTCAAAACTGTAACAGGCATGTCACAGAGAACAGGGCACATTAACATGTTCCTATGTTCGTTACCACTGCAGTGGCTAGTACGGTACTCAGGTAAGCAGATAGGCCTGAAACCAGATCAGCAGCAAGAAACATGACAATCAGCTTCCAGATCAATAACCAGTTTGTCAGCTAAGCCCATAACAAAATCAGTAGCTGGGACCATCACCAGTTCAGCAGGCATAGGTGTAACCAGATCAGTAACCAGGCACATAAGTATGTCAGCTCCAACAGCTGTAACAAGATCAGTATTGACTAATAGCAGGGGACATCGATGATATAGGCTCATGGCCATAATACTAACATACTAAAAGCCAGCAGAATAGGCATTATGGTCTGTCTTGTCTGCTCGGTAGCCAGCCTCTTTACTGGGTGCTCACTTCTCGGCCCCCCCCCCACCTCCAGATGGGGTTCTCACCGGTTTCAGTTTCCTCCGAGACCTGTCCAACCCCCTTTTGAAGCCCTACACTGTGTTCTCCTCCACCAGACTCCTGGGCAGCGTGTTCCATGGCTCCACCACCCTATCCATGAAGTAGTGTCTCCTACGCTCCCCCCATGTAGATTCCCCCATCCAGCTTCCACTCATGCCCCCTGGTTGTTCCGCCTCTTGGGCCTGAACAGCTCCTGTGCTCAGCCCTTGTTGATCCCATTTACATACTTAAAGACCTCTGTCATATCCCCCCGTCTCTCCTCTCCTCTCCTCCAGTGCATACAGTCTGAGCTCCTCCAGTCTCTCCTCATAGGGTCTACCCCCCATGCCCTGGATCATCCTGGTTGCTCTCCTCTGTACCCTCTCCAGCAATGCTATGTCTCTCTGAATATGTGATCTCCAGAAATGCATACAGTACTCGAGATGCGGCCTAACCAGGGCATTATACAGAGGGAGGATTACCTCCCTTCTCCTGGAGGTAATCCCCCTGGCTATGCAGCCCAGTATCCTGTTTGCTTTTGTTGCTGCTGTTTCACAATTCTCCATGTTATTCATCTTGACATCCACCACCACTCCAAGGTCACTCATGTCCAACGAGGTTTGCAGTATGACCCCCCCCCCAGGGTGCATGCATGCCCTGGGTTTCTGACCCCCAGATGAAGCACCCTGCATTTCCCTGTATTAAAGTTAAATCCCAACCTCCTTGCCCACCACTCCAGAGTATCTAGGCTCCCCTGGAGGGCTACTCTCCCCTCCTCCCCATCTCCCAGGGCTCCCAAGTTTGAGCCATCTGCAAGGAGACTCAGCCTGCTCCTAACCCCCCCCTTCCTATGTCTGAGACATAGGCATTGAACAGGAGTGGCCCCAGCACCGAACACTGGGGACCACACTGATGACCCTCTGGGGAAGGAGACTATCCCACCAACCACAACCCTCTGTATACCCCCCACGTGAGTCAATTTTCTACCCACCTGAGCAACTGCCCCCCCCCCCAGCTTTGTTATCAGGCCATTGTGGGGTACTGAGTCAAACGCCTTGCTGAGATCCAAACAGAGGACGTCCACTGGCCTTTTTTGGTACAGGGCACCCGTCACACAATCGTAGAACTCCACAAAGTTGGTCTGACACGATTGCCCTGGAACAAAGTCATATCCAGGTGCCCCAGACTTTCCAGCTGTCCCACTAACCTCTCTTTAATAATGTCCTCCATCACCTCGACCACCACGGACATTAGGCTAACCTAACCGGCCTGTAGTTCCCCATCTCCTCTCTAGACCCCCCCTTTGTGGATGGGCACCACATGGGCCACCCTTCAGTCCTGGGGCACCCAGCCTGTCTGCAGAGAGATGTTGAAGAGTGCAGTCAGTGGCACTGCAAGCACATCCGCCACTTCCCTCAGGACCCTCAGATACAGCACATCTGGCCCCAGTATCTTCTAGGTCTTTAGCAACCAGAGAGCCTCCCTCTCCTTATCCTCTGTGATTTTACCTTCCCAGTCCACCTTCCCCTGCACCAGCCCCTCCACATCTAGTTTCAGCCTGTCCCCAACCCTAGCCACTTTCAAACCTCCAGACTCCAAGGGACCTCCTGTTATCATGGGGTCTCATTCCCTCCCATCAGGATGGAAGGATCCCCTGCCCTTCCCGATGAAGATAGAGGCAAAATACTTATTTACGACCTCTGCCTGCTCCCCTGCTTCCTGAGCCCATTCCCACCCCCATTCTTAATCATGCTGATCTGTACCCTTGCTTTTCTTGTCTCCCCTCTATATTTAAAGAACCCCCTTCCTCATGTCCAATAGAGGTCTCCCCTCATAGAGCCTTGGCTTAACTGACAGATGAGGTTGTGGTGAGATGGGGAGCCCCCTATCCCTCCCCCCATCCCTAGGAATAAATTCTTCGTTGGCAACCTCTATCGGCAGAAGACTGGCTAGAAGTGGGACCATTATCAGGCACTTGTGTCGGTGTTGCTACAAGCGACGCATTTGTCTTGTAGTATGCCACCATGAGCTTGATGTGCCATGTGATGACAAGCCATGCATCGCCATCCCTTGTGCTCCACCCTTTTGGTTTGTACACCTGGACTGCTTTACCTCCTAGCCTCCACCACAGATCAGGCTACCCCAAGGCCAGGGACCACCCTTCCCCCCAAAGGAGCCAAGAAGTCCTTTAGATGTTCAGGCTACCTGCCCCTGCCAACCACCCCCTGACCCAGGCCTATTCACAAACCAGGGTCTCCTGGGTAGCGTGAGGTGTGGCGTCAGTTGCCTCAACCCTCAACGCCCTCGAGCTGTACCCATACTTGATTATTACTGCAGTATGGAAGTGTTTGTGTAAAGCAGTGTCACCATGATAAGGTCCTTCCATATCGACACTGGTTGCACAAGGGAAATGTTACAGGGAGAGACACATACCAGGGCTGCCTGGGTAGCACGAGGTGTGGCATCCATTGCCTCAACCCTCAGCGCCATTGGGCCGTGCCCATACTTGATTATTACTGTAGTATGGAAGTGTTCATGTAAAACAATGTTAACATGACAAGGTCCTTCCATATCGACACTGGTTGCACAAGGGAAATGTTACAGGGAGAGGCACATAGGAATTCACAGACACTGAACCCACATGGATCATTGATGTTGAACTGTGCAGAGGTGGGGATTGTTGACAGTTGATTGGCAGAGCTGTTGTAACTGAACTTATCTAAGTTAGCTGCTGAAGGGTATTGTGGGGATGGTGTTAAGGTAGAGGGTGTTGTGTTTTGATAAAGGGTGTTGTTTTGGGTGGATCATCATAGCTATTCAAAGAGTATAGAACTGTCGCATGGTATTGATAAACTGTGTTTGGTGGGTGCTGGAAAGAAGGTGTTAGACCAGTACTGTGTGTGTTTGGTGGGAGACCTCATGGCAGATGTAGGGGAAGGGGCTGCATACTACACACTGTGGTAGCCTCATACAGGACAGGGGTAAAGACAGATTAACATCCACCTACCCCAGTGCTACATAACTACCCCATACTTGTTATTGTTGTGAGGACTTGCAATTCAAGACAGGAGCACCCATACCAAGAAAACATTACAGTGAATACATTATATGTCAGCGTGGTTGCTCGCAGGGTGGGGACCTTCTGTGACAGCATGGGCTGACACAGCACCAATCACTATGACAGCTGCACATAACTTTAGTATTGAATGTGGTAACCTGTATGCTATTTAAATTTCAGGTGACATAACACTATGTGGGTTGCTGTGCAGCTTTATGTGTACAATAGGAGGCTGGCAGCACATTAGCCTATTGTACTGTTAAGTACAACACATTCATTTTTTATTCCTGTTCTGTAATGTTTTTATTGTTTTTTACTGTGAACATCTGGCTGATCAGCAAACAACATATTGGTATGTCACATTGTGTATGCAGCAAACAAACTGCTTATCATGTGCCAGTAAACTACTATTACTGTCTGAGCAGATATACAGCTGGGAGACACACCACAAAAAGCAAGACACACTCACATTATGGGACCCTCATATGGCAAACTTAATATTCATATAAAACAATTGTGCCATGTACCTTTAGGTCCCTCTCAAAACAATCAGGTGTGAAATGTACAGAACACACTACTGTGTTCCGACTGCTCACATCAGGAAGGTTCTCTCTTTTCACTGCTGCTTTCCACAGCGCTATTTGCTGTTTTAACTTGGGGAATCAAACGACTGAAATGCCCCTGTAGTCAGCTTTCTCAGAGGCATTGTGACAACAACAACGCAGCAGTTCACCATTGCAGCCTTTACAGTGTTACAATAATACTGTATTTCGCTCCAGAGCTATGCCATGCATTCTGTGCTTTCCCACAGTAGTGCTGATTCGTCGAGCCCATCGACTACGTCACAGCACTACCGTGCATGCATGAAATGGTGCCGTCAGACTGGCTGAGTTCATGGAGTAAATAAAAACACTTTTTTAAATTACTTGCAGAAACAGGGAACTGACCGGGGATGATTAACAATGAAAGGTAAGGTCAGGACAACTTAATTTTCACTGCTATGTCAGCTTACAAGGTTAATTCCCCTTTAAAGTAGTGATTCCATAATTTCCCCACTATTGAGGTGAGGCTAACTGGTCTATAGTTTCCAGCTTCCTCCCTAATCCTACTTCTGTGAAGAGGGACATCTGCCCTCCTCCAGTCCTCTGGAACCACTCCAGTATCAGGTGATTTGTGGAACAGGGCTGCCAGTGGTGCTGCCAGTACCTTCCGTAGTTCCTTTTATATTCTATGATGTACCCCATCCAGTCCCATTGCCTTGTCCACTTTCATTTTTGTGAGATCATCTTCAAGACAGTCTCTTGCAGCAGGTCATAACACATGGGAACTTTCTGCTGGAGGCAGTTTCTGGAAGACTTGTTTCTGGAAGACTTTTTAGCAATTGTACCTGGGACAGCCCCCTCATGCATCACATGATTGGGTCTGTGCACTATAAAAGAGAGGGCGGTCCCGATACTCCTCAGTTCTTTCTTTTCCAGGACCTGTACACATCTCTTCTGGCGATCAGCTCAGCAATACCTTCGCATTTTAGCGAGGACTACCTTTCGACATTCAGTCCTCCAAGGTCTGCTTTCACACAGACAGACTTACCTGCTGCCCTGCTTTACAAATAACTGCTTGGGAATCTCCCCATGTGTTATGACCTGCTGCAAGAGATTGTCATGAAGAAGATAGTACAGTTGCGTAAGAACTTACCATAACAGTAGATCTTTGAGAGTATCTCTTGCAGCAGGTCATGCAGCTCCTCCCTCCCTCCATCCCCCTTTTTCCTGTCTACACTAGGGGGCAGAGTTTGTCTTTACTTTCCAATTCCTGTATATATATATATATATATGGGATACATTATGGGCATGAGTGTGATATGGCAAATAGTGTCACTCCTGCAGAGTGATATATCCAGAGCTCACAATGCAGGAGTGACAATATTTGCCATAGCACATGATCTGCACATCATGTATTCGATTTATACAGTAGGGCTAGGAGTTTCAGAAGTAGTGTTGTCTTGTGTTCCGTTCCTGTTTATGTGTTCGCTCATTCTGTGTGTGACTTTTTCTGAATGGGCTGGCAGTGTTACAAACTCTAGGAAACAGATGTGTTTTGCAATGCTAAATGAGTTAGTTTTAGGTAGGAGTGAGAAACAGACTATTTTGTGAAGCTGTATTCTTTAGAAGTCTGGCTGCAGTCAAGCTGACAGTATCCCAGTAATGGTAATGGGCTGAGTGTCAGAGTGTGAGGAACAGTTGAGACTTTTTAATGGTAATTGAGTTAGCTGCAGGCAGCAGTGAGGAACAAAGTGTTCTGTGAAGCTGTGCTCTTTAGAATTCTGGCTGCAGTCAAGCTGAGAGTATCACAGTAATGAGCTGGAAGTTATAGTGTGGGGAATACGTTAGTGTTTTGTAATGCTGAGTTAGCTGCAGGTAGCAGTGAGACCTATCATGTAGTTCTGCATCTGTGTCTATGATAACAGCACAGGTGTTTTTGTATGCTGAGGGGAAACCTGCCTTAGAGTGATGATATCAGTGACCTTTGTGTGACCTGTGTGTGTAAATGGCTGATATCATCACAGTAGAGCAGAGGGTAAAAATATCACACTGCAGTGGATGATACACTGTTTTATCTCTCTCATTTATCACTCACCTATTGTATAAGTATAAATATATATATATATATATATATGTATACTTCTGTATATTTATTGCGGTTATATCCAAAACACGTGCTTTTTTATATATTTCTCCTCAGTTCCCTCAGCGACGTCATGATCAGGTAACTGAGGAGTATCAGGACAGCCCTGTCTTTTATAGTGCATAAACCTCCTGGTCATGTGGTGCAGGAGGGGGCAGTCCCAGGTACGACTGCTAAGAAGTCTTCTGGAAACAAGTGCCTCCGGCAGAGAAGGTTCCCATGTGTTATGACCTGCTGCAAGAGATACTCTTGAAGATCTACTGTTACAGTAAGTTCTTACACAACATTACTTTCTTTTAGGGCTCTCTTTTCTATAAATGGGCTGGTGTCCACCTCCCTCCCATATTTGCTCATATGGCCTAACTGTGGTCCCTCATCTTCTCCTTCTTCTTCTTCTTCTTCTGCTGTGAATACAGAACAAAAATATTTGTTCAGTATTGCTGCTTTTTTTCCAGGTCCCCTTTCACACCCACCCCCCTTCCTCCATTTAAGCCTTACAGTCCCACCCCTGGTGTTTCTCCTTTCAGTAATGTACCTATAAAAAGTCTTGTCCCCTTTTTTTTCACCTCCTGTGCTTTTTTCACCTCCATTTGCACCTTTGCATTCTTGGGAACCCAGCCAACCTCTGTGTATCCAGCTGCACCATCCAGTCCTCCTACTTCTGTGTTGCCATGTATTTCTTGAAAGCCATCTTTTTCACCCTTACCTTCCCAGCCACCTCCTTTGAAAACCATAATGATTTTCTCTTGCCCTTGTTTATTTATTGATTGATTGATTGATTGATTTAATAGACTTTAGGATTACAACCTTTGAGTCAGGAACTCATTTACAAAGGCTCCACATCAGAAAAAACAAACATAAACGCTTAATACATATAGACATAGAATGGCAGCTAAAGGTTACAGTTTTTTTCAGTTATACAATATTGCAGAATCAAAATCAGCTATACATTGCATTGAATGTGTTACCGAGAGCTGTATTTTACAGTTTTCAAGAGAACAATAAGTTTTCGGATAGAGGGAGGGAGTAACAGATTTGATATTTACAGTGAAGTAGAGAATTAGACAGATATCTTGTGAGTGGAGCCAAAGGAGGCATTGTTAATAGGTAATGTTTGGTAGCCCTATCGGTAGGAGCTCAGTGGTGGGGTGGTCTCGTAAGATGATAGATAGATGACCCAGCACTAGCTGGTACATTGGCAGTGCCATGAAGCGAGGATGTGCTCTTTGAGGGCTGACGTGAAAGCTCCTAATTTGGAGAAGGAGGAGATGTCAGAGGGGAGTTTGTTGTACCAGGCTGGGGTCCTGTGTGGGAATGACCTTTTGGGCTAAGGAGGTTCTAACCCTCGGGATGGACCACGCCTGTCGGTTGGCAGTGCGGGTGTTTACCGAGGTGTGGGAGGATAGGAGAGAGGCAGAAACCCCCAAGGGGGTAAGCCCCAGGTGTATTTTCTTTGTGAGGAGACATGTTTGATAAAATAGCCTTTCATCCAGGGTGAGGAGATTTGGCAGGGCATATAGGGTACAAGTATGGGTACGCTTGTCTGTCCCAGAGAGGAGTCTGCACACTTTGTTTATGGCCAGGTGGATTTTGTTAAGGGCTGTGTGGTCAGCAGCTGAGTAGACAGTGAGCCCATAATCAACTAGGGAGAGGACTGAGGCGGTGACAGCCAGATTAAGGGCTTCCGGAGGTAGGCAGTCCTTGTGCCGATACAATAGGCCTATACGGACATTTATGACTGATGATAGAGTGTCAATTTGTGAATGGAAGGAGAGGCTGGAATCAAATGTACGGCCCACATATTTATATGTATGGACCTGTTCTAGAGGAAGGAGAGTGTGGGAGAGGATTGTTAGCTGCACATTCTTCGCCTTATTCTGTCGGTGGGCAAAGAGCATATTCTTTGTCTTTTTTACATTGACCATAAGTCTTTGGTCTATGAACCAGTTTTCAATCTGGTTAAATGTGTATTGGAGGGAGGACTGCAATACTGTAGGATCTGGGTGCGAGGCAAAAAGAACCGCATTGTCCACATAGAGTAGTAGGTTGCCAGAGCAGGAATTGGGCTAGGTGTTTAGGTAGATGCTGAATAATAGAGGGGTACCCCAGAGCAGACTGGCAGGGTGGTTGACAGGGTGTTTATTTTGACACATTGTGATCTAGCTGTAAGGTAACTGGTAAACCAGGAGATAGGTCCTAGGGACAGACCTATGTGGCAGAGTGTGCTTGAGAGTAAGGGGTGGGAGACTGTATCAAAGGCGTTTGACAGGTCGATGAAGACAGCTCAAGTTAGGTGTTTTCTATCCAGGGCTGAGTGAATAAAATTAGAGAACTCATTGAGAGCCGTAGTTGTACTGTGCCCAGATCTGAAGCCATTTTGCTCCCTGCAAAGGAGGTCATGAGCAAGCAGATACTCAGTGAGTTGGGTGGAAATAATTTTTTCGAGGGCTTTCAAGAGTGGTTGGAGAGTGGATATGGGACAGTAGTTATTGGGGGAGGTGCTGTCACCACTCTTCAGTATTGTGGTGACTGTGGCAGTCTTCTAGGCTGCGGGGAACTGCCCAGACTTAGGGAGCAGTTAATGAGGTCAGTCAGTGGGGAGAGGAGTGTAGCTAGTACTAGATGTAGAATTCTCATATCAAAAGAATCTTTGCAATAGCAAAAGCCACTGAGTGCTTTAATGAGATAAGGCCATGCCTCGTTCATAGAGATCACCCTGAGATGGAAGGGGGATGCTGGTTGTTAGGGGGCGGGGTTGCAGGAGTGGGGTCGAAGAAGTTATTTGGGAGTACTGCACTAAGGTCAAAGAATGATGAGTTGAGGCAGTTGGCGGTGGCCAGCGGGTCGGTGGTAGGGACATTGTTGACAGTTAGTGGGGGAGGGGTGGGATTTGCCGTTGAGTTCCTTGATATTGTCCCAGAACAACTGAGCATTCCCCCAGGAGGAGGCAAGGGTTGTTTTGTAGTAGCCTGATTTGGCCTGTTTTATGGCCCAATTGCATCTGTTACGAGCTGCTTTATAGGCTTGCCTGTCCACCTGCATGCTGGATGTGACTGCATTATGCCAGAGAGTTTACTTAACCTATTGCAAAAGGTTTGTCGCCTGCACTGTGGCTCCTTTCAGATGGGACCACTGCTCCTTAACTTCTCTATTCGTTCCTCCTTGCCGGGGCATTTTTGAGACATCTCCCCATCTTAGTAAAGTCTGCCCTCCTAAAATCCAGGACCCTCACCTTTGTGTGGCTTGACTCTGCCACTGTACTCATACTGAACCACACTGTGTGATGATCACCACACCATCCCACCCTGAGCAGTGAAACATTATCAGTGGCAGTCCTGCCCAACCTTACCACTCAAGTCCTTGCTTTCAAGTCTGCTCCCAAACCTGGGTTGCTGGTTTAGCAATGCAAATCATCACTGCATCTATAGCACCAGGTTTTTGAAGGGACAGTGCTCTCTCACATCCACAGCACCAGAATGTTAAAGCGATAGTACCCATCACACTTGGCACAAAATTCAGTCCGCAGTGCATGTGGCAGGCCCATGGCAGCAGTGCATGTGGCACAGCGCAATGTCGGCATCACAGGGCACAGCCTGGTGTCGTCACTGCATGTGGTACAGCTTGGTGTCAGCATCACACATGGCACAGCATGGTGTCGGCACTGCACTTGACAGGTGCAGAGTCAGCAGTGCACATTGCACAGCCTGGTGTCCACATCCCAAGTGGTATAGTGCAGTGTCAGCATTGCACATGGCACAGGCACAGTGCAGTGTCTGCATTGCACATGACACCAAGCGGTGCTGGCAGTACACATGGCACAAGACTGTAGACATGGCACAGCACACTGATGACATAGTGTGATGCGATGCAGTGTCAACAGTGCATGTGGTAAAGGGGCAGTGTCTGCATCGTATATGGCACAGCACGGTGTCTGTATAGTGAAGTGTCAGTGCATGTGGCACAGCATGTTGTAAGCAGTGCACATGGCACATCACTGCATTAGCACTGCATGTGGCACCAGGTAATTTTGGCAGAGCTTGCAAGTGCAATGTGTTGACACCAATGCACATGGCATAGCAGCGCGGTGCCACCACAGTACAGTACCACATGTACTGCGGCCATATTCAAACAACATGAAGTTTTGATGTATTATTTTTTTTTCCAATCTTTTCTCTCCTCCCGAGCCACCAGCCACCTGGAACCTCTGCCTGATCATGGACCACAGGCTTCCACTCCCCCAAAACAGCCGCAACCCTCCAATACCCCCGGGGCAGGGCTGCAGCACCCTGGCCAGTGCCACAGATGTCAGGATAGGTCTGAGGGCCAGCCTGGGGGGGCTAATTGAAGCCATGGTGGGTGTCATCTAGGGCGGCCAGTAGCTACTCCATTTTTCCTGGTTTTCTGGGGGCCGGGGACATGCAATGACATCCTGTATCCACCCCGCCCACTGGCCTTTGCTAGGCACTGGTAGCTGCAGTTCCCCCGGCCTCTGCCGGGGTCTGTCAAGCACCAGACGAACTCCCCACCCTCCCCCCGTGAAGGATAGCAGTCCACGTGTTGCTCCATCCTTCTCCCGCATTCGGCCCTCCAGCAACCCGGGTCCATTCCCAAACCCGGGTCATCAGCATTGTAAGCGGAAATCCAACCACTGCACCAACGGGCCGGCAAGTCCTGCTGTATTCTGACAGTATGCAGTATGACCGACCGGTTCAGCTGCCCTGGAGAACCTAGAGTTAAACACTGTGCAAATGCATAGAACGTTGAGCTCGAACTCAGTTTTTAAACCACTGTCCTTGGTACATTCTATGTAACTGACCAGATTCTTTACTCCGCTCGCCTGTGAAGACGCCTCGGAGACTGCTTCTCAACTTCTCCAGTTGAATTTCACATATCCACATTTTTTTAAACTACCTTTTATTTCTTTCATGTTTCAAACCTCTGTCCTTTGGTTGCAGGTTAGATTAGTCTAGGTTTAACTTCATTTTGGTAAGTTTTCGGTTTCCAAATGGTTCTCCGTGGCCGGGAGGAAACCGAAGATACTTTTTTCTTTTCTTGTGGTAAAGTGTTATCTAAAAACCTATCATTATTGTTTGGGAATCCAATTCAAAGTTTTATACTAAAAACTGAGACTTTTTCTCAGTTTTTAATGCAGGTGCTGAACCGCTTGCTGGCTAAAACGCCTCTCCCTTTTACCCAGCTTAACTAAAGCCATCAGGGTAAATACATAATTTCAGTTTATTTTTATTTATCCGGGCCTCACTAAGCCATTGCAGATAAAACTGTTTTAATTGGATTCACTTAACTGGCCTAACTAAGCCATTTGGTTAAGCTCTAAATTTGGTAAGGGTTATGTCACGAAACCCAAGAGAAAAAACAGTCCCACTGGGTTTCAACGCTGCACCGAGTGTAGGGAGCAATTTGCTAAGACTGATCCACACTTAGCGTGTCTGTTTTGCCTAGGTTTCAACCATCTGCAATCAGACTGTGACATTTGTAAAAACTTTCCTCAGTCTACCCTAGATAGACATCTGGGTAAACTGAGGGATAGAATGGAGAAATCCCTAAACGAGGTCTGGGCCGGTGAGAAGAACCGGCACTGCCAGTTACCGAACCCTTAAACCAAGGTAAACCCTTGTCGACTAAAAGACAAGCGGACTTGGCCCCTGATATGGGCCCAAATAAGAAGACGAGAAAAAGTGGTTCAGAACCATGGTAACAAGCAGTTGCGGTTCCAACCACTGAAGAGATTGTGAAAGCTATACGCATAGTTCAAGTTGTTGCAGCCCAGTTGGGGTGAACTGGCTCAATGACCGACTGTGCATACCTCAGTTCAGGCACCTGCCAGTTTGGTTCCTTCAGGCTGCCTGGATCCAGAGGAATATTATGAATCTGAATATGAGGATTATGATGAGGGAGAAGGATGAGGGTGAACCTGTTGAGCCTGAGGTTTCTCCCGAACATCCTCAGTATGAGTCTCCCCCTCATCCTACAAGATAATCTATCTCTCATTTTTCTTTTATGCCTCACTACTAGGGTGGGAAGCACACCTAGGGGAGCATACTACTCATGGAACTTGGCTACAGCAGGAGTCTCTGCTGCAGATAAATCTGCTGGAGCTCAGAGCAGTGTTCTTGGCATTTCAGTCATTTGCCAAGGTGCTACAGGGGAAGGTGGTGCATGTCAGAACAGACAACACCACTGCCATGTATTACGTCAACAAGCAAGGAGGGACAAGGTCCTCAGTGCTGTGCACAGAGGCTGTGAATATTTGGAGTCTGGCCTACTACCTGAACATTTCTTCATCAGCAGTTCACCTCCCAGGGAAGGACAATGTACTGGCAGGTGCTCTCAGCAGGATCAACCAGGGCCATCATGAATGGTCATTGAACTGACAAACTCCGATGACAGTCTTCAGAAGGTGGGGCACTCCAGAGATCTCTTTGCAGCCCCAGACAATCATCAGTTGCCTCAGTTCTGCTGCAGACCCCCAGCACTGGGCTTAGTGCCTCTGGATGCTGTGCTGCTGGATTGGTCGGGCAAATTCCTGTAAGCCTTTCCTCCATTCCCTCTGATACCCAGAGTCTTGGTCAAACTCAGGGTTCAGTCAGCCTCCATGATTCTGATAGCTCCGGATTGAATCAAACAGCCATGGTACTCAGTGCTGTTATCCTTGTCAGTGGCCAGTCCAGTTTCCCTCCCCAGGAGACACAACTCCTGACGTCATCCCAAGGGAGGATTCTCTACCCCAGCTTCGGGTCCCTCTGGCTCAAGACTTGGCTCTTGAAGACTTAGAGTATGCAGGCGTGCATCTCTCTGAAGGAGTCCTGGACATCCTTAGAGTCTCCAGGAAACCTTCCACCAGGAAAACTTAGTCCTCCAAATGGAAGAGATTCTTCATCTGGTGCACCCAGAAGGACAAGGATCCACAGGAGGCCGACCTAGCAGTCCTGTTGGATTAGTTAGTTCACCTTCAATCCTTGGGCCTACAACCCTCCACCTTGAAAGTACACTTGGCAGCCATTACTGCATTCCTGTCAGCTGGGAAGGGCCCTTCCTTAGCTGCCCATCCTGTATTCAAGAAGTTCTTCAAGGGGTTGCTCCACCTTCACCCTCCTCACAGGGAGCCTACCCCTTCCTGGGACCTTAACATATGCATAGCACAGCTTATGCAGTCCTCTTTTGAGCCCATGTCCTCAGCAGAGCTCAAATGTCTGACATGGAAGACTGTTTTTGGTGGCCATCACCTTGGCCAGGAGGATCAGTGAGCTTCAGGTCCTGTCAGTAGAACACAACTACGTTGCCCCCACAGGGACAAGATTGTTCTACGGACTAACAGAAAGTTCCTCCCCAAAGTAGTATCAGACTTTCACCTGAATCAGTCCGTAACATTGCCTGTCTTCTTCACCGATCATTCCAGTTCAGGTGAACACAGGCTGCATAGCCTGGATGTAAAAAGATCCATCAGCTATTACATGGACAGAACAAAAGACGATAGGAAGGAATGTACTCAGTTGTTCCTTACCTATGGTGAGGTGGGTAAAGGCAGGCCAGCCACAAAGAGGACCATCGCCAGATGGATTGTGGCTTGCAGTCAGTTCTACTACAACAGACTGGGTAAGGAGCCACCAGTGGGCTTGAGGGCTCACTCCACTAGGGGAACAGCTGCCTCAATAGCAACTGCCAGAGATATCCCCCTGCTTGACATCTGTAAAGCAGCTACCTGGAAAAGTGTTCACACATTCACTAAGCACTACTGCCTGGACACCCAGGCCAGGAGTGATGCCAGGGTTGGCACAGCAGTACTGCAGAGCCTCTTCCCTAAGTACAGCAGAGCCTATTCCCTAAGTAGGTTCTGAGCCCACCTTGATAGGGCACTGTTGGTAGTCTGTATAATGTCAGAATACAGCAAAACTTCATGTTGTTTGAAGAAAAAATTACTTACCATAGTAATGTTGTTTCTTCTAATGGAGTCTTGCTGTATTCTGACCTCCCACCCTGCCTCCCCTCTGGAGCCTAGGTCTCTACACTCTGGTTGTTTATTCTCTTAGCCACCAATGGGTGTTGTTTCTTTTTGGGCATCAGTGACTTGAGTCTTCTTTATGCATTTTTCTGGTGTGTATTTCCCTTTGGGGTGTTAGTTATGGTTAGTAATTATTTATTTAGTTTTATTATTAGTAGCTTCGTAAGATTCTGGTCAGTTACATAGAATGTACCGAGGACAGTGGTTTGAAAACCGAGCTCGAGCACAACATTCTATGCATTTGCGTAGTGCATAACTCTTGGTTCTCTGGGGCAGCTGAACCAGTCAGTCATACTGCATACTCTCAGAATACAGCAAGACTCCATTAGAAGAAACAACATTATTATGGTAAGTAATTTTTGTCTTGTAGTGCCATATGCACTGCAGAAACCACAGTTTGCCATGTGGTTTGTCATCACGGAGCTGTACTATGTGCACTGCCATCACTGCTGTATGCCACATGCACTGCCATCACTGCTCTATGCCATGTGCACTGCCATCACTGTATTGTGCTATGTATACAACTTTCACTGAACTGTTTCATGTGTATGGCTGACTTTGCACTGTGAAACGTGTGCTGCCAAAACTGCACTGTGCTATGTGTACTGCTGTTACTGTGTCACATCAACTACTGTCACTGCGCTGCTGTAATTGCACTGTGCCATATTCACTACCAGAAACTATGCAATTAAAAATGTCATGGAGACTGAGCACACCACCTGAAACGTGGATGTCAGTGGTTCTCTTCTGGCTCTTGACATCCCTAACAAGGAAAGTACCAACAGAAAAAGACTTGTACAGCATATTGCAGAACAGAATGAAATACTTTGCTGTTATGGAAACTAGCATTTTTACAGTAGTCTGGGTCATTCTGATGTGAGAAAAGGGTAAATGCATTCCTCTTTTCCAGGATGTACATATTGAGGTCCTTTAGTCTCTCTTCATAGGGCTTTTGACACAGATCCTGCATCATTTTAGTTGCCCTCCTCTGGACCACCTCCACTCTGTCTGTGTATTTCGGAGATGTGGTCTGCAGAACTGGACATAGTATTCTAGGTAGGGTCTTATCAGTGATCTATACAGAGGCAACACCACCTCCCTCTTTCTGCTGGTGATACCCCTCCATATGCACCCCAGCATCCCACTCACCCTACCTACTGCCTTGTGGCACTGTCTGGCCACCTTTAAGTCATCTGAATGACTACCCACAGGTCTCTTTCCTGCTTGGTGGTCGTCAAGACCACTCACCCATTTTGACTGCCTTAATCCAGCACAACCCTAGTGGCCGCTAGAGGTAGTGCATCAGCACCCCCCAACACATTATGCCTTGGTGTCTAATGGCAACCCTCACTTCAATCCCAACACAGTTACATGACATCCCTGGTGTTCAGTGCTCCCAATCCCCATCCCATATAGTTAATATAATTCCATGGTATCCAGGGTCCTTCCCCCTCACCTGATCACTGGCCTCAAAATATGACAACACCCCACCTGGTGTGTTACCCCCCCACACATGGCCACGGCTGGCCTGCTACAGCCATGCAACTCTGGTGGCAAGAACCACCCCCAAACAACAAAGCCCTGGCCTCGTTTCCAAGACAGAGCAGCACCTGAAGCTCCAGCCAACCCCCCATTGGTGGTAGTGGGCCCACCCACAGCACTGGCATCCACCCCCTGGTCCCCCTTTTTTATAAGGAAATCTGTAAATAAGCAGTGGCCGAGGAGGTGTGTGGTGGAGCTGTGTCACCTGCCATCATTTCAGCGCACATTTTCGATCTAGTTTGACAGTAAGTAATATTTCTGTGCGGTCGCCCATTGGCAATAGTGACCACTGCTCAATTAGATTTTCCCTTGCGCACACTATTTCCTTGGTATCTAATACCTCTAAGATTTATTTGTATGAGAAAGCAGAACTTGATATTATAAAAAACGAATTGAACACTGTTGACTGGGCATCTTTATTTAATACTGTGAATATTGAGGATTATTATGATACCTTGCTTACAGAAGTCACCAATTTGAGAAATAGCTATGTTCCTTCAAGAAAAAAGTTGACATCCCCTCAGTCTAACCCTAGATGGATGACTAAGGAACTTATTAAACTCATCAAAAAAAAAAGATAAGTGTTATACAGCTTATTTAAGGTTTCACTCTCCCTCAAATTGGAGTTCATACTTAAGTATTCAAAAAAAATGCAAATACAGTATCAGAAGGGCTAAAAGGAAGTGGGATCTAAAATTAGCATCAAATGCATGTAAGGATAACACCAAATCTTTTTATGCATATATAAATTCCCTTAAAAAATCTTCTTGTCAGGTCGGTTCCCTTCTGGTTAATGATACTGTAATTAATAACTCATTAGATATGGCTAATATCTTCAATACTAATTTTTGTAATCTGTTTCAAAAAAACAAGGTCTACAGTACTATTTATCCCTTGTCAGGTAGTCACATTTCAATATTAGAATCTGATGTTCGTACCAAATTACTCAATCTTAAAGGCAAAATTAGTGCGTCTCCTGATGACTTACCGGGTAACTTTTTGTACTTATTAGCTGACTGTTTGTCTATGCCACTCAAATTATTATATGAGCATTGTTTGAACCACCAGCTATGTGCCTTACTTGTGGAAAACTGCATACGTAGTCCCTATCTATAAAAAGGGTCCAAGGAACCTATGGGAAAACCACAGACCAATAAGCCTCACCTCCTCCATGGGTAAAATATTGGAATGCCTAATTAAAGATCTAATTATTTCATAATTCGAACAGATTGATACAGAACAGCATGGCTTTAAAAAGGGGAGGAGTTGCTTGACTAACTTACTGTGCTTCTATGAAGATCTGAGTTTACAGTTAGATAATAGATCTCCATATGATGTTATCTATATTGATTTCAGTAAGGCTTTTGACTCTCTTCCACATTGGACACTACTACAAAAACTTCACTGTACTGCTATCAATTTGAATCTTGTTAGGTGGATAGCAAATTGGCTAGATCAACGTTCACAACAAGTTTTGATTAATGGTCATTTCTCCAATAAGGGACTGGTTACCAGCGGGATGCCACAGGGTTCTGGTTTGGGCCCCTGTCTCTTTCAGTTTTTCATAGCTGATATTATAAAACATAGTTATAACCCGGGTCGTACCTGAAAATAGGCATGTGTTTGTCTAGTGTACTTACCTGGTTAACAAAAGCTAAATAAATAAATAAATAGTTGTTCAAACACGGTCAAATATGCTGATGACATTAAAATATGTGGACCATGTGATAACCTAGATCAAATTGCTTCTATCCAAAATGACCTTAATAAACTGTCTCAATGGATTACCACTTGGGGGATGAAACTAAATCATAAGTGCTAAATCATGCATTTTGGTGCTATTAATCCCAGGCATATATATACTTTAAATAATCAGGTGTTAGTTGCTTCAGATGTTGAAAAGGATTTGAGAGTTTTGATAACTGACGATTTCCTTCCAAGTACTCAGATAAATGAGGTTATCCTTAGAGCTAATCTGGTCATTTGGTCCATCAAATGAAATATTAAATCTAGGGATAGTAGGGTTTTGATGCCGTTCTATAGCCTATGTCATCCCCCATCTGGACTTTTCATCCCAGTTGTGATGTCCATTTAAAAAGCAGGACATCACACAACTGGAAAAAGTTCAAAGGAGATATTCAAAGATGGTAAGAGGTTTAGGAGATGTCCTGTATGAAACTAGACTAACCATATTAAATCTGATGCCTCTCTACATTAGGCGTTTAAGAGGTGACCTACTCCTTATGTATGATATCATAAATGATCCATATTTAATAACAATTCTAGGTTTCTGCTTTAAGCAAGAAACCTACAATTTTAGGGGACATCCTCTTCAGCTGCAGTTAAAGAAATTTAATTATCTTCCTCGGAAGATTTTCTGTACACTTTGTGTAATTAAACCATGGAATACCCTACCTATAGAAGTGATAGTCAGTAGTTCCAAATCTATTTTGAAAGCAAGGCTTGATAAACTTATTCTATCTGGTTCAAAGTGTAACTATTATTAATAACAGGAGCAATTATGGGCCTTATTGGCTCTCTAGCTGTGAGTCAATCTTAGTATGACTCTTAGTAGCACTAACTGTACAGTAAGGGGGATGAGAGGTGGGACAAATGGCACAACTGAATTTTTGTAGCATTTTAATTTGTACTTCTTATTCACCATATTCTTTTTATTTGTATGCACCAAATTTTGGTTTACTCACTTCTGTTCAAAAGTGAGAAGTACAGTTTTACTCATGATTGCTAATTACTATATTCAGATCCTTTTGTCAGTAATAATAGACAGAGATATACACTACTATGATTTAATGTGCTTGTACAGGGTAAAAGAGTCCCTTCTCGCAGAATATGGTAGGACTTCTACCGTTGGGTATCATAGAATAGTCAGTCCCTTCTTATAATGAACCCTCGCTATAACACACAAATGGGTTGGATCCTGAGGTGTTCAATATAACAAGGGAGCACTGTACATAAAGCGCTCCCCAATACTGTGAAAGTCAAAACCCAGATGTGGGCTCAATGACGCACACATCTTAGGTTGCTTACTTAGTTTAAGTTTAATAAAAAAAAATTCTAAATAATAGCATGCTTACTTGAGGAATTTTCTGTAGGCCAGGCTCCATTATAGTCACCGACAGTGTTTTCTGGGAGGGTACAGGGGTTGCTGGTAAGGGCTACTGAGGCATACTGGCAAGTGGTGTAGGCAGGATGCTTTAAAAAACATATTCTCCCTAATGACACTTCAGACTGCATTCTGGGTTCCCTATACACATTTCTTCCCCAGGCTAACTAAATGGGTCCCAGTGGGGGGCCCCAAGTACCCTGTCATATCTGGCCTGGGTTCCCTGGTGAGCCTCTTTTTTTAGGGCAGCTGAAGGCTGCTACTTGGGGCACCACATATTTGTAAAAAGTTTCTTTTTCATTTAGGATCTTAGAATAGTATACATTTCAGCTGCTGATCCCACACCAGGCACTTGGGGTTAATCCCAATACTGACACTGTAGTGTATCATGAGGGAGATGTTGCACTCCTGAGGTGCTGTCTTTCAGATGAGAAATTAAACCAAGGTCCCATTGTTCAGGTGGACATTGAAAATCCCATGGCACTTCTGGAAAAGAGTATGGGACTTTTTATTGAAGTATAAACAATGTAAAGTAAAGCATAAAAATATCTAATACAATCAAAAATTCACAAAAAAAAAACAGACATTCCATTAAATAACACAAACAACAGGAGGTCCAAAAAGAAAAACAGACTTACTATGAGCAAGAATTTTGAAATATACTTTTTAGACATTAGGTCACTACTACAATTTGTTACTGTGACAGGGTGGAATAGGATCCTGTCCCAGTTCTAGAAAGAGTCTGAATGCAGGGATCTGTTCTGTTCTATTCCTTTCCTGTCTCTTCTCTGTCTGGTTACACAACCAAATTTTCCTGTGAGACCTAGGATTTGATCATCCCAACAGTCTCACAGTTCTCTGTCTTTCAGTCTTCCCTTGCTGTTTGTCTTTTCCTCCATTGCATATCTGCTGATATAAAAATATATGCAAATCATCATGTGGAAATGTAACTCATATTGGGATCCCTTTGTTTAGAAATTATATAGTGTTACTGTTGAAATATATATAATTGTGGTTTGAGATGATTGCAAAAAGCTATTGGAAACTTGAGAGGTTACCTGAGTGCAAATTTTTAAGCTTTTTGCAGAAGAGCTGTGGAAAAGGGGGCCTCAGCTCAGGCACACTGTGTTCCTGCCTTGCACCTGCCTGAAACATACAAGAACAGGATGCTTGTTAAGAATGGGGGTTGGAAGGACTTATAAGAAAGCTGAGCAGCAATTGCTTGAAAGGGGAAAAATGAACACAGAAACTGAAGAAAAACTCAGATGGATTTTTTCTGGGGTTTTTTTTTGGCCTTTGTAAATAGTTATACTGAACAAGTTTATTGTTTATGTTACTGCTAGTGTAAATACATATTTTTGCTGAATTCTACAACTGCTCCTGGTTTTCCTATGCTTCCTGACCTGTGCCTCGACAACAGATGGTGTCAACCTAAGTGGGATTTACGCTGTGCATACTCTAAGCCAGGAGTTTTGTGTGTGAGTACCAGACCTAGTACCAGGGAAGCACAGAAATAGGTATGGATTCTCCAGCAGTAAGCCCAGGAGAGGTTACCAGGAGAATGGTAGTCAAACTAGCAGAGACAGAAGTCCAAGCTGAGATTGTACAACCAGCACAAGTTATGGAAAAAGAACAGGCAGTGACAGAACTTGAAAGCCTGATGGACTTTTTCAAATGGTGGGCTATACAACAAAAAGAGACAGTGAAACAGAGAGAAAAAGAGATTCAGAGTTTAGGAGCACAGAGAAGAGATGCAGCAACAGGAGCAGCAGATGAGAGAAGAGATGCAGTGACAGGAGCAGTGATAGCTGAATGCCTTACAAGCTGTCAGAGGCAGAGGATGTGGCACAGATCCAGATGAGCAACAAAATGCAAGCAACTTGAAAGCCATTAAACTTACAAAGTTGTGTCCCTTGGATGATAGAGGCATACCTGACAACTTTTGAAAGAGTTGCCACAGTCTGCCAATGGCCAAAGCAGCAATGGACAATCAGACCGGTACCCTACCTGACAGGGAAAGCCCAACTTGCCTACAGCAATATGGACACTGCACACTCAAAAAAACTATGACCTGGCAAAAAGCGAAATCCTGAAAAGGTATGACATCTCCGGAGAGACCTACGGGCAGAGATTTCGATTTCTGAGGTACAACTCATTTGACAATCCTCGAGAAGCCTTCACCCGACTCAGAGAACTCCTGATAAAATGTCTCCAACCAGAGAGCAAAACAGTCCCACAGATCGACACATTTGCCATGGAGCAATTCATCAACATCCTGCCAACAGATGTGCAGCTTTGGGTAAAGGAACACCAACCAGAGAGTGGGGAAAAGGCTGTTTCTTTGGCCGAGGAATACCAAATGGCCACACAGATGCCACAGCAGCAAGGTAACAGCCAGGCACCGGTAAGACATTTTTGTCCCATTTAAACTCCAAGCCTGATATGATCTCTGGTGGGGGTTACAGGTCTGCACCCAAAGACGTTTTCTGCTATAACTGTAATAAGCCAGGCCATATCTGTCACTAAGTCTACCAAAATTGGACCCTTTAAAGTTGCTCTCCATAACCACCTCTTTGTGCCCGAAGCTGTAGTTGCCCTTAATCAACCTAATGTTTGGGATCCCTCCCCATTTCTTGCCCATAGCCTTGACAATGTCCGTTGGACTGCCCCCCTTCTTTTCTTTTTTTTTTATAGGATTGCTATTTACTGCATGTAACTTTATCCCATAAACCACTGTTATATTGTGTTCTTTTTATCTGTATTGCACCTGTATGTTACCACTGTTGTATCTCACACTGTAACCATGGCTCCCCTCCCTGCGACGAGGTGCCTTTGTAAATGAGTCCCTGACTCAAAGGTTGTAAATCCGACTTTCAAAATAAATAAATAAATATTGCAAGAAACTGCGGTAGTAAGGAGAGTGGTACTGAAACAGATTTGTCCTTGGCAAATTGGGGCATGTACTTAACAGATGTGAAGGTGGGGGATAAGACTGTAAAGGAACTCATTGATTCAGGAAGCAGACAGACCGTAGTGCATGCTGAAGTGCTGGGAAAACACTGTGCAAAAGGACCAGGTACTGGTGTCATCTGCATCCACAGGGACACACAATACTATCCCACCACCCAAGTGACTTTGACCATTAAGGATTTGTTGCATCAAATGAAAGTGGGGGTAGTACCCAAGTTACCTGTACCTGTAATTAATGGAAATGACTTTCCAGGATTTACTGAGTTAATCAAAGAGGGAGGAGTAAATCCTGATGTTTCAGCAGCTTTGGTGACAAGAGCTCGGGCAAAGACAATCTCAGGGTGTGGACAGTTTTCCTTTTAGTGATTTTGATTCGGACTTGTTGGCTCCAAGATCCGGAAATCCAGGAAAGAAAGAGGATGCCTGAAGAAACTGTGGCAACAAATGACTGATGAACATAAGGAGTTAACATGTGAAAATGCTGAAACTAAACTGATTGTGATTTTCTTTCAGAACAAGCTAACAATGTTCCTCTCCAGGGTTATTTTAAGCAGCTGGGGGTGAAACCAAAACAGGGTGGACCAATGTTTGAAAAATGTAATGGGTTACTGTACAGTTTGGGTTAAACCTCAGATACAGGAACAGACAGAACAATTAGTTATACCACAGAAGTATAGAATGGAGTTGTTACAGATAGCACATGATAGTCCTATGGCTGGTCACTCAGGGAGGAATCACACCCTTGCCAGATTGCTGTACAGATTTTAGTAGCCTGGAATTCATGAAGGTGTTGCTACCTATTGTAATTCCTGTGCTGAGTGTCAGAAAGTAGCCCCAGTCACTAGAAAAGACAAGGTGCCCCTACCCTTGATAGATGTGCCTTTTGAGAGAATTGCAATGGATGTGGTTGGTCCTTTAGACAAAAGTAAAATTGGTAATAGATTTATCCTGGTAGTATGCGACTATGCTACTTGATACCCAGAATCAGTTCCAATGCATACGGTCACAGCTTAAAAAGTGGCAGCAGAGCTTGTAAAAATGTTCAGCAGAGTGGACATACCCAAAGAGATCATTACTGATCAGGGTAGTAATTTTGGTGCTGCATTACTTAAAAAGCTGTACAGACTTCTAGGTATCACTGCCATAAGAACCTCCCACATCACCCTCAGACAGACGGCCTTGTTGAGCGTTTTAACCAAACCCTAAAATGCATGTTAAAAATGTTTGTAAAAGGGGAAGGGAAAGATTGGGACCAATACTTATCTTACCTACGTTTTGCTTATAGAGAAGTGCCACAGGCATCAAAAGGGGTTTCACCACTTGAAATGATGTATGGTAGGTAGCCAAGAGGGCCACTGGATGTGATAAAAGAAACGTGGGAAGATAACCCCACTCAGAAATTATCCATAACGTCTTATATGTGTGCCCTATGAAAGAAGCTGGCAAAATATGTTGAAATTACCCATAGTAATCAGGATGAGTCCTAAAATCAGCAGATGATATATTATGACCATGGGGTAAAAGAAAAAGTTTTCGAGCCAGGTGAAAAGGTTTTGCTACTGTTACCCACAACAGAAAATAAACTGTTAATGAAGTGGCAAGGGCCTTATGGAGTGCTTAGACGTACTGGCACCGTTAACTACGAGATTGAGACCCCTGACAGCAAAAATCCTACTGAGATATACCATGCTAACCTCCTTAAGAAATGGGCTGAAAAAATGCCAAAAGCTGCTTTGCTAGTTTTACCAGAAACCGATAAGGAAGATATTGATGTAGCTTATGATAGACTGGAACAAACTGTAAATTCTGATGCTGCAAATGTGGATGTTTCCTTAACCTCAGAACAAACTGCAGACATTTGTAATGTGCTAAAGACATTTGATAGTACTTTTACCACAGTACCAGCCCGAACAAAAGGGGTTGAGCACGTAATAGTGCCAAGGAATGCTTGCCCTATTAGGCAAAAGACATACAGGTTACCAGAGTGGTTAAGAGCTGATGTGGTTAAGGAAATACAAAAAATGAAAGAACTGGGTATCATAGAGGAGTACTTGGTCATCTCCAATGGTAATTGTAAACAAAAAAAGAAGGGGCTGTTAGAATCTACTTTGGTTTTAGGAAACTTAATCAAGTGTCAGAATTTGACAGTTATCCTATGCCCAGAATAGATGATTTGGTGGACAAACTGGGGAGTGCAAAGTATATCGGTACCCTTGATCTCACCAAGGGTTACTGGCAAATACTGTTAGCTTAAGAATCCAGAGATAAAACTGCATTTGCCATTCCTGTTGGATTCTATCAGTTCACCACCATGCCCTTGGTTTACATGATGCACCAGCTACATTCCAATGGTACATAGATGTAATTTTAACCCCTCACTGGTTATTGTGCTGCATACCTGGTGATGTTGTGATGTACAGTCCAGACTGGAAAAGCCATCTGGAACACCTATGAGCAGTTATCCAAGCTATCAAAAATGTAGGTCTGACTATTAATCCCACCAAATGTGCACTGGGCATGCAGGAAACCAGATATTTAGGCTATGTGTTGGGAAATGGAGAAGTTAAGCCAAAGGTTTCTAAAATAGAAGCTATGGCTAACAGCCCCGTCCCTAAAACAAAGAAACATGTTAGGTAATTTTTAGGGTTGGCTGGTTATTATTGGAAATTTGTTCCCAACTTTGCTGAGTTAGCTACTCCCCTCACTGAACTCACGAAAAAACATTACCCAAACAGTGTGAAATGGACCCCAGCGTGTAATGAAGCTTTTCAAGCTTTTAAGGCTGCAATGTGTTCAGCCCCTGTTTTAAGAAGCTCAGACTTTGAGAAACCATTTTTGTTACAAACAGATGCATCAGATGTAGGCCTATGTGCAGTACTGAGTCCAAATATAGATGAGACAGAACATCCTTTTCTTTATATAAGTAGGAAGTTGCATGACAGAGAGAAAAGGTACTCCACCATTGAAAAGGAATGTTTAGCAGCAAAGTGGGCCATGGAGTCCCTTAAATTTTATTTGCTAGGAACTGACTTTGTATTTATAACAGATCACAATCCTCTCTGTTGGGTTAACCAAATGAAAGATAACAATTCCAGAATCACATGGTGGTACCTGGCACTACAGCCATTTAAATTCATGGTGATACACAAATCTGGTAAAGAGAATAGCAATGCTGATTTTCTGTCAAGATATGGATCAGGAATTGAGGGTTCTGAAGGTTGAAAAACAAATTTATGGGTTTGAACTTTACTGTTTGCTATACTGTTATAGAAAAATGAATAATGCACATGTGCTTAATTTATGAAAGCAGCAAATATTAGTAGAGAATTAATAGAAAGTTTTGGAAACCTGTTTGATAAAACAGGTTCTCTCTTAAGGAGGTGTGTGTGTGTGTGTGTGACAGGGTAGAATAAGACCCTGTTCCAGTTGTTACAGAAAGAGTTTGAATGCAGGGATCTGTTCTATTCTGTTCCTTTCCTGTCTCTTCTCTCTCTGGCTGAGCAACCAAATTTTCCTGTGAGACCTAGGATTTGATCACCCTTATAGTCTTGCGGTTCTCTGTCTCTCACTGTCTCTCAGTCTTCCCTTGATGTTTGTCTTTTCCCCCATTGCATATCTGCTTATATAAAAATATATGCAAATCATTATGTGGAAATGTAACTAATATTGGGATCCCTTTGTTTAGAAATTATATAGTGTTACTGTTGAAATGTATATAACTGTGGTTTGAGATGATTGCAAAAAGCTATTGGAAACTTGAGCGGTCACCTGAGTGCAGATTTTTAAGCCTTTTGCAGAAGAGCTGTGGAAAAGGGGGCCTCAACTCAGGCACACTGTGTTCTTGCCTTGCACCAACCTGAAACATACAAGAACAGGATCCTTGCTAAGAATAGGGGTTGGAAGGACGTATAAGAGAGCTGAGCTGCAATTGCTTGAAAGAGGAAAAATGGACTCAGTGACTGAAGAAAAACTCAGATGGATTTTTTCTGTTTTTTTGGGGGGGGGGCCTTAGTTAAACTGAGCAAGTTTATTTTATATTACTGCTAGTGTAAATAAATATTTTTGGTGAATTCTACAACAAACTGCTCCTGGTGTTCCTATGCTTCCTGACCTGTGCCTTGACAACAGTTACCTGTACCTTTGAAAAACATATTAGAGGTAAAGAATAGGGGAATTTTTATTAGAACTTCAAAAACAAATCATAATTCTGCCATGTACAATTTACATCTCTCAAAAAGGGAAAAACAAGTTAATAATTAGAAATAAAAATAAAACAGTACTAAATCCATACTAAAGAAAAGAGGAAGTAACCCTTCCAAAAACAAATCTTATCTTCCCCACCTCACCCCTCCCTCCCCTTCCCCCTTTTCTTTCACATAAGCCCTTTTTTACTTATTAACCCTGCACTTATTATTGTCCACTCTTTCTACATGTTATGCGTGACACTGTTGTAACACTGTAACACCTGCCTTACAACTATATGTTAATGTTGATCTTGTAACTTGAATGTTTAATGTCTCATTCCAATTGTACCCCTTCCCTTCAGGTTGCACCAGGAGACGAGCGACTTGTTGCTCAGTGTACCTTCCTGGCGAAACATTTCAATAAATAAATAAATAATACACTAAAAAGAAAGACATTGCATCAAAATAAATAAACAAATTAAGCTTAAATTATGCTGTAATATCCAATATACCTCCAAACAAGAATTGAAAACACATTGCATTTCCTTCAGCCCATCGACTCAACATCTTTCCAATATTGTTGACATATAGTTTACCCTACATATAAAAATTCATACTGGTAGTCAGCATCCAATTCTGCTTGCATCTTGAAAATTAAATCTTGCTAGGCCACCTCCTTCCCTTTGAAAAACGCTTGACAGCAAACCTGCCAAATCACCCATTTAATGCATGCAAACAGAACATATATTGTACTCCTATTCCATTTCAACCATATAGCTAGTAATTGTCCATAAAGCAATAGTTCATAATTTTGTCTAAAATGTGGGGGTCCAAAAATCATCCAGCATTTTCCATAAGGGCTGTATGAAGGGGCAATCAAACAATAGATGCTGCATTATCTCTAATTGTTCCTGACAACCTGTTCTCAGACACATACGTTCCTCGACTGTTTTATGTTTATGATTCGCCCTTACATTCAGCTTTGCATGCCCACAGAGCCACAGAGTGTCCCTTATTTTTGGTGGAATTCGCTTATCTAACATGGCGTCTAACAAATATTTAGTTTGAATATGGGAACCCACTGTGACTATTGGATCTTCAGAATAACAGGACACCATTATTTCACTATAAAAATGTTTCCTGGGTACCCCATGAAACCATAATGAGTAAATCTTCAATAAAAATATACATTTTAAACAAAGTTGCACATGTCCCGGAAGGGTGTTCTCTCCCACACTCCACTTTCCAAATCCCCAAGCCATAAAAAAGCCTGTCTGACACTGTTGTACTGTTGGAGACCACACATTTGCAACCCCAAGAAAATAGGGGTTTAATACTGGTGTAAAAAAATGCTAAAAAAGAAAACGATGGGGTATATCATATTAAGACCCCTTTCCTGCCACCCCCAATAAGTATGGCTTCTTTTAACTAGGTTGAGCCTACTACCTCATAATAGTTGAAAAAATAAACCTAAAATTTCCATGCACAGTTGGAACGGTAGTGGAAAAAATATGAGCCACATTCAAAAAAATGAGAACGAAAAAGGTTTGCAGTAAAAAAAAACACCTTTTCTTCTTGGTCATTGTCCAAGATTTCCATTTCTGAACTTTTGCCTAAGCTATGGCCAATTTCCCTTCCCAATTTGTTTGTGACACATCTCAAGCTCCAAATTATAAACCTAAACTTTTAATAGGCCCTTTAGTTATTGAATGAGCAAAGTCTGTTTGAACAGTGGCCAGTCCCAGTGCTAAGGCTGCACTTTTCCTAGTGCTGAGAACAATACCAGTGACAGTACTGTTATTGGCAAAGATGTCCAGAGCACGTGCTCCAGAGGCCAGATCTGCCACTATTAGGACACAATCATCCGCATAAGCTGAAACTTTGTGCAGAGGCATACCCAGATCTGTTTGTACTGGGACTATCTGACCATCTTATTCAGTAGTTCTTAGGAGGGGATCCAAACTTAAAACATACAATAAAGACATCAGGGGACACCCCTGCCATACTCCTTTACAGAGAAACATAGGTGTCCCAAAAATGTCCATTCACCAAGGGTCTCACCTGTGCCTCGCCATACAAAATTCGTATCAGGGACAAGAATTCATCAGTATTGCCATAATGACTTAACACCTGCCATAAATAATCATGCTTCACCGAGTCAAAGGCTGTTTCCTGATCTAGCATTAAGACATAACCCTTCTAGGTTCTCATCCAAGCCTTGTGACACAACTTCCCTGACGAACAGCAGGTTCTGGTTTGTAGTAAACCTGGGACTGCACTACACGGTCAGGGTCTGGTTTATCTGAAAGAACTTCTGGTACCCGACTGCCCTGGTCGATCGCTCCACTCGGCCGATGAGGGGTTGCTAGAGATTCCAAGTGTGAATTTGAAATCATCTGGTTTTGGAGCTTTTGCTGCTCCCACCCTTTGGGAATTCTCTACCCCGTCAGTTACGGGAGTGCACTTCTGTGGAGGAATTTAAGAATGGTCTGAAAACTTTTCTCTGGCAAAAAGCCTTCTTGGAGAACTGAATTGTTTATCTGATTATGTTTTTAATTGTGTTGAGTATTACTGGATTTTATAATGGTGGTTTTTAAATTGTAAGGCACCTTGGAAATAGAAAGGCGCCATATAAATAAAAATTATTATTATCATCTGAGACTCCAAAAGTAAATGTTGTGCCACCCATGCCAACCGTATTGTAATAATCTTGGCCAAGATCTTATAGTCAGAGGTTAATAGACTTAATGGTCCCCAATTTTTAGTATTTGTGGAATTCCTCACTTTAAACAAGAAAAACATTACACCCTCCTGCATACTGGGGCCTAGCTTCCCTAAATGTGGGAGGGCATGGAAAACTTCTGTAAGCACAGGAACCAACTGGTCTGCAAAAAGCTCATAAAGCTCATTAGGTATGCCATCAAGCCCCAGCGCTGTATTTGTTGACAGTGACTTAATGGTGTTCCCAATTTCCAGACTCTGAATGGGTTCACATAACAGCTGCTGATCTAATACTGACACCTGCCGTGTAACCAATGAGTCCAAAAAAGTATTTCAGACCAGTATATTATCTTCCTGAAATTTTTGCTTAAGATGCTGCTGCACACACATGCCCGAGAAGGCATGTCCGAGGTCACCACACCTGCTTCATTCTTCAGGGAGGTCATGACCCTTTGTTTCAGTCTATCAGTATGACAGTCATATGGATTGACATATCATCTAGAACATTGCATGCTAAACTTCTGTTCCATGCATAAGGATTTTCCCTATCATATTGAAATTGAAACATTTCTTGTGTAACTTCATGAATTTGTGTTGCCAAATCAGTGCCAGTTTCCTTCATTTGACTAAGGATCTGTAAATGCCATGCACGCAAACTCGAATAATAGCTATATTTTGTTTTTACTGCCCTTTGGGAAATCTGTACCATCACCTGTTTAATATTAAATTTAGCATCCTCCCACCAATCCAAAGGGCTGTCATACAAACACCTAACCATTTGTCTAGCCTCCAGTTTTTCCAAGATTTCTACCTTAACAGCTTCCTTTTGCAGCAATGACACATTCATCAACCAGTATCCCTGCCCCATTTGAGCATGTTGTATCAAGACAACAGTAACCCATAATGCTGCGTCATCCAATGTTTCTAAAGGTATAATTCGTGCAGCACTAACCGGTGTCCTATCTTGCATGAACCAAAAATCAATTCTAGATGATAGGGTACCTTTGCAAAAAGTGTGCATAGATTGCATCCCCAGTATATCGTAAACATCCTTAAAACCTAAGTGGTGTAAAATGAGTTTTAACAAATTAGTGTCACAGAAAATGTTCTCCTTCTTCCTCCCCCAATACGGTTTTGTAAGTCCACAATTTAACCCATAGGGTTCATTTAGATGTATGTAAAAAGGGCTCCAATTGGTGTAGTAGTTTAGTTCTCTCCACCTTGACCTGTGACACATATATGTTAATGAGCCTGAGAGGTTTGGTAGCATACAGAATGTCCACCACCAAAGCCCTTCCTGGACAAACATCTATCACCTTCGTAACCATCACCGTTGATCCAGAAAACAATATCCCCAAACCAGATGACCCCCATCTTCAACCCTTTTGTGCTAGTGTAGGTTCAGGAATCATGTGAAGGTGTGTGTCTTGTAAAAAGATTATATCACCCTGTAATTTGTGTAACACAGAGAAGGTAACCTGCCTCTTAACCCTTCAGTTTATACTGTTAACATTACAGGGTATAATATTTAAAACCGCCATAATAGCTAAAGGGAATGAAAAAAACATGGTCAACACAAATATAGTACTTAAATAATTTTTTCTTTTTCCATTTCTTTGTTTTCTGTTTGTCAGATTTTTCTATTTCCATAGCAGCATCTTCCTGGGAGGAAGTCACAGACACATCTGTCTCCCCCCCTCAGTTTCTGCCCAGTCCTTCTCCTTCAAAACAGCAAATCTGTTTTGCACAGCCACTTCTTCTCCTGTAGACATAAACTGGATGGGAGGTTTCAAAACTGCCTTGGAGCGGGTGACCATTTTATTTATTTATTTATATCTTATTTTTACCTCCTCTGCGGAGCGAGTTGGCAGGTCGTCCAGCCGCTGACCCCAAACCCGGGTTTGGTCAGCGACTTGCTCTCCTCCACGCAGGCTGGCACACACAGTGCTCCCCCATGGGGACCCGGATCCAATACCTGAGGGGCACACCTCTCTAGGTCCTGGGGGCGTGGTGCACAGCCATCAGCCACCACAACCGCTCTGCAATTTTCCACCTGGAGCCAGATATGCAATGACGTCAGTGAACTACATGCCGACGTCCGCCACACTCCAACCCCTTGCTGTGCTTCACAACTTGTAGTGTCCGTGACTTCCGCCGGGTGCGACTGCAAAGTGACGCAATCCCCTTGCCCACCCCAGAGGCAGGAGAGCTGTCACGGGACACTCCATCCTCCCCTGCTGACCCCCCGATGACCCAAGTCCGTTCCCAAACCCAGGTTACTGGCATAGTGCAAGGTGTGGCATCTAGCGCCTCAGCACCACTGGGCTGGCTACGGGTGACCATTTTAAAGGTATTTCCCACCCCTTGAGAGGGAGGGGTCATCACTGGTGCAGAAAGTGGGCCTTGTTCATCCATATGTGACTCTGCCACAATCATGGGCATTGTATCCTGTGGGTCAGTCACCGCAGGTTCCACTGGTGTAACAACTTCAGTTGGTTGAGGTTGCTGATCAGACTCAACAGGTGGTCCCTTAGCAGGAGGGATAGCAGTTGGGGTGTTTCAGAGTCTCCAGATGACACTAGGCCTTCTGTCCTGCAGGCTGCGGGATCCAGACATTCACCCACAACAGGTGGGCCTGCTCCCACAGGGGTCGTAATCAACTTTAATCTTTCTTTCTGAGGTAAAGTCATGTATACATCTTGTTCTGCAAGACTAGCCTGATCCAAGCTATTGTGGGAGACTCAGGAGCAGTTTTGGAAGGTGTGTCCCTGCTCCTCACACAGACTACATCATATGGGGCTTGCACATAGTGCATTGTTGTGCCCCACAATCCCAAACATGCTGCATTTCATTTTTTCACAAGCATTGCTGAGGAGCCCAATGTGCCCACATCTATAGTACACCCAAGGTTGCCCAGCATAAAAAAACACCCCCTATCTCATCCCCCCCAAAAAAAACAATTGGGTAAATGCTGTGTTTCACCATTGACTTGTTTTAATATCACCTTATTACGCCATCTCCCAGTCCAGAAGCGCTCGTCATCTAAAATGTGTTCTGGGTACCCATTTACAGTGCACCGTTGTTTGAGCCAGAAAGTAATATCTGCAACATTGACTCCCTCATTACAAATAAGTACTGTGATTCTCTTGAATGAGGGCCTCATGAGAGGTATTGCCATGAGAGGTTGCCACAGAGGGGTATTTTTTAGGAGTCGATACTGTTTCCAAAAACGTTCCAACCCTGATGGGTGTTTAAAACTAATGTAGGGGGGGCACTAATGAGCACTGCCTCGTGAAGACGTGTTCTTTTCCTGCTCCGCTCCACAAACTATCAAAATACAAATAAGGCACAGCATTCGCAAAAGAAGAATATTTTTGAAGACAGAAATTTATATATTAAGTAGCGATGGACAATATTTTATTCAAAATGTGGGAAAATCATTGCGCAGAGGAAGCAAGACTGGCTAGAAGCAACAGCAGGGGCCTCAGGTGGAGCATGCAGGCCCAATATCTTTCTCGGTGGTTGAAATGAGCACCCTGGGCCACAAAGTGACAGGCCAAGTCGTGGCAGCCCTTGAACTGTGTCTAGGTCAACTGGAGAAGACATTTGAAAACAAATTACAGGAGGTCTTGGACTCTCAAATTGCACAAACAGCAAGGATGGCAGAGAACCGCATATCTACACTAGAGGACACCGTTAACCCAATGACGGAGCAGCTGACATCCCTTAGACAGGAACTGGAGGAATTCAAAGACCTCTTTGATTATCAAGAAAATTATCATCAGCAGTTGAATCTCCACCTCAGGGGCTTACCTGAGGGAAAAGAAGGGAAAAGTGTCATGGAATTCTGTGCGGCAAGACTTTCTGAGCTGCTGGCTATGTCCATGAAGAATGGCCATATCAAACTTGAAAGAGCACACCAAACAGTCATGCTGAGACCTGCGGCGGACCAACCCCTGCACCAAGTCACAAATTAATGTGCATCCACAATTTACAAGATCGAGAAGCGGTGCTGGTGGCATATCGAGCAGGTGGGGCACTGAAGTATAAGGGGACACGACTCTTACTAAGTCAAGACTACTCCCTGAGATTCCTCAAAAGAAGGTGCCAATTTAATGCTGTCATGGTGCAGCTCAGAGAACTAAAGGTGGAGAACTTTATGGTTTATCTGCCGACTCTCAAGATTAAGAATGAGGGAGACACCTATTCTTTTTGGGAGGTCAACAAGGCAACATCCTTCGTGCAGGAACTAAAATGCAAGCTGGGCTGAGTGAGCTGATTGAGAGACTGCCTCTGGATTATAACTTCTAGTTTCTGTTTTTATTTCTCTTTTCTTGGACTGGATGGGCGGCCCTACAGGATAGAACCCGGGAACCCATGCAAACACTAAGTGTGGGATTAATGGGACCCTATAAGCTCTTAAAGCACTGAACTGTGTCTTGGACACACATACTGGAATGATGCTTTGGACTTGGGCTGTGGTTATCTGTGGCCTGTATGACCAGAAGAAGATGAGGCTGGGTTATCATCCCAGCCACATGGAACAACAAATGAGCTGGAGAATCAGTGTCTAACAATGGCGAGGCACCGGGCTCAGGTAGGTGGGGGTGGCATGATTGCACCATCCCTGCCCCTCCGGGGGACCAGATGATGCTCTGCCTGGTGAGTAACAGCCATATATGGACTGGGGAGGGGAGGGAAGGGGGAAATACCTCCTGAGAAAGGACAGGAGAAGACACTGTCTAAAGAAAGGGCACGATGAAGAGATCAAAGAAGTATAGCAGCTGAGAAAAGGTAGAAAGGATATAAGGAAAGAAGGAAGACTTGGAGCTATTTGGGAAAGGGGGGGGTTCTTACTGGGTGATGGCCATCCAGAAAATGGGAAGTACGTGAGAGAGAGGGAAAGATTATGGAAATACACATGGTATTTAGATTATGTTATAATGTTCTATTTAGACAAATACGATAAAAGATAATGTAATAAAGGGAAAGTATACTATGAGTAAAAGGTAAAAGTGGAGTGGGGGGGTGGACAGGTCTACGATTGAGGTAGACATACACCACCAGTTAGAAGAATCTGACTACACACCAATGAGGGCAATCGGTGGTACAGGGAGGGAGGGGAGGGGAAACTGTCGTATTATAATTATGATGTTGACTGTTTTTGACAATTGTTCTATTTTATGTTTCTTGTGCACAGCATATAAGAATAATTATGATCAGCAAAAACCAAACAAATAGTGCTGGGGGGAATATGTGAAAAAATGTAAGGGGAGGTGTGGGGCAAGGGACAACAGACCACAGAAATATTATGTCCGAGTCCAAAGAAATAATAGTGGTATCTTGGAATGTTAGGGGCTTTGCATCTCCTGTAAAAAGAATGAGTTTAATGACCGTACTCAAGCAGCAAGGGGCATAGGTAGCCCTGTTGCAGGAGACAGATCTGACGGACTTGGTACACGGCAAACCTGTGAGGGGCTGGTGGGGTCATGTCATGCAGCATCTTACTCTTCCCACAAAAGAGGGGCTACCATATTAATACATAAAAATCTCTCCTTCCTGGCTCACAGGGTGGTGAAAGACCCGAAAGGAGGGGTGATATGTCTTTGTGTCAGGGGAAATGTTTGGAGAGCGCATCACATTTGGGCTATATATTTAGTTATTTATTTATTACAGTATCAGAATTACAACCCTTTGAGTCAAAGACTCATTTACAATGCCTCATAGTCATACACAGAGTAGGACAGGAAGGTGAAGAACATACAGTGAGTGGAGAACAGACAGTGGTGTAGGAACAGTAGCATGGCAGAAATATACACAATTACAATTTATACAGTTGGGAACAGGTGGATGGTCTATAACAGCAAGAAAAATGCCCCCTTCTTGCAAGAGACAGGCCTATACTTGATGGTAGCTAAGCAAGAAGGAGTGATCATTGGGCATATATACTTTGAAGACAGTAGTGGTAGATGGCCGGAGTGTGGTGCTGAGTTCAGAATTGCAGGTGAAGGTTTATATATGATTGTAGCTCCACTCTTTTATCAGAGCTTGCTGGACCTGTTAGTCAGAGAGCAGTTCCAGGGCTTGATTATGGGAGGGGATTTAAACTGCATGACGGAGCTGCAGCTAGATCACTCTGATGGGAAAGGGAAGATAAGGGGAGCGGTGAGACAGTGGCAGGTGGGAGTGTGTGACTTAGATCTAGTGAATTGGTGAACGGAGATTCTGGGGGCTAAGGAATATACTTTTTATTCTAATCCACATAAGACGTGGTCCTAGATTGATTATATCTATGCATCCCACAGTTGGTTTCAAAAGCTGCGAAAGGTATCACACAGTCTCATACAGATATTGGACCATGCTGTAGTCTGCTTGACTGTTGCAGAGAATGAATCAAGGGAGGGACCACCTCCTTGGAAGTTCCCTACATACCTTATAAGCAACCAGAATTTTAAAACATACTTGGTTGAACAGTGGAAACAATACTTGGCCAACAACTGGAGCTCGACTCCTCCAAAGCATGTTATATGGGATGCGGGGAAGGCCTACATAAGAGGAGCCATAATTAGTTTTGTGGCTAGACACAAAAAGCAACAGCAGGAGCATAGACTAGTATTGGAGGGCAGATTAAAGGAATTAGAGCGTAGAGTGGCAGGGGGAGAGGTGACAGTCCTACTGGACACAATAAGGGGAGCTCTGAATGCTCTCCTCATGAACAAGGCTATGAAGTCATGGATGTATGTCAAAAAACATATGTTTGAGTGGGGTAATAAGCCAGGTCCCTTAATGGTGAAATTAATGAAGGAGGGAAGGAAGCAGGTGGTGATCCAGGGCATTAAGGATGAAGATGGGAAGATGGTAGGGGAAAAGGGGCAGATACTATCAAGGTTTAAACGATTCTACAAACAACTATACAAAGCAGAGTGCGGGGGTACTGTGGGAAAGGCCACAGATTTTCTGGAAAGGCTTAAACTGCCATGGGTAACACAGGTACAGGAGGGCAAGCTAGAGGCCTCTATATCCCCAGAGGAGATGAGAAAGCGACAGGGACTCTAGCTGGACAAAGCTAGTGGTCCAGATGGATTCCCTGTAGAATACTACAGACACGTTAGCACATGTAACCAACGCCCTATGTGAGGTATTACAAAAGGTGCAGGAGGAGGAGGGACGGCTGCCGGCAAACTTCTTTGATGCCGTGATATGCCTTGTTCCCAAACCTGGCAAAGGCCCTAGGGAGTGCATATCATACCGACCCATATAACTTTTAAACTGTGACCTGAAGATTCTAGCAAAAAATATGGCAAATAGGTTGGATCAGGTATTGCCAAGCCTGCTACACCCAGACCAGACCAGGTTTATTAAGGGATGCCTCTCATCATAATGTTTGCAGGCTTTTGAATGTGATATGGGGGGGCAACCCAAGCGAAAAGAGACACATCCATGTTGTCTATGGACATCAAGAAGGCATCTGACCAGATTGAGTGGGAGTACTTATTTGACGTCCTAACCCAGTTTGGTCTGGGTGAGGGGTATGTGGGGATGGTCAAGGCAATGTGTGGTTCTCCTACCACACAGGTGCTGACTAACGGTTCCCTTTCTAAACGGTTTCCACTGTTTTGGGGAACTAGGCAGGGATGCTCTCTCTCTCTCTCCTTTGCTATTTGCACTGACATTGGAGCCATTGGCAGTGGCCAGTAGGCAGGATTGGGAAATTGTGCGGGTAAGGGGATCATCAGGACCCATGCACAAAGTCACGCTTTATATGGACAACATACTGCTGTTCATTCGGGAACGATGGACATCAATGCCCCATTGTTGAACACTATAGCTGCATCTGCTGGCTTCTCAGAGTATGAAATAAATGTAGAGAAATCAGAAATCATGCATATACAGAGAGAGGGAGGAACGGGAATGGGGAGACCCCGGGGTCATTTTTGGTTGGGGGATTGGGACAATTGGCACACAGTTTTTAATTTTGACCCACCTTTTTTCTACCTTGAGGACAACCTTGACACACCATTTTTAATTTGACCCACCTTTTCTTCTACCTCCCGTGGAGTTTAAAGGAGGTGACCAAATCATTCACATATTTGGGTATTCAGGTGGGTAAAAGCCTGGGGTCCATATATGAGCTTAATTATACCCCACTCCTTAGGACAGTGGAGGCAGAAGTGCACAAATGGCACTCACTCAAAAACTTACCTTATGTGAGGAGGCTAAATGACCTGGGGTGTACTCGCTGGAGCAGAGGAGGGAAAGGGGAGACATGATTGAGACATTTAAATATTTAAAGGGTATCAATAAGGTGTCTGTGGAGAGCCTCTTCCAACAAAAGGAGCATCCTATGGCAAGGGGACATGAAGTCCAAATCAAAGGGGGTAAATTTAGAGGCAATCTTGGGAAATACTTCACAGACAGGGTGGTGGACAACTGGAATGGACTGCCGTGCAAAGTGGTGGGAGAGAAGACAGTGGGAGGGTTTAAGAGGGTGTGGGATAAACACAGGGGATGTTGAGATGGGGGGACTGAAGTAAAGGCCTAGAGAATAGGCAAAATGGGCAGACTAGGTGGGCCTGGAGATTCTTTTCTGCCGTCACATTCTTATGTTCCTAAATTAGGCAGACCAGAAGAATGGAGGACCAGGACACACTGCTGCTCCTGGTGTCCATAAACCCCTTATTTCTACCAGTTTTTGAAGACCCTGGGTTCCGGGAGTGGGAATAGGAGGTATTGAAAGCATAGGAGACCTGTTAAACAAAGAGGGATTGTGTTCTTTTGAGGAGCTACAGCGCAGTATTGGGATAAGAGGGACCATCATTTTAGATAGTTGCAGGTTTGGGCCTATATTCGGAGTATGGAGAGAGCTCAAATGAATAATTCACCCTTGGAACAGGTGAAGCACCTTGTATATGGGGCCAGATGGGATATGAGAGGCCTTGTCTGTAAGACAGCACACCTGGATAGACAGATCTTTCCTGACTTTATAGGGAAAACCAAAGCATTATGAGAACGGGACATGAGTTTACAAATAGGGCAGAATAACTGGAGGGTATTGCTGAGACTACACATCGGGCTGTTGGTATGCAATAGATTCAAGGAGTCCTTTTCCAAATTTGTACATTGCCTGTACTGCTCACAGCAAATTGTACACAAATTCCACCTAGCGGTGTTCCCGATATGTGGAAGGTGTAAGGTCAAGGTAGGGACGTACTACCACTGCTTTTGGTCCTGTGTAGTGTTACAGAGGTTCTGGAAAGAGGTGCTGGGGGAGGTGGGGAAGATGTTAGGAAGGACACTCCTGGTGGTCCCAATCTTAGGGCTGTTTGGGGTGGACGATGAGGGGGAGGATGAGTGGATCCCTCTCCCCCGGTGGGCGAGGGTTGTATTGATGCTCACCTGGCATTGTATCCAAAATACATGGATGTCAAGTGCTGACCCAACAGTTGGACAGTGGCAAGCACTGTCTATTCAGAGGTTCGCACTGGAGCAGTTATCACTTAAGGTAAAAGGCGGGGGGGAGGAAAGTTTCTTCAGAACATGGGGCCCCTTCCTGGCATCATTAACACCAGTAGAGATACGGGTGCTACACGAAGAGATGGAGGCAGGATAGGCTGATGAGAGATGTACCCTCCATTACTGTTAAAGAATGTGAATAGAAGGAGAATGGGTATGAGGGAACCCTAAGCACAAGGCATTGGCCACATTATTAATTTGGAAATGAATGATCTATGAATTGAATGTGCACAATTGTATTTTTTTCGGTTGTTATTGTTTGTATTCGTACATTGTTACTGTTAGATGAGAATGGACTACTACGTGGTATGGTAAGCTTTAAGAAGAGGTGAACCTGAGTGTAATGATTGGAATATCAAATGTACATAAGAACAATGTTCACCTGTAAATATATGTTTCTTGTTAAAGGCAGTTTCCAATGTACTTAGCATGGTTAAACACATCTGCCTTTCATTTCAGCATGTCCTTCGATCACCGAAAAACGGTGTTTTGTGAAACTCTGTTAATGTTTCCCAAAGTTATGCTCATTTTTCTGCCGCACCTCTAAAGTCCCATTTACTGTGTTTACAATCCTCGCTTTTCTCCCAGGATGCACCACGTCGCTCTGCCACGATGTAACACCAGGGAGAGCTTCCGCATGGGAAAATGCCAGCTGTCACTTGCACAGTGTTCCTGCTTGTACTGCTACCGTGGTGTCATGTCGTGGATATTTTCCTGTCACCATTTTAGTGCTGTAACATTGTAGTTATACCTCTCTCACCTCTTGGTAGTGATACTAGTCTGTGTGGCAAATTTGTGTTCCGATTACCTAGCTGGTGCAAACTATGTATTTGTTACAGAGACGATTGTAGGTTACCATAGTTTTTGACAGCTCTGCAGACGGTCATCCTGTGTTGTGGGTAATCCTCATTATAGGTACCCATTTCCCTTATTTCAAAGGTGTCCTTTTAGCCACTTTGTGTTTGTGTTACTGCAGTATATTTCTTTCTTTGTTGATTAGATAGCTTTGTTCCTACTGTTATTTAGTGACAGTTGAATATTGTGCTATACACTTAACCGTGTATATATTTCTTTTAGTGTTGGTTGTTCCACAGTATTAACATGGTGAACTACTGTGTAGTTGCACACTGTACCAACAAGCTCTCAGCCACAGTGTCTGTTTTTGAGTTCCCTAAAAGGGACAAGTCACCGTTGAGATTTAGAAAGTGGGTAAATTTTGTTCGGCTGGACAGGGATTGGGATTGGAAATCGGCATCTGCACCAACCATGTGCTCAGCTCACTTCTGTCCCAAAGGTTTTACTAATTACATGTAGTTCCAGATGCAATATACAGAGCATCTTAAGCTAGTCAAGGGTGTGGTGCCCAGTGTTAGACCCCCTGAAACCAAATTGCAGCAGTTGGGCAGCAAGCGAATCAGTGATGGAGACACTGAAGACTCCGCTTCCCCCAAGCATAAAAGTTGTGCAGTGCAGAAACTGATAGTGAATAGGGTGAGTGTCATAACTTTGTCCTTCTTTCTGGCTTTTATCATGTGGTCCCTTGTGATGAGTTTCCTTGAGTTACTTGGGGTGGAGGGATGACCTCTAACTGTGTCACGGACACACCAAATCCACTTCTGTGTGGCAGATGGCTATGCCATGCCACCCCAGACTACAAATACATCACCTGTTCCCCCAGTCTATATCACTCAGGTTAGCCTGACCCCACCTGGTGGGGCTGACTTCCAGCTGTGGCACGGACACTCAGAAGCCACTTCTGTGTGTCACATGGTTATGCCATGCCACCCCAGACTACAAATCCATCAACTGTTCCCCCAGTCTGTGTCACTCGGGGCAGCCTGACCCCACCTGGGAGGGGGCTGACCTACAACTGTGGCACGGACACTCAGAAGCCTCTTTTGTATTGCACATGGCTATGCCATGGCACCCCAGACTACAAATCCATCAACTGTTCCCCCAGTCTGTGTCACTCGGGGCAGCCTGACCCCACCTGGGGGGGCTGACCTCCCAACTGTGGCATGGATACTCAGAAGCAACTTCTGTGTGGCACATGGTTATGTCATGCCACCCCAGACTACAAATCCATCAACTGTTCCCCCGGTCTGTGTCACTCTGGGTAGCTTGACCCCACCTGGGGGGAGGGCTGACCTCAAACTGTGGCATGAATACTCAGAAGCCACTTCTGTGTGGCCGATGGCTATGCCATAGCACCCCAGACTACAAATCCATCAACTGTTCCCTCAGTCTTTGTCACTCAGGGTAACCTTACCCCACCTGGGTGGGGGCTGACTTCAAACTGTTGCATGGACACTCAGAATCCACTTCTGTGTGGCTGATGGCTATACCATGCCACCCCAGACTACAAATCCATCAATTGTACCCCCAGTCTGTGTCACTTGGAATAGCCTGACCCCACCTGGGGGGTCTGACCTCAAACTGTTGCATGGACACTCAGAAGCCACTTCTGTGTGGCTGATGGCTATACCATGCCACCCCAGACTACAAATCCATCAACTGTTCCCTCAGCCTTTGTCACTTGGGGTAGCCTGACCACACCTGGGGGAGCTGACCTACAACTGTGGCACAGACACTCAGAATCCACTTCTGTGTGGCATATGGCTGTGCCATGGCACCCTCAACTACAAATCCATCAACTGTTCCACCAGTCTGTGTCACTCTGGGTAGCCTGACCCCACCGTTGGGGGGCTGGCCTCAAACTGTGGCATGGATACTCAGAGGCCACTTCTCTGTGGCACATGGCTATGCCATGGCAATATGGACAGTCAAATAACCAATGTATATGTAATGAATGGCAGTTATCATTGTGTCTGCACTTGTTGGTATCAGCCAAATATATAATCAGATGTTGATATATGTCACTCATTGGTAATTTTGTTTTCATAACTTTTAATTTTTCAATTGCTGAGTGACATTGCATCATCAAGTGTGATGTGCCACAACACAACCTCGTCTCAGGATAACACATCCTCCACTGAGTTTGTTGGCACATCTATTCAGGTACATTGGATGTGAAACTGTTGTTGTGATGGACTCTGGTTTGTTGTGTGAATTTCTGTCTTTAATGGGTGAACGTTGTGTTTCTATACTGTATATAGGGACTTATACAAAACTAGGGAAGGTAAATAGCATCAGGTAAAATCCCATAATAGCACCCCCATTCAATAACAGCACCGTGACATATCTGGATTGTGATATTTAAAATAAAACCCCATCCTGATATGTGATCAGTATGATTATGAACCCCAGACTCGTCGCAGAGCAAAACCCCTGTCACAAAATAAATCAGCGTACCTTAGCACAGGTTCTTATATCATCAGCTCCCATAAGTGTGTTCTACAAAGGAGAGCCTTCATGCTGAACCCAGCATAAAACACACTACAAAATAAAAGGAAATATGGCCAAAATGCAATAAACCCACCACAACACTCTAACACAGAATAACAAACACAAATCACACCTGGACCAATCACAGTAAAATAACACACGAAATCAAGAAATCAGACAACATGTCACACAGCACATCACAAAAAAGAAAATAACAATACAACAAAATGCCACAAAGACGAATCATAAGTCGCTATATCTCGAACAACACCATCATGACTCCACCAGAAACAAATCAACCAACATAAAGTCGATCACAAGATGGAACACAAACCCAACATTACCAACAGCACACAACATAACATAACAAACATCATACTTTTAACAAAAAACGATGGCCCTGATTGTATAAATCACACACATGATGGTCGACTTGGGTGCTATGTGAAATATTAGCTTGAGTGCAGAGTAAGCAGTGATAATACCATGAGTGGGAAAGCCACTTGTGATATTATCACCTCTTACTCTGCACTCGTGCTAATATTTCACATAGCACACAGTCGCCCATCATCTATCACTAATATATGACTATTCCCTGACAAACGTAACCCCTTGTCTGTCAGCATGTGTTACATTGTGCATCTAGTTCTGTAAGTTACAACTGAACCACATCACCATCCGTGTTTTCAGCGCCTGGCTGTTCTGTTCCTCACCCACCTGTACTCCCCACTGTTCTGTGTCACACACCGTTTTAAAGATACCCACAGTTTTTCATTACATCACCGTGTCTGGTATGGTGTGCCATCTCACCACATCTCTCTCTGTGAAGTAATGCATTTTCGCCTCCCTCCTAAGTCTTAACTTTTCTCTCTGGTCTGGTAAAGTGCATTTCTAAAATGGAAAAATTACTCACCTTAGTAATTGTGTTTCTTCTAATGGAGTCTTGCTGTATTCTGACATTATGCAGTTAGCCCCAGCACTTGAACTGATCTGGAGAGGAAAGAGTTAACTCTATGCCAAAGCATAGAACGTTGAGCTTGAGCTCAGTTCAAACCTCTGTCTGCTGCACTTTGAAGTGTAACCATCAGATTTTTTACTCTGCCTAACTGAACAGTCGCTCCGGAGATCTCTTCTTCACTGTCGGTTCGGTCCAGTAAAAGCGTTGGTTTTAAACCGCTGTTTTCATTTATTTTATTCTGGCAAAAAGAAAGAAAAAAGAGAAATCGGCCGGTTCAGATCCAGAACCGCATCGTCCAACTGCTGAGGAAACTGCCACAGCGATTAGTATAGTTGAATCGCTCCGTTCAGTTCCGGCTGATCCAACGCTTCCTGGTAGGCGTTCAGCTTGGTTGGTTCCCCAGTTCAGGATTATTCCCCAGAAGACTATTATGAACCGGATTTGGAGGGTGATGAAGATTATGATGATGATGATGGTGGTGTGGAAGGTCTGGATGAGCCCATAGAACAGGACATCTCCCCAGACAAACTTTCTGGTGTTTCCCCTCCTAGGCTTTCTGAGTCCCCTTCCCACTTTATGTTCTACAAAAAAAGTGGCAGAAACCCTCAAGCTCCCTCTGGATGAAGCTGTTGAGGAGCAAGAGGAGCCTGACTATGTGGAGATGATGGACATCCCAGAGTCTAAGAGATTGTCTATTCCCCTTCACAAATCCTTTGGGGAAACAGACACAGAAGTTACTTAAGACTCCAAATTCTTTACCTCCTGTGGACAGGCGAATGGACAAGAGGTATATATTGTCAGGCCCAATTACAGAGTACTTGTACCAGCAATGCAGCCATGTTGGGGTCATGCAGGCTGCAGCCTGTGATAAGGCTAACATACCCTTGGCTTCACACCCCCCAGATAAAGACTCCGGGAAGCTGGATGCCATGGCTAAAAAACAGTACATGGCATCTTCCTTGGGACCCAGGCAGGCTAACTATATGGCCTATGCAGCCAGATACCAGAAGTCCAGATGGGATACTGTTCTGGAACTGGCTAAACAGGCTTCCCCCCAGCTTGCCAAGGAGCTGGAGGAGGTGGCTGCTGATGGGATTGAGGCATCAAAAATCCAGTTTCATGCTGCTATGGACTCCAATGATGTGTCATCACAAGTCATGGCTACATCTGTGGCTCTTCGGAGACTGGCTTGGCTCAGATGTACTAGCCTATCACAGGACACCCCGGCTAAGGCCATGGATTTCCCTGTCATCAAGAATTCTCTGTTTGGGGAGCAGACAGAGAATTATATGAAGAAGATGGATGAATACAGGGCCACCTACAGGAGTGCATAGGCCAAGGAAAGGCAGGCAACTCCTCAGAAGCAGCAATCTAGGGGCAGGGGCAGGCCCTTTCACAAGTCTTGCTACCCGGCACAGGCCTCCTCTCCTTTTCCTCAGAGGGGGTTCTTCAGAGGGAGAGGCAGAAGGGGGATGAGTAGGGCTGCATCCTCCTCTCAGTCTAAGGCTCCTACCAAGCAGACACCCTGATGTGTCGGCCTGGGTTGACTTCCCAATTCCTGTAGGAGGCAGGCTGGCTTAATACTTCCAGGACTGGAAGTCTGTTACCTCAGACAAGTGGGTCCTGGAGGTAGTAAGTCAGGGACTGGCCCTCAGCTTCAAAAAATGTCCAAAGCTGAAGGTCAGGTCCTTTCTACTTGCAAACATTTCCGAAACCATTGCCCTAGAGACAGAGGTTTCATCTCTGGTGGCTCTCAGAGCCATGGAGAAAGTTCCTACACCTCACAGGGGCAAAGGTCTGTACTCCAGGTACTTTCTTACCCCGAAAAAAACAGAGGAGTGGTGGCCCATCCTAGATTTAAGATACTTAAACAAGCACCTAGTATTCAAAATGGTGACTCTGGGACTAGTTCTTCCCTCTCTAAGGCCAGGGGACCGGCTAGCCTCCCTGGACCTAAAGGATGACATTCCCATCAGGTGCTCCCACAGAAAGTACCTCAGGTTCAAACTGCCTTCAGGCCATTATCAGTTCAAGGCAATGCCCTTCGCCTTAACTTCAGCTCCAAGGGTGTTTACAAAATGCCTAGCAGTTGTAGTGGCCTTTCTAAGAAGACAAAACACTTCCATATTCCCATACCTGGACGACTGGTTTATTGTGAGTCAGTCTCCAGACCAAGTCAAGTCAAATTTGCAAGTGACCCAACAAGTGCTCACTTCTCTAGGATTCCTCCTCAGTCTTCCCAAATCAGTTCTTGAGCCAGTCCAAGTCTTTTTTTTTTAACTTAATTTTTATTATTTTTCCATATTCCATTCCAGTATACAATAAACTTCATTATATCCAGGTATAGAAAAGACATACAATTGTTTAAAAAAAAATTAATACTGCAATAACCAGGCTTCCTGTTGAGCAAAATTATTATCCACTCCATACATGTTATAGTTTATTATCATCTACTTTTAAGCTTATTATATTGGTTTAATTTTGCTTTTTGTTTTGTATTGTAGGTTGGATCAAATAATGGAATCTGCTCCCATTGAACTTTTACTCAGCGATGTTCTCATCCTTTCTCCACTGGGAAATACTCTCCTTCATCATTTCTCTCCTCTAGTCCAACTATTCCTGACAATCTTACAGTCAATCTGCTCTAATAAACTAATATAAGATTCACACCATCAAACTAATTGTATTGTGTCTTTCCTACTTCAGATTCCACCTTCTATACTAAAAAATTAATACAGTCAGTACATAGTTGAGTTTAAACTCTTCCACAACTAAACAAAAGAGAGAGGAAGGGGGAGGAGGAGGAGGAGGAGGAGGAAAGGGAGGAGGTTTGGGGAAAAAGAGAAGATGGATGTCTCCCCCACCTAAGTCTGGGGAATTAGTATAAACTTAATATTATTCCCCAACTTTATTCCTAAGAACAGCTAAACTATTAGCCAAGAAAAATCTCAGCTAGAGTAATAAACACTGAAATAGAATAGAATTGAATGAAATAAAATGGAGTAAAGTAAAACAAAATAAAATAAAATGCGGTCTTGCAGGCTGGCGATAGGCACTATGAGGGTCATCCCCTTGTCTCCCTCGATCCGGTGGCTTATCAAGCCTATCTCAACAGGAACTGGTCTAGCACTGGGGTGCATTTTTTAGCCTCTGCGTACTCGTAGAATGGGAGCCACCTAGAGTTAAATTGGTCTGTTCGGAGTCTGAGTATGGCCATGAGAGCCTCCATGTTTTTAATATTATTTACATTTAACCACCACCCAGAATAAGTGGTTCTATCCGGAGAGAGCCAGTTTTGCGTGATAGTTTTGGAGGTGCTGCTATTAGTATATAAAATAGGTATCTTTGGGCTGTTGTTCTGACTCCAAGGGGGGGGGGGGAGTACCAATATCACATGAGAAAACTCTGGTAGACTCTCCAGCCGCAGGATCTCTTTGATAGCATTAGTGATTTCTGCCCAAAAGTCCTTAAGCTTGGGGCAGCTCTAGAATATTTGGAACTGAGATCCTACCACTGAGCAGCCCCTCCAACACTTGTTAGTTTGGGAAGCTCCATATTTTGATGAAATATCTGGGGTAATAAAATATCTTATTGAGACTTTCCACCTAAACTCTCTCCATATAGGGGAGTTAGTTGTTTTGTGTATACCCTGCCAGATAAGAGACCATTCCTTGTCAGAGATCTGGCTTTCTGTAGTAGGTATTTTAGAGGAATATATTTCCATGTAAGTGAAAAAATCTCCCACCACTGTCTGACTCTGAGCCAGATCCTAAGGGTGTTTCTTGTCCAGACACTGTTTAAGATTTTCAGGTCAGAGGGATAGATTGTCCAGGGTAAAAACTGCAGGGGGATCCAAGGGTGTGCCTTCTCCTCCAACATATACCAACCACCCTTTTGCTCAGGTTTTAACATTTTTAAGACTGGCATTGTTTGTGCTGCCAAGTAATACTTTAGAAGATCATGAACACCCATTCCTCCCCTGCTTTTAGCTTCAGTTAGGATGCCCCATTTCTTACACGGACGGCGCCCCCCCCATATAAATTTGGATAGCGTCGTCCTAAGTTCTCGCCATTCGTCTCCCTCTATAGGTATAGGTAGGGTGGAAAATAAAAATAGGAACCTAGGTAAGATGTTCATCTTAACAGCCTCCACTCTATTCATGAAGCTGATAGGCACATTTTGCCACCTCTGTAAATCTTCATAGACTTTCTCTTTAAGTGCCTGGTAGTTATAAAGGTGCAGTTTAGTTAGGTCTGTTGGTATTGAAACTCCTAGGTATTTGACTTTATCCATGACCCATCTGAAGGGTAAGAGGTTCTGTAAGTTCTTGTGTGGGGGCCCGTCTAAGCTTAAAATTTCTGTTTTTTCAATATTCACTTTAAAGCCCGAGATCTGACCAAATCTGTTTATTAACTGAAGCAACTCAGGGACTGAAGTTTCTGGTTCTTTTATATATAATACTGTGTCATCTTAGCTACTACACTGAATGTACTAAGGCACTAAGGTTTGACTCCCTCCAGTTGTTCCTCACTTATGGTGAAGTGGGGAAGGGTAAACCTGCTACTAAGAAAACTACTGCCAGGTGGATTGTCTATTGCATCCAATTCTGCTATGAAAAGCTAGGCAAAGTACCCCCTCAGGCCTGAGGGCTCATTCGACTAGAGGTACAGCTGCTTCTCTGGCTGCTGCCAGAGATATACTCTTATTAGAGATATGCAAAGCAGCCACCTGGAAAACAGTCCATACATTCACCAAGCATTACTCTCTGGATATCCAGGCTAGGAGTGATGCTAGGTTTGGTACAGCAGTACTGCAGAGCCTATTCCCAAAATAGGTTCGATACCCTCCTCCATGGAGGTACTGCTTGGTAGTCTGCATAATGTCAGAATACAGTAAGACTTCATGTTGTTTGAAGAAAAATGTAACTGTGTTTCTTCTAATGGAGTCTTGCTGTATTCTGACCTCCACCCCGCCTCCCCTCTCAGAACCTGGTATTTGGGAAGTGGGTTGGCAGGTGCAGTGTTGCACCTCAGGGGTCTACTTGACACTCTCCCCTTTTAAACAGGGGAAGTGGGTTATTTATATGTTTTGATAATTATATTTTTTCACTACCTAGTTTTTGTTTTGGATTTCTTGACTTGAGTCATTTGGGGATCCAAAATATTTGGTTGCCTTTTGGCTGGTAAATTTTACAATTTCCACATAGTGGGGGTAGTTAGTTAGTGTTAGATCATAAGAATCTGACGGTTACACTTCAAAGTGCAGCAAACAGAGGTTTGAACTGAGCTCGAGCTCAACGTTCTATGCTTTGGCATAGAGTTAACACTTTCCTCTCCAGAACAGTTCAAGTCCTGGGGCTAACTGCATAATGTCAGACTACAGCAAGACTTCATGATGTTTGAATGAAGGTGTGAGCTTTTCAGTTCTTTTGACTTTCATGGATCTGTATGTCATTTCACATTTTGCACACTCAAGTCAATGGTTTCTGTCTTTTATTTCATTCTGTATAGGACATGCATGATTTTGTGTGGTCAAGCAACAACGATAACATTCCCGCTGCATCAAAAGCTTCAATGACAATGACTGATGAAGTAACCAGTGATAACCAGGTACATGACATGTCTTTATTTCTTGATCAGTGTGAGCAGGTAGAAGTAGTAAATGACTGCTTTGACTGACTTTTTACCAAGGAGGATGTGGTGCCTTCGTCAATTGGGATGGGGGGGCAAGGGGAAAGGGTGGTAACCTAACAGATCGGGAGACCTGATGTGTCTGGGGGGAGGTAAGGGCCAGCAACGTCTGATGGTTGGATGTAAGTAAAGTGAGCAAAGGGGGATGGTGTTTCACCTGGCATATTACCAGTACAAGGGCAGAAGTGATCCTTCCTCTGTATAACTGCTTGGTAAGGGTGCACTTGCAGCACTGTGTGCAAATCTGGAGACCGCATGTAAACTGTGACATTGCACTCCTTGAGACGGTACAAAGGAGGGAAACCAAAATGATCCTGCACATCTGGGAAAAGGAAGAAGGGATAGGGTTGACATGATAGAGGTCTTCAAGTACATAAAGGGGATAAATAAGGGAGGGGAACCCCAAACTAAAGAGTAGGATGCAAGCAGAGGAAACGTGTGGAAGCTAGAGGGGGTAGACAGTCACGGGGATGAGTAGGAGGTTTTAATTCACTCACACTGTTTTTGAACCATGGAATGCACTGCACAAAGGATTTCTGGACGCAGTGACTGTGTAGGGATTTATGAGTGGCAGGGACAGGTATAGGGTGTGTGTGAACATGAAGAAGTCCAACAGAAGGGGAAGATCTTGGACTTGGTACAGGGAAACACAAGGGGGCATTGGGCACATCAAAGTTTGCGCACAGTATGGATGCTGAACATATACAATACACAAAAGACCATCAGGCCTTCTGTTATGTCATTTTTGTATGCTAGTATGTTTCTATATTTACCTATGTCGTCTTTACACTAGGTGCATTTCACCGGTGTCTTGCTGTGTAAACAATGACACTGATAGAGTCATCACCACAACAAACTTAATGGCTACGAATACTGTGCCACTGGATGTACATGATTATTACAGCTGTGCTGGTGTCTTCACATAGGTCACCATCTGTGTTTTGATTGTCACATATTTTTTACGACCAGGACAACAGTCTTGAAAGGCACGCAGAACCTTACGAAGCTTCATGCACCAGTATGAATGTGTTGGTACCAGAATCACAGCAGGTGGAATATCAGTTCATAATTGTTGATTCATCAAGTGACCATGACATCACACCAGCAACAGATTTGACAATCCCAGTTACATCACCACAAAGGTTGCCACTTCCACCACTGCAGAAGAAATCAATGAAGGTCCAAACACAGTGTAAATATTTCACCAAGAACAAAGGTGAATAGATACTGCCTTGAAGAAGTGGCTAACAGATTCATAGACCACAGCAACACCTTGCTAACCTGATCCTTAACTTCCTTTCAGGTGTCATGGCAAAGCTTCCAACTGTGAAATCTGTGGCTGTGCAGTGGAACTTACTAGATGATGAAAGCATGTTATCCTCAACTGATGATGAAACTCTGAATGACACAGCAGAAGACTTGATGGGTTCCAAATGCATTCCCTCAAATATTTCAATACAGGAGGCAGCAGAGGACAGGAAACTGGAGATTATGAGGCATGTGTACATCCCTGTACTTTACATGTATGATGTAAAATCATACATGAAATAATACATTTGATTTACAATGCCCACAACATGGCAAGTACATCGCAGACCAACACACACCACGTACTCCACAGTGCCATCGTCATATTGTCTTCTTTATACATGAGTACAGATTACTTAAATGAACATACGTGTGAGTCCCATTTACATGTAAATTTGTATTTCGTGCTATATGGTATTGTGCTTCATAGTGCAATGCCTTATAGTAACGCGAGCTGAGTGGTACAAATTGTTTCATTGAAAGCTCAGTATTTTTATTAGGTGACAGGATTGTAAATGGCGCCGAAGCCTTGGCCAGCCGATACCTTATGACTTTTAAAATAACACACATATACTTGCATTGGCCTCGCCCACACACTCTCCCTGGCCACATGTCACATTTTCATAGAACGCTGGGACAGAGCAGGTTTCAGCTGAGAGATTGGCAAAGGCTTTGGCACCACTTACAATCCATTCCCCTAATAAAAATACTGTGCTTTCAATGAAACAATTCGTACTACTCAGCTCCCACTACTATAAGGTATTTGTCTATGAAGATCAATTCCTTATATCGGAAACTTACTTTAACACAGCTGTGGTGAAACTAGTACACATGACTGCCATCAGACAATTGTTGCTTTTTAACATGAACCATTTAAGTAATGTACTGTTTCACAACACAGCAACATGAGCTGTAACCTCTTTAGCATTGTTGTAGTAACCCGCAAGCAAATGGTAACATGTTTCGTGATGACTGCTTCACGGTGTGCGTGCAGGTATAAAGGTCACACACACATCGTAACATCATTTCTAGTAACATGGCAGTATGTTTTGTTTTGGGCCTGCACATTCCATCACACACACACACACACACACACACACACACACACAGATGCGCTCACACACACACACACACACACACACACACACATATGCAAGCACACCAACTGGAAATGCACAGCGAGTACTTTCATGTTAGTACGCATATCATGACATGATGGATTGCCTCTGAATACCTGGACATCAACTAAAGGGTGATATTGACAATTCTTTATTGTTTCTCCTCAGCACACCATAAAAAAAAAGAGGTAAAAGGAGCTAATGATGAGGACAGATTTATCATGTTTCGCTCCAGCCTGGGGGAGTTATTTAGGGACTACAAGCTGTGCCATGGCCTCAACAAAGTGGACTTCTCCACAGACAACAAAACAAGAAAGCAAGGAACACTACTCACAATTACAGCGCAATGTGGTGACTGCAACCACCGGAAGACCTGGCATAGTCAGCCATTCATCCGCCGACATGCATTGGGGAACATACTGTTATCATCGGGTATACTGGTGTCAGGGTGCCAAATTTCAAAGACACTGAGACTTTTCCAATATGTGCGTATTCCCTGCATCACATGGTCAACTCTGCAAGATCACATGAAAAGTACTATATCCCCTGTGATAAGAAGTGTGTGGCAACAGGAGCAGACAACTATGTTCGCAAAACTATGCACAATGGAAGGAGGACTGATACTGGAGGAGACGATAGGACTGACAGCCCCGGTCACAGGGAGAAATATGGGTCCTACACCACGTTAGAATACCTCATCAACAAGGTCATCAACGTGTGCCTTGTCCAGGTATATTGCCATGCCGTTATACTATTGATGTAATTAGCGTCAGCCTACAGAAACGTTCAGTACATGCGGGTTATTTCAACATGTCATCCATGTTGAGCACACCTCATTCACCTTGACAGTGTAATAATTGTCCACTTCATCCGCTGGATAGTTCTGTTTCCTAATGCAGTTATGCACAGTGATTTGCTATGTCATGTCCCAGGCTACCATGGAAGACACGTCACTGCATGTGATGTTATGTGTCCTGTGGGTTGTGTACTGCTGTCATGGTTACTCTTACAGACATTGATCATGCCACACGTCAAAGTCCATGCAGATGTCATTTGCATACTCTAGTCACTGAAAAGCATGAAAGACACGCACACTTGACGACAACTGAATTCACATACAAGTGTTATTTTTTTTTTATTTAATGTATTTTATTGATTAACCAAGCATTACAGTTAATAGGAAGTTAACACTAAAGAAATATCCAATTATTATAGAACATGTATAGAGTTCTGTGAAATAGAAGGAAAATAAGGAACCCCACATAACTCATCGTCAAAAGGCTTTAAAGTTAAGTTAAGTAATTGCCCTCCCCCCCTTTAAGTCCCCCTTCCCCCCGCTGTGGTGCATTATAATCCCAACACATAAGGCCATGCTAATTAACTAGATAACAAAAGAGAATGTTTTGGATCATCATCATAAAAAGCAAGATCCCACTAGAGAACAAAAGATTGACCCAAGATTACCGTGGTGTTCTCTCCTTGCCAAACATAATGTAGTAAGGAGTAATAAAATAAGAAATGGAGAGGACAAAACCATGGAAACAATTAAACATAAATATCACAAGACGTAGAAGTACTACAAAACATAGAGGAGCCCGCAGCCCATCACAGATCTAAAATATCATTTGAGGCAGAGGGTATACAGCTTGCCCCATTTCCTGGTGAAGGAAGGCAGGCGTTGATTAATCTGAGCTATCAAATTCTCCACACGAAGTGCGAAAAAAAGTTTGTGTAGCCATTCTGTATAAGTTAGAACAGTTTGATCTTTCCAATGTCTAAGTACTAGCTTTTTAACCGCCATGGATATTAAAGCTAGATGAAATCTCCTTTCTTTCACTTGAATTCCAGAGTAGTCTCCTAGAATACAAGCTTGGGGAGAGAATAACCCTTGCAATCCTAACATTGGATCAAGAGTAGTTTCTATTTGTTTCCATAGCGGGGCCGCCGATTCACATGACCAAAGGATATGTAGTAAGGAACCCTCCTCTTTGCCGCATCTGGAACATGTTGATGAAGAAGTACGTTTCATTTGTACAAGTTTAACCGGGGTATAATAAAGGTTGTTCAATATGCAGTATTGTGTAACCCTATATCTATCTTGAGTATGATAAACATATAGGTCCCTTCATATGCATCGCCAGTCAATCTCTCCGTTCAGATACAAACTTTGCCAGATATTGGGACCAGTACCTGGAGGAGCAGCTGGGAACATATGGAGTAAGTTATACAGCTTAGATATACTATGCGACTTATCAACTATTACGGAACTTGGTGAAAAAGTCGGAAAGATTGGAGGTTTTGCCTATATATCCAAACCTGCTACCTAGAAGATGTCTTAACTGAAAGACTTTAAAGACCGCTGTTGTTGGCCACTTAAATTTAGCTAGAATCTCTTCTGTAGTTAAAATGCGGTCCGATGAGTAGAATTGCTCACTTTAGATCCGAGAGAAGCGGTAACCAGCTTTCAGTTATCATAGAGTTGCCTATCCGAAGGTTTGGGTTTGAACAAATAGGTTGAGAAAAGTCCTGGGATGGGGAAATCTTAAAGTACCTTAACAACTGGGAAACAACCCTGTGAGAAATCCCCATCGGTAATGACTAAAGTGTTTTAGGGATGTTTTTCCCGGGAATGTAGAAGAGGGCCATTGGGGCAATATTATGGGTATTTATGAGGTCCAATTCGGCCTGCAACCATATTCTTTATATCTTTGGTGGGCCTGAGACTCGGGTGAAGATAACCATTTTCCACACTTACTTAAGTGCGAAGCCCAATAATAGAAGAGGAAATTAGGGAGACGGAGCCCCCCAAAGTCTTTCGGCTGAGATAATTTCTGGTAAGATTTTCTGACAGATTTAGTACTCCAAATAAATGAATTTATCCCAGAGTGAATACACTGAAAATAGGATATAGGTATCCATATATTCAACATATTTAGGGGATAGAAGATTCTAGGTAGTACATTCATTTTAATAGTACTGATTCTACCCCACAACGATAGGGGAAGTTTAGACCATCTCATTGGGTCTTGTTGAATGTCCCGCCATAGATCTTCTAAATTTAACTTCCGGGACAGTGATGAGTTAAGGGTGATGTGGATCCCTAAGTATTTAATGGAACGCATAGCCCCTTTCATACCAAAATGAGCAAAACTTGAACTATGAGCAAAATGATTAAGGGGAAAAATCTCAGTTTTGCTAACATTGAGTTTATAATTAGAGTATTTGCTAAAATTCTCAATTATAGCCATAGCCGCTTTCAATGATGAGACTGGATTTGAAAGATGAAGAAGCAGATCGTCGGCAAACACTGAAATTTTCATAGAATTGTTAGCTATAGAGATACCCTCTATTTGCGGGGATAAGTTTAAACACCTGAGAAGGAGAACATACAAGTGTTAATGAACACCTGTGTGTTGCCAGCAAATCATGAATATTTGCTGTTCCCCCGATGTTGTGAAAAAAAACTGAGATTGCCTCAGCATAACACAACATTTTTCATTGCACAATTACTTCTGACCTCTGCATGGCACTTCATGTGTTGAATGGCATACAGTACATAACCCTGCCGGGATGCTGTGCTTATCACTGCTGTTTCCTTCATTGAGATTATATCACTCATTCTGTGTCTTCCTTCCAAATAACACTTTTTGTGCTTCAAATCGCTTTTCTGTCAGAGCAATGAAGTTAAAAATTCATCCTGGATGGAGATAGAGGGCCTGAAGAAGTCACTGACTGCAGTTGTGGAGGACAGACACTTGAAGGTGGAGTGCATAATAACTGCCCGCCACAGACAGATTAATTCATGGCTTGCGACAACACCATTGATGGACAATGCAAAACATTACTTTGATGTTTGGCATGTTGCAAAAGGTGAGGCATGTTGTGGTACATCTGACAGTATGTCAGTATGTCAAAACATTCATGGTAAGGAAACATATTGTGTTGTTGTAAACCAATAATGCAATGACATGGCTGACAAGCACTGTATATCTATGGTCACTGTGCATCGTGTAAGGTTGGAAAGAAGGAATATCGTTACGCATTCCCATGCCACAAGTTACACGCAGGTCTTAAAGCTGACCAGCAGAAAACAGTGTGGACAGTACAGTTGACACGAGGGCATACTTAGTCCTTCCCAAGGTACACATTTTTTTACGACATGACTTGTCTGTACAGAACAAAATGCAAGTCTGTAACATGACCAATTTCATTTTCAGGACCGTGCAAGAAACTGGAAATACTGTGTAAGCAGCGTGGTATAGAATGCATTGTTCCATGGAAGAAAACAATTATTAACCATGTATATTGGGTTCCTGCAACAACACCAAATTGTGACAAAGCAGTAATGGAGAGAAAGTGGAATGGGATGATAAGGCATCTGCAAAACTTACACGACGGGCATAGTGAAGCATACCCCGCCTGCCATCATGGTCCCCTACAAGGGAGGGAAACAAAGAAAAAGTGGCTGATGCCTAGTAAGTGTGCCTTTAGTTTGTCAGTATATTAGCAGGTCAGTGTCTATTATGCACACCTGTCATGAAAACGTCATTACTACTTCTTTGTTGTCAATACGTCGACAGGCCGAGGTGGCATCCGCCCCAGTGTACTGAAGGAGCTTGCAGATGTCCTTGAGGGATTTTTGGCAGACCTGTTTCATGCCTCACTACACTAAGGCATTGTACCTCAGGACTAGAGGAGGGCTCATGTGGTGCCACTTCACAAGAGTTGCCCCAGGAATGAACTGGGGAACTGCGGACCGGTGAGCATCACATCCAGTGTGTGTAAGGTGATGGAGCATACCCTGAAGGACAGGCTGGTGACTCTCCTTGACTGGATACCTAGGCAATTGGACAGGGGCCATGCAGTTGAAGTCTTGTATCTGGACTTCAGTAAAGCATTTGACTCGGTGCCACATGGGAGGTTTGTAAGTAAGTTATAAGGCAGATGGCTGTGTGCAAAGATATTGAGATGGGTAGGGAACTGGCTTCTTGGATGGCAACAGAGGGTGGTGGTTGGTATGGAGCTGTCATGACCCAGGGTGCTGATGAGCAGTGTTCCACAGGGCTTGGTGTTGGGACCACTGTTGGTTGCTGTACTCATTGCAGACATATCATTGGACATCAAGAGCAAGATCAGTCTATTTGGTGATAATACCAACATGGGAGCAGTGGTTGACAACATAGGGTGATGTCAAGGGTTGCAGAATGATCTGGCAAAGCTTGAAACCTGGTCAGCCAACTGTCAACTCGTGTTTAATGCCAAAAAGTGCAAGTAGCTGCATTTTGGGGTGAAGAACACAAGGAGTAGTTAACAGCTGGGGTGAATGCAGGCAGCCCAGACAGAAGAGGAGAAGGATCTGAGGGTGCTCATTACAGGGTCAAGGAACAACTTGGCACAGTGTATGAAGGCAGCTGTTAAGGCCAACCAACTGCTGGGGCATATCCTCGATGATGGCAGAGGTGCTTCTTCCACTGTATCAGTCATTAATTAGACCGCAGTTGTTGGAGGAGAAGAAGGACAAGGGTGGACATGAGTGAAACCTCTAAGTCCATGAAATGAATAAATATGACAGGTACAGTGCAGTGGCGGAGCTAGAGGGGGGAGCTAGGGGGGCGGTCGCCCCTCCTGGCTGCCCCAGTGTGAGTAGTGGTGTCCCACCACCATCTTTGTTCAATGTTTAGTGCCCATTGTGGAGCCCATGATTGACTGAATGGCCCCCCCTAGCTCCCAAATACTCCCAAACCTGGCTCCGCCACTGGTACAGTGGGGCTTCGCAAAGTAAGGGAGTGGAAAGGACAACGGGGCAATGATATGACACGAGTGTGGAAGGTTCAGGAGGGAGATGAGACACTTTTTTACTGTTGTGTAACATTGTACAGACACTGATTTTTCTCTGTGTTTTCTGCCTCTGGTTCAACAAGCTAGGCATCAACTGAAAGGCTTGTTTCCTTGCTGGAAAACAGACAGCTTGTGAAGGATGTTACACACTTGTCCCCTCACCATCAGACTGCATCAGTAGAGGCTTTTCACAGCGTGGTGATTCATTTAGCCCGAAAAGCACACATTGTTCAACTTTGAGGGGATGCAATGCAGGTATATAAAGCACGAGTGAGTCACTGACACATGGTTACAGAGACAGTGTCCCCACTATACATGACGATACGTGGCTGTTATGGCTCAGAAGGTGGTAAAGAATGCTGGGATAGGTATGGGGTTACACCTCATACCACAGCACCACATTTTGTTTTGGTATATTGTAGCAATGGTGGGTATACTGAATAATGGTGCAATGAGCAGGCAATCATCACAGACGAGACTTGTTACACCATTGGGCCAAATCTGGTAACTATTTAGGATGTTAGCACTGTACATATGCATGTGTATTTCATAGTAATGTTTGACAACGACATTACATTACTGTCCTTACTGTGTGAAGGTGGTCATGTACTCTGTCAACAGCCACTGTCCCACTGACATGCACCGTTAATTAGTGACGTGATGTATGTCCACGGGGACTGTGTCGGTGCACAATTCAATAATTTCTTCTCAGTATCACTTACGTTTCTAAATGAAAAGAATGGTCACTTGTGGATTAATGAAGGACATTGCTACAGTAACATGGCCCTTGTCAGTGGAGCGTTGTCCATCACCACTGCAAAACTGACCATTTTACCATTTACAAACGTTCCCCTCATTGAGTACGATTCATTGTAACGGTGTGCTCCACAGCAGTCTCCATGTCCAAACATAGTCACATACTTGATATCAGTCGTGTGTCAGTGGTAAAGGGACAATGACAATGAATTGGCAGTTTATTGCAAAAAGTGAAATATGAATGGTTTAAAAAATACGACTTGAACAAATACATTCAAACATGGATACAATGAACAGCACCAAGGTCAGCCACAGGTATACTGTTCTGGTAGCTGCAAACTCTGAAATGTGGTTAACATATTTTCCTTTCAGAGTAACATCGAGCACCAGAACATACGTCATATGTATTCATTATAGTTACTTGCATATTTTCATTTCAGATTGATATTGGCTGCATTGTATTATAACGAGAACAGCTGCCGATTGCCCCTGTCCATCCAAAACTGGAAGTTTTTTTTTGAAAGCCAAAAAAGGGGAACCATCTGTTCGCATGGTGAAGCCCAAAGCCTCATATGGTGAGTCTCTCAAGTTTTTGTGTATGCCAAACACCAGCAATCTTACTACACTGATTTTACAAATGATGCTTTCTGGTTGTGTCATTGGCATTCACATTGGTAATCAAAATGGTTGTCGGACTGCACTGCTGATATTGCAACTATTGATCATGTGTTGCAGTCAGACTTCAGGCAGCAAGTTGACACTAACAGTGTGAATTACAGTTTGGCAAGGAAAGCACACCATGAGCTGTTGCTCGCACAAACAAAATGCATGTGCAGTACTTGCACCATCAATAGTCCCGTTGCACTGACAGCGGTGTCAGTGTCACAAACAGTAACATGGTGTTACCAAGTTTTTATATCTTTCAATGATACCTGAATTGAATATGTGGGTACCCACTACTGAAAATGTGCAGTGTATTTCTAGGCAGTGTTTCAAACAGCTATTGAAACTGTACCAGAAAAGTAGCAAATGTTTTCTGCATCCTGGTTATTGTTTTGTTCTCCCTCACAGGATATGCACAGAGGGTGCTGTCAGAAGTTGTTGAAGCAACAACATCGACAGAAAGACGATTTCAGCTTCTACAGCTCCTGACTGAAGAAAAAGAACACTTTCCACTGACAGTCAGTTATCAGAATGTGGATTGAGAGGCAGCCAAGGGAAATTTTGTCAGTCGATTCCAGAAACAGTTCCCATGATAGTGACACAACACATTATGGGCACAATCGATCTGTAATGGACAAAACATACCGTCAGGTGGTATTGACATGATTTACACAATGTTATGCATTTGACCAGCTATTAGGTAATCAACAGCCCACTTATTACTCCCCACCCACCCGAGTTGCTTTATGTGTGTCCCATCCAGTGTTCAGTTCCCCCCACTGTTTTTGAGCTCACGACCAGCTATGTGTGTAATATGACAATCCAGACTTTGTTGTTTAGATTATAATGAAGTGCTTGACAAATACACTGTGGGACACACAACCACTAGAAAAATCAAACAGTGACACTGTGCAGGACCTAGAAGGTAGAATTTCACTGTTCGCTGATGACACAAAGCTCTGTAACACAGTAGACACACCAGAGAGTGTAGACAGAATGAGAAGGGACCTGCAGAAACTTGAAGAATGGTCAGGGGTTTGGCAGTTGAAAATCAATGCAAGGAAGTGCAAGATAATGCATATGGGGGCACAAAAATCCTGGCACAATATATCAGTTGAGGGGTGAGGATATAGCATGCACCAAGCAGGAAAGGGATCTTGGGGTTATCATCTCTGATGACCTCAAGGCAGAGAAACAGTGTGACAAGGCAGCAGGTAAAGCAAATATGATGCTGGGATGCATAGACAGGGGCATCACCAGCAGGAAAAGGGAGGTCATAATTCCACTATACAAGACACTAGTGAGGCCCCACCTGGAGTACACTGTACAGTTCTGGAGACCTTACCCACGTAAGGACATAGACAGGGTAGAGAAGGTTCAGAGGAGGGCAACAAAGATGGTGCATGGATTGCATCACAAGTCCTATGAGGACAGGTTGAAGGAATTGAAAATGTACTCCCTGGAGGAGAGGAGGGGAGAGAGGGGATATGATAGAGACATACAAGTATCTTACAGGAAGGAACAGGGTGCAGGAATACACTATTTTAAGTGAAAAAGATGTTCCAGGACTAGAGGGCATGGGATGAAGTTGGAGGGAGGATGATTCAGAGGAAACATGAGGAAGAATTTCTTCACAGAATGGGTGGTGGACAAGTGGAACACCCTGCTAGAGGAAGTGGTGGGGGCTGAAACAATCACGGGATTTAAGAATGCATGGGATAGACATAATGGAATTCTGGAGGTCAGGGGGTAAAGGGCAACAGACTTCTTGGAAATAATAAACTGAACTTACAAGCTCAAATGGGCAGACTGGGTGGGCCATAGGCCCTTATCTGCTGACACTGTCTATGTATCTATGTATGTTCTAGGGTTACAATACAATATTTTCAGTGGCAAGCAATGCTGACATTAAGTAAAATAGAAACTGCTGCGTTGCTGCTCAAGGTGTGTCACTGTTTGCGTCTACATGTACATTTCTTTTTCATTAACGTTCTAACAATACACAATGACAGAATTGTCAGTTATAGTAATTGTCAGATAACTGCACCTTCTTTATCATGTCCTTTATGGTGGCATGATTCTTTCTGGCTTAAAGTGGGTGTATGCCACTCCAGGTGCATTCGGCTACGTGTCACGAATTCTTTGTATGGCGCAAGCAGGTAGTGCCACCTGAACATCTTTGCCCAGATATCCCCATACCCACCTGACCAGCTGCCTATAGCCAGGGTATCTGTACTTTCTGTGGAAAGAGAAAGACATAGGACAACATCAGTGTTTAGCAGTAACACAAATGATCATCATGTTCGATATTTACATTAACTGGTAGAAGTAATCGTTTGACAGAATGAAACACTGCAGTTGGGAACTTTGTATTGTTAATTGTGACAAAACCGGAAGGCGATTGCGTACATTGGGACTTTCACAGGAATGGTTTTAAGAATTATGTGGTATTGTACTCATTATTGATGCATGGTCAAATGTTCATAAGCGACAACAGCATGTTACAATGTGTTAGAGGATGTGACAGGTGTACACAAGCTATTTCAGTGCAAGTGGATGTAACATTTCTCAGAAGATAATTTACACACACATCATCTCACACCAAGTGTAGTCCACCACAATTTGATGATGAGCCTGCCAAATGAAATAACTGTAACCAATTTGTACGTTGATCAATGCTGCCTGGAAAATTCATGGCTGTCTGACCATGTCAACATGAGTATTCACAGCACCTGCTGTACTGGTATGACACTGTTTTGACACATGAGCCAACACCATTTCTGTCCGATTCATGATGTTGCCTGTATGTGTGCATAGTTCAATATGATTATGTAGCCATTATGTGACACTGCCAGTAAGCCATATATGGCGCACAATACCTAAACCTGTTGTCACGTGACAACTGCAGTTGTCAGACGGTCGGCTTTCAAATGTTTCATAACTTCACTTATTGGTGCATCAACATGCCGCTGTTGTATGTGACTGCAGCAGTTGAGTGTGTCATGATGGAAGTGGGAGGAGGCCAGCAGATAGTCATTTTAGATGGGTTACTGACGCTGGTGGTGGGGTGTGGTTGCAGCATGGGGCAACCAAGAGAATCCAGGAAATATGTGACTTAACCCCTCAACGTCACCATTAGGGAGTTCAACATGTACTCCCAGGAGGAAAGGAAGGATAGGTTCAAGATGATTGAAACCTTCAAGCATAGGAAAAGAATAAATTATACAGCCATGTAGTGGTTTGATAACTGAAGGTGTGTTGATATCAATGTGAACAATGGGATGCATTCCTTCACACAACTGATTATTAGCAACCGTTACATTACATATTTATGGATGAATATGCAGCCCAAAGGCTTAGATGATGAGTGAAGTGTCAATACTGGTACATGTACTTATTTGTTTTCCGATTTGTACTTATTGTTCCTTAGGACCTCTACTTCTTCTCTTCTACTTTTCTCCTTTTTTCTCTACTTGCCACACTTGTGTCTCTCTCGTGTTTTCTTTTATCCACCCTCTACCTCTCTCTTGTTTTTCTGCCCCTGCCACCTCTACTCTTACCTTCCTCCTATTCTTTATACTTCTTCTACTCTGTCTGGCTTAATATCTCTACCTGTCTCCGTCCTGATATTCTTCCGACCTACTTACTCTTTTATTCCTGTCTTAAATTCTACAATGTTCAATTGCTGAGCAACCCTCTTGCTTTCTGCATTGTTTAATTAATTGTACTCTTCTTCTTGCTATTATTTTCTCTGTACGTCACCTACTTTATTCAGCCACTACATGAAGAGCAAATTGCATTTGTATTACTGACTGCCTCTATTACTGCACCTTTGTTAGCACTAATGTTTTGCACTTTCTGTACAATGACTGCTACCCTGGAATTGTATCTGCTTGCAACTGTTTCTGTATTTGTTTACAATGTATATGTACTCTCCCAGGTCGTATCTGAAAATAGTCAGTTTTGGCTAGTGCACCTACCCGGTAAACAAAAATGAAATAAGTAAATGTTAGCCAAAAGTAGGTAAGAAGTGGGTTACTCAGTCGTATATGCTGGCTGGTGCATTGCCACCATTATAGTGTTGGTGGTATGTGTAGTATGCAGCTTGCAATACATGGGGATTCAGCAAAACAGGTTCAAATCCAGAGTGTAAGGTAATACATTGCATGGCCTCATCCTCCAATCTGTAGTTCATTCTCTCTATTTCTGCACAGCACAGACACTCCAGTGTCTGTTGCATAACGGGGCAATGTCCACAAGTGCACCTGATGTTGGGGGAAACAAAATAAAATTGGTGTTATCATGTGTAGCGATATTACAGTACATTTTCATGCATCAAGTGACAACATGTAATCATCAACATGCAGTGGATATACTCAATCTGTACTACAGTATAGCTTTATAATCCGTGCCACATATGATGCTGGAAATTAGGTTACAAGTGACATGGGCTGGTGCGAAGCTGTGAGATGGGTTCAGGGAAGTCAATAGATGGTGGTAGTAGGAGATGAGATATCATCCAAAAGGGAACCGAAGCGTTGTTCCTCATGGCTCGGTGCTGGGTCTAGTGTCGTTTTGGAAATTCATTCTAGACAAATCATTGGCATTATGAGCAAGACCAGTCTGCTTCTGCATGACACCAAGATTTCAATGGTGGTGGTCGACATTGCTGGATGGCTGCAGTTGAGGGATGACCAGGCAAAGCTGTAAACATGGTCAGACACCTGGAAACTGGTTCAATGCCAACAAATGCAATGTGCATCACGACAATAGACCCAACACAGAGCAATGAGGAACAACACTTGTCAGTATACTTGTGGATGATAGCTCACCTCCAGCTACCAAACTATATTAAATTCCCAGAACCAAGCTTACTACCCATCTCACAGCTTTGCATCAGCCCATGTCACTTCTAACCTAATTCCCTGCTTCCCATGTAGCACTGATTATAATGTATTACTGGAGTACACAGTGGACAAGGAGCAGACGTTGATGGATGTCTTCCAGGCTGAGTTCTTGACCCAGCATGTGGGGGATCAGACTATGGAGGAAGGGATGCTAGACGTAGTCCTGGCAGACAGTGACAAGATTGGGGGCATGGAGGCGAGGGAACTGTTGGCGGTGAGTGATCATGCCACAGTCTGGTTTATCCTGGACTGGAGGGGGGGAGCCACACAAAGACAGTGGTAATTGACTTTAGGGGTTTGGATTTCAAGGAGATATGAAAGATCCTTTAGGGTCATCTGGATGAGATAAGGCCACACATGGATGCTGACAGGTGGGAGATCGTCAGGATGGGGGGGGGGTGCAAGAGGCTACAATGTCCTGTGCAACAGTGAGGCACTAATTCAGTAAAGAAAGGAAACACTGTTAGTGGACCCTGTACATTCAGGAGGTGGTGAGGGAAAAGAAGGAAACCTGTAGGCACTTCAAGCACTGAAGGAGAAAAAGGGATCAGGGGGACTATGAACTGATGGCCAGGAGGCTCACCAGAGTGGTGAGATCGGCTAAGGTGAGGAAGGAGCAGATATTGGCCAGGGAAATCATGAGGGGGAACAAGGTGTTATTTAGGTACATTGAAGAAGAATGGAAAGTGAGGGGCCAGATTAGTAGGATTAAGACAGGGTAGGGATGGGCACAGGATGAGGGCCAGCAGGCAGAGGTACTAAACATGTACTTTGCCTCACTTTTTAACAGGGAGGATGGGGCGCTACGGCATGCATGGGGAGAGGGGGTTAACATGCGGATGGGGCGGGTCACTTCAAGATAGGGAGCTGTGATGTGTCTATGCAGGGAGAAGGGCCAGCAATGTCAGGTGGGGGGAGGGCATAACAGGGTGCCAAGGGTGAGGACACGTAGGTTAAAATCATGGTAGAGAGAGAGAGTGAGGGAAGCCCTCCGGATGGAGACAGCAGAAGGGCAGGATGAAATACATCACAGGGTGCTGAAGGAAGTGGCGGATGTCCTGGCGTGCCCCATAATGGAGTTTTTCAACATATCTCTGAGGATGAGGTGGGTACCCCAAGACTGGATGGTAGCCCATATCATGCCTATCCACAAGAGAGGATTGAGGGAGGAGGCGGGGAAGTACAGGCACATTAGCCTAATGTTGGTGGTGGGCAAGGTGATGGAGGGTATTATCAATTGAAGGCTGAGGGGTAGAGGAGCAAACGTAGTACCTGGATGATAGACAGCATGGCTTCATCCATGGAAGATTGTGTGACACAAACCTTGTGGAGTTGTAGGATTGGGTGACGACTGCCCTGGAGCAGGGTAGGCCAGTTAATGTCCTCTTTGTAGACTCCAGCAAGGCATTTGATTCGGTACCTCAAGTAGGCCTGCTGGCTAAGCTGTGGGAAATGGGGGTGGAAAAGCAGATAATCACATGGATAGGAAATTGGGTCTCGGAGCGTACACAGAGAGTGGTGGTTGGTGGGCTACTCTCAACTTCAAGGAGTGTCATTATTGGTGTCCCACACTGTAAAGTCCTAGGGCCCCTCCAGTTCAATGCCTATGTCTGTGACATAAGGAAGTTTAACAGGAGTGCAATGAGTCTGTTCGCGGTTGACTCAAACCTGAGAACGGTGCTGGATGGGGAACTGGATAGAGTGGCCCTGCAACAGGATGAGGAGGCTCTGGAGGGGTGATCGAGGAAGTGGAAACTGAACTTTAATGCAGGGAAATGCAGTGTTCTGCAACTGGGGGCCAGAAACACAAGCTGAGTGTATACCCTGGGGGGAAACAAACTACAAATCTTGAAGTCAGAGAGGGACCTGCGGGTGGTTGCTGGTGTTAAGATAAATAACTGTGTGACTAGTATGAGGGCAGAGGAAAAATTCAGTTGGATGCTGGGATTCATCAGTTGTGGGATAACCAACTGAAAGAGTGACGTGATCCTCCCTCTGAATAACTGCTTGGTTATCTGCACATCGAGTACTATGTTCAGTTTTGGAGATGACACTTAAAAAAGGGACACTGCACTCCTAGAGAGGGTCCAAAAGAGGGAAACAAAAATTATGTGAAGCTTGGGTGAAAGGAACCATGGGGGAGGCTGAAGGAGAGCAACCTGTATACTGTGGAAGAGAGGAGGGATGGGGTGGCATGACAAAGGTCTTCAACTACACAAAGGGGATTAATAAGGGGGGTTAGTGAGGGTGATCCAAAGGAAAAATGGCAGGCAACATCAGGACATGGGTGAAAGCTGGGGGGCACTCAGAGGGGAAAGAAGTAGGTGTTACTTCACTGAGAGGGTGGTGGAAGCATTGCATGTACTGCACAAGGGACTGGTGTAGGTGGAGACTGTGGATGGAGTCCAGAGGGTCTGGGACACAAAAAAGGGGGCGGGTGAAGGTAAAGAAGTCAAATACAAGGGGAACATCTTGGACTGGGGATAGAGAAAACCAAGGGGGTGGTGGGGACAGCAGAGTGTGTGCACAGTATGGGTGCTGACTATCAAGCAAACACAAAAGAGCATTAGGCCTCATCTGCTGGCATTTTAGTATGTTACAATGTTACTTAACAGATGGGGGAATGTACATAGCAGAGACAGTGGAGGATAAGGATCGGGGGTGCTCATTAGGGGGTCAGTGAACAACTAGCCCCAATGTGGGAAGGCATCTGCAAATGCCAACTAAGTGATGTGTTTCATTGAAAGGGGTATATCGTGCAGGAGGGGGATGTGATGCTGGCACTGTACAGATCAGTACTTAGACAGCACCAAGAGTACTGATAGCAGTACTGCCACATATTATGTGAAGAGGGACATTCACTTACTGTAGAGGTTGCTGCGTGGGGTGACAGAGATGATCGAGGGACTGTTGGACAAGACCGGTACGGAGTGGACGTTAAAAGTAAGGGAGCGGAGGGACACACAGGGACCCAATATGATACTGGGTGGAGGAAGGACAAACATGTATCTGATATGACACTGAGTGGAGGAGGGACACACAGAGACCTGATATGACACTGGGTAGAGGAATGTTCAGGAAGGAGATGAGGAGACACTTTTTTACTGAGAGGGTAGTAGCTGGGTGGAATGCCTTGACGGCGGAAGTGGTATCCATTATAACAATGGAGTTCTTCAAAAGGAGCTGGGACAGGACAAGGGTAAGGGTGGGAGTGATGGGTGGCTGCTGAATAAGGGGTTGCACATAAACATTACAGCATGCTTGATGGATCACTGTGACTTTATATGCTGGCAAAGTTAATAGGCACAATATCACATCTGTTGTTTCTTATAGTAAGTAGTACTCACCACAGATATTGTTCTTCACCAGATGTGCACATGGTCACAGCAAAAATTGAACGATCAACAACATAGAGTAGATGAGGATGTGCTGTAAGCAGTCAGTGTATGGAGCAGAACAGAAGAAATTTTTCAAACCGGACGAGTTGCTATTTATGTTAATGACACAACCCAAAAAACTGTAAAACAAAAAAGCCAGGAAGTGTTAATGACAAGCGGTGTTGTCATGGCAAGGCCCTTCCCGTTCGACACCGAAAAAAAACCGAGGTTGACTCCTCGATTATCAGTGGCAGAAGTCAAAGATAGGACATCAATTACAGGGACATGAACACAACACAGCCAAGACACATACAGTGACACATACAAGTTACCAGTAATTGTTACAAATAGTAAACATAGTGTTACACATGGAATGAAAACTGTGAACAGTTGTAATATACCTTGTAATACACAGACATTCTTTTGGTAGACTGATACATTTAGTGTAAGTTTACATGCAAGTCAACAGTGAGTGACTGTCATACAAAGGTATGTAAAGTACATACAAACTAAGCACAGCAAAGTCTGTACACATGTGAGGAGACATACTTTTGTTGGGAATGCATGTCAGTGCAGCGGTACACCCCCCACGATGCTCTGATCACCATTACATAAATATTGAAACCCACCATGGTACTCTAGTGGCAACCCCCCTTACCGCCCATAAAACAATATGTACTATTCCCTGGTACTCTTAGTGTTCACCCCCCACCATGCATGTATCCTTGTTCACCTACTATGAGCAATGGAAATACGTTCTCTGGTGGTCCACTGGCCACCCTCCCACACACACACACACAGCCACCCATCATCCCCATCATTGTCTGTCAGGGAGCTGCAATGCCACCTTTCTACCATTGAATGACAGCTTACATTAGCAGCTAGCCATTGTTCACACTGTGGACCAATGGGTTTCAATGTACACTGCAATATTCTTAAAAAATATGTGAATGAAAGACATCATTCCCATGACTATTACAGTATGCACTGAAAGTCCATTGGTCCACAGTGTGGACCAATGTGCTACAACTGCTAATGTAATCTGTCATTCAACAGTAAGAAGGAGGCATTGCAGCTTCCACAGCCATGACGGGGGAGGGAGATGGGTTGGGGCTGGGGCCTGTGTGTGTGTGTGTGTGGGGTGGGCCACTGGACCACCAAAGAAGTTTTCCATTGCTCATCCCTGGTGATCAGGGATACGGTCGGGGTGGGTGGAGGTACCACTCAGATTACCAGGGAATAGGAAATATTATTTTTACAGTGGCACAGATATGGGAGGGGAGGAGTGCAACTATTCTGGGAGATAGAGGAGGGAAACTTGAAATCACATGTCTAAGGCACAGAATCAACTGCCTCTACATGAGGGTACCAGCACTGACTGAAGAGGCTTGGTATCTGAGCCGTTTATTTAAGACAAAAATTCTGCTTTGAGGTAGATCAAGCAGTACAAATATAAGCCTCGAAACCTCTGAGGTCCAAGTCCATTCCCCTACATGAACTCACAAATGCAGTATGAACTTACTTTCCAGTCAACCAACTGGTGTGCACATTTAGGTGATTAGAACCTACATAGCTGGGGAAATAAATGTGCTGACTACTGTGGAAGAATAATCTGTCCTGAGGTGAATGACAGTCACCCCACCCCAACCCCCAACTCACACACCCTCTTGTAAGTTCTTCAGCACATCACATGATGTATAAACAGCTAGTATTTAGCAGTATGACTGTACCTGGCATGCAATACAAAAACATTATGGTTTTCACTTTATGGCATAAAAACATGTGTTCTGAAATCCAGAACTGAGGTTACTACAGTTACTGTACATTGCACTACTGAATATGGAAATATGACAGATTTCACTGCAGGGGCAGGCACATGTCATAGGCAAACACAGCAATTAGCAAGTGTTGTGGAGTAAGGCACTGACATTTTATATTAAAAAGCAGGACCATCTCATGGCAGCCCACTAAGCAACAATGCCACCAGATTAAAGACAGGCAAAACCACAAAACAGCACAGTTGTCAGGGTGAGCATAAATAAAACTGCTGTAACCTCACTATCCACATAATGAATTTGTAACTCTGTTTACATAGACACTGCAAATGAACAGTCAATACACACTGATGGAATACTGGACACATTTTAGGGCACTGGGAAATAAATTATTGCCAGTATAGAGTACATAATACACAATAGTGAGGTACCATTCAATATTCTCCCAACAGCCTTCCCCATCATATCCATTTGGATCATCACCATTTTCGGCAATTATGTTTGAATCACTTCCTTCAGCAGAGGCATCGGATTCATAGGGATCATCACGAAATGGATCTAGAATGCCGACCACCGCATTTACAGGCTCCAGATTGCTGCCACTTTCGTTATACTCCTCAGAAACAGAGTCGTCTGTGCAGTCGGAAGAGCTCTCACTAACATGGTCTGCCATGTTGTATGAGAAGATGTCCTTGGTAATACGTCACACTGCAGACATGGAGACAATGTGCATGCACGGGTTGCGAGAGGCGAGGGATGTAAACAGCACAGCGCACTTCATGGTTCATGGAGCATTAAAATGAAAAAAAAAAAGGTAATTAACTACATTTTTTGAAAATGAAGTCAGCGATTACACTTTATAACCCTACAGGGATCCAACAAATCAACACAGACCTGTAGATCAGAAAAATTCCTTTAAAAGAAAAATACTAAAGAAACAGATTATACAAAAAAAAAAAAATAATGTTGTAGAGAGTATTACCTGGCATGTGTATCAATGCATACGCCTCGAATGCATAACATTTCATGCTGTCTTTAATAAAAGAGTGTCCCACAAATAAATGGTCCGCAATGTCTGGCATGCCCCCTCCCGCCCAGTATTTTAACTTAACAGCATTGCGCTTCTTTGCTGGTTCAGAGGCAAGCCTTATTGATTCTTAAAACAAATGTTCCCTCACGTTTGAATTTCTCACATTTGTTGGCTGAGCTGGGGCAGGTGCAAGGCCCCCACCTTGTGGTGTACCATACAGTCGAGCAGCAACCTCTGGTAGTCCCAGTTGCTGCATTGGAGCTTCAGTATCTTCAGGTACCTGATTGGAAATGGGGGCTATATGGGCATCCTCAGCCCTATGATCACCTTCCAGCTGCATTATACTATGTAACATGTCCTGACTTTCAGGAACCTCCTTGTGACAGTCCGCTTGACCTGAGGAAGCAGTAGCTTACTCCAGGAGGAGCTTCGAGGGGGACCCAGACAACAGGGGTCTTGTAACCCATCTTTCAATAGGGTCGCTAAGGGTCTTTCTGCTACAGCCTTCGAGGTACCTGGGAGATTAGCATCCCACCCCGTACCATCCAGCTTTCTCCAGTGCTTCAGAGACCCAAGCTGGAATCTGTGCTGTAAACCCCAGTGGTGAAGTGCTTGTAGCATCATGACTTACAGGTCGAGGGGAAGTGGGAGTAGACACCCTTCCCCCCCCCCAGTTCATACAGCCAGCCCCACACTGCTATTTTTTTCTGTATTTTCAATGGTTTACCCATCGTAATGCCAATGGAGAATTTTGCAGGTGGAAGAACGTTAGTAGTATTATGCAGTACAGTTTAATTTGTGGGGAGGGGGGCTGAGCAGCACACTCAGTCTGTCCTTCCTTAGCATTTGTATTTGGCCCCACTGGCTGACATACAGTGGTAGCTACAAGCAAAGGCTTTGCTCTGGTACCCAAAATAACTGAATTCATACCTGTACTGTGTCCTGCTGACTGATGGAGCAGCGATGTTGATTTCTTCACTGATGGCAACCTCAGGCTGAGAACTAGTCTCTGCAGCATTCCTTGTCATTCCAGCTCCCATTTGCTGCTGCACTTCCTGTTCATCAGCCATTTGGGTCCAATTCTCTTCCTGTAACTACGCACGTCATTCGGTAAACCTCCGTTTCTCCTCCTGTAAAACCCTCTGCAATTCTGTTGCTGTTTTACTGCAACTGCTGTTTGCTGCTCTGAAAATGGAACTCCTTCACCTTCATTTGCTGGTGTTACATCCACAACTTCCATATTCTCATCAGGTATGCATTCCAAACTGGTCTCCATTGTATCCAGTGAAGGAGACCATCTCCCTAGCTTCTCCTGCATCCATGCAGGTCGAACTCCAAGACGAAATGGCCATGAAACACCATCTGCAGTGCCCTCTACCACAAGAGTAGGGGAATTTTTATTAAAGGGGCACTGTCAGCTTTTTCTCTCATTTTTCATGAAACGGTAACCATTGTGCCTCTAGGCACATACATGTAAAGCAATCACAATGCAATGTAACAGTACAGCCCAAAATCAAGGTTTTCACCTAATTCATTTAATAGTTACATTTATCACGTTCCAGTCATCCTGATTTAAACTCCAATGTGCCCCGGAAGCATACCCACAAGTAAAGCACTCATCTGCTCAGGAGCCCGGTCCCAAAGAGCACTTTTTGACATGCCCATCGAGAAAGGGCATTGACCCAACACATCTGGCCATAACGATTCTTTCCTTGTGTCTAAATTAAGAAAAGAGTGGTAGTAATGTCGCAAAATACATTTTTAAGTGAGTGCCGAAATCACGCGCATGCGGAACAGCTGGTGCCAATATCCCATGCATGCGCAGGATTTTTTATCCTGTAGCTGTTCCGCATGCGCGTGATTTCGGCACTCACTTAAAAATGTATTTTACGTTTTTTTAATTTAGACACAAGGAAAGAATTCTGCTTGTGAATATGCTTCCGGTGAACATCGGAGTTTCATTCAGGATGACTAATTTGTGACAAATGTAAATATTAAATGAAGCGGTTAAAAACCTTGTTTTTGGGCTGTACTGTTACATTGCATTGTGATTGCTTCACATGTATGTGCCTAGAGGCACAATGGTTACCCTTTCATGAAAAATGACAGAAAAAGCTGACAGTGCCCCTTTAAGACCATACTCATCTTTGTGTGGCTTTTTATGCTGTTAGCGTTGATGGTGGTTATGGTTAGTAGGCTCATTGTAAGAGGGACAAAAAGAGAAAGAAGAAAAACACTGACCATAGATAGTTCAGGGAGTTTTGCCACATCTCCTATGCCTGGTTCATTGGGAGATGTGGGTATCTCTCCCTCCACCTTCAGTGTCCAAGGTCACTTCTGTAGTAGCAGAGGTCACAGAGGAGGAATCAGATCTCTCTCCCCCTGAATCTTCATCTGACCTGTCAGTAACCAAGGCAGAGTATTTGTTCCCTTTTTTCCATGTTTCAGCAGAGTTCTGTATTCCCCGAAGACTCCCTTTATTTTTACTGCCTAGAGCTTTCCCTGATCTGTTCCATTTCTTTGCAGTTATCTTCTTAAACTTATCCTCTTGACTGGGGGGGGGCATACCCCCTTCCTCTAACCTGGTCGGCAGGTAGATCCCTGACTATCTGATATGGGGGTCTCTTCAGTCTGGCCTATATTTATGGGTGCCTCCAGCTGCTCAGTGGTGTCCTGGGCTGCCCTATCACCTCCTTCAAGGGTACCCTCTCCCGGGGGAAGGGGGGCTGGGGTGGTTGGAGCTGGAACTTCTGTGTTTGCTACCCTCTGTGCTTGCATCTGCTGGATTTATTAATCAGACCTTCCTGTGAGGGGCACTCTTCTCGATTATGGGAGGCCCAAGGACACTTACCATACCAATGTCCAGTGTTTTCACATAAGTTACATTTAAATAAATGAACACAAGAAGATGAGGAATGGCCATAGTCTAGACAATGATTACATCTTGGAATGTCGCATGCTGAGCTGAGGTGTGTGCGGGAACCACATTTAAAACAGGATTTTGGTTGTCCTATATAGAACAACACCCTCTGTCCTTTCCTAAATAGAAGGTGCTAGACAAATGCACCAGACCATTATTTGTTGAATTCAGTTTAACTTTGATCTTCCAGCCCCCATTCCAGATCTGCTAGCTGTCCAAAATGGGGGCTGGTCTGTCCAATACTCTGCATCTCTGCCTGAGCCAAAAAAGAATATCCTCCACATGGACTCCCTCATTACGAAACATGCTTGTGACGTGTTTACTAGTTGGCCATGCAGGGGATCCAAACAGTTATTTTTGACTGTTTGATACTGTGACTAGAATCTATCAAGGCTGGAAACTGTTTTAAAACTAATATCAAAATTCCCATTACCTAAGTGAATTAATGCAAATATCTTGGAGGAAAAAAACCTCATCGAGTCCTTTAACAGTTGCATAGCCACATACAGTCTATCTGGTGGGTTTTAAAGTCCCCCTCTGAACATAAGCCAAACTGCATTTTTCCTCAGGACTGGCTCACCCTTGTTTTGAAACAGATCAGACAATTGAAACATAGGGTTCAGCCAGGCCCGTCTTGAAGGATCTTGTGACATATTTTCTGAGGGACCCAGTCTATTAGTGTGTGTATTTTGGGTCTCTGTGGTATTATTAGAGTTAGGACTGTTTTGTACAGGTACCTCTGGAAAAGCACTGGAATGGATTTGCCTCCGGAACCTTGGAACTTCTGAGTCACTGGGATCAGGCAACCATTGGCTATTATTGGCTTGTAACCATCCTGCTCCCTTCAGAGATTGAGCATGCGACCAAGCCGGTTCCATTAAAACAGTCTACCCTTTCAATGTTTGCCCTGGATTCCAGGTTAGGGCTTTCTATTTCATTGATGATAAGTTCCCTTTGCTCCCCCTCCCCCGACTGATGAGGTACGGGGTCATTCTCCGAAGAAAGCCTCTTAGACTGAGTGTGTTTGTCTCTGCTATCAGCCCCAGGGGTGCGCCATTCCGAGGTGACGTCCTTTTACTGACACTGGAGGGTTGTGATCTTTTGTTTTAGCAAGGTTCTTTGGCTTTGGGCACACAGCAGGATGCTGATCAAAGCTGCCAGCCGGTGAAACTTCTCAGCTCACTGCTATCTTGCTTGGTCTAGCAGCTTCCTTTGATGAGGCCGTGTCAATACACGGCTGTTCAGGTAATGGTGAGTCAGCGGGGCTCGCTGTCTTGGGAATGGTATGCAACGCTGACAGTTCAGCTTGCAGCGCTTCCCTTTGCATTTTGCTTCTTTTTCGACCAGTTCTTGGAGTAACTTCTCTTTATCAGAAATTTCAACATTATTCATAACAGCAGAAGTTTGTACCTGAGTATTTCCAACTGTTCCTTCATCCTGTTGGGACCATTCCATATCTGTATCAAAGTAGCTTTCAGGAACATCATCTTCCTCTATGTTTAACTGTGCATTAGGTTCAGCCTCAAGCAACAAAGGAGCAGAGGAGGAGGAGGAGGAGGCCATCTCCTCTGCCTCTGTAACAGACGTTCCTCCTCCCGGGTCCACTGGAGCAGCCATCTTGGAAAATAGCCTAGAGTTCCCCCTATAGACAGAGTAAGGGAATTTCCCCGGTGACCTGGCCCACTGTCCACAATTCACAAAAAATACCACCAACAGCTTAATATGGTTCAGTTTCAGTTGGTTACCATCTGTATCCCCATCCCCAGTCACCCTTGAAAAAGGGACTTCTAGTCTCAGTGGGTGGACCCGGTCAACAAAATTCAATAAATCAATCAATCTGGCAGCACCTTCTCCAAGTGGGATGGATGGAGGTAGCGAAATTTAAATCCTAGCCCTCATCTGAAACGTCTCCAACTGGACTTCCATCTTTGTAACCTCTTCATGACCCTCCCTCCCGGGCCCACATGGGTGTGTCACTCCCTAGCTCCTTGGCACCCCCCCAGGCCTCATGGACACCTCCCTTCAAGCCACCTGGGCAATCACCATACAACACTGTACGCCCACACTCACTGAGCTGCTCCAGCTTCACCTCCTGAGTTGTATGATATGACTCTGCATGTATGTTATTCTAGGATTAACATAGGGACAGCCACCCTCATTGCCAATGAACCATCCTTCCAGCACATGGACCAGCATCTCCTCCCCTTTAACAACCCTTCCTGCACTTGGACCACCCTTCCAGCCCCCAGCCTGTCTTCATCAGCAGATAACTCTTACATCCTTGGACCAGCCCTTCCTCCCCATCTTCCACACTCCCTGCAACTGGACCACCCTTCAAGCCCCCGGACCAGCGTCTACTCTCTAGCCAACCACTGTCCCTTCACATGGATTACCTCCCCCCAAGTCAACCACCCTACACCCAAGTGGACCACACCTCCAGGCCCCAGACCAGCTGAACATGCTCCGTGCACCTGGAACACACTTCCATCACGCAGACCTGCCTGCAACCAACAGCTGACCACACTTGAACCCCTCAGCTGACTACCCTCCCTACAGCTGGCTCCCTCTTCTAGCTCTTATTCAGTCTTTCTAGTCTCATCACTCTCCCTATTGCTGGACCACGTCCCCAGGCCCTGGACCAGCCTTCCCCCGAACTGACCAACCTCACTGCACCTAGAACACCCCTCTCACCTAGAAAAGTTTCTGACACTAGCCAACCACCCTACTGGCACCCAGAAATCCCTTCAGACACTGGATCAGCTTCTACTTCCCAGCAGACCACCCACCCTCCCTCCACCTGGACCAGCTTCTATCATCCCAGCTGACCACTCTCCATGCCACTGGACCACCCCTTCCAGCCCCTAAACATGCATCTCCTCCCCAGTCGACCTCCTTTTCAGCACCAGGGCAACCCTTTCAGTCTCCAGGCCAGTCTTTCTTCACCAGCTGACCATCCTCCATGTACCTGGACCAGCCTTCCTCCCAGCTGACCACCCTATATGCAACTAGACCACACTTCCAGCACCCAGATCAGCCAGCCCCTCTCTAGCTTACCACTCTCCCTGCGCTGGAATTCCTTCAACCATTGAACCAGTCTGCCACTTTTTTGGGGGGTCAGGGAGCATGCTGCTAAGGCAATATGGGCCTCAGGAGCCAGTGGCTAGTGTTGGGGGGGGGCTCAGTGGCTAGAAGTCGGTGAGAGGTGGTGGACTCAGGATGTGAAGCTGCAGCAGCTCCATGAGTGGAGATGTAGAGTGTTGTATGGTGGGTATCCAGGGGGCCGAGAGGGAGAAAGTGTCCAGGGGGCCCAAGGAGTGCGGTTCATATGGGAATGGCACAGGAGAGAGAGGAGTGTCCAGAGGGGGAGGAGGTGTGACAGCTGCAGGGGGTGGCTTGTCAACGTGGGTGGATAGTATACGGTACTTAGTGCACCCAAGTAGCAACTTATGGAGCCCTACATAAAAAGGTTTGTCAGGGACCCCAAACAAAGTTTGTTAGGGTGGTTGGGGATCCCCTTAGGGCACATTTAGTTAGCCCTGGGGGTGGGGGAGGGAGAGGACTGTATGTAACCCCCAGGCCACTTCTTTAACTAGTGTGCATACCCCCACCATTAAAATATCTGGAAAACACTGGTGCCCATATACTTGTAACCCTTCACCCCTGCCTTTTTGCAGAACGACAGGTGGCATGCTGTTGAAGCTGACAGCGTACCTGGTGGGGACTGGGTTCAGGGTGGACTAGGTTACTTGGCACAAGGGGCCTAGGTTTGGCTACTCTGCACAGGGGCACCCAAGTAAATCCGAACACAGGAAGCAATAACTGTAATGTCCAATACCAGGAATGGGATTCTAAACTGTGGCTTTTATTCACATCCAAACTGAACAAACAAAGCATAGACAGACCCCCACGGGGCTACATTCCTGGTAATGCAGATTAGAGACACAGAACACTTCTTCACTATTCCAGCCCTCAGGCTCTGAACCCACCAGGCACACAGCCCGGACTTGCATGCAGCTTTGGGTACACAGCCCGACTTGTACACTACTTGGGTTTTTCCCATGGCCCGGCTCCCCCCCGGCCACTTGATTGCGGTCCATATGGGAATGAACCAGTTTTCCTGTTGGTGGCTTCCCAAACCACCTTAGAGCCTTCGACTCCTTAAGGGAAATTTTACTTCCAATCCCACATCTGGGTACTTCCCTCATCACTGGCCAAGTGCATGAGGCAAAGTAGAAATCCACAGAGCAAATCCGTAAAGGTGGACCTGGTTACTAAAGATGGGGGGTCTCCCACCTCCAGTTCCCACAATCCATACCTGGCCATTTCTCTGGATACTAAACAACTCTTTTTGAAAGCTTGGCAATGTAGATTACAGGGTAGACGTATGTCACATCTCCTCTACATGTCTTGACTTTCTCCTTGTGCTGGACTTGAACATACTTTTACTTTGGGCTAAGCCTATTACCCTAGGCCTCCCACTACTTCAGTAGTCCAATCCCCACTTTAACACAGTTCAGGATGAAATATGGGCCCTTTAGAAAGAGCAGAACTCGCCCTTCGGTTGCAGGTGCCCCACAGGCGAATCTTGAAATCTTCTTGTACCCTACACACTTGGGAAAATAAGGCAGCTTCTTCTCTAGCAGTAGCCAGGGGGTTGCCCCTGGAATAGCAGGCAAACCTTCCCCCCATCCCCTCAGGGATGGAGGCACAGAGACCCAATCAGCGGTCTCCACCACTTTAAAGAACAGCCTACTGTGTCCCTCTTTAGGTGGAAACACACACCTTTTCCTAAAAGTAGCTCTATTTCAGAGCTGAGGCTCCAAAAGCCTGTGCACAGAACTGCTGTGCTCCTCACACAACAATCTCCAGCTACAGACTGAACACTGACTGTTCAAAACTCCCAACATTCTAATCTAACTCCCTTCTGCAGATTCCAATGTAGCTCATGCAGCTACGATAGTTCTATGGTGATGTCATCCCTCAATCTCAGCTGAGACTGAGAACAGAGTGAGACAGTGTGAAATCCATTTAACTGGAGTTTTACAAGATGCCTTCCCTGCCTACCACTAGGTCTTACTGGGATTCTAGTAACCCCGGGTAACAGGGAGGTTACATACTGGCATACCAATTTACTTGACTAAAATGTAGGTACCACCCTTGATGTTAGGATGTATACCTGGCTCATTTTCTAGAGGAAGAGAGGGGTAGGAGTACAAAAACAAACAACTTGAACCCTGTGTAAATGACACAACCCAGGTCCTGGGTGGAGGCAGCTAGGCATATGCTAGATCTAACCTGCTGAGGGGGGCTCAGTAAATCCACACAACCAGAAGCAATAATCAGAATGTCCATAACAGTGACTGGGATTGTGCAGTATGGCTTTATTCAACAGATGGAAAGTAAAAGCTGAAGTGGACCGCCAAGGGTCAGTCCAGGCTGGACATGCACAAATTCAAGAACTCTCTTTGCATACAGTACAGTTCATGAACAACAACAGAAACATTTTCTTCCCACTTCCTAAAGGTGTATTTGTGGAGACCTGGCCATGCACATGAACATCTCTCCAAAGTGTTATTTAGTGAAACTAAGCCACACACTCAGAACTTTTCTCGAACATAGTTACAATTATGTGAAACTCCGCCACACACCTTAACCTGCAGCTTGGCCACTTGCTCAGGTGAAAATACTGGTGTCCTTTACGAACCAGGAAGCCCTGCCTCATAAGCACTTAGTTGGCTTTCTTCCAACCAACAGTCTCTGCCATTCTTAAGTGTTACACCACTGAAACACCCATTCCCCACTGAAATGCTATAGGTCCCATACTTTTACTTGTCGCAAACACTGGGATGACACACAGAATAATCTGCACTCACTGGGGTCCATAGTTTAACTTTACTCACATTGGTGAGACTAGGGGCATTGACAGGTGCTATCCAGCCTTACCTATGGGCACACACCCCAGACTATCTACTTCCCTAAGAACTTGTGGAGATCTAGTCTCCTAGACAGTACTCACAGGAGTTGTTCTGTCCACAGGGCATGGAACAATGAAAAGGGAAAGGAAAAGGCACTCTCCTGGGTAGCCGTTCCAAACAGTCTATTTCAGGTCCTATACCAAGGCAGCTGAAAACACCACAGGACATTCAGGGGATTGCCCCCTTGAGTCTACAGAGAACAGGCAGATCCTTCCACTTCACAGGGAGTAGAAATCAGGAAATCCTGCTGTAGTCTTGTCTCCACCACTTCAGCTGGAAGCTGGAAATGACATTTTCCACTAGGGTGAGGAATACTGGTCCCCCTGTCAGAGCCCACTGGCAGTCCTTCTGCCACTCTCACCTCCTCACTCAAGCTCACATTACTACCGAACTGAGAATTCTAAGCTCCCCAGAGCAGCTGTCCACAGTGTGTGGCTTGTGTTATGCTGCTGCAAGAGTTCTAAATAACCTAATCATTCCTCCATCAGGCTAGCGGAGTAAACAGTGTTATTATGTAAGGGGCCCCTGAGCTCCCTACCAGCTGGCCTTCCTAACAATAATACTAATAGGATTCTAGCAACCCAGGGACTGGGTGGTTACATGTGTGTAGGAGCCACACGGTGCAGTGAGAAGTGTAATTGGGGAAAAACATATCCATGGAGTTACAGGGAAAATCAAATGTCCAGTCAATCTAGGAGCACTATGTCAGTATGTACCAGCCTCAGCAGTTCCCACCAGCAGCCCCTGTGCCCAGTAAATTCCCCTGCATACAGCACAGAAACACCCAGTACAGCCAGTTGCTTCCAGTTAGCATTCCTGCGACAAGTAACCCCAAGGCAAATGCCATGCACAATAGATTTCTTCCAGTTCCCCTGCACAGTCCATGGCTGGGCTGGTTAAAAGTATAATTTATTACCTTCAGACTGTATATCAGCTCACTGAAAACACTGTCAAAGAATAGAAAGGAGTCCAGTCTACAGAAAAAATTCCCAAAGTAATCCTGCTTTTAGTTCTGTGTTTCAAAAAAATAAACTTAAATTTAGCACACCGCCAAACACATGTGGATGTCAATGAGCCAGCTTCCATGCTTAGATAGCCACAATATGGTGGCATGCTTTACATGCCTCAGAAGGGGGTCTTGCCATTCTAGTCTTTCTCTTCTAGTTCTATTCTATGGCAGTGCCCATCAGCGAGCAAGATTACGTAAAGCATACCGTAATATTGTGGATGTCAAAACCCGGACGCGGACTGATTGCCATCCACGCATGTTTGGCGGCATGCTTTAGTTTAAGTTGCATTTTGTAACAATTTCAACTGAAACTTGCTCACTTTGTGGATTTTCCTGTAGACCCAACTCCTTTCTATTCCTGGGCAGTCGTTTTGTGGATGGCTGTACACTTTAAAGGTATAAAAATATTTTAATGGAGCCCTGGCTTGCGCTGTGCAGTGGAACTGGTTTCAGGGGACGGAATCTGTTTTGCAGGTGATTTATTGTGGGGTTACTGGCCACAGGGAATACTTACTGGAGAATCTGGCTGTTCTGGGCACAGGAGTATTTACTGAGCACAGTGGCTGCTGGTGGGACTGCTAAGGTGTTGGTTTCTGCACTGTTATGACAAACCTTTGTATACTTGTTTGCACTATCTATGCTATTTTCTGTTGTATCTGTAAACTTTTGTGCTATGTGCCATCTTAATGGCCTGGGTCATGCCTGAAAATGGTCCCTGGGATCATTGTATCTACCCAGATCTTACTTCCAGTGGGAGCTCTTGCAGCAGGCTATACCATAGGGACTATGCCGCCAGGCACTAGGACCCCACAGAAAAATTCTTAACTAGCGGTACCCACAGGGACCGCCCCCTGATGTCGGATCGCCTCCGACATCCGCCACTGGTATAAAAGGGGTGGTCCCTGGCCACATCCCAGTTCTTTTTCCACCGTTGACCCGTTCACATCAACCCTACAGATGCCTACTGCTAAGAGTCGACTGCCATTTTCGCTAACTTTTCTACAAAAGTTTTGTTATTGTTTAACTGCTGTTCGGTGCATGTTTTCTCCGTAATCTTCCAGCCAATGACTGAAATCCAAGTGCATGTGCAGGAAGCAGATCCCAGCCTGAGATGGTCTCTCGGCTTGTCTCATCTGTCTGGGGCCCGGCCATGACGCAGACTGCTGCCCACACTGTCTAGGCTTCAACTGCCAGACCCGCATCTATCAACTGAACATGTTGAAGATCTACCTCCTAGAACAGCAGCTGTCCGTCATGCAAAACACCCTGTCAGGCCTAGGATACCCTTTTTCTTTGGGGTTAGGGCCTTGTCACAAATCTAAGGAGAAAAAGTCCTGCAGAAAACATAATCATCACAAGAAGGACACCCATTTGGACTCCCGATCAAGGTCTCCACACAGGAAAACAGCCAGCTCCAGTCCTTCCTTCTGCAGGAGGTTGGACTCTGTCTCCCGGCCAACCCAATTTTCCCTGGGTTGCTGGCCTTAAAACCCCCAGCATTGGCGCGTACGTCAGGTGGTGTTTATTCGGGACAAGGGCCTTCAGCCCCCTCCCTTAGTCTTAGACCTTACAGCCATGCCTTTGGGTCTAAGTTCAAGGATTCTGCCAGTCAAGGAGTGGGCGACAGCCTCCCTGCTGCTCCTCACCAGGTAAAGGCTAACTCCTCCTTGTTGGATCATCTGGCTGGACCCGATAATAGGAAGCGTCGTTTGGAACTAGAGTCTCACCCTGATGCCAGCTCTCCGAAGCATCAGATGTCAGACTCCTGGCGTTCGACCCTGACATTTTTGATGTCTTCACCTTTGGGGTCTTCCCTGCTGCCTGCACCCCCAAGCTACCATCAGGAGGGATGCAGCCACCAGCCAAGGAGATGCCTCCCCCGATGCACAAGTTGATGTTGGGCAGTCAGATGTCAGATCCAACGCCACCCCAAGATCAGATGCTGGAGAAGCCTAAGTCACCGGAGCAAACACCGGTCCCCAACAAGCCGTTAGGTCCACCAGCCGAGAAACCTGATGACAGGTCTGAGATGCCAGGCCCATCAGCCCCAGCCATGGTTTCTCTGGCCAAAGCCAAGGACCTTTTCAGTTCCTGGTAGGACACAGTCAGCAAAGACATCATCCCCAAGGAACCCCAGGTTCTAGGGACATGGATATGTTGTTCATCCACACTATCTGGCAGGTTCCTTGCCGCTTTAAATCTTGCCAGAACGTCTTCAAGCTGGCTCCTCCCACCCACCCGGGTGGTAAAACTCTTGGCTCTGCCCCATGACGCCAGATCTTCCTTACCACTTGGAAGCTCAGGTTCCCTCCTTAACGCTCTGCGTGTAGACTGGATCCTAATTCTTCGGTTCGCCCGAAACTTATTCTAAAATTTTCAAGACTTTGGTCAGTTACTCCCTCGTGGCTGCGATGGACAAATCGACTCCCAGATTTTGGCAGTGCCCATGTGGGCAGAAAATGTCCAGGACGGATCCGCACTCCATGTGCGTCTACTGCCTCGGCCTAGACCATGACCCGCAGGCCTGCGAGTTATGCCGTTTGTTTTTGGCCAACGTCCTGGAAGACTGCGCTGCCCGGTTACAGCTTGGGTGCCCCGAGAAGCACTACCCACCGGTGAAGTCGAAGGAGGCCCGTTGGGTGGTTACTGTGGGGGCTGGCTCAGCTGATCAACTCGAGCAGATGATCGCCCTCGAGGAGGAGGTGGCACAGGCCGCATCATCCTCTTCCTTGGTCACGGCATTTATCCCGCTATCTCTGGGTACCTCATATTCAGCTTCTTTTAAGGAGCTTTGCCAGTCCCTTTCCACGAAGGGAGAGGGGCCATCGGGGCATTCTTCTTGGTCCAAAAAGAAGGACTCAAAAGGTAAGTCCCACCGTCAGCGTTCGTGGGAGCGGGAGAGGTCCCCTTCCCTGGACAGTCGACATTTGACTTCTGTCGAGGTTGCCGTTAAGGCCGCTGGCTTCATGGTGTCCCCATCAGGTCAGCCGTCCGAGACACCCATCTACGCGGTCGAGATTTTTCTCGACCCGTCGGACGGACTGTCGACTGATGAAGCCGACAGCCCTTCTTCACCGGTTCCCCGGTGGAGACGAGACTTGCCTGTGCCTCCGGTGCGGGTCCCGGTCAAGGCTTCGAGCCGAGGAAAGCGGGTGTCCCCCCCCTTCCCAGACCCATCCTCGGAAATACGAGGATCTCGGTCTCGGACATCCTCTGGTCCAACCGATCCATACGACATTAGGCAGTCTCGGTCCGGCACGAAGTAAGCAGCGCCGCCGCTCGTCCTCGCCTTCCTCCTCGGAAGAGGAGAGGCTTCGGCGCAAATTGCGTCGATGCTACGAGGACCTGATGTGGCAGCAGTTACTTCTGTCTGAGAACAAGCTGACGTCGTCGCCTTCCCCAGCCATCAAGTGGCTGTCACCCGAGCGGCTGAAACAACCCCTCGCTGTAGCCAAGGTGCCTAATCCTGGGCCTGTTGTTTGGCCGAAACCAGCTGCCCTACCGATTGTGGTGGAACCTCCGCCCCACAACCGAAATCGGAGGCGCCGACCAAGGACTCTCGGTCAGGTCAGGGCCTGCCCCACAGGTTGTCGGTCACCCTCACTCCTGATCATCCTCGGCAGGTGGAGGGTGGCTCAGGCCCCAGACAGCTCTTTGCGGACTCCTCGGAGTCCGACGACGACTCCTCCCTGTTCTCCAGGCCCATTGACCTGGAGTCCTCCCGGGGCCAGTCGATGGATGAAAACCCATCGTCCTTCATGGGTCTGCTTCGGCTCATCTTGGAGTCCACCGGGATGCAGCTCAAGCCCGTATCCAAGTGGGCCAAGTATCCCCTAACGGAGATACTGGACCGAGGGGATTCACTCATGGAGGCCTTTCCAGTGGCTGAAGCCATTGGCCCAGCCTTGGAGCTCTGACAGTGGCCTGCTTCCTGTCCTGTGCCTTCGGCCAGGATGGCCAGGAAGTATGAGGTCCCTACTGGCTCTTTGTCCATTTTTTTGGAGCACCACTCCACCGAGGGGTTGGTCACCGATAGTGTTTTCCGGCATTCTGGGAATGCTAAGGATGTGGATAAGCCCCCGACAAGGAGTCCAAAAAGCTAGACTATGCCGGGTGCAAGGTGTATGCTGCATCCTCCTTTGGCCTCCGCCAGGCCAGCTCGGCCATGCTGATGGCACACTTATCCCATGCCCTCATGGGCTCCCTGGATGAGGTGATCCCTCATCTCCCGGCCGACCTGCAGACCACAGTCCGGCAGGTACGGGACCAGGGAAGGGCGGTGGCAAAACAGCAGCTCCAAATGGCTCTGGACATTGGAGACTCCTGTGCTAGATCAGTTGCGGCCACAGTGGCCATGCGCCGCAGAGCATGGCTGAGGATATCCACCTTCACGGTGGATACCCAGCATAAACTGGCGAATGTCCCCTTCTTGGGGACTGACCTCTTCAGCCCTGGAGTGGAAGGTCACCTCCAGCGGATCGAAAAGTCCAATGCCACTCTGGACTCAGTCACCTCCGCCCAGAAGGACAAGGGCCATAGGCAACAGCAACATAAGTCCTTTCAACCTTCTGCATCTGCAGCACATCCGGCCCAACAGCACCAGCACTAGGGCCAGCAGGCTCGTGCTTGGCACCCCAAACCCAAGCCTGCAGCTTCCTCCAATAGGAAGCAGGGAGATAAAGGCCCAGGAGGTCCCTCGGCTGGTCCCTCCTCTAAGCCTGCCCAGTGATGGGTTGAGGGATGTCACCCCCAGCCTCGTCACTCCCCCCGGGTTCCCCCCATGGGGGATGGCTCCGCCACTTCCTTTCCGCCTGGTCCGTTATCACCATGGACCATTGGGTGTTGGAGGTGGTAGGAAAGGGCCTGCCCCTGGAGTTCAAGCAGGCCCCGCCTTTCCGAGCCATCGCCCCTCAGGGGGCTACGGAGTCCACAGCCTCTCTGTCGGCTCGCCGAGCCGATATCGCCCTGCTCCTCGAAAAACAGGTGATCAGGAAGGTGGAAGATCCTCCTCCTCCAGACCTGGGGTTTGCGTCCAGGTACTTCCTGGTCCCAAAACGGACAGGGGCTGGCGCCCCATTCTCAACCCGCATGACTTGAACAGGTTCCTAAGGTCTCAAACCTTCAGGATGGTCACTCTGGCTCAGATAATACCATCCTTGGAACAAGGCATGTGGTTCTGTTCTCTGGACCTCCAGGACGCGTTCTTTCATGTCCCAATCCGTCCATCCCACCAGAGATTCCTCCACTTCAGGGCAGAGGGATCCCTCTATGAGTTCCGGGCCATGCCCTTCGGTCTTTCCCTAGCTCCCAGGGTCTTCACCAAATGCATGGCAGTGGTGACAGCATTCCTGCAGCGCTGAAGGGTCCGGGTGTACCCCTACCTGGATGACTGGCTGATTGCAGACCCCTCCAGAATGGAGGTGAAGCAGTCCAGAGATCTGGCCCTCCAGGTTTGCTCTCAGGTTGGCCTCCTCATCAACGAGGCCAAGTCAGAACTCGTGCCAAAGCAGGTGATCCAATTCATCGGGGCAGAGCTCAACTCTCTATGAGCCAGAGCACAGCTCCCAGTGGACAGGGCCGAGGTCCTTTCCTCCTTTGCCCAATCATTTCAGGTTGGGCAATTGCGCCCTGCCCGGGACTTCCTGCACCTCCTGGTCCTCATGGCGACCTGCACCAGTGTGGTCCATTGGGCCCGCTGGTACATGCATCCCCTTCAATGGGAGCTGGCCAGCCAATGGTCACAGCACTTCGACCTGCTGGATCAGCTAGTGACAGTGACCCAGGGGATGTGGAACGCTCTCCAGTGGTGGACCATTCCAGCACATCTGCAGGAGGGCATCCTGTTTGTCTGCCCTGAGCTGACGGTCTCTCTATCGACCGATGCCTCTCTGATGGGTTGGGGTGCCCATCTGGGGAAGCACAGAGCGCATGGCCTCTGGTCCCCTCAGGAGTCCCGATGCCACATCAACCTGCTGGAGCTTCGAGTGGTTCATCTAGCCCTCACCGCCTTCGCTCTATTTCTACGGGGTCAAGTGGTTCAGGTCCAGACGGACAATACCATGACCATGTACTACCTAAACCGCCAGGGCGGGATGCGCTTCATGCCTCTTTGCAGGGAAGCTCTCCACATTTGGTTACTCATGCGCAGCCTGGAGGTGGATCTCCTTGCCATCCATGTGGCAGGAGCCTCCAACACTCTGGCCGATGCCCTAAGCCGGATAGGGGCTGCGTCCCACAAGTGGCCTCTCCTGCCGGAGGTAGTACAAGATCTGTTCTCCCACTGGGGCACGCCTCAGGTGGACCTGTTTGCCTCCAGGGAGAATGCGAAGCTGAGACTGTTTCATGCCCGCCCCCCTCAGCAGGGCTCGCTGTAGGGGGATGCCTTCTCGAGCCCGTGGACCCCGGGCCTCTTCTATGCCTTTCTCCCATTTCCCTTGATCCACAAGGCGCTTCTCAGGGCAAGGAGGGACAAGGCACAGGTTATTCTGGTAGCCCCAGACTGGCCCCGCCAGTTCTGGTATCCAGATCTCCTCAGTCTCAGCTCCAGGCTCCCGAGGCAGCTTCCAGCCCGCCCGGACCTGATCACAGTCAATCAGGGGAAGGTATTCCATCCGGACCTTCAATCCCTGTGCCTGACAGCCTGGTCCCCGAGCAGCTAGAGTTCCAGGCCTTGGGTCTTTCCGACGAGGTCCTCAACGTTGTTGAGGCATCCCGTAAGGAGTCGACCAGAAAATGCTATGCCTTCAAATGGAAGAGATTCTCCATTTGGTGTCGGGGCAAGGGCCTGGACCCTTCCTCCTGTTCCTTGGCAAGCATCCTGGACTAATTGTGGTCCCTTTCTCAGCAAGGGCTTCAGTCGATGACCCTTAAGGTGCACCTGGCAGCCATCTCTGCTTACTGGGCGTAGGCTGGGAAGCAGTTGGTGGCGCAGGAGAAGGTGGTCAGGTGCTTTTTTCAAAGGCCTTGATCACATATCCCCTCTGGTGCGAGAACCTCCACCTCCATGGGATCTACCGCTGGTATTAGTTAAGCTCATGGGCAAGCCATTCGAACTGATGCACAGGTGTGACATCTCTAACCTGTCGTGGAAGACCGCCTTCTTGGTGGCTATCACATCAGCCAGAAGGATGGGAGAACTCCAGGTGCTTTCCATCGAGTCTCCTTATCTGGTCTTCCACAGGGACAAGGTTGTCCTGCACCCCCCACCTGAAATTCCTTCCGAAGGTGGTGTCGGAGTTTCACCTTAACCAGGTGTTGACTCTGCCGGTGTTCTACCCCAATCACACCTCGGTGGCCGAATATAGGCTCCATACTTTGGATCCTAGCAGAGCACTCGCTTATTACAAGGAGCGGATGGCTGAAGTTCGAGGAGAGGTTCGCCAGCTGTTTGTCACCTACGCTGAAGCCGCACCTGGCAGACCTGCAGCCAAGAGGACGATAGGCAGGTGGGTCACCTCCTGCATAGATCTCTGCTATAGGCTGGTGGGCATGAAGCCTCCCAGAGGGATAAGAGCTCATTCTACCTGCCATACCGCTACATCGGTGGCTGCTTCCAGGGATGTCCCTATCCAGGAAATCTGCAGGGCTGCTACCTGGAAGTCAGCACACACCTTCATCACCCACTACATCGACCTTGAGTCACGCCGGGATGCTGGTTTTGGGACCTCGGTTCTCCAGTCTTTATTTCCCAAGTAGGGGGTGTGTGCTTTGCCTCCCTCCTCCTGGAGAACTGCTAGGAGTCTGCCAGATAGTGTGGATGAACAACATATCCATGTCCCTAGAAATACAGGTTTCTCACCTGTAACAGGAGTTCTAGGAATGGTATATGTTGTTCATCCACACAGCCCACCCGACCTCCCTGGCCTCGACACACAACCTGGCTTTCAGCGGGCTAGATCTGGCATCATGGGGCGGAGCCGAGAGTTTTACCACCCGGATGGGTGGGAGGAGCCAGCTTGAAGACCTTCCGTAAAATTTAAAGTGGCAAGGAACCTGCCAGATAGTGTGGATGAACAACATATACCATTCTGTGTGGATGAACAACATATACCATTCCTAGAACTCCTGTTACAGGTGAGTAACCTCTATTTCCCATGCCACAACCTCTCCCTGTAGACTCCCCGCAGCAGCCTCTATGGCCCCCATGGTCATCACCCCCGCCCCAGGGAAAGGTCTCCTGCTCAGTCGGATGACGTCTTCCGAATGACGCAGACATTGTTCAAGCTTGTCCTCCAGGCATTACAGGAGGAGACACTGGCATTCCCACTCCAGATCTTCCTTGAGGTCATCCGATTCAAATTCTTCTGCCTCCTCCAGATCCTCAGGGGAGTTCTCTCCTCTCCTCCCCACCACCCTGACCCTCCGGGGGATTCTCCCCACTCTCCCCTGGATGATCCCTTGTTCTTGGACGTGATGCGTCACATCCAATTTTTGAATCGGTGGGAAACTAAGGATCTTGAGCCAGAGAGAAAAAGGCAGGCTCATTTCTTGAGTAAGAATGAGCCCAAACCTTAAGTCATACCACCCTTGGTGACTCCCTTTCAGGATGCTACCAGGCTAGCCTGGAGGCACCCTTTGACAGCCTCCGCTATACCTAAGAAAGTGGACAGGCTGTATCGTACCCTGATGAACGAGCTGTTCCTTGGTGAACAGCCCAAGGCAGACTCGATCGTGCTGACAGTTGCCCACGACAGGACTAAACAGCCCTGGCACATGAGCTCCCAGCCACCAGATAAGAAATCTGAATGTCTGGATCAGTTTGGCCAAAAGGTCTGTTCATCAGCCACTTGCACCATTCACTCGCTCAACTTCTTGGTACACATGGTGCAGTACCAGAAATCACTCTAGAACAAGGCCATCGAGCTTGCAGAAAGATAGCCCGATTCCAGTCGCAAAATGGAGGTCCTGGATGTGCTCCAGTCCAGTCTGGATGTGGGAAACATGTCTTGAGGTCCTCTTACGATTCGTCGGACATGGCAGCCAGGGCAGCCACCACGGAGGTTTGTATGCGGAGGTACTCTTGGCTCCAGGTTTCTGGATTTAGGCAGAACTTTCATGATGCCATCATTGATGCCCCATTCCATGGGTCTGTGCTCTTCGGTCCAGACATTGAAAAAAAGATCTCAGACCTCCAGGACTCGGGTAAGGCCATCCAGTCTGTGCATCAGTTGTACAGATCTGATCAGACCCCAGGCAGACATCGGTGGTTTCATCACTGGTGGGGGGGGGAGAAGCCTAAAGGACAGCAACAGAGAGGCAACTTTTGCCGTAAAGCTCCCTCTCAACCTGTTGGAGCACATGGACCTCGGAATACCAAACCCTCCCAGGTCTCCCTGCACACTCCGGGCTCCAATGCTTGATTTCTTGCCCAACCCAACCCCTCACCCCTTGCTGAGTCCAGGGCAGAGGTAGTAGGGGGTCAGTTCTCGCTTTGCCTCAATGGGTGGGCCACCATCACTACTGATGCATGGGTCCTCCAGTTGAAAGAGTGGGTCATGTGCTGGAATTCCTGTAGATTCCCCTGGTCCAAATGACATACTTCCCCTCCACGCTGAGCTAATTTGGGAGGAGGTACAGCCCCTGCTAGACAAGAAGGCCATAGAACCTGTTCTAGCCTCACAGTGTGGGAAAGGGTTCTACTCCCATTTCTTCTTGGTTCCCAAGAAGACAGGGGGCCTGCGCTTGATTCTGGACCTGAGTCTCTTGAACAATTACACAGAGTACAAGAGGTTCAGGATGATCACCTTGCCGGGCATTCTTCCCATGTTGCATCAAGGGGACTGGCTCTGCTCACTGGACATGCAAGATGCCTACCTCCATATTCTGGCACTTCCAGCTCACAGGAGGTTCCTGAGAGTCTCCTTTCAGGGACAGCATTTCCAGTTACGGGCCTTTCATCTGCACCGCGTGTGTTCACGAAGTGCCTAGCAGTGGTGGCAGCAGCCCTAAGGAGGCAGGGACATTTCATTTATCCCTACCTCGATGATTGGCTTCTGACCACTGCCACAAGGGATCGGCTTCTAGTGGCTTTAGAGGACACCTTCAGCCTGTTCAGCTTCCTGGGGATCACCCTAAACATGGCCAAGTCATTCCCGAAGCCACATCCGAGGTTACAATACACAGGGGCAGTCCTAGACACAGAGCAAGGGAAGGCCTTCCTCCCACTGGATAGGGAAGTATGCCTTTGCTGTTCAGACCACAAAGTTTCAGCTGCTTGCCAGGTTCCAGCTCGGACTATGCTCCAGCCTCTGGGCCATATGACCATGGCCATAGTGACCGTTCCTTCTGCAAGCTTGTTTATGAGAGTCCCTTAGTGGACTCTCAGAGTGCAATGGGATCAGAGGAAGGATGATCTTGACCAGCCGGTCTTGATCTCCAAAGCAGTGATACAGACCCTCTCTTGGTGGCTCTAACTCTCCCCAGAATCTGGAATCCGGAGTCCCCTTTCAGAGAGAAGCCCCTTCACAGGTTCTCACAACCGATGCCTCAGGCCTAGGTTGGGGAGCTCATTTTCAGAATCATCAGACACATGATGCATGGTCTTCTTTGGAACTGACCCTCCACATCAATATTCTGGAGATGAGGGCAATTCTGTATGCTCTACATGTGTTTCTCCTGGACCTTCATCCAGGTCCCCTGTTGGTGCAGACAGACAGACAACATGTCAGTCATTTACTACATCAACAAGCAGGGGGATCTCACTCCTACCCTCTTTGTTGGGAGTCTAAGAGAGTATGGTTCTGGGCTCTAGACCATGGCCTATTGGTCACTGCAGTGCATGTTCCAGGGGTCCAAAACACCTTGGCCGACACCATAAGTCGGTCTCGGTCAAGGACTCATGAATGGGAACTCCTGCAGTCTGTAGCAGATGACCTGTTCCAAAGATGAGGTCATCCAGAGCTGGACATCTTTGTGTCCCCATGCAATGCAAAACTGCCCAGTTCCTGCTCGCTCGATCATGGGCCTGGTGTTTTCTGGTGAGACACATTGTCCCTCTGCTGGACAGTGATGTTTCTGTATGCCTTCCCTCCCTTTCCTCTTCTGCAAAGAGTCTTGCTCAAACTCCAAGCGGAAGGTGCAGAGATGATTCTCATAGCTCCGCTTTGGCCTTGCCATATATGGTTCCCGCTACTGCAGCAGCTGACGGTGGAACCTCTGATCCCCCTGCCCTTGTCCTCCCGCTTACTGTCTCAAGAGCAGGGGAGGCTGATTCATCCGGACTTCTGGTCCCTACATCTGCATGCCTGGCACCTGCAGACATAGCCACTTCTCATTTTGGAGTGTCTCCTAGAGTGGCTGAGGTCTTGGTGGCAGCCAGAAAACCTTCCACTAGGGCTACCTATGCCATGAAGTGGAAGTGCTTTTGCTTGGTGGCCTCCAATCGGGGTCTGGACCCTCTCCTATGCACTCTGAATGCTGTCCTCGTGTACCTCCTCTCCCTGTCAGACTCAGGCCTCTGCTATTCTTCCATCAAGGTGTACCTTTCTGCTATCTCCTGCTTATTATGCACCAGTGGATGGCAAATATGTTGCCCAGACAGATCTAGCCTGAACATTTTTGAGGGGAATCCTTCATCTTAAACCTCCCATTAGGAACCCCATCCCTCCTTGGGATCTTTTGTTTTTGTTTGAGAAGCTTACGTTGCCTCCCTTCAAGCCAGCCATGGATTGTGAGCTACGTTTTCTGTCATGAAAAGCATTGTATTTAGTTGCCGTTACTTTTGCTCGGAGGATTTCCGAGCTTCAGGCTCTGATGGCTAAAGAGCCAAATTTGATTTTCCACAAGGACAGGGTGTCCTTGAGGACCAGTCCTAAGTTTCTTCCTAAAGTGGTGTCCCAGTTTACCCTTAATCAGGACATCAACCTTCCGGTCTGCTAATCGAGGGGAGGCCCTTCTTCATACTCTGGACGTACATAGAGTGCTTAGGTACTACATTAACCGCACTCGAACTTTCAGAAGATCTGACCAACTTTTTGTTTCCTTTGCCCCAAGAACCCTGGGGACACCTGTGGCAAAGCAGACTCTGTCCAGATGGCTAGTCCATTGCATCACCTTCTGCTACAATAAATGCAACAAACCCTTACTGGGCTCAGTTAAGGGTCATTCCACCAGGGGTGTTTCCGCATCTTTTATGGCACTTTGGAAAGTTTCTGTGTCAGACATCTGGGCAGCAGCTACTTGGGGCTTGGTGCACACCTTTGTGAAGCACTATAGCCTGGATGTTGCTTCCCATTGGAGAGCTGGGTTTGGTTTAGCGGTACTTCAGGGTCTTTTGTCTTCAAGCTTCCTGATACTAAGCTTCTACCTACCATTCTGTCCGGGATCCTTTTAGTACTGCTTGGTACTGAGTCCTTATAGTGTAGCCTGCTGCAAGAGCTCCCACTCGAAGTAAGAGAGTACAGTTACGTAAGAACTTATCATAACAGTAGATCTTCGAGTGGAGCTCTTGCACAGGCGTTATTTCCTCCCTCCCTGGTCCTTTTATCCTTTCTTTCCTTGCCCTAGGCAAGGTATTCACACTCACCTCGGTTCTCTATTTTTTGTCAGCTGGGTCTCCAGTGTGAGAACTGGAGTGTAGCCGGGGACTGCCCCTTTTATACCACTGGTGGACGGTGGAGGCAGTCCGATATCAGGGGCAGTCCCTGCTGGGTACTGCTAGCTAAGAATTTTTCCATGGGGTCCTAATGCCTGGCGACTTAGTCCTTATGGTGTAGCCTGCTGCAAGAGCTCCTCTCAAAGATCTACTGTTATGGTAAGTTCTTACATAACTGTACTTTATCAAATAAATAAATAAAATAAATACTGGCAAAGCAACTGGTGTTGGCAGAATGCCTGAAGTAAACACCTGTTTTCCCTAATGACCCTTCGCACTGCACCCTGGGTCCCCTATACATATTTCTCTTCAACAGGCTAACTAAATGGGCCCTAAGGGGGGGCCCCAGGCACCCTATCATGCCCTGCCAGCATCCCTGGGATCCATGGCAAGACTTTTCTTCTGTAGGGCCTTGGACCCAGGACGCTGCTTCTTGGGGAGCACTACATACTGTCTCTGGCTCATCAGGGGCCACTTTAGGGAAAAGAATCAAGCATTCTAGAGGACACACTCCCTGAGTTGTGACCCAGCTGGAGGGAAAAGGATCGAGCATTTTAGAGTGCAGTCAACCTGAATAAGTTTCTGTGGTTACACGCCTTCAGAATGGTTAGTCTGAACCAGATCATTCTGCCCTTGGAGCAGGAAATGTGGTTCTGCTCCCTGGACCTACAGGACACCTTCTTTCATGTCCCCATCCATCCATCTCAACAGCAGTTCCTTAGGTTCTGCATGGAGGGGACCCTTTATGAATTCCAGGCTATGCCTTTCAGCCTCTTCTCAGCCCCAGGGTCTTAACCAAATACATAGCAGTGGTGGCAGGCATCAAGGAGTCTGGGTGTACCTGTACCTGGATGATTGGCTGATTGCAGGCCCCTCCATGGTGGAGATGGAGCGAGCCAGGGACCTGGCCCTCCAGACCTGCTTAAACCTTGGTCTCCTAGTCAGCAAGGTCATTGAGACTTCTACCCTTGCAGGTGATTCACTTTATTGGGGTGGAGCATGACTATGGCTGAGCCTGGCTCCCAGTGGACAGGGCAGAGGACCTTTTCTTCTTTGCCCAATCATTTCAGATTGGGCAGTTGTGCCCTGCCAGGGAATTCCTGCACCTCCTGGGCTACATGGCAGCCTGCACCAGTGTGGTCTGTTGGGCCTGCCGGAGAATGCACACCCTGCAGTGGGGACTATCCCATTAGAGGTCTCAGTATCAGGGCCACCTCAACCAAGAAGTCACTGTGACCCAGCAGATGTAGGATGCCATCCAGTGGTGGCTGGTCCTGGAAAATCTACATGAAGGAGTCCCATTTGTCCACCCAGAGCTGACAGTCACTCTCATGACCAATGACTCCCTAGTGGGTGGAGGTGCCCACCTGGAGGAACACAGGGCCTATGACCACTGGTCCCTCGAGGAGTCCCAATGTCATATCAACCTGCTTGATGGCTGTTCACTTGGCCCTGACAGCCTTTGCTCCACATCTCAGGGTCAGTTCATCCAGGTCAGACAGATAACATGATGACTATGTACTACCTCAACAAGCAGGGCAGGACACATTCCCTACCTGTGTGCAGGGAAGCTCTCCACATCTGAACCTTTGTGCTCAGCCTCAAGGCTGATCTGCTGGCCATTTACGTGGCCAGAGTGTCCAGTCGACTGACAGATGACCTCAGCTGAAGTGAGCAAGGTGTCTCATGAGTGGTCCATTCATCAGGAGGTAATCAACCATCTGTTCTCTAGGTGGGGCATCCCTCAGGTGGATCTGTTTGCCTCCCAGAGAGAATGCCAAGCTGAGGCTGTTTTGTGCCCACCCCCCATTAGTGGGGCGTGCTGCAGGGGGATGTCTTCATGAGGCCCTGGACCCCAGGCCTTCTTTATTCCTTCCCTCCCCTTCCTCTAACCCACAAGGTACTGATCAAAGCTTGGAGGGACAAGGCACAGATGATCCTGGTGGCTCTGGACTGGCCATGCCAGTTCTGGTACCCTGATCTCCTCAGCCTCAGCAGCAGGCCTCTGTGGCATCTCTCACTTCGCCTAGATCTTCAGTCTCTGTAGCTGACAGCCTAGTTCCTGAACAGTTAGAGTTCCAGGCTCTGGGTCTCTCCAACAAGGTCCTCCATGTAGTTGAGGAATGAGTCAACTCATTGGTGCTATACCTTCAAATTGAAGAGATTCTCCATTTGGTGCCAGGGCAAGGAGCTTGATCCTGTCCTGTCCCGTGACTAGCATCCTCCATTACTTGTGGTCTCTCTCTCAGTTGGGCCTTAAGTTGACAACCCTGTGACAGGGTAGAATAGGACCCTGTCCCATTTGTTATGGAGAAAGTGTTTAAATGCAAGGATCTGTCCTTTTCTGTCTGTTCTCTGTCTGGTTGTGCAACCAATGTTTCCTGTGAGACTTTGGACTTGATCAACCCGAACAGTCTCACAATTCTTTGCCTCTCACTGTCTCTGTTTTCTCTTGATGTCTGTTTTTCCTCCCTTGCATATCTGCTAATATAAAAATATGTGCAAATCACTGTATGTAAATGAAACTGATAATGGGATCACTTTTGTTTGAAAAATATATAGCATTACTGTTGAAATATATATATATTTATAATTTGAGATGATTGTAAACTGTAGAGGTTACTTGAGTGCAAATGTTGAGCCTTTTGCAAAAGCTGCAGGGGCCTCAAGAAGCACACTGTGTTCTAGCAGCTGCTGAAACTTACAAGGAGAGGATGTTTGCTAAGTATGGGGGTTGAAAAGACTTTTAAAAGAGCTAAGCTGCTATTGCAAGATAGACTACAAGAAATATTTTATTTTGCCTCTGTACATAGTTATAATGAATAAGTTTATATATTTATTTTATATTACTGCTACTGTACATAAAGTTTTGGTGAATTCTACAATTGCTCCTGGTTTTCCCCTAAGCTTTCTGACCTGTGCCTCGACGACAAACCCTCAAGGCACATCTGGCAGCCATCTATGAATACAGGGCCTGGGCTGGTATGCCAATGATGGTCCAGGAGAAGGCAGCCGGGTGCTTCTTTAAGGGCCTTGACCACAATTCCCCTCCGGTTCATGAACCACCACCACCTTGGGACTTGTTGCTGGTGTTGGCAATGCTTATGGGCAAGCCAGTCAAACCAGTGCATAGTTGTGAGATGTCACACCTGTCATGGAAGATGCCTTCTTGGTGGCCATCACATCCACCAGAAGGATCAGTGAGTTCCCAAGCACTCTCGATGGAGTCTCCTTATCTTGTCTTCCACAGGGATAAGGTTGTCCTTCACCCCAAACTGAAGTTCCTTGTCTCGGAGATTCATCTTAACCAGGTGATAAATCTCCAGGTGTACTTAACCAATCACACCTCACAGGCCGAGCACAGGCTCCCTACTCTGACCTGTGGCATGTGCTCGCCTACTACAAGGAGCGCATGGATAAGGTTTGGAGAGAGGTTCACCAGCTATTTGTCACCTACGCTAAAGCCACACCTGGCAGACTGGCAGCAAAGCAGATGACTGGCAAGTGGATAGTCTCCTGCATTGACCTCTGCTATAGGTTGGCTGGTAGGGAGCCTCCCATAGGGCTTAGGGTTCATTCCACCAGATATACCACTGCCTCATTGGCTGCTTCCAGGAACATCCCTATCCAGGAGATCTGCAGTGCTGCTACCTGGGAGGCAGCACATGCCTTCATCTCCCATTACCACTTTGACCTTGCACCATGCCAATATGCTGGTTTTGGGGCCTCAGGTCTCCAGTCTCTGTTCTCTAAATAGGGGGTGTGCGCCTTGCCCCTTCCTCCAGGAGAACTGCTAGGTGTCTGCTAGAAGTGTGAATAGTACAGCATGTCCATGCCCCTAGAAAGACAAGTTACTCACCTGTAACTGTAGTTCTAGGAGTGGTATATGGTGTACATCCACACAACCCACCTGACCTCCCGAGGCAAGTGGCATACTGTTCTGGTTTACAGTGGGTCAAATCTGACGTCACTGGACAGTGCCGAGGAGGATACCACCCACCTTGGTGGAGCCAGCTTGAAGACCTTCTAGCCAGATTTAAAGGGGAAAGGAATTCTGCCAGAAGTGTAACTGTACACCATATACCACTCCTAGATCTATAGTTACAGGTGAGTAGTTTATTTTTTCTCCATAATTTAGCCAGTTTGGACAGTATGGAGACAAACCTATAATTTTTTTATATCAACTGTTGAACCACCTTTTTGATTTGACACCATATAGGCCTTTTTCAACATCACTGGAACCTGGCCTGTGGCAAAGCACACACTGAATATAGTTGCCAGTGGTTAAGCAATTACAAGTGCAGTTAATTTCAGCAGTTTGGGTGGTAGCACATACTTACCTTTCTTTTGTCTACTGCAGTTTTATAAAACAACTTTGAGACTTCCAAGGGGAGAAGCTATCCTAAGATAAATTTGGGTTTATTTGGATACACTTCTTCAACAGGAATAGCAACAGGAGTCAAATGATATTTGCATTGTTTCTAGGTTGGGAAAGGACAAGGTAAATTCAATGGCTATCTGTACTTCAAATTTCTATCATTCACCTTAGAGGAGATCTTCCAAGAAACAGTTTTCTTTGTAGAGCCCTGCTCTTTAGTCTTAGAAACATGGAAACATAGAAATTGATGGCAGATGAGGACTGCTTGGCCCACCTAGTCTGCCCATTTTCCATACCTAATGAAATACTGCAGACCCTACTTGATCTCTGGCTTTATTCCCCCTTTCCCAACCAGTAAACTTCCCTTATGTCTATTCCATGCATTTTGAATTCCGCTACCATTTTTGCCCCCTCTACCTTTGATGTGAGGCTGTTCCATGCATCCACCACCCTCTCAGTAAAGAGGTACTTTCTCATGTTTTCCTTGAGTCTATGCCCCTCCAGCTTCATAGCATGACCCCTTGTTCTTGAACATCTTTTTCTCTGAAAAATGCTTCCCTCCTGTGCCTCATGTATACCCCTGAGGTATTTGAAAGTCTCTACTGTATCCCCTCCTTTCTCTCTTTTCCTCCAGGATGTACATATTGAGGTCCTTTAGTCTCTCCTCATAGAGGTTTTGGTGCAGACTTAGCATTTTAGTTGCCCTCCTCTGGACCACCTTCACTCTGGCAAGGCAAGGCAAAGTTTATTTATATGGCACCCAATCTGAGCGCTTTACATAAAACAAGCAGAGTGGTTAAATAAAAATATACAGCATAAATAAACAATCAGATAAAATCATAAAATCTTTAGATACAGCAGTTACAGCAGTTAACATTTAGCCTAGTAGTTTCTTTGGGCTGGTCAGATAGATTCATCGTGGAAAGCCATAGAGAACGGATAGGCCTTCAAACTACTCTTAAACCTGTTGACCAATGGGGCCTCCCTGAGAACAGCTGGCAGAGAGTTCCATAGGATTGGTCCAGTGACACTGGAGGCCCTGTCACAGGAAGTTCTAAGTCTGGTCCTAGGAACTTCAAGGAGACCCCTGGTCAAAGAGCGAAGGGTGCAGTCTGAGGTGGCAGGTGTTAGGAGATTAGCCAGATAGCCAGGGCCAAGTCTGTGTAGGGCCTTATAAGTAAGTAAACTCACTTTGAAGATAACCCTCCACCTGACCAGCTGCCAGTGCAGAGCACACAGCACCAGGGTCACAAGGCTGGACCTAGAAAGGCCAGTCAGTAAGCTGGCAGCTGCATTCTGCACCAGCTGCAGTCAGCGAAGGATGCCTCCAGAGACTCCGAAATAACGAGCATTACAGTAATCCAACCTGGATATCACAAAGGAGCGTACCAGTGTGGGTAGGTCCTTGGGTGGAACTAGGGGTTTAATTCTGGCAATGTTCCTCAAGTGATAAAAAACACTTTGGACAACAGCTGATACCTGTGCTTCCAGTGTCAGTCTGTCATCAAGGACCACACCAAGATCTTGCACCCTACAGGAAGCCATCAACAATGTAGATCCCAGGGATAAACCAGTGACCACACCAGAAGCATTCCCATCATGCCCTCATCCCTGCTCAATCACTAGGACCTCCGTCTTGTCTGGGTTTAGTCACAACCAGCTGGAGGAGATCCAATAACTGATCTCGGCCAGGCAGCCGTTAAGCACTTCAACAGCATTTGATGTTCCATGGGCAAAGTACAAATACAACTGGGTATCATCTGCATAACAGTGAAAATCCACATTGTACTGCCTAATGAGCTCACCCAGGGACAGTGTATATACACTGCAAATAACATCGGCGACAAGATCAACCCCTGAGGTACTCCACACAGCAAGAGCTTCGGGGGGAGGAGAAATTCCCCATTACCACCCGCTGCTTCCTGACAGCAAGATAAGACTCAAACCTGCTGATGATAGTGCCAGTGAGTCCACAGTACTCTCTAAGGCAGTCAAGAAGCACAATGTGATCTACAGTGGCAAAGGCTGATGAGAGATCAAAGAGGACAAGAACTGACCTGTCACCTCACTCTCTAGATCTGAGGAGGTCATTGTGCACCCTGACTAATGCTGTTTCAGTGCCATGCCTTGCTCTGAAACCTGACTGGAATGGCATATAGATTCAAAGGCCACAAGGGGCTTCTTAAGCTGCTGCGCCATGATTTTCTCAACAACCTCACCAAAGAAGGAAAGGTTGGAGACTGGACGGTAATTCGCCAGAATATCCAGGTTGAGAGATGGCTTCTTCAGAATGGGCCTCACCAAAACCTCTTTTAAGGTCTCCAGGAAACCCCCCTCTGACAATGAACACAGGACAATCCCGGTGAATATCGGCCAACAGAACCAACGCATCTCATCAAGAAATGAGATGAAGCTGGGTCCAGTTCACTATACGTGTGCTTCTGCTTCGAGGCAACCTCAATGACCTCAGCCACCTCCACCGGTTTAAATTCATCCCAGACGGGTGCAGCGCTTCTGTTCCACCCAGGTCAATCACTGCGAGTCACTGTATGATGCATTGATGGGATCCCCTGCTGGATGGCGGACACTCTGTCCAAGAAGAAGTGAACAAACTCCTCACATAAAGTGATTGAAAAGTTGTTTTTTGGCTGCAGACAGACCGGAAGAATGAGTCTGTCAACAGTCTGACAAAGCTAAGCTGGTCGGTTCTTTCCAGCAGCAATCTCCCTGGACAGGAATTCTGCCTTCTTACAGTTGATTATTCCAATTGTTTAACCAGGATTGGCACACTAAGCTGAATGCTTGTTTACAGGTGCGACCTGGGAGCACAGGGAAGTTAAGTGACTTGCTTAGGGTCACACAGTATGCAAGTGGGGGCTGTGGGATTCAAACTCAGGTCTCCAGATTGGCAGCTCAGAGCTTTAAACCACTGCGCTATACTGTCTTGACTGCCCCCTGGTACTCCAAATAATAGGCAAGCAGGGCCAGCTTGTCCACATATGACCTGGTCTTCTGCCAACAATGCTGCAGCTTCCAATCCCTGATCTTCATCGCCTTGAGATCCCCATCAAACCATGGAGATCTCAAGTGAGAGGAGCTGGGTCAAACGCAAACTGGTGCGAGAGTGTCAAGCGCCTCGGAAACCACCTTGTTATACACATCCACCAATGCATCTGTACCCATTGCACAAGCAGCGTCTACACTACATAGATCAGCTGCCACCACCAGTCCCTCTGGGGCTAGGCCCCATAAAGGGCAGTAGTTCACCATCTCAACAGGGGAGGGACTCTAAGGGGGCCCAGACCAAGAATTTCACCATGCAGTGATCCAACCACACATCCTGATCAGTCTCAAGGTTTTTTTGCCTCAAGCCCCAGTGAGAATACCAGGTCTGTTGTGTGGCCATGGTGATGGGTCATGAAAGTAATCACCTGCAACAGACACAGGGATGACATCAGCTGAGGAGGTGCGAGCCCAACTGCGAAGATTCATCATCGACCTAGGCGTTGAAGTCTTGCGTACAAAACATCTGGGGGACTACAACACTGCATTGACAACGAAGTCTGCAACCTCCTGTAGGAATTCTCCTCCCACCCCAGGAGGGCAGTAAATAAGGAGAATCCTGCAACCTGCGCCCGGACCCCCATGCACAGCCACACACTCAAAAGATCTGGTTGTCCCCAACAGGTGCACGGTGAAACCCAGGTCAGATCTAAAGCAGATGGTCACTCCCCAACCCCTGCATTCCTGCCATGGGCAGTGCACCACAGAGTACCCAGCGGGGACAGATGCTTCCAAAATTGACCCAGCATCGTCACCCAGCCAGGTCTCCGTGGTGCAAGCCAGATCGACAGAGGAAACCAAGTCTGCCATAATTGCAGTCTTGTTCCTTGTCGATCTGGCTTTGCACAGCACCACCCGCAGGAACTGGCAGACATTGCTGCCCCTCTAGCTACCAGCCCACTCGGTTTGGTGGGAACCCTGGGGACAGAGACCAAACATGTCTGGCATATCTCTAGGCTCCATCTAAACCCAGAGCATCTCCTGCACCTAACCACTCCAATACTTCTCACCTCTGCTGAGTCCACAGCATCGCATCACCGACCTCCATACACCCTGGTAATGCCGACCTCCTGACAGCACCTTGTTGTCGTAGCTGACACGGGGAGGTCAGCAAAGGGCCGTAGGTCACGCAGCTGGGATGCATTGTAGGAAGATCTCGAGGGTTCAAGGCCTCGGCACATCCCTAGAAATTGGCTCCACTACTCTACTACTGCCATCTAACTACACTCAAGACAGACTGGTTTTCACCACCCTTTAATAAAACTACTATAGAACACAATCACACCCCACAAACAACCTAATACAACTAAAACTAATTAATCACTCGCTCAACCCTCACACATTCATCCACCTAAAAACTATTCAACCTCCTCCACCCAAATTATATTGACAAAACCAAGCAGTAATTTTTCTGTTTCCCAGGAGAGAGAGACTTGAGTGCTGATAAAAATGATTTATGATGCTCTCATTTGGAGTTTAGTCCAGAAAGTTACTAAAACAGTAAAAACTGGAACTTAGTATTATTAAGTCCTAATAATGAATGCTCCTACAAGTCCACAATCTAGCAGCATGCTCTCACCCACACTGTCAGACCAGATATAACCAAAACAGACTGAGGAGCCCTCACAGAGGGCTTGGATGTTGGTCAGCCTAGCAAGCTCTCACCAATGCTATAGGTTGGCTGGTTCCAGTTCAGGATATGATATGAAAGACAGTCAAAAACAGTCAGTAAGCTCACCAGCCCAATGTCCCAGTTCCTAGAATGGAGCTTCTCTTGCTAACCCTATACACAAGTCCCAGCTGTGCTTTAACATGCCAAAGGACCAATGGTAAGAGTTCAGAACCACAGTTCTCTTGTTGCTACACTAAAGAGATCCACCGAAAACAGGACTCACGGTCGAAGAAGATGGGACCAGGACCGTGTCCACGTCACAATGCACTGGCATCTTTTGCGGCCGCAGACACCGGGAATTCTTTCCAGAGATGAAATTTAGGAAGTTCTTCAAGTGACCAGGACTGAACCTGCATCACAAATCTCATCTCCTCTTGGACCACAAATGCCGGCTGTCCCTCCAACCAGACAGAACCCAGGAAGGATCCTCTGGTGCTCCTTCACTTGGTACCAGACCCCTCAGAAGACTAATGATGCACCGACAGCCACTGCTGACTTTCAGTCCTCAGCAGATCTTCCAGGCTGTCTGCTCACTCCTCAGTTCTCCGCACCTCACAGACAGTTCCTCTGTCACCGTAAATAGCACTCGAGAACAGTATACCTGAAAACAAAAAAGCTAACTCCTTAAGCTAAATCACTGTCTCAGCCCTACCTGATACTTTGCCCTACACCTGACCCTAACTATAAACTTTATAAAACTTAAAATCAGATTTAAAACCTCCGATTTGGAAAGTCGTCTCAGGGTCACAATGGCTTTATTCTCCTGTAAACGGAAAACAGCATAAAGGAAACAGTATAAAAGGATCAGAGAATTTATTTCCTATCTCAAACTAGAGCTCATGCAAGCAGCAGCCCAGCACAGCAGCCATCTTGCTCCTCCATGCTCATGCACAGCCTCTGTCGATGTCCTTCTGGAAACGTGACCTCCAGAACTGGACACAGTACCCTAGATGAGGTCTTGACAATGATTTGTACAGTGATATCACCACCTCATTCTTCCTGCTGGTGATACCCCTCTCTATGTCCATCTTCTTCCAAGTTGTGTACTGGGTGTGCTTTGAAACAACTGAGAAGTTGTGTGGGATATACTATATTCGACTAGCTATCTGTAACTGATCTCTCTCTCTTGCTTACATCTGAGAGAAGTTTTCCTCACTTTTACAGTGATATTGCGTTGTGTTTATTTTAGTTTTTAATTCAGGAAAGGGGTTTTCAAAACTGCTTATCTTGTCAGCATCTTCAGAAGGGCTGAAATAACTGCATATTTGATTTTCCTTTGTGGCTAACTGGACTGATTACTAGAATTCTGTGACAATCTGCATCAATATATATTGCAACATTTGGTGGGGTTGTGTGATTTAAAATAGCAAAGGCTGCAGTTTGTAATTGGATGCCAGACATAGCCTTAGGTGGGGGAAATTGTCTTCACAAGTCAGAGGCCTGCATCACAGCCAATTTTCTAGCTTGACTATTTCAGCATTGTTCAATTACTATAAACTACTGGTGGGATCCTGTTTGAGACAGAAGTCCATCTTCTTCCAAGTTGTGTACTGGGTGTGCTTTGAAACAACTGAGAAGCTGCGTGGGATATATTATATTGGACTAGCTATCTGTAACTAATCTCTCTCTCTCTCTCTTGCTTACATCTGAGAGAAGTTTTCCTCACTTTTACAGTGGTATTGCTTTGTGTTTAATTATTTTAGTTTTTAATTCAGGAAAGGGGTTTTCAAAACTGCTTATCTTGTCAGCATCTTCAGAAGGGCTGAAACAATTGCATATTTGATTTTCCTTTGTGGCTAACAAACCACCAGGCTGTTTTGGGGCTGGAGAGGTTTACCTGTGTCTGACTTGGATGTCTGGATTTTCTCTGTTTGATTAGCAGGGTACTTTCTCTGTCAAATTGTTGTGTAGGTATCTTGCTGACAGGAAGGCACTCATTGCAGCGGTGGGTGAGGCTTTTAGCTGATTGTTTTGTGAGGGCACAGTTTAGGCCCAACCCGTCCACCCTCACCACCCACCCTGGAAATAGTTCCTTTGTACCTGAGGTTCTGACATCATTTCCTCAAGAGTGCAAGGTGTATATCACTGTCATATCCTCTCTAGCACACTGCACTTACAATATAAGCATACACATTGTATAATATATATATTTCTATATAACCAATCACACATACGCACACACACACAAATACAAACAAACCAAAAAAAGCAGATAAACATGTGGGGAGTAGTGCAATATAATGGCTGTGGGGCAGCAGTCTTCTGGGAGTCTTTCTGGAGGCTGAGATGCTGCCCTATTTGCAGACAACTATCTGCCCTGAGGGAGGAAGTTGCCCATCTTCAGGCTGCACTGGACAGTAGTAAGGAAACCTTCCTCCAGGCCACACTGGACAGTAGGAAGGGAACCTCCCCCATCCAGGGAGCACTAGCGTCACCACCACTACCTCATAGGTTGCGAAGAAAGCACAGCAGTTGGACCACAGTGGGCTCAGGGAGGGTGAGGATGGTGGAACAGAGGCACACCCAGCCAGTTGTTCCACTCCACAATCCATACACCATTCTGGGGGAGCATAGCTCCCCTATGGATGCACCTGCAGAGAAGACTGATGACAACTGTCACAAGGGAGGCCCACAGGAAGGAGGCAGAGGACACCCCAGGAAAGGGGCAGCTCCTGGTGGGGACTCAATTATTAGGGTATAGAACTGGGGAGCTGGGAAAACTGAAGTAAGGTGCCTGCCTGGTGCCATGGCTTGGAGGGACAGGAAGTGCATCCTCAGGATCACGAGAACAGCTGCAAGGGAGTCTGAGCTGGATGTAATTGTCCACCTGGGGACAAATGACTTGGCTCATCATGAGATTATAGCAGTGCAGGAGGACAATGCAGAGTTGGGGAGGGGCCTAAGACAAGTAGCACACACAGTATCCTTCTCAGAGGTGCTGCCTGTCAAAGGCATGGGGGAGGCGAGGGTAATTAGCACCATGCAGTTTAATGAATGGTTGAAAAAATTGTGTGGAGCACAGGGGTTTGGCTTCATTGGGGACTGGGGTTCCACCTGGAGGGACACCAGCCTATACTGGCAGGATGGTATGCATCTGTCCAGGAAGGGAACAAGTCTTTTGAGCAATCGGTTTAAATGCTTCATTGGCAAGCTTTTAAACTAGTCAAAGGGGGAGGCACTGACAAGCAGCAGGAAAATCCCAGCCTCTCCCTACAAAACAGGGTACTAAATGAGAAAAAGACCGAGGTAGAATGGTCAGTGGGGGATGCTGCAACAGAAGGTAAAGCCATCAAAAAATGGAGAGCAATGAGTACCAATGCCCGTAGTCTGGGTAACAAGCTTCCTGAATTAGTGGCCTTGATGGAGGAGGAACATCTGGATATCGTGGCAGTCACAGAAACATGGTACACACAAAACCATGACTGGGCGTAAACATACCAGGATACACTATCTACAGGAGGACAGGGGCGTAAAGAGGAGGAGTAGCTCTTTACATAAGGGAAGGAATCAAAGCAACAGAACAAAAGGGTAAACAGGGAGAGAGAAGCACTGTGGGTAAATTTGGAGACAGGCAATGGCACCACAATCCGCACAGGGTTGTATACAAACCCCTTCTCAGGGGAGGAAATGGACAAGGAAATGATAGAAAGTATACTTAGAATGGCAGAAAAAGGGGAGATATTGCTGATGGGTGATCTGAATATGCCAGATGTTAACTGGAGTGCAGTTGCAGCTGCCACTTCGAAGAGTAGAGTTATTCTAGATGCCCTACAGGGGGCATGCCTTAGACAACTAGTACTGGAGCCCACTCGAGAGGGAGCAATATTAGACTTGATTCTCTCAAATGGAGATGGAGAGAGGATCACAGATGTAGAAGTGGGTAGCCATCTGGAAACTAGCAACCATCGAACAGTATGGTTCACAATAAACACAGCAATAGAGTCAAGCCATTTAAAGACAAAAGTACTGGACTTTAGGAGGGCTGACTTTGCCAAAATGGGTGAGTGTCTAAGGAATGCACTAGCAAATGGGCAGGAAGGAGGGGTGGAAGAACAATAGGGAATAATAAAAACTGCCATCACAGAGGTAACGAGCCTTTGTGTGAAGCAAATAAACAAAACAAAATGATGTAAGAAACCACTATGGTTCTCAAAGGAAGTGGCAGTAAAGGTTCAGAGAAAAGAAAGCATTCAGGAAGTACAAGGAATGTGAGAAGGAGCAGGACAGAGAACTGTATCAGTTAAAGCAAAGGAGGCTGGAAAGGCAGTCAGAACAGCAAAGGCCCAAACCGAGGAAAAGATAGCCAACTCAGTTAAGATCGGGATAAAACCTTTATAGGTACATCAGGGAGCGAAGGAAGACCAAGGAGGGATAGTGAGGCTTAATAAAGGGAAGGAGGGTGGGCAGAGGGAGACTGAGAAAAGGCAGAGATATTAAACAAATATTTTGCTCAGTATTTACAAATGAAGAGGGAGGTACCTAAAACAAACAGTAGAAACACTCTGGATACAGAAGTTGATACCAGCCCATTTACAGAAGAAAGCGGTTCTAAGAACTTTTAAAACTGAAGGTGGACAAAGCAATGGGCCTGAGCATTCATCCCAGAATTCTAAAAGAACTAAGGGTAGAACTAGTGACACCACTGACTACCCTTTTAACAAATCATGGGAGGATGGGGTGGTACCCGAGGACTGGAGGAGGGCAGATGTGATTCCTCTTCACAAAAGTGGGAGCAAGGCAGAAGCAGGAAACTACAGACCTGTTAGTTTAACCTCAGTGATAGGGAAAATGATGGAATCACTTCTGAAGGAAAGAATTGTCGAGTATCTAGAGGCCAGAGGGGCACAGGACCCTAGGCAGCATGGATTCACAGCGGGAAGGTCATGCCAGACGAATATGATAGATTTCTTTGACTGGGTGACCAAAGTAGTAGATCAGGGAGGGGCTGTGGACATGGCCTACCTAGACTTTAGCAAGGCATTTGACACAGTCCCACACAAAAGATTAATATACAAGTTAGCCAGCCTGGGAGTGGGACCCAAGATGACAGCCTGGGTAAAGAATTGGCTGGAGAATACGACACAGAGAGTAATAGTAAATGGAGTCCACTCAGAAGAAAGGAGGGTTACTAGTGGGGTACCGCAGGGTTCAGTATTAGGACCGGTCCTCTTCAATGTCTTTATAGCGACATTGCAGAAGGACTGGAAGGAAAATATGTCTCTTTGCAGATGACACAAAGATCTGCAACAGAGTTGATGCACAGGGTGGGGTGGAAAGGATGAGAAGGGACTTGGCAAGGTTAGAGGAATGGTCAAATGTATGGCAGCTTAGATTCAATGCTAAGAAGTGCAAGGTAATGCACCTGGGAAACAAAAACCCAGGGGAAGAGTACACAATGGGGGGTGAGATACTAACAACAACAAAAATGGAAAGGGACCTGGGGGTAGTCATATCAGATGACCTAAAGGTGGGCAAGCAATGTGAGAGGGCAACAAGGAGGGCTGGGGGGATACTGGGATGCATAGGGAGAGGCATCACCAGTAGAAAACAGGAAGTTATTATCCCTCTGTACAGACAGCTGGTGAGACCCCATCTGGAGTACTGTGTGCAGTTCTGGAGACCCAATCTCCTCAAAGAGACAGGATGGAAGCTGTCAGAGAAGGGCAACTAAAATGGTGCAGGGTCTGCACCAGAAGACATATGAAGAGAGACGAAAGGAGCTTAATATGTATAGCCTCGAGGAAAGGAGGGAGAGGGGGGACATGATAGAAACGTTCAAGTACCTCAAGGGAATCAACAAAGTCCAAGAGGGTAGCATCTTTCAAAAAGAGGTGTGCAAGAACAAGAGGCACAATTTGAAGATAGAGGCGGCTCAGAGGTAATTTAAGGAAATATTTTTCTCAGAGAGGGTTGTGGATGCATGGAGCGGCCTTCGGAGGAGATTGTGGAGTCAAAATCAGTGGAGGAATTCAAGCATGCATGGGACAGTCATAAGGCAATTCTAGGGGGTGGGGGTAGGAAGAAGTAGGCTGCTGGTTAACTAGGATCTGCAGCTTATCCAGTAGGTAGGGAAATGGGCAGACTGGGTGGGCCAAGCGGTCCTTATCTGCCATCAAATTCTATGTTTCTATGCACCCCCAACATCCTACTGGCTCTCCCCACTGCTTTGTCACACTGCTTGGCCGCATTTAGGTCATCAGACATGATTATCCCCAGTTCCCTTTGGTGGTCATCAGTACCACGCCTCCCATCATGTACTCCACCCTGGGTTTCTGTGCCCCAATTGCATAATTTTGCACTTCTTCCCATTGAATCTTAGTTGCCACACTCTTTGACCACACCTCAAGCTTACTTAGATTCCTCCTCATTTTTTCCACCCCACCGAGTGTCAACCCTGTTGTGGATCTTTGTGTCATCTGCAAAAAGGCATGCCTTCCCTTCTAACCTTTCTGCAATGTTGTTTATAAAGACATTGAAGAGGATGAGCACCAGTACTGATCTCTGTGGCACCCCACTAGTCACCCTCCCCTCTTCAGAGTGAACTCCATTTACCACCACCCTCTGATGCCTATCCCTCAACCAATTACTTAACCGTTTTAGCACCTAAGGACCAACTCCCAGGCTGCCCAACTTGTGTATGAGTCTTCTTTGAGGAACGGTGTCAAAGACCTTGATGAAATCTAGGTAGGCCACATCCACCACTTCACCCTGATCTAATTCTCTGGTTACCCAGTCAAAGAAATCTATCAGATTTGTTTGACATGACTTCCCCCCAGTGAATCCATGCTGTCTTGGATCCTGTAAGCCATCGGATTCAAGATATTCCATAATCTGTTCCTTCAGTGGTAATTCCATTAATTTCCCTACCACCAAAGTTTGGCTGACTGCCCTAGTTGCCAGCCTCCTCCCTACTCCCATGTTTGTGAAGTGGGACTACATCTGCCCTCCTTCAGTCCTCCGGAACCACTCCCATCTCCAGCGAGTGGTTGAACAGGACTGTCAGTGGTGCAGCCAGTACTTCTCTAAGCTCGTTCAGTAGCCTTGCATGTATTCTGTCTGGCCTCATTGCCTTGTTCACTTTCAGTTCTGTGAGTTCCTACAGGACTGTCTCCTCCATAAATGGACTGGTGTCCACCTCTCTATAATTGATGATCCTATCACTTATCTGTGGTCCTTCTCCTTCCCCTTCCCCTTCTCCTGTGAATACTGAGCAAATGTATTTGTGTAGAATGTCTGCTTTGTCCTGGTCTCCCTTCACGCACTCCCCTCTTTCACTCCTTGGTCTTACAATCCCTCCCTTGGTTTTTCTTCTTTTGTTTACATACCTAAAAAATGGTTGGTCCCTCTTCTTTACCAACTAAGCTGTTTTCTCCTCCATTTGGGCCTTTGCACACCTGATTGCTTTCCCTGCCTCCCTCTGCTTCACCTGATCATTCCCTGTCCCTCTGAGTCTGCTTATACATCCTGAATGCTAACTTTTTGGCCCTACCCCACCACCTCCTTTGAGAAGCATAGCAGTCTTTTTTTTTTCTTACTTTTCTTTACTTGCTTGACACAGAGGTTTGTTGCCTTCATTATAGCTCCTCTTAGTTTCACCCACTATTCCTCTACTCCACTCAAATCCTCCCCCCCCAGCCAGGGAATCCCCAAGGCATTCCTCCATCTTTGTAAAGTCAGCCTTTCTGAAGCCCAGGACCCTTGCCTTTGTGTACTTCAACTCCACCACTGTTCTTATATTGAACTACACTGTTCGGTGATCACAGGTCCCCAGGTGGTCATCCAGTGTAACACCTGTAGAGCCTAAAGCTGGAGGTACTAGAACTCTACGGGAACCAGACCTTTTGGGTCTGGTGGTATCAGCATCAGCACCTAGTACTGACACACTTCATTGTCTGGATGCCTACGTGTTATATAGCAGCACCAGCCCAGCCGCTTCAGTTCCTTTTCCCCTACATTGAAGCACAGTGCTTTTGCTTTCTTCATCAGAGACCAAAACACTAAATAGCATTCTAGTCTAATTTGTTGAATTAATATTTGATAATAGAGCTTCCTTTATTTTTATCAGGTTTTACAGTTTTTAGTAAAACTGTCAAGTTACTCTCACAGTCCTGCCGAGTTCAGCAGTGCTTGAAGACTGTTGAGGGTAGGGTGCTTGAACAAGTTAGTTTCTCCTCTGTTGAAGCTGTATTTTACCATGCCTCCTTTCTTGATGAATATTCTGGCACTGGGCAGTTATGTGGCTAGGGGGGAAAGGCAGTCCTCATTGAACCACAAAAATAAATGGTCCCAGCCCCATTTACACTCAGAGTCATGTTCCATGGACCATTCGACCTCTTCCTTATCTTTGCACCATAAGCACAAAGAAAAAGTGAAGTTATAGGTTGAGATCACATTCTCAAAACTGTGCCTGCAGGCATTTGTCTCTGATGGGCATGGAAAACATGTTTCTCCATTGTCTCCCCCTCGACACCAGATTTTCTGAAGTACTTTGAGTTGAGTCTGCTACCTCCAATACTCCCTCTTCCTCCTGGGAATCATCAGATGAGCAGTTTAGTTGATGGACAGCATTTATGGAGCAGAGGATTCTCTGCACCTTGGCAGTGTTGGTGCTACCACTGGTGCTGACTTCAGTGCCGGCACCATCTTCTGCATCAATGCTATTACTGATGGGCTAGTCCCACTACCAGTGCCACACTTGGTGCCAACATTGCCTGTGCCTGGGCCAACCTCAGAGTCAAGTGGGGACCACCCCTTTGATCCACAGACACCCTCTCCTCCAAAGGAAGAGACAGAGTATAATTCATATCTTTTCATTGATGAGGGTGGTTAATGAAGAGGGAATAAGGGAAATGCAGAGAGACCTACAAATGCTAGAGGGGTGATCAAAGGTCTAGCAGTTAAAATTCAGTGCTAGAAAGTGCAAGGTAATGCACCTAGGTAAAAATAACCCCGAAACAGAGTACTGGATGGGAGGATAGAGACTTAGCACTACAGCTGAGGAACGGGATCTGGGAGTTATCATTAGTAACTTACCTAAGCAATCGAGTCAGTGCAATAAGATCTGCAGCAAGGCTAACAGGAGGCTGGGATATATCAGGAGGGGTATTAATAGCAGAAGAAAAGAGGTAATACTTCACCACTACAGATCCCTGGTGAGGCCTCACCTAGCATACTGCACCCATTTCTGGAGTCCTCATTGTTACGTGTAGTGCAGCTTTAAGAAATGTTAGTGCAGCTTTGGGAGATGCACTTCCTGTAAATGCTCTTTCCTGTGTGTGTGTTGAGATAAGTTTCCCCTTAGGTCTGAGTTGAATAGAAGCAAACAGAAAAGGCCTACATTTCTGTGGTGCATGTTTTCCTTATTACCAAGACCCTGATGTGTTTAAGGTACTTATTTTCAGCCACTAAATACAACAAACTGGCGACAAGGATGGTGGAAATTTTCATAGCTCCAGCTTACTGAATTACACCATTTTCTGACTTTCTGCATTGGAGGCAAGTAAGCAATTTGGAACTGTAGAGTGTCATGGCAACTTCAGCCAGTTTTGAGACTTTTACAGAAACGGACTGGGATACATGGTCCAGACGGTTTTATCAGTGATTATTACTTAATCCTGCCATACAATCAGCATATGATCAGCTACAAGCTGAACTTATTCGAGCTGCTTTTTGTACTTTCTTGGGAAGAGAAACCTTCAAACTTTTATGCAGTCTGTGTGCACTGGACCGACCGGAGGATTTGTCATATCAAGAACTAAAGGCTAAATTGAATGCACAATACTGTTTAACAACTTTTCCAAAGGTTGAACATTACAAATTCTACAGTTACCATAAGAGACCAGATCAGTCATTACATTCTTATTTGGCTGATATCAAAAGTTTAGCTCTGACATGTGAGTGGAGCAGGGAACATCTTGAATCTAATTTAGCTGATAAGTTTGTTATGGGGTTGAATAATGAACATCGTATTAAACAATTACTTTCTGTAAGTGTCAAGAAGTCTGTTGATGAACTGTTACAGATGACACTAGTGTATGAGGCTGCAGAAAATGAAGCATGTGCTAAGATTAACACTAAAAATGAGGTGCAAGTAACTGTAGTAAACCCAAAATTGAAACAGCTCAAACCTAAGTCTAAACCACTGTTTTCAAAGAAAAATTCAACCACTGCACCCAAACTGCATGGCCAGTACAAATGTGCATCATGTTGGTCTTCTCAGCATAGCAGGGACCAGTGCAAATTCAGAGAAGTTCAGTGTCATGCCTGTAAACGTCAGGGGCATATTGCTAAAGTTTACAGGAGCAGGAGAACTGTAGTGATCAGTTCAGAGAGCACAGACAGTGCATGGGTTCCTATGGCACCACAAATGCAGACTAAAGATGTTCTTCCTTTCTATGTGTTACTTCAGTTGCCACAACTGAGGAATCAGTTGTGTTTAATGGTGGACTCTGCTTCCCCAGTTACTTTTATTAACCATCAAACATGGTCAGATCTGGATAAGCCACCATTGTCTCCTTGTAATAAGTTGCTGCATTCATTTGAAGGGCAACCAATTCAGCCACTGGGCTCGTTTACCACTTTGGTACACAGAGCTGATTCTCCTGGTACACCTTTAACTTTTCTGGTTTCAAAAAAGGGTGTTAACATTTTTGGCAGAGATGCTAAGTTTCTTCTAAACATTCATTCAGATCCAGCAGATTTTGGCCTACTTTCTGCTGTCCAGGTACCACAAAGCAGTAACCTGCTCAAGCTTGGGGAGATTTTAGACATGTATCCAGAGTTGTGGAAAGGCCTGTGATGTTGCACAACAGCTAAGGCCAAGCTAGTTACAAAGCCTAATGCAGTCCCTAAGTTTTGTAAACCACGTAAACTTCCTTTTGCCTTAAATCCGGTGGTTGAAGCAGAATTGGACAGACTAGAAAAAGCAGGTGTGCTGGAAAAGCTTTCAGGTTCAGATTGGGCCATTCCAATTGTCGTGGTATCTAAACCAGGTGGTGAGGTTCAAATATGTGGAGATGTTAAGGTGACACTTAATCCAGTACCTAGCACAGATGTATTTCCCTTACCCTTACCAGAGGAACTTTTTCACAGACTGAATGGTGGTGTGGGGTTCTCTAAACTGGACCTCGTTGATGCACACCTTCAAGTGGAACTGGATACAAACTCTCAGAAATTGGTAGTGATTAATACATACAAAGGACTGTACAAGTACAAATGGTTATGTTTTGGCCTTAGTTCTGTGCCTGCTATTTTTCAAAAAGTGATTGAGCAAATGGTGGGTGATATAACAGGTGTTGCTTGTTATTTGGATGACACTATTGTCATGGGCAAGACAGAAGCAGAGCATTTACTTACAAAAGACCTTAGAGAGATTGCAGTAGAGTGGATTCAGACTCAGGAGAGAAAAATGCCAATTTTGTCAACCAAGTGTCACATACTTGGGTCACACTATTGACAAAGATGGAATTCATCCAAATGTTGAAAAAGTGGAAACCATTGTGCACATGCCTGAACCACAGAATGTTTCCGAGTTGTGCTCGTTCTTGGATATGGTGCGCTACTATGACCATTTCATACCTGGCTTAGCCACTAAATGTGCTATCCTAAATGAACTGTTACGTAAAGGTACTCCATGGAAGTGGACCATGGGCCACAGTATTGGCATGTGATGCTAGTCCTGTGGGTATAGGAGCTGTCCTTTTCCATACAGATCCAGAAGGAGTGGAAAAGCTGACAGCCCATGCCTCATGCAAACTCACTGCAACTGAAAGGAATTATGCCCAAATTCAAAGAGAGGCATTAGCGATTGTGTTTGGAGTCCAGAAATGTTGCCAATTCTTGCTAGGTTGCAAGTTTCATCTGCAGATGGATCACAAGCCACTAGTACCAATTTTCAGTCCAGAAAAAGGATTTCCAGGAATGGTCGCTAGCCGACTTCAATGATGGGCATTAATTTTGTCTGCCTATAATTTTGAGGTTACATACCAACCAACGGACCAGCATGGAAATGCGGACACCTTGTCAAGGTTACCAATATCCAAAGAAATGGAGTTCAATATGGGACTTAAAGAAGAGTCATTAGTATGCCAGGTGGGGCCAGATAGTTTTTCAGTGCAATTCAAAGATATGGAGGACTCTACTTTTGCATGTGCAATGGAGCTACAAGAGTTAGATCAGCTTCTAGTACTAGCCAAGGATATTGCAAAAGTGACGAGTCAAGATGTAATTTTGAAACAAGTATATCAGTATACACTTGAGGGTTGGCTGCAAGACACTACTTGTTCAACTGCACTACAACCCTACAATACAAAGAGACAGCAGTTGTCCATTGCTGAGGGGTGTCTTCTAAGGGGATTGCGTGTCACAGTACCCCAATGTTATCACTCAAATGTGCTGACTCTTTTGCATGCAGGCCATCCAATCATTGCTAAAAGCCATGATTTCATGTATGGTGGCCTTCCATTGACAGAGACATATACCAGGTTGTGCAAAGATGCAAAGGTTGTGCTGTATCGATGGGAAATTTGGCAACAGCTCCAGTTCACCATTGGGAACGACCTGAAAAACCCTGGCAAATGTTGCATATTGATTTTGCAGGATCTTATTTAAATTCCATGTGGTTACTCTTAACTGATGCTTATAGTAAATGGCCAGAAATTCATCAAATGTCTTTAACAACTACTGAGAGTACCATTAAAGTGTTGAAATCTATCTTTGCTACCCATGGTTTTCCGCAAGTGATTGTCTCGGAAAATGGACCACAGTTCATGTCTGTTGAATTCCAAGCTATTTTGCCAGCAATGTGGTATCCACTATATTTTCTCACCTCCCTACCATCCAAGTTCAAATGGCAAAGTAAAACATCTGGTTCAGACTTTTAAAAAGAGTATGGACAAAGTTAATCCCACTAAACTGACGGCAATACAAATAGCCCTTTTGGACTTTCTTGCGCTGTATCTAACAACATCACATTGTGTCATTGGAATATCCTCTGCAGAATTGTTGTTTGGACGTCAGATTTGAACTCAATTGGACCTTCTTTACCCTCTAGGTTATAAGTTAGTAACTGAAATGCTTCTTAAGACTAGGTCCTTTAAACCCAATGATCTCATGTGGGTCAGGATGTATGCAGGCCTGAAGAGATGGATAGAAGGTGTGGTAGAAAAAATATTTGGAAATGTTGTCTATACTGTTCGACTGACTAGCCAGAGGAGAGTGAAAAAACATGTGGACCAATTACGTACTAGAACTGAGACAGAACAAAAAAGGGATACCCAGAGTTGGGATAGTTATCCAGCATTATTTCTTCCAGAACAAGAACAGGAACAGACAGTTGAACCACAGCAATTGAGACAAGATGTGGCTGTTGCTAATCAGAAATCCAGTGCAACAGCCTCAAGTTCTACTACATTGATCAGGACATGTAAGATGTCCACCAAAGAGGATGGACTTGTAGAGATATAGCGTAATGACATAGACTAACTAAAAGGGACATTGCAGTAATAACTTTAATAGTTTCATACTATTTTTTGAATTATTGACTTACGTACTTTCTAGGTAAGTCAGGAGGGATTGTCATGTGCAGTGCAGCTTTAAGAAATGGTAGTGCAGCTTTGGGAGATGCACTTCCTGTAAATACTCTTTCCTGTGTGTGCTGAGATACGTTTTCTCCTTATGTCTGAGCTGAATGAAAGTAAACAGAGAAGGCCTAAATTTCTGTGGTGCATGTTTTCCTTATTACCAAGACCCTGATGTGTTTAAGGTACTTATTTTCAGCCACCAGATACAACACTTATCTCAGAAAGGATAAAGATAGGTTGGAGATGGTGTAGCATAACAAAGATGATTCAGGACCAGCAGGGCAGATCCTATGAGGAGCATCTCAAGGCACTAAATATGTACTCACTGGAGACCAGAAGGGAAAAGGAAGATATGACAGAGACTTTCAAGTTCCTTAAACAAATGAACAAAGTGAACTGTGGGAACTATTTAGCCTGAACACTAATTCGTGGTCACATGGACATGAATGGAAATCAACAAGAGGTAGGTTCAGGAGAGATGTAAGGAAGTATTACTTTACTGAAAGTGTGGTGAAACCTTGGAACAGTCTGTTGGCTGAAGTGGGTGCAAAAACAGTCAAGGGATTCAAGCAGGGCTGGAACATGAAGGGAATAGTGGTTACTGAGGGCGACAAGACCAAGGAGGAGAATAAAAAGAGGATGGGGAGGGTGAGTACCTTGGAGGAACAGTAGGTTCCAGGGATTATAGGGAACTTGGGCCAACTAGATGGACCTCTGGTCTTTTTCTGCCATCATTGCCTATGTTTGTATGTTATTATAGATGTGCAGTTTCGTTTGGACTCAGAGGAACTATCACCAATTCAGCCAGATAGGGTCTCCAAAGAAAATTCGTTTTTTCAGTCACTGCTCAAAAATCTTCATGAGACTGAACTTAGACAGTGACCGAAGAAGAAGTTAAGTGTTTAGAAATGGAGTATGTGAATATACACTTCATGCCTGTATCATTAGTGCCACCTATCCAGACTGCTGTAGAGACACTCAGGAAAGCAGCATGGAGCAAGTCAGCTTTTGTCCAGGCAATCTCTCGACTTCCAGACAATCTGTATTTGGCACACTGGACAAAGCAGGTCTACTGTACACAGCCTATAATGAATGATATTGTTGTCATGGCTACCAATGTCAGTCGTGCCTAAAGAATTTACTGTGCAGCCTCATGAGAAGGAGTCTCATAAGATAGACATCATGGAGAAAGGAGTGTTTGTTTCTGCTTCTCAGGGTCTGAGAAATGCAATACCAGTCCCATATTTCAAGGTATGACTATTCCCTTTGCAACAGGATCAGAGATCTCGCAGAATGCTTGCTGGAATCATCCTTGAAGCAGGACCTCCTGCTGGTTATTACTCAAGGGGTCAAATCTAATAACCACCAGCTGAGGGCTGCTTTGGATGCCTCAGATGTAACAGCATGTGCAGGTGCCATGGGGATTTGTAGCTGGCATTCATGGCTGTGTATGGCAGGGTTTGCGTCCAACAGAAAATCATGAATGTTCCATTCAGTGGAACTTATCTCTTTGGTCAGCATGTTGAGGAGACACGTAGAGCAGCAATACTAGATAATCAGGAAATGATTATCAAGATTCTGCTTTTTGGCTGGAAGCATGCAGCCATAATTCCAGTTGCCATATCAGTAAATATTTTTTTCTAGTGCTCTTTAGTTTATTAGATACTTAAAATGTATTTCCATTGTTGTGGATCCACAGTAAATATGACTAGTGGCTAATCTGCAGCCATGCTCCACCCTCACATCGCTTCACGTCTTTTGTTTACTTCTATGTGACCATGTGCTGCGCATTCTTACTGCCTCTGTGGAGTACTGTTAGTCATGCGCATGCATGGTTGGCAGCAGAGGATTCCAATTCAGTGTGGCAGGTGGGAGAAATGTAAACAAAAACAAAGAAAAACAGAGCATATTGCAGGGTGATAGTACAGCGAAAACAAGAAAGATTACCAGATAAGTGAAATGTGCTGGGATGATGGAGCAAAGGAAATAAAAGTATATATTAGATGATATGAGGATGAGTGTTTCAATTGCCTGAATACTAGAAATCAGACTTTCAAAGTACATCCACTAGGTGATGAGGCAGTTACATAGATACATAGATACATAGACAGTGTTGGCAGATAAGGGCCTATGGCCCACCCAGTCTGCCCATTTGAGCATGTAAGTTCAGTTTGTTTTCCTAGAATTCTGTTGCCCCTTGCCCCTGACCTCCAGAATTCCTTTATGTCTATCCCATGCATTCTTAAATCCCGTGATTGTTTCAGCCCCCACCACTTCCTCTGGCAGGGTGTTCCACTTGTCCACCACCCGTTCTGTGAAGAAATTCTTTCTTATGTTTCCTCTGAATCATCCTCCTCAACTTCATCCCATGCCCTCTAGTCCTGGAACATCTTTTCACTTAAAAATAGTGTTTTCCTGTACCCTATTCCTCCCTGTAAGATACTTGTATGTCTCTATCATATCCCTCTCTCCTCCTCTCCTCCAGGAGTACATGTTCAGTTCCTTCAACCTGTCTTCATAGGACTTGTGATGTAATCCATGCACCATCTTTGTTACCCTCCTCTGAACCTTCTCTACCCTGTCTATGTCCTTACGTAGGTATGGTCTCCAGAACCGTACACTGTACTCTAGGTGGGACCTCACTAGTGTCTTGTATAAGCGGAATTATGACCTCCCTTTTCCTGCTGGTGATGCCCTGCCTATACATCCCAGCATCCTATTTGCTTTACCTGCTGCCTTGTCACACTGTTTCCCTACCTTGGGGTCATCAGAGATGATAACCCCAAGATCCCTTTCCTGCTTGGTGCATGCTATATCCTCACCCCCCAACTGATATATTGTGCCAGGGTTTTTGTGCCCCATATGCATTATCTTGCACTTCTTTGCATTGAATTTCAACTGCCAAACCCCTGACCATTCTTCAAGTTTCTGCAGGTCGCTTCTCATTCTGTCTACACCCTCTGGTGTGTATACTCTGTTACAGAGCTTTGTGTCATCAGCGAACAGTGAAATTCTGCCTTCTAGGTCCTGCGCCATGTCACTGATGAAGATGTTGAATAGGACCAGTCCCAGCACTGATCCCTGTGGTACCCCACTGGTCACTCTTCCCTCTGTGGAGTGACAGCCATTAACCACCATCCTCTGTGTCCTGCCACCCAACCAGTTACCTACCCACCACACTACTGTCCTGCCCACACCCATATTCCCCAGTTTGTGTAATAATCTTCTATGTGGCACAGTGTCAAAGGCCTTGCTGAAGTCCAGATAGGCCATGTCCACTGCCCTCCCCTGATCCACCTCCCTAGTCACCCAGTCAAAAAATTCAATGAGGTTGGTCTGACATGACCTCCCCCTGGTGAAACCATGCTGCCTTGGGTCCTGTAGTCCATTGACAACCAGATGTTCCACCAATCTCTCCTTCAGTAGTGCTTCCATGATCTTCCCCACTACCGAGGTGAGGCTGACTGGTCTGTAGTTCCCTGCTTCCTCTTTGTTCCCACTTTTGTATAAGGGGACTACATCTGCTCTCCTCCAGTCTTTGGGTACCTCCCCTGTTTCCAGTGATCGGCTAAACAGGATAGCCAGAGGTTCAGCCACTACCTCTCTTAGTTCTTTAAGGACCCTGGGGTGCACTCCATCTGGCCCCATTGCTTTATCAACTCTTATTACTTCCAGTTCCTTCAGGACCCTTTCTCGTGTAAAGGGACTTGTGTCCATTTCTGCACCATTCTCACCCTTGTACCCCTTCAGACCCATTCCCCCTCTTCCTCAGTAAAGACTGAGCAGAAATACCTGTTCAATATGTCAGCTTTACTGTTGTCATCCTCCACGCGCCCCATCCTCCCCTTCAGTCTCACTATTCCTCCTTTGTCTTCCTTTTTTCACTTATGTACCTGTAAAAGGTTTTGTCCCCTCTACCCACTGATTTTGCAATGTGTTCTTCTGTCTGAGCTTTGGCTTCCCTTACTGACCTCCCTGCCTCCCTTTGCTTCTCCTGGTACTTCTCCCTATCCACTTCTGCCTGTGTCTTTTTGTATTGCCTGAATGCAATCTTTTTGGCTTTCATTTTCTTTGCTACCTCTTTGGAAAACCACAATGGTCTCCTCTTCCTTTTCCTCTTGCTAACCTGCTTAATACATAATTCTGTTGTTCTTGTAATCCCCATTTTAAATATTGCCCACTGTTCCTCAACCCCTGATTCCTGTCCCATTCCCCTTAATGCCTCTTTCAAGTATCTCCCCATTTTCCCAAAGTCTGCCCCCCTAAAATCCAGGATCTACACGTTTTTGTGTGGTTTGGTTCTGCTCTTTCTGTGATTTCAAACCACAATGACTGGTGGTCACTGTTTCCCAGGTGCTCCCCACTGTTACCCCCATCACACTGTCCCTGTTTGTGAGCACAAGGTCCAATATTGCCTTCTGCCGAGTTGGTTCCATGACCAGTTGTTGAGGAAGGCACCCTGAAGGAGTCAGGATAAATCTGCTCTAGTTGATGCTGCTGCTGGGATGCTCCAGTCCACGTCGGGAATATTGAAGTCTCCAACCAGTACTACCTCACCCTTGTCTGCCATCCTTTGGATGGCTAGCATCAGCTCCCTATCTGTTTCTTCCTCCTGGGCTGGTGGTCTATAGACCACACCTGTGCGGATGGCTGTCCCCATTTTCCTTTCCAGCTTAACCCACAGTATCTCTCCCCCATTTTGTTCCTCCTGGATCTCTGTGGCCCTTATGTCATTTTTCACATAGAGTGCCACTCCTCCTCCCTTCCTGCCTGCTCTGTCTCTTCTGAATATGTTGTAGCCAGGTATGGCCATCTCCCAGTTGTGGTTATCATTACACCAGGTTTCAGTGATGGCCACAATGTCCAGGTCTGACTGCACCATGACAGCCTCCAGATCTTCCATCTTGTTGCTAAGGCTCCTGGCATTTGCACACATGGCTTTCCATGATTTGACCTCCCTAGACTGTCTCACTGTTCTACTCCAGCCCCTTCCTTGGTTGTCATTTATCCCTGGTTCTCCTTGCTGACTGCCCATCTGCTGAATTTTTGGGCACTAATCTCCATCTTTTGCACACTGCTTTGCAGAGATAGCCACTCCTCTGGTTCACTGGTTCCACTGCTAGCTGTGGGGGGTGAGCAAGTAGGTACCCTCCTTGCTGGCCTGCCACCCCCCCTTTGCTAGTTTAAATGCTTGTCAATGTAGCATTTAAACTTATCATTGAGTGCTTGGATTCCCCTCCAGGATGGATGCAGGCCGTCAGGCATGAACAAACCTCCATCCCTCCAGGTGGGTCCCCAGTCACCAATGAATCCAAACCCCTCCTCACAGCACCAGTTCTTCAACCATGAGTTAAAGTTCCTGGTGCATGCACTCCTATGCTCTCCCTTGCCTCTCTCAGTTATTTTCCTATTTGGCTACTTGTAGTTATCTTCACCAAAATGGAGAGGTAGGAGGCACGGTTTGAGAAAAGAACCAGTTTATTTGGCAACGGACCAGAGGGAAGGGAATGGGAGAAAAAGGGGAATGACAACAACAACATGAAATACTACTACTGTTATCTTCCTAATGCCCTGAGGCCTTATATTAATATTCTGATTTCCTATACGAGGAAGACAGTACAAGAATCCGCTGTAACAGCTATGCTGTAAGAGGGTTTTATTCTAATTCTTGTTCAGACTTCTACTCCAAATGTGAGGTGCACCTCCAACTGTTACTTAGATTTCACACTATCAGTCACTCTGTATACTATAGGAAGAGTCTATACAGTTGATGTATAGCAGTTTGTGCACGTCTGATTTTTCTCTGTCATCAAGAAGATATGTAAAGCCACTAAACTGGCTTTTCAGTGTAATTCTGAGAATCTTTGTGGGAAACTAAAGAATGCAGAGAGGATTTAACAGACCATGAGTTCTCGGCCACACTTCACCTCTCTAGGGTCACCAGAATACAAGTGCAGGATCAGAATTTCTTTGGCTAAGAACCCACTGAGGGCCGCCAGAATGAGATCAACCAAGATCCATCCACAGTCCACTTCTGGACTGCCTGGAAAAGGGGAAATAATGCAAGCCACCCAGCCACAATGAACTTCTGGATTGCCAGGTGAAGGATTCGATGCGAACCACCTGACCATAACCTGCTTCTGAACTGCAGGATGAGAAGATAAAGAAGATACAGCCCTCTTCTGGATTACCAATTGAGGAGATGAAGCAGATCCCCCTGCCACAGCCTGCTTCTGGACTTCTGGATGGGAAGAGGAAAAAGAAGATCACCGTGCCACAGCCCGCTTCTGGACTGCTGGATGAGAAGGATGACACAGACTTTACTGGATACAGAAGTCTGGATAAGGAAGTCTCTGGATGTCAAAGTACAATGGTCTTCTGGGCCTCAAGGCTGGATGAGCCAGGGGCACACACAAAAACAGCAACTAGTACATCGAACTGTGACCAAGTTCGAGGTCCAAAGCTGGATGAGCCAAGAGCATACTGAAAACAACAAACAGATCACCACTTGGAGGACTGACACTGATGATTCAAATCGTACTTTACTGCAGATGTGTAAATAAGAAAACGGACGGCAGATTCTGCAGTAGGCCAAGCCGTACTTAGGGAAACTGTAAGAGGAAAATAATAAACATGACAATGCAACTTTGAGACAACTGCAGCACGGCTCTACGTGGAGTTGTTGTTGGCTGCTTCCGAGATACACTGGAAGATGATTCCTGGAGAACTGATGAGGACTGACAGGGTTGCACCAGGGTAAAGTGACTCCGAAGATTGTTGAAGACTGATTCAGGTACTTTCCCAGCACTGAAATACTGGCACAAAACAATGCAAGACAGTTCTGACACTTAATAATGTTCGTAGGATGAATATCAATGCAAGCAATGTCACAGTTCCTACTGTAGTGGTCAATTATACAGTCTCAATGTCCAGACCACAGTAAATAAACAGGCACTTTTATTCTTCTGGGTGAACCCTAGCATTCAGTGGACCTAACTACGAGGGGTCCCTCTTTGCTAAATTGGGTCCTCCTGTTACTGTGGGTATACTACAGTTGAGAAGAGGCTCTCTGGAAGGCTATAAACTCAGATGTATGACCACGCCCCTATAACACTTGTGGGCCTACGTGGCTACCTAGGCTCCTATTACACCCAGAGTTGATTATGCTACTGGGCCCCTTTAACACCTAACATACTAACATACGAAAATGCCAGCAGAATAGGCCTAACGGTCTTTCGTGTCTGCTGGTTTGGTCAGCTCCCACCCTGGGTGCTGACCTTGCTGCCCCCCTCTCCTTCTCTGGCTTCTCCCTTCCCAGTTCCAGATATTCTTGCTGCATTGGATTTTGCTTCCAGAACCCTTCCCCTGTACCTGTCCCATTCCTTCTTGAACCCCTCCACCGTCTCTGCCTCCACCAGCCCCCTAGGCAGCGCATTCCATGGCTCCACCACCCTCTCAGTGAAGTAGCACCTCCTTTCACCCCTAAATCTTCCCCCTTCCAGCTTCCACCCATACCCTCTAGTGGCCCCCCTCCTCCTTCCTTCGAAGCGCCCTGACTGTTCCTCCTCTATTTACCCTCTTCATGTACCTGAAGACCTCTATCATGTCCCCCCGGTCCTTTCTCTCTTCCAATGTGTACATATTTAGCTCTTCGAGCCTCTCCTCATAGGTCCTGTTCCCGAAGCCCCAAATCATTTTGGTTGCCCTCCTCTGGACCCTCTAAAGGAGTTTAATGTCCCTCTTTAAGTGTGGCCTCCAAAACTGCATGCAGTACTCAAGGTGCGGCCTCACCAAGCAGTTATACAGAGGGAGTATCACTTCCCTCCTTCTGGAGGTGATCCCCCTAGCAATGCATCCCAGCATCCTGTTGGCCTTGGCTGCTGCCCTCATACAAGTCTCAGAGTTGTTCATCTTGACATCCACCACCACCCCCAGGTCCCTCTCAGCCATCGAGACTTGTAGCATTCCCCCCCAGGGTGTACACTTGGCCCGGGTTTCTGGCCCCCAGGTGGAGTACCTTGCATTTCCCTGCATTGAACCTCAGCTTCCACTTTCTAGACCATCTTTCAAGAGCCTCCAGGTCCCCCTGTAGGGCCACCCTCCACTTCTCCCCATCCACCACCACCCCCAGTTTTGAGTCATCCGCAAAGAGACTCATCTCACTCCTGATTCCTGTCCTTATGTCAGAGACATAGGCGTTGAACAGGAGGGGCCCAAGGACTGATCCCTGTGGGACCCCACTAATGACCCTCCTTGGGGATGAGACTATCCCGCCAACTACGACCCTCTGGGTCCGGTCCTGGAGCCAATTGCCTATCCATCTGATCATCTGGTTCCCCACCCCCATTTCTCCCAGCTTATCCAACAGGCCCACGTGAGGAACAGAGTCAAATGCCTTGCTGAAGTCTAGAAAGAGGACGTCCACTGGTCTACCCAGGTCCAAGGCACTCGTCACCCAGTCATAGAACTCCACAAGGTTTGTCTGACACGATTTCCCCACCTGTGGGCCTAAATTTGACTTTTAAGATCTGGGCATAGTCACCCTGTTCAACACCTGTGGGCATAAATTGCCCTTTTAAGACCTGGGCCTAGTTGCCTTGTATAGCACCTGTGGGCTTAGGTGCCCTTTTAACAGCTGTGGGGCCTACACTAGGCCTCTTAAGACCTGGGTCTAGTCACCCTGTTTAACACCTGTGGACCTAACTTGGCTGGGCCCCCTTTAAGATCTGGGCCTTTCGTGGCTGAACCCCTTTTAAATGCACTGGGCCTCACGTACTGGCTGGGCCCCTTTATCTCATTGGCCTGAGGCCTTTTTGTCACTTGTGGGCCTAACTTGCCCTTTTAAGCCTTGTGGGCCTGACATGCCCTGTTAACACTTGTGGGCCTGACTTAGGCCTTGCTTCCACTCTTTAACCTCTGCCTCACCTTGTTCTGCCCCTTTAATTAATATTCATAGGCCTCTTCTATGGTCTTGCAGAACTAACTCCTTCCCATGGGCGTCACCACACCCTATGAATATTTAAATTAGGGGTCACTCCTCTTGGCCATTGGCCAATACATTTAGCCTCTAGCGCTACTATTTTTAAAAAAAATAAACAGATTTCTGTTTTGATCCTGGCGATTAGCACTTTGCTGGTGTGCTGCCGCCAACTCATTACCCCAGCCCAGGGTGAAGACAAGGAGACTGGATCAGGAGGCGGGAGGTCTGCTGGCAGTGGGAGGATGCCTCAGGCACAGGCAGCACGGTGGACATCAGGTGGCCTTTCAGGCCTTCCCGACACTGACTGTCGCTCTCTCTGCGCACTGCTTGGGACAGTGCAGCTCTGCTACTGCCACCTCCGGGGGACTGAAATTTTATTTTTTAAACAAAAATAATAAAATGGAGCACCAAGCCCTTTCTGAAGCAGGAAATGGATGACTTAACTTCTTGTGGTGCCCTGATGGCACCACCGAGCACACCACACAGCAAAAGGCAGTCTTCAGCAGCTGGAGGCAGAGAAGGCACGCAGGCAGGCAGGCCCTCAGGAACAGCTTCAACCCTCCAGGTAAGCCTTTTCCTTATCCCTCCATACTTGCTGCATCCTCTCTCCTCCACAACTACCAGGAACTCTCTGCAATCGAACTAAAATTTCAAACAGTAACACTCTGGTTCTGAATTTTTTGGAGTAGAATGCTGTGCATGTGCAGTCCATCTCAGCATTCTATCCTGGGCATCTTGTTTCTTTTGCTGGCATAGCAACCTGGCTTGCATGATTTTATTCTGTGTTCTGTGATTTGGGCACCTTTACTGGAGTACACTGGGGAGACTGGGGACTACTGGGAAACTGCAGGGAGAACCCCAGCTTTGGGGTATTACATAAGTGCTCAACAGAGCATAGGGAACAAACTGTTGCAAAAAATCTTGTTTTTTTTATCTAGTACTGCTGCTTTAAGGAGTCTGATTAAACTAAAATAACCCATAAGAACATGAAAAACATTTATGCCACACCTCGGAGAGATAGAGGCCGTGACTTCTTTTGCCAGCAGCTGACAGTTTGTGATAAGCCTGCCCAGCAAGGCTTCCAGCTGTAGCAGTTGCAGGCAAAGCCCTTCTAGCAGCAGCAGCAGCAACAGAAGCTGCAGCAGAAGACACAGGTGAAAAAGCCCTGAGCACCACTGATTGAATGCTGGCCCCTATGTTAATCTTGTCTGTCCAGAGTAGATCATCAGCAGTGGAAGACCACTGCCACTGACATAAGCATCTTGAAAATTATTTGAAAAGATTACTCTTTGGAGCTAGTAAAGCATCCACCAGGGAAATGAGCTTCAGCTGACACACATGGCAGGCCCACTTTCCCTGGAAGTAATGAGGTGCCTCCAAAACACTGCAGTAGAGAATCTACTGGAGTTAGAGGGAAGCAAGGGCTTCTGCTTTTGGTACTTTCTCTTTGCCAAGAAGACAGGCAGCATGTTTCTTATCCTCAAGCTCAGGCACTTAAACAGGTACATGAGACACAGAAGTTCAGGATAACATCCCTGGTATCCCTTCTCCCTTACCTGAGATCCCAAAATTGGTTGGCGTCCCTGGACATGCAAGATGCTTATCAGCATATTGCTGTCAAACACAGTCACTGCAAGAACCTCTGCTTCTGTATGGGCCTCGACCACTACCAGTTCAGAGTCATACCATATGGGCTTGCCTTGGTGCCAGATGTCTGCCATGTGCAGTGTCAGTGGATCAGCAGATTTCACACTCACCTCTGAGGCCAGAAGATCAGAAGGCTGTAGGTTCTATCCCCACACCAGGCACTTGGGTTAAATCCCAATACTGACACTGTAGTACAGCATGAAGTGGTCGCTACACTCCTGAGGTGCCATCTTTTGGATGAGATGATAAACAGAGGTCCCATCTTCCTGTTCTGGTGATTGTTCAGGTGAGCATTAAAGATGCCATGGCACTTCTTGAAAAGAGTAGGGGCATTTTTACTAAAAATAAATCAGTACAATGTGGAAACTAGACTGCAAAGTACATACAAACTGATGCATGAATACCCACCACCAATCCATTTTTTATTTATCCTACAGTGAAGCAAAAACAAATGAAAGAAGAGAGAAAACAAAGCACTGATATGGGCAACTTGATGGACTCCTAATACTGCACTCTGCCCTGATCAGTCTCAGTTAAACTATGAAATATCATTCCATAAAACCAGTAGGGATTTTCCCCAGGTATAACGTTTGTCATTTTGGGAAACATAATGCAAGCATCACATTTAGGAAGACTACGTGGTGGTCCACACAATTCTGCTGTGTAGTGAGGGCACATCTAGTTAAATGGTTCCTGCCATTCACATACAAGGCAAGACCAAAATGTTTTAGCATAATGGCATTCATAGAAAAGATGTGTCTGCATCTCAGGTATGTCCACACAGTTAGGTTGAGGACAGTTTCTTTTCTTGACCCATTATGTTTATGCATGTCTCATACCCCTAACCTTCCATGGAATTCTAGCCACACTACATCTCACACAAATACTGGGAGTCGCCTGTTTGTCAGTTGATCCAGAACAAATTGTTGGTCCCATGGTTTGCATCCTGGAAACTCAAATATTGGTTGACCAACAGAGTGAAGCATATACTCATATTGTCTTTTGCTTGGTAAAGTCTCCACCTGATTCAGAGAGAGTTTCACACTTTAACCTTTTTCAGCAGGTCCCGTTATATATTCCTGCAGAACTCTAGCTGAGTTTTTTCTGCCTATCTGTAAATTCCCTTTGTGCCAGAAGTGAAAATGGGGTTCTAACCATTCTCACACTAATGAAGTCCACGCTTCCCTCTTATTGGCTAATACTGCACCAAAATTATTTGAAATAAAAAGACTGAAGAGACACTATAAGAGTCACCATGCCGAAATCATCTTTTTGTACTGCCTTATATGTAGTGTCCTTCTGGACAGGATTTAACTAGCTACCCCACAATAGTGGAAAAATAAATATATAATCTGTTTCAACAGATACAATGGCTTAATACAACTAACATATAAAAGAATTGTGAGTAACATGGTCTGACTATAAAAACACTCTTTTTCTTAGAGACCTGAGAATTCTTCCAGATGGCTACTTTCCAGCCAGCATTTTCCAAACACTCTTCACAATTTAATTCTGCCAGATCCCTGGTACCAAACTGCAAGCCCAAAAATCTGAATGGGGGCTGAACCTATGGGAACACCAGCTATTTCTTGAGTGGCAGCAAACTTTTCAAATCCTAGCGAGGTACCTCTAATTTTTTGGTAGTTAATACTAGAACCTAAAGCAGTAACAAAATGGTGCAGAACTGTTTTAGCAGTTTCACCTCATTTGACATCCTGTAGAAGACAAACAACATCAGCATAAGCCAGCACTTTTATAGTTAGATGCATGGGACCAGGCATCAAACCCAGGGTGCCTGGTGACAAATCAGAACCTGAAAGAGAAGATCTAGACACAAAACCTATAACAGAGCTCAAAGAGCACCGTTGTTAAACCCCTCTTCAAACTGAAATAGCTGCACCAAGCCACCCATTTACTACCGGGGTAACAACAGCCTCTATATGCAAAATGGATACCCAATGTGCAAAACATTTTTGGATCCCATATTTCACTAAGACTTTAAACAGATATTTATGCGTTGTACCACTGAAGGTTTTGACCTGGACAATATATAAAATATAATCCTTCATATGTTCTAATCCCCCAAGTTCTCTATGTAAAATCAGGTTGTCTTTAATAAATCTGTTCAGAGAGCACTAGATTGGTGCTGATGTAAAAGTGTTTCTGCTGGCAAAGTAAGGGGGTTCATCAGTACTTTAGGCAAGAATTTCTGATCCACATTTTTGAGACATAGGGGACACCAACTACCCAAGTCACCCTTATCCACTTTCTTAAATTAAAAAGAAAATCAGGGCTTCTGACATGGAGGCAGTAGTCTGACCTACAGTTTGTAGGTAATTTTATAATTCTGCTGCTGCCAGGCTTAACCAAGTTGTGAAAGTTGTATAAAAACCTGAAGACTACACTTCCATACCAGAAACTGTATTCCCCCTTAAAGTCAAAACTGAAGTGGAAACCTCCTCCACAGTAATTTGAAGACATAATGCTGTCTGTTCAGACTATGAAAATGTAGGAAACAATATCTCCCAGACAGATTTCTAGATGACTTATCTGTGCCGAAGAACCAAAATGTTCAGCTACATAATTTGGACACCACACCAATTATTTCTTGTGTAGTTGTCACCATCTTATTATTAGGGCATTTTAGAGCAGTCATGATTCTATAAGAGGTCTATATACAACATTCCAAAAAGGGATCAAAAGTGTATTTGACATACTGTGTTCCAAGTTGCATTTCATGTTTTAATGAGGAAGCCCTTTCATGCAGTTCCTCATATCATTTCATTGGTTCTGAATATGAAGCATTTTAGTGCATTGTTTTGGAGATGAATTTATGCAGCTGGGCCTGGAGTTCTAGGTAATATCAATATTTTTACCAGAGTACTGCTGAAAAAAAAAATGTAATTTTTTTTTTTTTTTTATCTCCCAACTGATAGGGAGTCATACATACAGGCCACAAAAACACACAATTCAATAAGATCTTCCCATTGTGCATTGAGGCTAAAATCTTTGAAATGTTCCCTATTCAATTTCTACCATCCTCTCTACATGGGGGTGGAGAGTGGGGTGTTGGTGGTTAAGGAAAATGAAAAAGTGCATTACAGTAATAGATGGTCCGAAATTTCCAAGACCTTCACTTCAGCCAACTGCATCTGAGCATATTTAGGGACAAAGAAAGAACAGTTACTCATTGCAATAGTAGATCATTGAGAGCATTCCCTCCATTGGGCCACACCTTTGGAACTGTAAGTCATGGGTGTCAGGACCACTCAGAAGCATTTGCCAGTGGGGGACCACCCATGATGATATACGTCAGCACATGTAAAACAAGGGTGGCCACCTGGCTCTTATTTCCTCACCAGAGACAAGCTCGGAGGGCTTCTTACCATGAGCAACCAGGTGATCAAACCAGTACCAGGCAAACAAGAAACATGGGACTGGAAACATAGCATTCATAAGGCATTTATGGACACCTCCAGAGAGGGCAGTGGACAAACCTGACAAATTATACCTCTGACAGGCAGAAGGAGAGAGGGTGCACTGTGGCCCCACTGGAGGAGATTCTCTCAAAGATTTACAGTGAGTAACCTTTCTATCTTTAATGAGGACATCTCCAACACTGGGTCATACCTTTGGTACAATTTCCACGCAGTACAAAAGTGCTCAGGGAAGATGGCAAAGTTAGAGAAGAAATCAAGACTGAAGGCCTTGCACAACAGCAAGACCATAGCCAGCATGTCTGTGTGACACAATGTGTAGACTGTAATGTTTAGTGAAAATATGTACAGTGTCAGCTTTACAAAAATTCTGAAAACAGACAACAGAAGTGGTAATGCCATATTTCGAGTGGGCACAAATAGCACCAAGAAGTTCTTACCGTATTTCTTATAACAAAGTTCAGCACCGTGAATCAACCATTTGAACGGGCATTGCTTAGTGACAGGTATGCCTTCTCTCCCAGGGGTGAAGGAGACACAAATTTGAGCAGGCTTTCTGCAGTTCTTAGTACAATCTACATAATATCACAGTGTCCTGTGTACATGAAGTGTATGAAACAATGCCTCACCCTTGCTGGTATGCTCAGGATAATACACTGGTAGGTTTATGGTCTAATTCAAAGTGAAGTCAGAAACCAGTTTAGGTAAGAAATGTGGATTAGTATGCAGGGTTACCTTGTCCTTGTGAAAAATCAGGTACTGTGGCTCTTACTTGAGCACCTGAATTCAGAAATTCTTTAGGCAGAAGTCATAGCAACCAAAAAAAGAACCTTCCAAGAAAGGAAGCACATCTTGCAAGTTGTAGCTGACTCAAAGGGAGCCAAAGTCAATTTCTCAAGAACACAGTTATGGTCCCAAGGCAAAACCAGATTATGAATGGGGGAGGCACATCTACAAAATACTGTACCATTAAGGAATGTATGGGACACTTCCAGTTATGCCTCTGTGTGTCCATCAGTAGGGGCATGAAAAGCTGAAATGGCAGCCAAGTGCACCTTAATGAATACGTATTGTACACCAGAGTCTCATAAAGAGAGGAAGTGGACCCCTACAGTATTAACGGGACATGTATGTAAATGGTTCCTTTGACTGGGAAGCATGCCATATGGAAAAATGTTTCTGTTTTAGTGAGTAGGTGTGTTTTGTGGAAAGCTTTCTGGTTGCCAATACAACATCAGCCACCTGGAGGGGGGAGAGCCAACCCAAAATGTGCAATGGCTACATACTCAGGATCCATGCATGCAGATGCAGGGACCACAGGCCTGGGTGGACTAGGGACCCCCTGTCCTTGGACAGTAGACCACAACACAGGGGCAATTGAACAGGAGATTCCACTGCCAGATACTGCAGTTGTGGAAACTATATCTGGTAAAGCCAGAGAGGGGCTACCAGTATCAAGGTTGCCCATTCTGCTCGTAGCTGGAGTAAAACCCTCTAAATGAGAGGGATTGGAGAGAATGCATAAAGGAACCTCCCTCTTCAAGAGAGGGACAATGCATCTTGCCAAAGAACTCCTGACCCCAGAGTGAGTGATCAGAAAAGTGGCAGTCTTGCATTGTGTGGGGATGTAAAAAGGCCCAACTCCGGATGACTCCATCTTGCGAAGATGACAATAACCACGGAGGTCAGCAGTTCCCATTCCAGTACCTGCGACTGTGACCAGCATAGCCTGTCTGCCAAGATGTTTTAGATGCCTAACAGGAAAATGGTTGTCAAGTGAAGGCCATGAGATGGTGTCCTATACACACTTTCACTGCTTCCCTGCACAGAGGGTAAAAGTGAGTGCACACCCCCCACTGATATAGTGCATCACACAGACATTGTCTGTTGTTATTAATAGAGGGCACGGACTGAGGTGTTTTGTAAAGGCCTGGAGACCAAGAAGAACAGCCCTCATTTCTAGAACATTGACATGGAAATCCCAGTCTAGGTTTGTCTACAACCCTTGGGTCTGGCACTGTTCCAAATGGGCACCTCATCCTAACCTGGAGGCATGTGTTGCAAGGGATCTGCACCAGCTGGGAAAAAGAATGGGATGCCCTGCAACAGGTGTTAGGTTTCCATCTGCCACAGCAGTGAGTTTTACAGAAGAGACGTGATGAGAACCATCTGTTCTAATTCATCTGTCAGTTGATCCCACTGTAGCCAAAGTATCCATTGCAGGATTTGCATATGGAAATGGGTTAATGGGACAGTTACAATGGCAGCTTCCATAAGTCTCAGGAGGTGGAACATTGTTCTGGTGGACACATAGTGATTTCTGTGAACCAGATGGGCCCAGGCACCCAGGGCCTTGGTGCTGTTTGCAGGCAGGAATACACTGCCCACTGCTGTGTCCAGTGTATTGGAAATGCTGGCAGAGAACAAGGATGGATTTCAGCACACTGGCCATTATATCCAGGTCCCTGAACAATAGCTGAGTTCTGGATACTGTGCACTGTGTACTGGGCCAGATCCCTGGATGGACCCTGCAAAAGCCAATCGTTCAAATAAGGAAAGACGTAAAGCTCTTCTGGAGGGGCTGCTGCCACAACTGCACAGCATTTGGTAAATATTCACAGTGCTAAGGAGGAGCTACAGGGCAAGTCTTGGAACTGATAATGACTGTCCTCCAGCAGAAAGCTGAGGTATTGCCTGTAGCATATTCAAATTTTTATATGAAGGTAAGCATCCTTCATCTCCAGATCACAGAGCCAATCCCCTTTTAGCAGTAGGGAGGTAACAACCCGATGACACACCATTCAAAACTTTTTGTATTTAATAAATTTGTTCAAGTCTCTGAAGTCCAATACAAGAAGCACATCACCTGTGGATTTGGGAACCAGAAAGTATCTGTAATAAAATATCCTTTTCTGTTCTTTGTGAGGGACCAGTTTGATTGCCTTCTTTAGAAGTAAGGACTTACTTTTTCTGTCAGCAGTGACAAGTGGCCCAGAGGATAATGAGAAGGAGATGGGGGGTGCACTGGAGGCGTAGACACTAGTTCCAGTGTATGTCCTTTCTCTACTATTTCCAGGACCCACTTATTTGTGGTGATCTCCCTCCATTTTGGCAGGTGAAGGGACAGCCTTCCCCCCCCCTTCTTGAACCCCTGGAATCAGAAGCACAGAGAGAGGAAGTGGGGGAGACAGAACATACCCAGGGTGGCAGGGCCGCAGGAGCCAGAACCTTTGGTCATCTTGGAATGGCCACCAGTAGTGGTGGTATCTGTGGGAAGACTGCCTCTTCCACCATAATACTGTGGATGGCAGCCATGCCATCCACAGCCTGTGGGTCTCCGAAAACACCTTTACCACATCCTTTGGTATTTTTGTGGGGTCAAGGACTTCACCAACTTCAGAGTCATTTTGGATGATTGAAGGTCTTTCAGTGCATTATCCACATCAGATCCAAATAACTTGGAGCCCCTAAAAGGGTCATTCTGTATGGCCTACTGCACATCAGCCAAAAAGCCAACTGCCCTAAGCCAGGAATATCTCTGTAGGCAGATGTCAGAGGCAGCTGCCCTGGCAGCAGCATATGATGCATCATGTGCTGACCGTAATAGATGCTTACCAGCATCAAGATCAGCAGATGCAGCTTTAATAAGTTTTGCTTTTGTAGGACTATCAGGAAGAGTCTAAATAGTAGTCATGGCAGATTTCCAGAGACTATTTTGATACTTAATCATGTAGGCTTGGTAATTTGTAATACAATGCCACAAAGTGGCAGAGGCATAGATTTGCAGACACATGACTTGCAGTCTCCTGGATTCTTTGTCCGGAGGCAAAGTACACATGACTTTAGGGGCCCTAGAGCGATCATGAGAAGCCATGATTAACACAAAGTCACTTTCTGACTGGGAAGCATAATAGGATTTGTCAGACAGAGCTGAGGATTGCTTGACAGGCTTTCTGGAGACTGCGGGTAAAGAGCTAGACCTGTGCCAGGCAGCAAAGGTAGCATCCTCCAACACGTGGTAAACAGGAGGGACCACAATAGTGAGTGCCATTATGACGTCCAAGAACTCCATTAAATTTCTCTTACTGGAGTCTTCCTCTTCACCCTCAAATCCTGTTACATCCTGGATTTGCTTGAATAAAGCATGAAAGGAGGGATCCTCAGGAGGACATCTGGGCTGTAAACTACAGAGTCCTCACTGCAAGATGACAGGTTAGAGCTAGATCTTGTTCCCCACCTTCATCCTTCAAATCCTCCACCATATCCAGGAGGTCAAGACTGTATTCTACCTTGTTGTACTGAATGATGATGATAGCAATCCACAGAGCTGGCGATGGTGCTAACAGGGGAGGCCCTGTCGACAGGACTGGCACTAACACTGTCAGCGCCAGGAACATGTGAGTTAATATCTCTGAAAACACCACCAGCACAGCCTGGGAGTAGACAACACCCAATCATGGGTTTGTGACTGCTGTCATCGCTGGGACAGCACCCAGTGATGGGGGCAGCACACCATCCATAGCAGGTATGGCAGTGCCAGAGTCATGCCCCGATTTTGATGTCTCACGTAATTGTCGGGGGGAGGGGCAATGCCATTAGAGCGGGTGACGATGACTTATTCTTCTTCAATAGAGACCTCAAACTCACTCGTGAAGCACGTTTGTATCTGTGTTTATGGTGGCTGGAGAAGAGTTTTGACGGTTTTATTTCCTCTTCTTTGGACTTCTTCATCATTCTTGATGACCTAGGTGGTGATAGGCATACTGACCACCTGAGTGTCTCCTTCCTTGTAACGGATAGTCATGAAGGAGAAGCTGGCTTGAAGCCCACAGCCTTCGCTTGTGACTCCATAGTCTTAATGCCAGTGAAGGTTTCTAAAGCCTTTTTGTGGCTTGGTTAAAGCATTGGCAGATCATACAGGCCTGCATGTTGTGGGATAAACTCAACAGCATACACACATGGTATGAGCATCATTCTTGCAGATCTTGTAACCATAGTTACAAAACCTAAATAAGGTTCTTTCATTAGCAGCATATGTAATACCAATAAGAAAATGTTAACTTAAAAAATAATAAATGTAGGCTGGCCCAGTGGCACTGAGGGTTGAGGCAATGGACACCACGCCAGGGAACTGGGGTTGGGAGTGACCTTGGGTTGCCGGGGGGTCACCAGGGGAGGGAGAGAATTGAGCATCCAATGGACTGCTCTCCTTGCCCTGGAAGGGGAGGGTTGCCGTCCTGCTCCTTAGCTGCCCATAGTGGAGGCTGGAAGGCAGCTGTGGAAGCTGGGAGACACAGGAGCATGGAGACATGATATGTGCAGGCCTCCACACATGCATGTTCACACCGCGAGGGGAGTGGCGTGTTCGGGGAAAAAATGGGAAAAGGAGCTAGCAGACTCCATTATGCATGGCACCACAACTGGCACTGGCATCCCTGGAATCTGGATTGTACATTGGAGGGGGGGGTCAGACCTGAACCCCAACCCTGCCATGGAGGGAAAATCAGTGGAGAAATACCGGTGGAGCCTGAAGTTGGAAAGCAGGGCCTTGGAAGAACAACCGAGTCCTCTCAGGGGGGTCCGAAGCCTGCCTCCAAGCCCTGAAGGTAAAAAAAAAAAAAAAAAGGCAATATGGAAAATAAATAAATAAATATTGAAGAAACGACAGTGTTGCTTCTCTGCAGGTCTGACAAGCAGTTGACGGTGGAAGAAAGAACTAAAGAGAAAGGGAGATGCCCCTGTTTTAAAGGCATCATTAAAGTACATCATTGAAGTGGCCCCCAGCTGGCAAAAGTTTCCAAGTTGTCCTGATGCTGATGGCTTACAGTTCCAAAGGTGTGGCCAATGAAGAAGTTATATTTGATGAAGATATAGTTAGACCTTGGAGGTTGCACCCTGCTAACAGAGAGCAACCCCCCCCAATGGATGCAGGGACCTATATGCATCTTTTAACACAGCTGTCTGTACACTTTTATTTAACAGCACTGAATCACAAAATATTTTTTGACTGCAGTCTTCCGTCTGTAAGCATTAACCCTCAATTAAATTACCCTCTAAAGATTATTATCCTGGAGGTGTGTAAGTATTATTGGATGGCCCAGAACAATTCTGTCCACAGAGATTTTAGTTGTGGGGCATGCACAAGTTAGCAGGTAATTCTTATTCTGGTACAAGATGTCCAAACCAGTTTGGAGGCCACAGAGTCATAACCTCTAAACAAAATGGCTACCCCATCACAGTTATCTTCCCATGATGACCAAAAACAGCTACAGTACCTTCCAACCACTGCTTTTGTGCTTGGGATATCTCTGCTGTCATATCTAACCTAGTGTCTTGTAGAAAAAAATATTACTGATAAAGGACTGCAGAAACAAAAAGATCCGTAGCCTTCTGCTGTAGTTTTTCAAATTATTCTCATTTGGGTAAGCGCAAATCAGAGGAGTACCGGTATCGCCCATTAAGAAAGGCAAGTGTTTAACTAGACTTTTAATCACCTATTCTGTGACCTCGTCTTACCCTTTCTGGAGATGGAAGTCTCAGACAAGGAGTCATCCTGGTCTGATGATGGATCTTTCAGATATGAGGGAACTGAGTAGGCTTCTGAGTTGCAGTTATTCTATGTCACCCCACCGCCTTACCTTTTGCAAGGCTGACAATCTATTCTCCACAGGGATAGTGTTTCTTTTAGGGGGCTTCAGTTTAGGCTGCCCGTGTCTACCTCTTTTCATTCTGGTGACTGTCATGGCCACATTCTCCTTGGGGAAGGGGGCATCTCAGAATGTGAAACTTCCATAAGGACAGGGTCATCCTGGATCACTACCGCCTTAGCAGGATGACATATTTCCCACACTCAGGAGGGAGGAGGAGGTTCAGCCAACTGTTCAGTACTTTAATCTGGGGGGATGGGATTGTGGAGTGCCCATCTGGGTCACACCTTCCTCAGTCCCAGACTTTGGCTGTGGAGATGCATCCATCTGCTTGGGACTGTAAAATCCCCATTTTGATTCTGCTTTCAGAAGCAGAGTATTAAGGAGAGCAGAGGTGTAGAACCAGCTAAAGCCCACCCACTTCCAGTTTTCACCTGAGGCAGCTAAAGAAGATGGACCTTTGAACTGGGGAAGCAGTGTCAGTTTTTCTCCCAGATCCATTTTGATTCTGCTTTCAGAAGTAGTACATTAGGAAGAGGAAAAGGGTACTGCCAGCTAAAGCTCCCCCTTCCCCTTTGCAACTGAGGCAGTTAAGAAAAGATCTTTGAACCTGACAGGAATTTCTTACCAACAATTGCAGGTCAGGTGACCACAGGAGCTTGTGAGCCACAAGAGCTGGAGGATCACAGGAGTGAGAGGATGGCCTCTGCAGGAGTGTCCACAGGTAGTCCACAGAGGACTCTGAAGGTAAGGTCCAGGGGTTACTGCAAGTTCATCTCTGCGAAGTCTAGCCATAGCTCACACAGTTGCATCAAAACTAGGGTGTGGTCACAGGAGGGCCTGTTGTTATATAGGTGTACCAGCACGCCTCTGTCGTAATGCGTATCTGGCATGCGGTTGCAGCTGGGCTAGGCATTTAATTTTTGAGCTAGCAGACTTCCGTAGCAAACTGCAATCTGAGGTAGTCACCAGAGGGCCTAGTGTTAAATTTATGTGATAGCAAGCCTCCGCCATATACCCTATCTGAAGTGCGGCACAGAAAGGCAAACTATTGAAATTGGCTTCCATCGTTAAATCCCTATGTGGAGTACAGCAATGGAAAGGTGTTCAGGCAGGGCAATATCCAAAAAGTGGTAGCATAGTCTCATTTAAACAAGCCAGAGAAGAGAGTATGGAGCACAATTTAGACACAAGATAGCTACCTGCATGGATTGTGGTGCATTATTCTCATGGGCTATGTTCAGGGGACTGGGTCACTGCCCAATTTGTAGGAGAGTGGTGGTGTTCCAGCAATAGCTGGTAGCAGCATGGGATGAGACAGTCCTGCCGCAGCTTCAGTTGAACTGGCATTCACCACAACTGCCAGCAGTTCCTCTCCCCATATGGCCGATAGGCCTAGAGGGTTGGAACCTCGTGGGAAGGGAGAAGGGTATCAAGGCTGGTACTGGTGGAACAACACCAGTCCTTTTAACTCCAACTGCAAATTGGTTCACACCCCCTGACAGAGGTGCAAGCACCTAACTTTCCAGTGGAGGGGAGGCAGAGACAGATGGCATCGGGGGATCATCTAGCATTGCATCCCCAGATGGAAACAAGGTTAGGAAGTCCCCAACCATCTCGAAGGTTAAGAAGTCAGAGGATGACATCATCATCTTTAGGTACGCTATACTTGGGGGGGGGTGGAGAAGATATTAAAGGAAGGGGTCACCAAATGTCTACAAGGGCATCTGCCTCCCAGGTCAAGGAGAGATTAAGAGGATTGTGGAGAATGCAGGTGATGGGTTGAGATGCTGGTATATCTAGGTACCAACAATCTGTCAAACGAGCCACTGGAGGATGTGAAAACAATTTTCAGAGGCTAAGAACCAGATCATTGGTACCTACATTTACCAGCTAGGTACCAATAAGGTACCAATAATCTGGCAAATGAGACACTGGAGGATGTGAAGAAAAACCTTTGGAGGCCAGAAGTCAGGCCCAGACTGGTCACCTCCTCTTTGGCTTTTCAAAGGTCATCCCTGTCGGGTTCAGTTCATTTATTTGTTCAATCTTTAAAAATTATTTCACAAAACACAAAAAGACATAAACTATGACAACACATTTAAGACACATAACACAATTTACAGACAGTATTGTGCAAGGCTAAGCAGATAATAATATGACAAAAAAGAGTCACATAAATTATTAAAGTGCCTAAGGCTAATGCAAAACTGAATTTAGGGTCAGAGTACTTTCTTTCTCCTTATTCTTCTAGTAAGATATGCAAATTTCCCCACAGTATATATGATGAGAGGATCCTCAGTAGAGAGGAGAACCTATATTAGTTATGTTTCACTAGTGTAACCTCCCCCCACTGCCCCCCCCCTTTGTTTCTGTTAGCAGGGCTGCTTCTCTCACATCTAGGTGCCACCGAGAGGGGTGGGGGTAGTCACTATGAAAATTATCTTTTACAGAACTGTGTGGACCCATTACTTCTACTACTGAGCCTGCCATTTTTAGACAGGCTACCCAAGTGTGGCAACTACCTGGCTCACCCTTGGGGGGACCATTTAGCATGGCCATCAACCTGGGTCCTTTGGAGAAAACGTTTGCTCAGCATTATGCTAGGTTTGTACTTCTGGTCAGGGGCACCCAAGTAAATCCGGACACTGGAAGCAATAACTAAAATGTCCAAACCAGGAATGGGATTCTAGAGTGTGGCTTTTATTCACATAACAGAGAATAACAAAGCAAATATGGACCCCAACAGGGCTACGCTCACTGGTAATGCAGATTACAGAGGTACAGACTAATCACTTCCTCACAACGAAACCCTCAGGTTCTGAACGGATCTGGGCATACACGACCTGAACTGGTACACTTCTCTTCTATTCCTTGACATGGCACCCCCGCCAGTACTAGGACACGTTTCCATATGGCATGGAGGTTGATGGTGGCTCCCTAAACCACCCATGAGCACTTTCTAGCTCTAAGGGAAAAAATCCAAAATTCCACATCTGGGTGCTTCCTTCCAACACTGGCCAAGTGTCTGAGAGAAAGCCATAGGTGTCCAAACTGAACCCGGAGAGGTAAACCTGGTTACTCCAGATGGGGGGGAGCCTCCCACCTCTTGCTCCCAAATCTATACTCGGCCATTTATTTGGTTACAACTCCTTTCTTCGAAACTCTGGTTGTAGATGCTCTCTAGAAATGTTTAGCACATTTAACATTCTACTTCTTACTCAGGAGGTGTCCTGACTTTGAAAGTTCTGTAAGTGGCTATGTCCTTACCCTAGACCCCCACTGATTCAGATTCTTCTAAGTCATACACAAATTAAAAGTTCTGTACTTGGCAAGTATTTCCTTTGACCACATGGTATGCGGGTGCCCCAGGGCTTCTTTCCCACAACACAGATTCTCTGGTACTCACAGTATAAACTCGATTCTCAGGCAACTTCTCCTTCTCCAGGCTGGACCAGGGGATTGCCCCGGAATTCCTGGAATTCCCCGCGTCCCTCCGGGGATGGGGCACGGGAACAACTCTAGAATGGTCTCTACCACTTCCTGATAGTCTCTTCTGTGTTCCTGTCTAGGGTGAGAACACACGACCCTTGCTTCTCTGGTTGCTCTATATCAGAGCTAGGCTCTGAGGAGCTGCCCTCAGCAGCACTCCTCACTGCTCTTGAATCTCTCCTCAAACTGCTCTCTCCAGACTGACTTGAAATCCCCAACGTTCTACAGCTAACCCCTGCAGCTAGCATTCCATTGTGGCTTATGCTGCTGTGAGAATTCTATGGTGACATCATCACTCCAGCTCAGCTGAAACCGAGAACAGAGTGAGACAGTGTGAAACCCATTTAACTGGTATCCCACAAGCTGCCATTCCCTGCCTGCCACTGGTTCTAAGTGGGATTCTAGTAACCCCTGGGAACAAGGGGTAGAAATGTCTTTCTGGGGAAGTATAGGCCCAGGTAACAGCAGCAGAGGTGATCCAGGACTCTGAGTGGCTGAAAGGGTAGTGTCAGGAGAAGGTTATCAGTTCATTGGTGACTGGGACTATTTCTGGGACAGGGGCCTATTCAGGATGCACAAACTCCATCTGAAACAGCAAGGAATTAGTGCCCTTGGTCAGAAAGTAAATGTCTGTGTAGGTAGGCATTTAAACTGAGCAGGGGGATCTGGGGCTGGGATGCCATTAAATCCTGAAGAGAGTACAGATTTCCCAGTCAGTTCTCTCCCGGAGGCGAGGGATAAGTAGAGGGCAGTATTGGGAACATCATCATCATCCCATCCAGTGTCAGATGGGGGGGGGGGTCTAGAGGACCAACAGTTAGGACCCTGGGGGAGGGCATGTCATCAGAAAATGTCAATAAAAGGAAGAGACTATGTTGGAGAGTGTTTTGCTTAAACATCAGGAACCTGGAAAATAAGGTAAGTGAACTACAGGTCCTGGTAGCCAATGCCAAACTAGAGATGGTGGTCATCGTGGAAACCTAGGCATTGGAATCAATGACTGAGACCCGGTGATCCCAGGATACACTCTGTTCAGAAAGGACAGGAACATAGGCAAAGGAGGAGGAGGGTGGTCCTTTATGTGAAAGATAACATAAGGGTCATGACACAAGGGTCAATTAGGAGGGCCACTGCTGGGATGCAGTCCATCTGGGTAAACCTAACTACTCCTTCTGGTAAGTATGTGAGGATAGGAGAGGTTTACAGATCTACAAATTGGGGTAAGGAGGCTGACAGGGAACATGGGGAAGAGTGAGGCTGGACCAGGGGATTGCCCCTGAATTCCCACACAAAAGATTAATAGTCAAATTAACCAGCCTAGGAGTGGGTCCCAGGGTGGTAGCCTGGGTAAAACATTGGCTGGACAACAGGACACAGAAGGTAATTGTAAATGGAGTCCACTCTGAAGAAAGAGGGGTTACTAGTGGGGTACCGCAGGGTTCAGTATTGGGTCCAGTCCTTTTTAATGTCTTCATAAGTGACATTGCAGAGGGACTGGAAGGAAAAATATGCCTCTTTGCAGATGACACAAGATCTGCAACAGGGTTGATACACAAGGAGGCGTGGAAAGGATGAGAAGGGACTTGACAAGGTTGGAGGAATGGTCAGAAGTATGGCAGCTAGGATTCAATGCAAAGAAGTGCAAAATAATGCACCTGGGAAACAGGAACCCAGGGAAGAATACACAATGGGGGAGGTAGTAACAACAAAAATGGAAAGGGACCTGGGGGTAATCATATCAGATGACCTTAAGGTTAGCAAGCAATGTGAGAAAGGCAGTAGGGAGGGCAGGGGTATACTGGGATACATGGAGAGGCATCAGCAGCAGAAAACAGGAAGTTGTTATCCCTCTGTACAGACAGTTGGTGAGACCCCATCTGAAGTACTGTGTCAGTTCTGAGACCCCATCTCCCAAAGGACATAGAACAGGATAGAGGCAGTCCAGAGGAGGGCAACTAAAATGGTGCAGGGTCTGCAAGAGAAGCCATATGAGGAGAGACTAAAGGAGCTTAATATGTATCAGCTTGAGGAAAGAAGGGAGAAGGGGGACATGATAGAAACTTTTAAGTACCTCAGTTGAATCAACAAAGTCCAAGAGGTAGCATCTTTCAGAAAAAGAGCATTGCAGAACAAAGGGACACAATTCTAAAGATGAGGGCGGTTCAAGACAGCAATGAGCAAGTATTATTTCACAGAGAGAGGGTAGTGGATGGGAACAGCCTTCCTGAGGAGATTGTGGGGTCTAAAACTGTGGGAGAATTCAAGAATGCATGGGACAGACATAAGGCAATTCTTGTGGGGGGTAGGAAGAAATAGGCTGTTGGTTAACTAGGATCTGCGGCCTATCCTGTAGGTAGGGAAATGGGCAGACTAGATGGGCCAAGCGGTCCTTATCTGCCATCAAAGTCTATGTTTCTATGCCAGATGTGGACTGGAAAACCCACACTGCCCACAGCGTCAGCACTGCTTCAGAGCATTCTTATTGCTCAGACTGGCAAAGGGAACCCACAATACTGTCAGCCATCTTGGATGTGGTCCTCACCAATACAAAAGGAATTAGTCGTGGTAGTCAGAGATCCACTGGGGCTGTGACCACAACACCCTGTAGTTCAAGCTGGCACTGTATAGCAGTGCATCTCATTCCAGAACCGTGGTATTGGACTTCAGGAGAACAGATTTTGGAAGGATAACAGTGAGACAGTTAGCAGTAAGCTACAGGATGGAGCTCTAATAAGAAGTGTAGAGAAACGATAGGGAGTTAATAAGGAGTCAGTTCTCAAAGCAATCAAGATTTGCATGAAAACTGTCACCAAGGACAAGTAAAACAAAAAGGGAGGTATGAGGAGGTAGTACTGAGAAAGAAAAGGGCCTTCAACAACTATAAGCGCAACCAGGTGAAAGAATCCTGGGAGTTATATTGGAGAACATTGAAGAAGGCAAAGAATATGGTCAGACATGCAAAGTGTGCCACCAAACTGCATATTACACAAGGGGTGAAAGATGGAGAAAAAAACTGAACACGGGGTGAAAGATGGAGAAAAAAACTTTCTTCCATACGAACATACAAAATTGCCAGCAGATACAGGCCATTCGGTCTATCTAGTCTGCTCGAGTGTGCAGCACTTCAGTCCATTAGACTGCAGCTGCCCCCCCATATGCCCTCCCCCACATTTCGCACCCCCTCCCAGTTTGCACCATCCCCTTATATCTGTCCCACCCTCTAAAGCCCCCAACACTCTGCAGTGATACTACTTCCTGACAGAGCATTCCACCCTGCCACCACCTTTCTGTGAATTAATGCCTCCTCCAATCCCTCTTGAACCTGCCCCCTTCCAACCTCATAGTGTGTCCCCTGGTTTCCCTCCCACCCTTCAGACTGAACATACACCTGGTGTGTACTCTATTCAAACCCTTCAGGTACTTGAAGGTCTCAGTCGTATCCCCTCTCTCCCTTCTTTCCTCCAGGGTATACATATTGAGCTGTCTCAGTCTCTCCTCATATGGTCTGTCCCCCAAGCCCAGGATCATTGTTGTTGCCCTGCGCTGCACCCCCTCTAGTAGTTTGATGTCCCTTTTCAAGTAGGGGCACCAGAATTGCATGCAGTACTCTAGGTGTAATCTCACCAGGGACCTCTACAGGGGCAAGATAACCTCCCCACTCCTGGAAGTAATCCCCCTTGCTATACAACCTAGCATCCTGTTTGCCTTTGCTGCTGCCTTCCTGCACTGAGCAGAGTGGTCCTTCTCCTCAGTTACCAGCACTCCCAGATCTTTCTCCTCCTTGGGTTTTGTTAATGGGACACCCTCCAGCCAGAAATTGTGTCCTGGGTTCTTGCCTCCTAAATTCATCACTTTGCACTTCTTGGCACTGAAATCAAGCTGCCAAGTTTTAGACCATTCCTCCAGTTTTGGAAATCCTTCTGAAGTACTTTTGCTCCCCCCTCCAATCTACCTTGGTACAGATCTTTGTGTCATCTGCAAAGAGAGAGTGATCTTGCTCTTAATCCCTACTGCAATGTCAGCTATGAAAATGTTAAACAGAACTGGTCCTAGCACCGAGCCCTGTGGTGCACCACTTATTACTGCCCTGGGTGCAGATGCCTCCCCCCTCACTACTACCTTCTGCTGTCTACCCAGCAGCCAGTTCTCAACCCAGCTGACCAGTTTCTTCCCTGCTCCCAGACTCTTCAACTTGCAGGTCAGCCTACCGTATGGCACTGAGTCAAGGCATACCTCTCAACTGTACCACATTATGAGGAACATTCTTCATTTTACTTCACAAAAGCTCCCTGTTCCACATTATGAGGACTTGTTCCACATTCAAAGTCAACATTTTAAAGCAAAAATCCATAGTAAATGATGCAAAATATATATTATTCAATTAGTAACAGACTTTCTGAACATGAATGCAACGTTTTAACAGTGTTTTGAGCTTCTTAGGTAAACATTAGATTAAGTGTTCCACATTTTGCCCATTTGTTCCACATTTTGACAGGCAATGTTCCACATTTGGGGGACAAAAGTTTGAGAGGTATGAGTGAAAGACCTTGCTGAAATCCAGGTAGAGGACATCCACTGCATGTCCCCTGTTCAGTGCCCTTGTAACCCAGTCATAAAAATCAGCCAAGTTCGTCTGGCAGGATCTGCCTGAGACAAACCCGTGCTGCCTGCTGTCCTGGAAGTTGTTATCATCAAGAAATTGCACCAGCCTTTCCTTGAGGATTGTCTCCAACAGTTTTCCCACAATTGCAGTAAGGCTCATCAATCTGTAGTTCCCCGGTTTGTCCTTGGGCCCACTGTTATGGAGAGGTACCACATGTGCTTCCCTCCAGTCCCTGGGCATGCATCCAGAGTTCAAAGAGATATTGAACAGGTCTGCCAATACCTCTGCTAACTCTCTCAGCACCCTGGGGTGGACTCCATCTGGGCCAGGTGCCTTGTCCATCTTCAGGAACTTAAGGGCCCTCCCTCACCCTTTCCACCGTGATTTCCCCATCCATGGTTCCTTCTCCCCTACCCTTTCCTAGCTCATCCTTCCTCTCAAGTATGGGCCCATCCCTCTCCTTGGTGAAGACTGAACAGAAGTATTCATTAAGTACTTCTGCCTGCTCAGCCCCCTTTTCTACCCACCCACTTCCCCTCCTAATCCTAACAATTTGATCCTTGCTGTTCCTCTTCTCTCTGACATATCTAAAGAAATCCTTTTCACCTTCTTTGATCCCCTGCGCTAACTTCTGTTCCCTAGCTGCCTTTGCTGCCCTTACCACTCTGCTCACTTCTCTGGCTTTCTTCACATGTTCTTCGTCGTCTGCCCTGTTAGATTGCTTGTATGTCCAAAATGTATTCCTCTTTTCCCTCACCTTTTCCACTACCTCTCTACTTATCCAACTGGGTTTCTTGGTCCTGGGTTTCTTGTTCTGGTTCTTGACACAAGTTTTAGTGGCTTCAGCCAGTCCTGTCTTGATGACTGCCCATTTTTCTTCAATGTCCACTTCTGGGTGGATGCTCACCATATGACTTGCCAGTATGTTTCCCATCCTGCCAAAGTCTGCCCTTTTGAAGTCCAGGACTCTAGTTTTTGTAGTGGCTACTTCCCTATCCAAGCTGACTGAAAACCACACTGTGCAGTGGTCACTGCTTGCCAGGGGTTCCTCCACCCTTACATCCCTGACCTGTTCCCCATTATCCAGTACCAGGTCTAGTATATTCCCCTCCCTCATTGGCTCCATTACCCTCTAGGTAAGGAAGCCATCCTGGAATGCTTCCAGGAGGATCTGCTCCCTGACAATATTTTTTCCAGTTGTTTAACCAGGAGAGACACATTAAGCTGAAAGCTTGTTTACAGGTGCAAGCTGGGAGCACAGGGAAGTTAAGTGACTTGCTCAGGGTCACACAGTATTCAAGTGGGGACTGTGGGATTCAAACCCAGGTCTCCAGATTTGCAGCTTAGAGCCTTAAACCACTGTGCTATACAGCCAATTGGATGCTGGGATGCTCCAATCCACCCCTGGCAGATTAAAGTCCCCCAAAACCACTGTGCTCCCTTTGTGACTATGCCTCTGTATCTGCTCCCCCAGTTCCCTGTCAACATCCTCCTTCTGGGCTGGAGGTCTATAAACAACCCCCAGACAGATCTTGGTCCCTTTCTGGCTGTGTAGTTGCAGCCAGATTACTTTTGACCTGCCCTCCTCCTCTTCCTCCTTATTACATCTGATCCCTTCCCTTGCGTAAATTGCAACCCCTCCCCCCCACCTTCCCTTTATCTCTATCCCTCCTGAAAAGTTTTTGCCCTGGGATGGTTAGATCCCAGTCATGGTGCTTGGTTGCCCACGTCTCAGTAATGGCAGCTATATCCACCTCTCCCTCTGCCATCAATGTCTGCAACTCTGCTAACTTGTTCCCCAGGCTCCTAGCATTTAGTGAAACCATTCTCCACACTGCACCTATCCTTCCTGCTATCTTACTCTTCACTCCAACCCCTATTTCGCCTAAGGTTGTATCTATCCCTGTGGTGGGGGGAGGTCCCCGGGCCCCGCTCTCCTGGTGATTTCCAGTTCCAATGCCTCCCCCTACCTAGTTTAAATGACACCTCTCATTGATGAAATCCCCCCGCTTCTGCTTCAACACCTGTGAACTTGCCCTGCTGAGGTGTAACCTATCCCCTGCATAAAGATCTGTGTTATCCCATGTGCTACCCCAGTCCCCCACCAATCCATACCCCATGGTCCCACACCATTCCCTTAGCCACTTGTTGAAGTCACTGATTCTTCTCTTCCTGTCTGTACTGGCCCTTGGCACTGGCAGAACTTCTGAGAAGGCTACCGTTGTTCCCTCTTTGCTGCATAGTTTTCCCACTTCCCTGAAGCTGTCTTGTATCTCCTCTATCCTTCTCCCTTCCAGATCATTCATTCCAAGGTGCATTACAATGTGCGGCTTCCCCCCACCTTCCCCACATAACTGCCCATATGCTGCTCCACTTTACTTGCTGTCATGCCTGGCATGCACTCAACCCAGATGTTATTTTTTCTGGCACCCTTTCCCCCCTACCTTATACCCTTAAGTATAGAATCCCCTAGAATTATGACTCTGATGCTTATCCTTCTCACCCTCTTATTGCCCTCCACTCCCCGCCCCCCAACTTGTGAGGCCCTCTTATCCCCCATGTCACAGCCCCCTTTGCCTCCCCTAACCTTTACCCTGCCCTCTCCCCCCTTGCAACTCTGACCAGGCTACTGACCTCCTCTTCTGAACTATTTTCCATTTGTGGAACCTCCCCTTTGCACTGGTTTTTTACTCTGTCCATCACGCTACCACCTCCTCTACTATTACGTTCCCATATCTTCCCTGAAATGTGGCCCTCCCCCACTCGGACTCCCCTCCTTTCAGTATCCTTAGCCTTCCCCAGGCTGCCAGCTACTTCCCCCTTCCCCCTGTCTTCTTGCTCCTTCTTTCCCTCTGGAGAAACTGCATCACCATCACCTCGCTGCCCCCCCCTTGCCAATGGGTCTTCTTGGTGTACTGCCGACTGCATCACCATCACCTTGCTGCCCCCCCCTTGCCAATGTGTCCTCTTGGTGTACTGCCTACTGCCTCCCCGCTGTATACCTTTTCCCCCTGTAGTGTCCTCCCCCTGCACCTTCACTGTAGCTCCCCTCCTCCCTGCTACCTGGTCTTCTGGACTAGCCAACACTGAGAATCTGTTTGCAGTACTAATCTCCTTTCTTTGAATGAGTCCAGTCCCCCTTCCCACAGTCTGATATCTTTGCTCTGACCCAGTCTTAGTCATGCTCCTGTGCCTGACCCTCCTCCAGTCATCACCTCCTTCCCTTGTCTGCTCCCACTTGTGTGGCCCTCCTGCTGTCCCACCAAGTTCCCCCTTATTTTTTGTCTGTTTTGAACTCTTTCGGATACCGCGTTAGTTTCCCCTCCTGGCTGTGTCCCCCCCAGTTCTGTCTCCTCCATGCCTCCAGTTCCCTCCTCAACCACACTATTTCCTGCCTGAGCTGGCGCACTTGCCAACACACCCTACAGCCCCCTGCCCTCCAAGTCACTCCCAGGAAATGGCTGCTCCACATCCTTGGCAACATATAATTCTTACCATCTCCCACTCTATTTCACTGCCCTTGCACATCCTCTCCTCCCTTATCCTGGTCCTACCCCACTCCATGAAACCCTTCCCCCACCTTGGACTTCCCATGTCTGTACAGGAAATATGTGGCCCTCACAGTTAGGCTCTTCCCTGTCTACCAGCCTGGCCTGCTGACCTCCCTGCACATGCTACTCAAGATGCTACACTCCTGCTTTATGGCACTCAAGCTTCGGGGTTGCTAACGCTTTGGGGTCACTTGGTCCCCTTTGAAATATAAAAGAATCCCAGCCCTGCTATTGGCTGATCCTAGTCACATGACCACCCCGCCCCTCCTGTGTATTTCCCAACCTTTCCCTCACTCAGTTAAGTGCCCCCTCCTCCCAGCCAAAACAAAATCATTTGTTTTGTAGTTACACTGTTTAAATCACACAGCACACATTGCAGTCTCATTAAATGCTACCTGAATCCTAAAAGAACAAAAACAGTGCATAGAAAATACTTATGTTCTAGCTCCAGCTGCCTCAGCCTGCCTCCCTCTCCAAAGTTTCACCTCCAACTGAAAGCAAACAAGGTAAATTGCTCTGTAAGAATCACACAATCCCAGCCCTGCTATTGGCTGGTCCTAGTCACATGACCACCCCCCTGTGTATTTCCCAACCTTTCCCTCTCTCAGTTAAATGCCCCCTCCTCCCAGCCAAGACAAAATTGTTTGTTTTTTAGTTACACTGTTTAAATCACACAGCACACATTGCAATCTCTTTAAATGCTACCTGAATCCTAAAAGAACAGAAACAGCACAGAGAAAATACTTATCTTCTAGCTCCAGCAGCCTCAGCCTGCCTCCCTCTGCAAAGTTTCACCTCCAAGTCTATAACATCAGAGAAAAACAGAAGACAAAGGAAGGGATTGTGAGGCTGTCAAAGGATGGGGAGGTGGTAGAGAAGGATGGGCAGAAGGCTCTTAATGACTACTTCTGCTCAGGATTTACAGAGGAAGAAGATGGATCGCTGTTGGAAAGCAGAGGCAAAGCTTCAGGCAGAGGCATTTAGGAACTGGGACAGCAATGAAGATTGATAAAACACGGGGACCTGATGGTTTACACCCAAGGGTGCTCAAAGAACTGTTGCTAAAGCTGGCAGAACCCCCAATGGGGCTGTTTAACAGCTCATTTCAGACTGCGGAGGTCCCTGTGGATTGAAGGATGGCTGAGGTGGTCCAATTCCATAAAAGATGGGAGGAAGTAGCTTAGTAAGTTACAGACCCATCAGTCTTGCCTCCATTGTAGGTAAGTTGATGGAGTCTCTAGCCAAGGAGGATTTGGTAGCTTACCTGGAAAGCAGTGGTCTCCTGGATAGCAAACAGCACTGATTTGTGGTGGGGAGGTCCTGTCAGACAAACCAAATTTTCTTTGGGTTACTTGACATATAGACATGGGAAAGGCAGCCGACATACTCTACTTCGATTTCAGCAAAGCTTTCAATTCTGTGCCACATGGGGGGCTGCTACAAAAAAACAGATGGATCTGAGAGTAAGAGGGGAACTAACTAGATGGGTGGAAAACTGGCTAGGAGGCTGCAAACTGAGAGTAGTGGTCAAAGAGCTCAAGGTTAGGAGACAGGTATGTTATGAGTGGAGTTCTGTAAGGATCTGTCCTCGGACTGGTCCTCTTCAACATGTTCATTTGTGACACTGGTGAAGGAATACAGGAGAAGTTGCGTCTCTTCAGAGACAGCACAAAGCTCTGTGGCAGAGTGGATAGCCATGACAAGGTGAAGGAGCTGAAAGAGGATCTGGATATTTTGGAGTGGTGGTCCAAGGTCTGGCAACTTAAATTCAATGTGAAGAAGTGCAAGGTTATGCACCTGAGGGCTGGGAGATTGGCAGCCTCATCGGAAGGAAGAGACTGGACCCTGATCAATAGCAGCCCACTCAAACAATCCAGTCGGTGTGACAAGGCCTACAGTAAAGCAGCTAGGATGTTGGGGTGCATAGAAAGAGGCATCATCATCAGAAGGAAGGAGGTGATATTGCCGCTCTACTGGTCCTTGGCAAGACACACCTGGTGTAGTGTGCCTAGATCTGGAACCCCCACTTCAGTAAGGATAGAAAAAGAGAGAGTGGAGACAGTCTAGAGAAGAGTAACCAAAATGATTCAGGGTCAGCAAGGCAGATCTTATGAGGAGTGACTCACTGCCCTGAACATGTACTCCCTGCAGACTAGAAGGAAGTGGTGTGGTATGATTAAGACATTCAAATTCCTGAGGAGCATTTACAAGATACAATAAATCGCAATGAGCTATTTACTTGAACACTCAACTCAATAATTAGAAGACATGACTGGAAACTGGTAGGAGGAAGATTCAGGAGAGATGTGAGGAAGTATTTCTTTACAGAGTGGGTGGCTGAACCTTGAAACAGCTTGTCAGCAGATGTAGTGGGGGCAGATAGTGTGAGTGGGTTTAAGCACAGATGGGAGAGGGAAAAAGATCTCATCAACAGACTCTAAAGGACAGCAGATCCAGTGTATAGGTAATACGAACGATGGGCTGATTGGATGAACCCATGGTCTATTCCTGCCATCACATTCTATGAGACTTCCTGGGATGGTGGCAGAACAACTACAGTACTGATACTACACCCTGACCAGCAATTTTCTCCAAGGACAAATTTTCCATCCTCATTGTTGGGCCTGTGTTACAGACATTTCATGTAGTACACCTTCCAACCAACTGTGTGATGCCCATGTACACAGTCTGTACGTGTGTTTGACATGGTCGCACAAACTGCATTTTCCTGCATCCCATAACTGGGGCCAGGAAGAACATAACTGATTCTCAGGAGCCTGATCCATGGAAGCTTCCAAACTCATGGATGACCTCCTGTAATCTGTGTGAAACACAGAAACATAGAATGTGATGGCAGAGAAGGGCTGCTGGGCCCCCTCAATCTGCCAATTTTTTTTTTAGACCTACGTTTATTGCTGCAGACCCAACTTGACCTATGGCGCCTTCTCTTCCCTTCCCTTCCTTACCCCTATGATTCCCTCGTGCTTGCACCAAGCATTTTTGAACCACACTACTATTTTCCTCTCCACTACCTCTGCTGAAAGGCTTTTTCAGGCATCCACCACCCTTTCTGTGAAGAAGTACTTCCTGACATCATTCTTGAATTTACCCTCCTCCAATTTCATAGCATGCCCCCTTGTTCTAGAGCACCTTTTTTCTGAAAAATCCCACCCTCCTGTACCTTATTTACCCCTGTGAGGTATTTAAAAGTTTCTGTCCTATTCCCCCTTCCTCTCCTCCAGGGTGTACATATTTGGCTCCTTAAGCCTCGCCTCATGGGACTATAGATGCAGACCATGCACCATTTTGGTAGCCCTCCTCTGGACCACCTCCTCTCTATGTGCTTCATGAGATGTGGTCTCCAGAACTGGACACAGTACTCAAGGTGAAGTCTTACCAGCAATCTACATAGGAGCAGCACCACTTCCCTTTTCCTGCTGGCAATACCCTGTCCTTTGCACCCCAGCATCCCACTAGCTCTTCCGACTGCCTTGACACACTGCCTGGTCACCTTTAGGTCATCTGATATGATTACCCCAGGTCTCTTTCCTGCTTGGTCAGTATCACTCCACCCATTTTGTACTCCACTCCCAGGTTTCTATGGGCCAAGAGTTTTGCACTTTTTTGCCTTAACACTGAGCTGCCATACCCTTGACCACTCCTTCAGTCTTTTCAGATCTCTGCCCATCCTTTCAAACTGCCCCCCCCCCCCCGGAGTGCCCACTCTGTTGCAGAGCTTGGTGTCATCCGAAAAGAGGCAGACTTTTCCTTCCAGTTCCTCCTCAACGTCACTTATAAAGTCATTAAGGAGGACTGGTCCCAGCAGTGAGATTTGAGGAACCCTGCTGGTTACACTCCCTTCCTCTGAGCAAACACCATTTATTACTACCCGCTGTGTCCTATCCACTAGCCAGTTTCTTACCCAATTTATCACCTTATTTCTCACCCCTAAGTTCCCCAAATTGCGTACCAGTCTCTTATTTGGAACGGTGTTGCTGAAATCCAAGTAGACCATGTTCATTGCTCCTCCCTGATCCAGCTCCTTGGTCACCAAGTCAAAGAAATCAATCAGATTTATTTGACATGACCTTCCCTCTGAAACCATGTTGCCTTGGGTCCTATAATCCACTGGATACAAGATATACCACAGTCCTTTCCTTTAGTAGTGATTCCATTCATTTATCCCCCATCCATGTCAGGTTGATTTTCCTATAACTGCCTGCCTCTTCCCTGCTACCATTTTTGTACAGTGAGATTACTTGTGCCCTTCTCCAGTCCCTGGGACCATGCCAGTCTCCAGTGATCTGTTAAATAGGTGTGTCAAAGGTGCAGTCAGTACCTACCTGAGCTCCCTCAGCACCCTTGGATGTACCTTGTCTGGCCCCATAGTTTTGTCCACCTTCAGGTTTGTGAGTGCTTTCCAGACGACTTCTTCAAAAAACAGACTAGTGTCCATTTCCCTTCCCCTTAAAGCTCCTGACTCCTTTTCATGGTCCCAATCCTTCTCCTTCTACTGTGAATACTGAGCAGAAGTATTTATCCAAGATATTTGCCTTTTCTTGATCCCCCTCCATACAGTCACCCCACTCCTCTTAAACTTTACTGTCCCTTCCTTTGTCTCCCTTTTCTCTCTCTAACATACCTAAAAAATGTCTTGTTCCCTTTTGATACTCCCTGAGCTATTCTTTCCTCAGTTTGCACCTTTGCATGCCTTACTGCATCCTCCCTCTGTTTTCCCAGATTCACTTCCTATCCTCCTCTCTCTAGGTCTCCTTTTACCTTTTGAATGCCACCTTTTTATCCATTACCTTTTTTGCTACTTTGTTTGAGAACCATAGCAGTCTCCTCTTTCTTTTACTTACCTGCTTGACACAGAGGTTTATTGCTTTTACTATGCCATCTTTTAGTTTGCCTACTTCCCAAGTCCTTCCCCCTGCCAGGTCATTCTGAGGCATTCAGCCATCTTAGTAAAATCAGCCCTTCTGAAGTCCAGGACTAGCACAGTTGTGTGGCTGGATTCTATAGCTGTTCTTATGTTGAACCACACTACGATGATCATTGGTCCCCAGATCCAAATAACTAGAAGCCCCTAATAGGAGCATTCAGTATAGTCCACTTGAACATCAGCCAAAAAGCTTGCTACCCTGAGCCAGGAATATCTCTGTAGGCAGATATCAGAGGCAGCTGCCCTGGCAGCAGCATATGATGCAGCATGTGCTGACCGTAATAGATGCTTACCAGCATCAAGTTCAGCAGATGCAGCTTTAATAAGTTTCGCTTTTGTAGGACTATCAGGAAGAGTCTAAATAGTAATCATGGCAGACTTCCAGAGACTATTTTGATACTTAATCATGTAGGCTTGGTAATTTGCAATACAAAGTATACAAAGTGGCAGAGGTGTAGGTTTGCACATGCATGACATGCAGTCTCCTGGATTCTTTGTCTAGAGGCAAAGTACTCATGACTCTAGGGGCCCTAGAGTGATCATGAGTAGCCGTGATTACCACAGAGTAGGTTTCTGACTGGGAAGCATAATAGGGCTTGACAGACAGAGCTGGGGACTGCCTGACAGCCTTTCAGGACACTGTGGGTAAAGTGCTAGGCCTGTGCCAGGCAACAAAGATAACATCCTCTTAACACATGGTAAACAGGAGGCACCACAATTGTGGATGCTACTGTGACATTCAAGAACTCCATTAAATTCCTCTTACTGGAGGCTTTCTCCCCACCCTCAAATCCCATTATATCCTGGATTTGCTTGAATAAAGCATGAAAGGAGGGATCCACAGGAGGAGATCTGAGGCCATAAAAAACACTCTCTTCACGGCAAGAAGACAGGGTAGAGCTGGATGGGAAACCCCATCCATAGGGATCTTCTTCCCTTCCTTCGTCCTCCAAATCCTCCACCCTGCCAGGAGGTCGGAATTGTACTCTACCTTGTCGTACTACATGACGATGATGGCAATCCACGGAGCTGGCAATGGTGCCGACATGGGAGGCCCTGTCAACAGGACTGGTACTGACACTGTCAGTGCCAGGAACAGGCAACTTAATATCTCTGAAAACAATGCCAGCATAGCCTGGGAGCAGACAACGCCCACTTATGCATTCATGACTGCTGTCATCGCTGGGATGGCACCCAACGATGGAGGCAGCATACTATCCATAGTAAGTATGGCAGTGCCAGAGCCATGCCTCAATTTTGATGTCTCAGTGATGGTTTTGGGGGGGAGGGGCAGGGCGATCAGAGCAGACGATGAAAATGTATTCATCATCAATGGAAACCTCAAACTCACTGGTTAAGAATGTTTGTCTCTGTGCTAATGGTGACTGGAGGAGTGTTTTGATGATGATTTTTCCTTTTTCTTTGGACTTCCACATCATTCTTGATGTCCAAGGTGGTGATAGGGTCACTAACTGCCTCAGTGTCTCCTTCTGTGTGGCATATGGTCATGAGGAAAAGCTGGCTTGAAGCCTGCAGCCTTCGCTTGTGATTCCATGGTCTTAAAGCTGACAGAAAATTATTTTTACATAGTTAACTACTCTCATATCTTCCTTTCAATGCCAGTTATATATTCTGATATGCTTTGTCCAAGTTTTGATAAATATTCAAGCTTTAGGGTGCCATCAGTTCTATATAGAGACCCACTCTTCTCAGCAGCTACTGCTGTTTCTTTTCATATTTCTAAGACATTCCATGACATCAGTAACACCATTCCATGCTATTGGTGGAAGATGAGACCACAGCTTTCCTGGAATCATTTGGGGTGCAGGAAATAAAAATAAAGAAGCCAGTTTGGGAAGAAATTGGTAGTGATGTTTCTCCTTATTTGAGTTAGAAGGGGGGGGGGACAAATGAAATGGACCCCCCGTGTCTAATTTATTTCACAAGTTATAATTCCAGAAAGGGTTCCACCATGCTGTACCATGACCAAAGGGCTCTGGGGCTGAGAGGAGACAGAAGGTTGCAACAAGGAAATCCTGGTCCAGTGGTCAGTGTTTGGGGAGACTCCAGATTTGCTGTGCTGAGATCGCTAGTGCATTTGAAAGTGAAGTCGTTGAAAAGTAGGACAATTATTTTCCTATCTTGTTTATGGGTGTACTGGCTCAGGTTGGTACTTTATTTGTGAACCCCCTCATGCTCCCTGGACTATCTGCGAAGTTCAAGTAGGCCCTTAGATGTTGGGGGGTTTACAGGTGTTACTGATGTCACAGAATGCTCAGGCAGTATGAAATGAGACAGCAGCAACTGCTGATGAGAGAGGGATTCAGGGTGGTTACAAAAGGAACACAATTAGATTATTAATTAATAAAAAAGGTCAAAACCATATCAAAATATTGACTAGACACTAAAAGGACTACAGGAGGGCCTCTAGAGATTTAAAAAAACAGTTTCCAATCACCTTTAATGCCAATGAAGGTTTTTAAAGCCTTTTTTGGTGTCTCCTTATGGCTTGGTTAAATCTTTGGCAGAAATACAGGCCCACATATTGTGGGATAAACTCAAATGGTACACACACATGTACACACGGTATAAATATCATTCTTGTAGATCTTGTAACCACAGCAACAAAACCTAAATAAAGGTTCTTTCAATGGCAGCATACAGGGACAATGCCAGTAAGAAAATGTGAACTTACAAAATAATAAATGTTGAAGAAACAACTGTGTTGTTTCTCTGCAGGTCTGATGAGCAGCCAATGGTAGAAGAAAGAACTAAGGAGAAAGAGGGCCGCCCATGTTTTATAGATGTTGATGTACATCATTGTGGCTGGCCCCTAGCTGGGAAAAAGTTTCCAAGTTGTCCTGATGCCAATGGCTTACAGTTCCAATGGTGTGGCCCAATGAAAGAGATGTCTTTGATGAAGATATAGTCAATCCTTGGAGATCATGCCCTGTTAACAAAAAGGCACCCACCCCCCATGGATGCAGGGATCTATATGCATTTTTTAAGACAGCTGTCTGTCCACTCTTATCTAACAGCACTGGATCTCAAAAGTTTTTTTGCCTGCAATTCTCTAGCTGTAAGCATTAACCCACAGTTAAATTCAGCCCCCCTAAGATAATCGCCCTAGTGATGTAAGTATTATTGAATGGCCTGGAACAATTCTGTCCACAGAGCTTTCTGTTGTGAGGCATGCACACATGTCAGCAAGTAATTCTTATTCTGGTACAAGATATCCAAACCAGTTTGGTGGCCACAGAGTCATAACCACTAAACAAAATGGCTATCCCATCACAATTATCTTCCCGTGATGACCTAAAACAGCTATCTTCCAACCACTGCTTTTTTTGCTTGGGATAGCTCTGGTGTTGTTTTTAATCTAGTACCTTGTAGAAAACAATATTACTGATAGAAGACTGCAGAAACAAAAAGATCTGTAGTCTTCTTCTGTAGTTTTTCAAACTATTCACATTTGGAGAAACGCAAACCAGGGCGATACAAGTTTCGCCCATTAAGAAAGGTGAATGTTTAACTAGACTTTTAATCACCTATTCTGCGACCTTGTCTTGCCCTTTTTAGAGATGGAATCTCAGATAAGGAGTCATCCTGGTCTGATGACTGATCTTTCAGAGATGAGGGGGACTGATTAGGCTTTTGAGTTGCCATTTATTATATGTCACCCCACCACCTTACCTTCTGCAAGGCTGACAATCTATTCTCCACAGGTATAGTGTTTCTTTTAGGGGGCTTCACTTTAGGTTGCCTGTGTCAACCTCTTTTCTTTCTGGTAACTGTCATGGCCACATTCTCCATGGGGGAGAGAGGCATCTCAGAATGTGAACCTTCCATATGGACAGGGTCATCCTGGATCACCACCGCCTTAGCAGGACAAGCTATTTCCCACACTCAGGAGGGAGGAGAAGGAGGTCCAACAGACTGTTCAGTACTTTTATCTGGGGGGGGATTATGGGGGGTTTGTAGAGTGCCCATCTGGGTTTCACCTTCTTCAGCCCCAGACTTAGGCTGTGAAGATCCATCCAACTGCTTGGGACCATAAAAATCCCCATTTTTATTCTGTTTTCAGAAGCAGTGTGTTAAGGAGAGCAGAAGTGTAGAACCAGCTAAACACCCCACACACACACTTCAATTTTTCACCTGAGGCAGCTAAGGAAGAAGGATCTTTGAGCAGTGTCAGTTTGTTTCCCAGATCCATTTTTACTCTGCTTTCAGAAGTAATGCATTAGGGAGAGCAGAAGGGTGGAGTCAGCTAAAGCTCTCCCTTATACTTTGCAACTGAGGCAGTTAAGAAAAGAGATCTTTGAACCTGGACAGGAATTTCTTACCAACAATTGCAGGTCAGGTGACCACAGGAGCTTGTGAGCCACAAGAGCTGGAGGATCAGAGGAGTGAGAGGATGGCATCTGCAGGAGTGTCCGCAGGTAGTCCACAGAGGACTCTGAAGGTAAGGTCCAGGGATTACTGCAAGTGCATCTCTGCGAAGTCTAGCCATAGCTCATACAGTTGCACCAAAACTAGGATATGGTCACAGGTGGGCCTATTGTTATATAGGTGTACCAGCACGCCTCTGTCATAATCCCTATCTGGTATGCGGTCACAGCTGGGCCTGGTATTTAATTTGTGAGCTAGCAGACTGCTGTAGCAAATCGCAATCTGAGGTAAGGTCACCAGAGGGCCTGGTGTTAAGTTTTTGTGGTAGCAAGCCTCCGCCATACACCCTATCTGAAGTGCAGTACAGAAAGGCCTACTGTTGAAATTGGCTTCCATCGTTAAATCCCTGTGTGGAGCCCAGCAACAGAAAGGTGTTCAGGCAGGGCAATATCCAAAAAGTGGTAGCACAGTCTCATTTAAACCATTTAAATTTAAATCAGTGTCATTGTCATTTAAATTTATATCAGTGTCAGCGGCTCAGTAGGTAGCACACTCACCTCTGAGGCTGGGAGATCAGAGGGCTGTGGGTTCAGGTCCCACATCTGGCACTTGGGTTAATATCCCAGTACTGACACTGTAGTGCAGCATGAGAGGGGTGCTGCACTTCTGAGGTGCCGTCTTTTGGATGAGACGTTAAAACCGAGGTCCCATCTGCCTGGATTGGTGGTAGTTCAGGTGGATGTTAAAGATCCCATGGCACTTATCGAAAAGAGTAGGGGAATGCCCCGGTGTCCTGGCCAAATTTCCCTCATTTACTAAAAATACCACCAACAGTTTCATCTGGTTCAATGTCAGTTGGCATTCATCTGTATCCCCTTCCCCCAGGTCATGCCTGAAAATAGGCAGGATTTGTCTGGTGCACTTATCCGGTCAACAAAAACTAAATAAATAAAAATAAAATAAAAAACAAGCCAGGGAAGAGAGTATGGAGCACGATTTAGACAAAAGATAGCTACCTGCATGGATTGTGGTGCATTATTCTCATGGGCTATGTTCAGGGGACTGGGTCACTGCCCAATTTGTAGGTAAGTGGTGGTGTTCCAGCAACAGCTGGTGGCAGCATGGGATGAGACAGTCCTGCTGCAGCTTCAGTTAAGCTGGCATCCATCACAACTGTCAGTAGTTCCTCTCCCCATGTGGCCTATAGGCCCTAGAGGGTTGGAACCTCATGGGAAGGGTGTCAAGGCTGGTACTGGTGGAACAACACCGGTCCCTTTAACTCCAACTGCAAATTGGTTCACAGCCCTGACAGAGGTGTAAGTACCTGACTTTCCGGTGGGGGGGGGCAGAGAAGTACGGCAGCGGGGGACCATCCAGCCATGCATCTCCTGATGGAAACAAGGTTAGGAAGTCCCCAGATGTCTGGAAGGTTAAGTCAGAGGATGACATCATCATCTTTGGGTACTATATACTAAGGGGAGTGGAGAAGATATTAGAGGAAAGGGTCACCAAATGCCTACCAGGACAAAGAGAGAATAAGTGGATAATGGAGGATGTAGGTGTAGGTGAGAGGTTGGGATGCTGGTATATCTAGGTACCAACAACAGAAACATAGAATTTGATGGTAGATAAGGACCGCTTGGCCCACCCAGTCTGCCCATTTCCCTACCTGATTGATAAGCTGCAGATTCTAGTTAATCAACAGCTTACTTCCTCCTACCCCCCACTAGAATTGCCTTATGCCTGTCCCATGCAATCTTGAATTCTCTCACTATTCCTGACTCCACAACCTCCTCAGGAAGGCTGTTCTCTGTATCCACAACCCTCTCTGTGAAAAAATACTTTCTAACATTACCTCTGAGCCGTCCCCCTGTCTTCAAATTGTGCCCCCTTGTTCTGGCAAATGAGCCACTGGAGGATGTGAAAACAACTTTCAGAGGCTAGAAGCCAGATTGTCGGTACCTGCATGTACCAGGTAGATGCCAGTGAGGTACCAATGATCTGGCAAATGAGCCACTGGAGGATGAGAAGAAAAACATTTGGAGGCAGGGGTTATCTAAGGCTGGGGCATCATTAAATCCAGAAGAGAGTACAGATTTCCCAGCTAAGTCTCCCCCGAGGAAAGGGATAGGAAGAAAACACTATCGGGAACATCATCATTACCCCATCCAGTGTCAGATGGTAGGTCTGGAGGACCAACAGTCAGGACCCCAGGGGAGAGCACGTCATCTTAAAATGTCAATAAAAGGAAAGAACTGTGTTGGAGAGTGCTTTCCCTTAACTCCAGGAGCCTGGGAAATAAGGTAAGTGAACTACAGGCCCTTGTTGCCAGTGCCAAACTAGAGATGGTGGATTTGGAAGGATGAGAGAGAGAGAGAGAGAGAGAGTGTGTGTGTGTGTGTGTGTGTGTGTAAGGAGCAAGCTACAGGGGGAGCTCTAATAGGAAGTGTAGAGAAACAATGGGGAGTTATTAAGAAGTCAGTTCTCAAAGCAATCAAGATTTGCATGGAAACTGCCACCAAGGGCACAGAAAACAAGAATCCCTATGGTTCTATAGGGAGGTAGGGGAGGCAGTAAGAAGAAAGAAAAAGGGCTTCAAAAACTATAAATGCAACCAGGTGAAAGAATCCTGGGAGTTATACTAGAGAACACTGAAGGAGGCAAAGAAGGTGATCAGAGATTCATAATCTGCCACTGAACTTATGTGCAACTGCTTCCATAAGGCCTAGTCTCCCACCCAACCTCCACCCTTCCCTTCTGTAATCCACTATGTTTAGTTTCCTTCTTCTACCCAGTCAGTTATCGCACTTCATATAAAAAGCCTATAGAAGCCCTACTATCTGAATATTATCCCTTCTATATTGAATGTCCTCTTCATTTTTACAGGTTTAAGTTATTGTTACTGTGCCTTGTATATCTGTAAATTTTTGTATATATCTCTCATCTATTTGATTGTATTAATGTTATGTTATTCTCATGTCTTTGTACAATACTTGTATCCTTCTTTGTATGACCACTCAGGTCCATCTTGTAAATGAGCTACGCTCAATGATGTTCGCCTGAATAAATAAAGATTTTGATTGATTGATTGATTGATTGAACTGCATATTGCACAAGGGGTGAAAGATAGAGAAACAACTGCACAAAGGGTGAAAGATGAAGAAAAAAAAGAAGACAAAGGAGGGGATTGTGAGGCTGTCAAAGGATGGGGCGTGACAAAGGAGGATGGCCAAAAAAGTCCCTCCTTGGGCAAACACCACCTGGAGTTGCAGCCTTCCTCCACCCATCCACCTCCACTGTCTCCACGCATAGTACTGATAAGCCCACCCTAACCATCCCATGGGTAAGGACCTCCTTAGCCCAGAGGTCCTGCCCCATCAGGGCTCCAACCTGGTTCAGCTCACTACCTGCATCTATCACCAGTCTGCCAAAACTCGATGCTTTCCAAGCAGCCCTCAGAAACCACCTCCTAGCTACCCACTCATGTACATGCACATGACAATGAAACGGAAGCTCACTGGCACAGGGGCCCGAAAACTACCCATGTAGAAACTGGCTATGCTTATAATCAAAGCCCAACTACCAGACTGCTGCAGTTACTATATTGCCCAGTAACAGAACAGCTGCAATACATAAACAGGCAGACTTAATGACAAAGTCTAACTGCAAGATGGCTTCAGATACTATAGTGCCTGTTAATATGTCTTTGCAACGTACTGTAAATGTATGCCTAGCTAACATCCTGTATAGACCTTGCATAGGCTCACCACCTCATCTGTACTTCTTATATGCAGTTCAATCAATGGCAATATGCTTACTGTAACTCCAAAACTTCGGTAACATATTGTAAGCATCTGTAACTGTACATCCTGCTGTTTTATGTATTATGACATGGTAATATTTTGTATGTATCTGAAACTGTATATCCCTACTGTATTGTATGTTATGTATGATGTGATTTGACATGGAGCCTTTGGAAATGATTCTATGACTCGAAAGATTGTAATTCCGATATCTTACAAATAAATAAAAAAAATAAATAAAAGGGCAGCAGGCTCTAAATTACTACTTCTGCTCAGTATTTACAGAGGAAGAAGATGGATCGCTGCTGGAAAGCAGAAGCGAAGCTTCAGGCAGAGGCATTCAGGAACTGGGACAAATTCAGTCCACTGCTGATAGAATCTGAAAGGGGCTGGCAGCAATGAAGATTGATAAAACACTGGGACCTGATGGTTTACACCCAAGGGTGCTCAAATAACTGTTGCTAAAGCTGGCAGAACCCCCAGTGGAGCTGTTCAACAGCTCATTTCAGACTGGAGAGGTCCCTGTGGATTGAAGGATGACTGAGGTGGTCCCACTCTGTAAGAGATGAGATGGAGTAGCTTAGTAACTACAGTCTCACTTCCACTGTGGGTAAGTTGATTGAGTCTCTAGTCAAGGAGGATTTGGTAGCCTATCTGGAAAGCAGCGGTCTGGATACAGTGGCGGAGGCAGGTCTGGGAGCTGGGGGGGCATTTAGTCAATTGTGGGCTCCACAATAGGCACTAAACAGTGACTAAAGATCATGGTGGGGTGCCACTACTCACACTGGGGCAGCCAGGAGGAGTTACTGCCCCCCTCAAGGTCCGCCACTCTCTGGATAGGAAACAGCACTGATTTGGGGTCGGGAGGTCCTGTCAGATAAACCAGATATTCTTTGACTGGGTTACTTGAGTTATAGACAAGGGACAGGCAGTTGATATACTCCACTTTGATTTCAGCAAAGCTTTCGATTCTGTGCCACATGGGAGGCTGCTACAAAGAAACTGAGGGATCTGAGAGTAGGAGGGGAACTAACCAGATGGGTGGAAAACTGGCTAGGAGACTATAAAGCAAAAATAGTGGTTAAAGAGCTCAAGTCAGGAGACAGGGATGTCATGAGTGGAGTGCTGAAGGGATCGGTCCTTGAACTGGTCCTCTTCAACATGTTCATTTGTGACACTGGTGAAGGTATACAGAAAAAGTTGTGTCTGTTCACAGACAACACAAAGTTCTGTGGTAGAGTGGATTGCCAAGATGAGGTGAAGGAGCTGAAAGAGGATCTGGATAGGTTGGAGAGGAGGTCCAAGGTCTGGCTGCTTAAATTCAGTGTGAAGAAGTGCAAGGTTATGCACCTAGGTAAAGGCAACCCCAGGACAGATTACTGGTTGAGGGACATCAGACTGGCAGCCTCATCAGAAGAAAAAGACCTGGGCCTAATCAATAGCGACTCCCTCAAACAATCCAGTCAGTGTAACAAGACCTGCAGTAAAGCAGCTACGATGTTGGGGTGCATAGAAAGAGGTATTGTCAGCAGGAGGAAGGAGGTGATATTGACGCTCTACAGGTCCTTGGTAAGGTACACCTGGAGCACTGTGCCCAGATCTGAAACCCCCATTTGAGTAAGGATAAAAAAAGAGAGTGGAGACAGTCCAGAGAAGAATAACCAAAATGATTCAGGGTCAGCAAGGCAGATTTTATGAACAGGGGCACTGGGAAATTCCACCTGCAATTTTTTTTTGAGCAGAATTCTCACATTTAACCATTCTCTGCAAAAACTGGCATACTCCGCAGTTTCTAGCAATTTTTGAGTTTTTACTTTGAATTGTGTAAAAAGTATTAACATTTTCAATACAATATTCTCAAATATATTGACAATTTTGTATGCAGACTTGGGTTTGTCCAAAACAATGCTGTACATGGTGGGGAAGTGTTTTATGTGACACTGCTTTCATTTGAATCCTTGTGTGGTTTGGTTTCAAAATCCACTGGTCAACTGCAAAAAAGAAGTACGCCTGGCTAAAAGCACCTACTATAGGAACCTCCTAAAGTCCTCTGCTGACAACCCTCAAACGTACTGGGCCCAAATCAAGGAAATTCTTGGCAATAACAAGCCTCAGACACCTACTGACATGAATATACAGGGCGTTCACTGTAACAGCCCAGTCACCATTGCCAATGCTTTTAATTCTCTCTTCTCCTCACTACCGGCTGAAGCACCAGAGGGGACCAGAGCTGACTGGCCCTCTGCTCCATCAATGAGCCCCACTCCTCCCACCTTTGCGCTGTCTCCGACCACGTACCGTGAAGTACGTAAACTTCTCAATACCATACCAGACGTGGGGGCCCAGGCCCCGATGGCATCCGTCCTGGTATTCTTGGGCAGTTTGCTCCCTGGCTTGCCAAGCCAGTCACCAGGCTTTTCAATCTTTCTATCAGTACCTCCTCTGTCCCATCTGCCTGGAAAACGGCCAGAACCATCCCAATTCTCAAAAAGGGCGATGTCAAACAAATGACCAACTATCGATCAATTTCTCTCCTCCCCACTCTCAGTAAGCTTCTTGAGAAACTAGTTCATCGTCAACTCTCAGAACACCTCGGCAAGTTCAATCTTCAGACCCCCTGCCAACATAGCTTTAGGCCTGGACACAGCACCACCACGGCTCTGACCCAACTCACCACCGATATAAAAAGCAATATGGATAACGGCCTACTCACCGGTGCCATCTTCATTGACCTGTCCAAAGCTTTTGACATGGTTCATCACCCACTCATGCTGTCAAAGCTCCAATCCATTGGTGCCTCTGACACCACTCTATCATGGTTCCTTAGCTACCTGGACAATCGCACACAGGCTGTAGCTTTCCACAAGACTCTATCCTCCCCCAAAAGGATCACCCGTGGCGTACCACAGGGGTCCATTCTTGGTCCTCTACTATTCTCCCTTTTCCTAAATGACATTCCCAACCCTTCCCATCACAGCTGCACTCTCATGTGTGCCGACGACCTGGTTCTCTACTCGGCATCTAAATCGATGGAGGACATCAACCTCACACTCTCAAATGACTTTCAGGTCCTTCAACAATGGCTCTTGAACAGCCATCAATATCTTAACCTGGACAAAACTCGCGCCATGCTATTCGGTTCTTCAAAAAAACTACCCTCCATGGCCCCTAAGCTTCTGGTTCGCTGCCGGAATGGTTTCTCTATCACCAACACGTCCTCCTTCAAATACCTGGGGGTCACTCTAGATCCCTCCCTTGACTTTTTTATACATGTCAACACAGTTTGTCATGCTGTTAATGCAAAAATTGGTGGTGCCTACTGAGTGCGCCACTCCCTCACTCCATCTGCCAGATTATCTATAGCAAGGGGGGTGCTTCTCCTTCAGCTCCAATATGGACTACCTATTCTTTACTCTGCCAACTCCAGTGTGCTCAGCAAATGGGACACTTCCTATAATAATATCTGCAGATTCGCCTTAACTGCCCCACGCCTTACTCATCACTGCCTCTTCTACTCCGGGTTAAACTGGCTGTCACCCAAGGATCTCCAGGCCTACTCCCTGGGATGCTTCATTGACTCCCTAACTAGACCTGCTAGACCAGACTCCCTGGCCTACTTGCTGACCCCCGCTTCCCATACTCGCACACTCAGGTCCTCCTCTGTACCTTTGCTCTCATGTAGACCTTGCGCCACAAAAATGGGTGAACAGGCTTTTTCTTACTTTGCCCCTAAGTTTTGGAACTCACTCCCCCCACAGGTTAAAAATGCTACCTCCAACCGAGTTTTAAAAAACTCGCTGTTTTCTCACCTACACACCCTTGGTCACTGCCGGTGCTCATAACACAACCTCACTTGACCGCCGGCCGGTGGCCCGGACCTACTCGCATTTCTTGTGACATTAAAGCTTTTAATGTGTTTGTATCCTGGAGTACCAATTTTGTTGTTCTTATCCACTGTGTATGCTGTTAAATTATTGCTTGCTACCTAATGTTTTCTTTAATGTAAGATGTATCACTGTAATATGTGTACCTTTGTCCTGTGCTGCCCCGGGTCGTGCCTGAAAATAGGCAGGATTGTTGCCTAGCGCACTTACCCGGTTACCAAAAGCTAATAAATAAAAATAAAAATAAGCGTTAAGTACACTTAAACATTTAATATTTGATTTGTGTTGAAGCAGTCTATCAGCAAACTTTTTGTTGTCACAGTGACTGAAACAGCAGGTGGGAGAATAGGTGCAAATTATCCCATTCACCTAAATGGGGTGCTAACTATGAAGCCTTTTTGTGAGTGGCAATGCAGGTTTTATCTAGTGAACATACTTTCATTCAGACTAGTTTTCATTCAAACAGCTGAGGATTTTGGATGGTCCTGCTGATTATAAACTTGAATAAGTTAGTTGGTAACAGTGGTCCTGTGCTTGGCAATCTAGAACCTAGATGCTCACATGCAAAGACTACAATAAAAACCTGACTAAAGTCTAAAAACAACTGCAGAGCAGGACACTGCGGCACAGGAGCTAGCACAACAAAACTCACCCAAATCAGGAAACAAAACAAAAAAAACAAAAAGGAACTCCAAAAAACTTCTGATCATAGGAGACTCCATGATTCGGGGAGTTGATACCCATCTCCAGCCAGGGGTAATGGTCAGATGTCTCCCAGGTACATCAGCATGGAGAGACACCTGACAATTAGCAAAACTGTTCACAAAGCAGGAGAAACATTGATGTCCTAGTACACACAGGGACTAATGATCTGCCAGCCAGTCAGTTGTGGAGACCAAGGAACACCTGACCAGGCTGGGTGGCAAACTATCATCCATTTCGTCCGGCATCTCCTTCTCTGAGATCCTGCCAGTCTGGGAGAGAGGGGCAGATGGACGGAAGGTCAGAGAAGGGGAGATAGGGGAGCTAAACACGTGGCTCAAGGGCTGGTGCCAGGAAAAAGGACACAGATTTGTAGGGAACTGGCAACAGTTCTGGGAGCGAAAGTTCTTTAAATTTGATGACTGCATCTGACTAAGGAGGGAGTCAGTGCATTGGGGCAGAAGTTTGAAGTCTTTGCAGAATATTTTAAACTAGCAAATGGGGAGAGGGGTGCAGCACCCCATACGTCAAATGGGAAGAACACCCATCCCCCCTCAGCTAGTGGTCAAACAGGGATTCAGCATGTTTGCAGTTCATTTGCATCACCAGGTAAGAAAAGGTTTGTCTCCCATACGATGCACAGGGTAATGCCAAACCTCACCCAACAATTAACACACTGAAATCTGGCCAATGGAAAATCATGTACACAATGCTCACAGCCTGGGAAATAAGATCCCAGACCTGCAGGCAATAATGTCAGAAGCTAAACTGGACATAGTATAATTAGTGAGACGTGGTTTACCAGTAACCACACTTGGGAGACTTCAGTACCTGGCTATGTATTGTTCAGAAGAGACTGAGGTGAAAAAGGGGGGGGGTGGCCCTGTATGTCAATGAAAATATCAAAACTACAGAAATTCAGAATACACATAAGGAGCCAGAAGAACTGTGGGTCACCCTGGAAATAGGAAATGGGACTGCCATAAGAACCGGGGTTGTCTACAGGCCCTCAGACCAGGGGGAGGACATAGACACATTATTGTTAGAAGATATACAAAACATGACGGCTAAAGGGGAGGTTCTGATAATGGGAGACTTCAACATCCCGGATACAGATTGGTCAATACCAGCAGGAACATCTGCCAGAACTAGACACATAGTGGATTCCCTGCAGGGGGAGGGCCTCAAACAACTGGTACAACAACCCACAAGAGACAGGGCTATCCTAGATCTAGTACTAACTAACAGGGAAGGGATCACAGATCTCCAGGTAGAAGGTCACCTGGGGCCAGTGACCATCACATGGTATGGTTCAATTTGGCTACTACATCTAAATCATCCCATTCCAAGGCAAAAATATGGGACTTCAGAGGAGCTGACTTTGATAAGATGGCCAACAGAGTTAAGCTAGCCCTGGCAAAAAGAAATACAGGTGAGGGGGTACAGGCAAAGTGGGCAAGCAATAAAGATGCAATACTTGAAGCAACATCCCATTGTGTTAGAGAGAAAAGGAAGTGCAAAAGAAGAAGGAAACCACTTTGGTTCTCAAATACAGTAGCAGAAAGATCAGAGCCAAAAGGCTGGCCTTCAGGAAATATAAGGGAACACAGTGGGATGAAGATAGGAGGCATACCAAACTGCCCTAAGGGAAGCAGGGAAGGCAGTAAGGCAGGCAAGTCCCAAACTGAGGAAACACTAGCACGAACAGTAAAGAAGGTGACAAGACTTTCTATAGATACATTAGTGAAAGGAGAAAGTCCAGTGGGGTATTACTAAGCTTAATGGAGAAAAGGGAGCATGTGAGGAGGAGGACCTTGTAAAAGCATCTATCCAAAATAGATACTTTTGCTCAGTATTTACTGAAGAGAAGGTAGGGCAGGGCCTACAGCTCAGCACCACGGACACAGGGGGGAGGGAGGTGAGCACTACTCCCTTCACAAAAGAAAGGGTCCTACAAGAGCTTGCTAAGCTCAGGGTGGATAAGGCAATGGGACCTGATGGCATACATCCCAGGGTACTTAAGGAGCTAAGGGTGGAACTAGCAGAGCCATTAGCAGAACTGTTTAGTGAGTCTCTGAGCACAGGAGAGGTCCCAGAAGACTGGAGAAGGGCTCATGTGATCCTGCTCCACAAGAGTGGTAGCAGGGAGGAGGCAAGGAACTACAGACCAGTCAGTCTTACCTCAGTAGTGGGCAAGATTATGGAGGCACTCCTTAAGGAAAGGATAGTGCAACACCTGGAATCCATAAGAGCACAGGATCCAAGACAGCATGGGTTTACAAAAGGAAGGTCCTGTCAAACTAATCTCATAGATTCTTTGACTGGGTAACCAGAGTGGTGGACCAAGGGGGGCAGTTGATGTCGCCTACCTTGACTTCAAGCAAAGCTTTTGACACTGTTCCACATAGAAGATTGATAAACAAGCTGGGTAGGCTCGGGTGGGTCAGAAGTTAGTCAACTGGGTAGCAAACATGTTGGCGGGCAGAAAACAGTGAGTGGTGGTAAATGGTATACAGTCAGAAGAGATACAAGTCACAAGTGGGGTACCTCTAGGATCAGTCCTGGGGCAGTCCTCTTCAACATCTTCATTAGTGACCTTGCAGATGGACTAGAGGGTAAAACTTGTCTGTTTGCAGATGACACCAAGATCTGCAACAGAGTAGATGATCCAGATGGGGTGGGCAGAATGAGAAGAGATCTGGATAAACTAGCAAAATGGTCAGAAGAGTGGCAACTGGGATTTAAAAGAAGTGCAAGATCATGCACATAGGGAAGAGAAACCCTGAAGCCACCTATAGGCTGGGAGGAGTTGCTAGCAGTCACAAAGGAAGAAAGAGACTTGGGCATCATCATTACTGATGACCTGAAATCATCAAGCAGACCTCTAAAGCAGTAGGTAAGGCTAGGGGTGTTAGGGTGTGATAGTAGGGTATCCACAAGTCTAGAGGAGGTAATAATCCCTCTTTACAGACACTAGTTGGGCCCCATCTGGAGTACTAAGTGCAGTATTGAGGCCACACCTTCACAAGGACATTAACCAAATTGAGGCAGTCCAGAGAAGGGCAACCAAAATGGTGCAGGGACTGTATCAGAAGACATATGAGGACAGATTAACAGAGCTCAATATGTATACCCTTGAGCAAAGGAGGGAGAGAGGTGATATGATCGAGGCATTCAAACACCTTAAGGGCATTAACAAGGTGAAAGAGTCTAACATGTTTAAAATTAAGAAAAATAGCAGGACAAGAGGACACAGCATGAGATTAGAGGGGGGCCGATTAAGGGGGAATGTGAGGAAATTATTTTTCACAGAAAGGGTGGTGGATGCATGGAATGGCCTACCTCAAGAAGTGGTGGCTATGAGTACAGTTCAGGGCTTCAAATAGGCATGGGATAGGCATAAGGGAGCAATACAAATGAGTATGAATAGATAGCCCACTGACAGAGCAAAGGCCGACGGCACATTTATAAGGTAGAAAAAGAAATGGGCAGGCTGGATGGGCCTTGCGGTCCTTATCTGCAGTCAACTTCTATGTTCTATGTTCTATGTTATAAAACACATAAAATTTATCTGAACATTTATCTTTACCTAAACAATATCATTGCAACCTGAGTAAAACAAAAGTAAATTACAGGGTACCCTCACTACTGTATGATGCAGTAAAAATATATTGGTAGTTTTTTATATTTTGGTAACTGAGTAAGGACCTCTAGGCAGAAGTGTCTGTTTTCAGTAGCAACCCAGCATCACTGGGGAGGTTAAGTGACTTGCTCAGAGTTACACAGTATTTTATTTATTGAAATGTTTCACCAGGAAGGCACACTGAACAACAAGTTGCTCATCTCCCAGTGCAACCTGGGGGGGGGGGGATACAGAGTATGAAAGCAGTGATTATACACAGAGTTACAATTACATCCACGGAGGAAATATATACAGAGAATAGACAACAAGGTCATCAACGCACTGTTGGATTGGCAGTTACAATTACACACTGGCACTAGCCGGCCTGGTGGCGCTGAGGGTTGAGGCGCTGGATGCCACACCTTGCACCACGCTGGCGACCCGAGTTCAAGAGCGAGCTCAGGTGCCAGGGGTTGGCAGGGGAGGGACTGGATTGAGCAACTGCTGGGCTGTTCTCCTGTCCTGGGGGAGGGCATTGGGGAGCTCGGCACTCCGGTGGCCCATGGTGAAGACTGGGGGTGCTGCAGTAGCACAGGGCTGCATGTAATAGCATGCCTGCCGCTGGCAGGGTTGCCGTGCACCATAGCGTCGGGGGTGCACATGCAGGGATAGGGGCGGGTGAAACAGAACATAGAAAAACTCCGGTTCCAGGGGTAGGCGATGGCACCAGTCCCCATGTCCATGACCAGGTCCAACTCAGACGGCCTTCACAGACCCTCCGCCCAGAGGCCCATGTCCGCTGCTGGAGTCTACAAGTTGAAGAGCGCCCAAGGTAGGAGGGGCGGCCCCATCCCAGAGGGGTTAAGCTGGGGGTGCCAGCTGTGAGGTGCGGGTGGAGGAGAGGAAGGTTCAGTTGGGGGGACTTCAGGCAGGACAGGACAAAGGTTGGATGCCTGAGAGAGGCTCCTGGATCCGTGACTGGAGGGAAAAAGAATCGGAAAAAAAAAATTATACACTGGTATACATACATTCAAGAAAATAAACAATTTAAGTGCTATTTGGAGGGAGAGTAAGAGGGACTGAGGGCTAAGAAGGAGAAGGAGAAGCAGAGGGGGTCAAGGCAAAAGGGGCCAAGACTTGTGCCAGAATGGAATTCTTATCTAGCTGAGAGGTGATTTAGAACCAGTATGTGGTGAGGTGAGGCAATTGCCCTGTTAGCCAGCAACTTGCTCAGGATTTAATAGGGTTTGGGACAGGCAATTTAAGTGCAAAGGAGTACAAGGGGGGACCAGAAGACTAAGAACCCAACCTGGGGCAAAATCACATGATGGTGTTTAGATAGAGAAGGAACAGGGAGGGGGTTAGGTAGGTTAGGAAGGAAAAGGTCTTGCCTAGATCTAACCTTCCAGGATGTTGAGAACCCTGCCAGATGCAGACCCAGACACAGACCATTGGATGAGAGAGGATTGGGGAGGGAAGCAGCTGAATAGTAGGGGGATAGTAGGTGTGTAAAATAGGTGGGCTTTATAGGTGGAGAGGTAGGTATCAAGCTGAGGATATAGGCTCAAGGAAGGTAGCTTAAAGAAGATTAAAGCAGGAGCAGCTACAGGAGAGATAGTTATGCAGTGCAGATGTGAGGAAGGACGAGGAGGAGTACCATATTTGGGTGGGTAGAGAGTTCCAAAGTTTCAGGAAGCAGTGGGAGAAATGGAGGGGCGATGGCTCGGAGGTAATGTGAGGAAGTATTTTTTCATGGAGATGGTTGTGAGTGCATGGGACTGCCTTTCTGAGGAGTTCATGGAGTCAAAACCAGTGGGGGAATTCAAGAATGCATAGGACAGACATAAGGCAATTCTAGTGGGGGGGGGTAAGAGGAAGTAGGCTGTTGGTTAACTAGGATCTGCAGCCTATGCATTAGGTATGGAAATGGACAGGCTAGGTGGGCTAAGCAGTCCTTATCTGCTGTCAAATTCTATGTTTCTAAAGTTTCTATGTTTCTAAGAAACCAGTCTGTCCTATGAGAGTGGAACAGCAGGGGACTAGCAAGGTGCGAAGATCAGCGGATCTGAGGGGGTGGAGTAGAGATAAAGCATGAAAGATAAGTAGGGAGTTCCCCAAACCAGAATTTGGAAGTAAGTTTGGCACAATGATATGTCTGTTAGCAAGCAGGGGAAACAACAGGGCATGGTAGAGGTCGCAATGATGAGTACGAGATGGAGCGCCAAGGGCGAAACGATGGAAGGAGTTAAAGAGATAGTCCAATCTAGTCAGGGACGATTTGGGAATGGCACCATAGACTATGTCACAGTAGTCAAAAATGTGAAGTATCATCTTCTGGACCAGTTCACGCTGAGCCATAGGAGGGATGCAACTATGGTGCCTGTATAGGGCACCAAGCTTGGGGCGCAGTTTTTGCAGAATAGCATCAATGTGGCCAGAAAAGCTGAGGTGCTGGTCCAACCAAACCACAAGATATCTGAATGAGCAAGTGTCCTTGAGGATTGTCCCATCCAGGGTGTGGAAGGAGGTTAAGGGATGAAGCCTAGAAAGCCTAGTATGCAAGTGGAGGTTGTGTGAATCAAACCCAAGTCTGCTGGATGTACCTGGTTCATTCAGTTTGTTACACTAAACTCTAGGCTATACTGCCAGCTCCATTAACCCCCAGATTTAATGTTTAAGTATGTGATTTCAATAATAGTGAACAGTATCTACAGTGCAAATTATGAACATTAAATACTTTAACAACATTTTACGAAACCTTAAGTATTCGTCACTCTATCTGCTTATTTTTCTTGCACCAAAATGAGTGAATACGTGACAAAGTACTGTAAAGAGCTGTTGATTAGGCTCCATTATTTTACACGTAGAAACAGACAAAATTTGTTTATTCTGGATTTATTTAATATTGATTTGCTGTGACTCACTAAATAGAATCTATTTAGCACTGTATGAGGCAGATGTTTTTACATTTTGGAAGAGAGGCAACACATCTTATCTTTTTAGTATTCATTTTAGGAATATAAACTTTTCTTTATGTTTAAAACATATTCAAGTGGCAGTGTACTAATTTAGCAATTTATGCCAACTAATATATGCTGCAGAAAATAGTAAAAGATTTATTGTGAAGCACTCATGGTCTATAGTAGAACTCCCACAATTTCCCCACAATTTCTCAAATTATCCCCACAATTTTTGGGTAACTTTTTCCACAATTTTCCAGTGGCCCTGCTTATGAGGAGTGACTCACTGCCCTAAACATGTACTCCCTGCACACTTGAAGGAAGTGGTGTGGCATGATTAAGATGGTCAAATTCCTGAGGGGCATTTACAAGATACAATAAATTGCAAGGAGCTATTTACTAGAACACTCAACTCAATGATTAGAGTACATGACTGGAAACTGGTAGGAGGAAGATTCAGGAGAGATGTGAGGAAGTGTTTATTTATTTTTATTATTATTTATTTAACTTTTGTTTACCAGGTAAATGCAATGAGCCAAGGCCCATTTTCATGCACGATCCGAGGCCATAAATATACAGTCAAGTTGGTACAACTATTTCAACAGACATTTTACAAGACACAACAATAAACATATACCATAAACATTCTTATGATAAACAATAAACATAAAATAAACCAGAACATTCAGAAACATTGACAACACACTTTGCTAAGAAACTGTTTCGTTAGCTTAACTTTAAAAGTTTGATGGCTAAAATTTCCATTCAATAAAATAGGAAGCTCATTCCAATTTTTAGCTGCAGAGTTAGAAAAAGATTGATCCCCCATTTTTGTCTTGGTTTTGGGCACAATTTGTTTTACTTGTTTATTTGAATGGAGTTCCCTTATATTATTTTTAATTTGTAACAATGAATAAAGGGGAGAATTCTCATCCTGACAAAGAATATTATCAATTAAACAACAAAGACTATATTGACTATTCAGCCTCAGTGGAAGCCAATCTGAAAGCCTATATAATTCACAGTGATGGGTAAAATAGGACAAATTTAATGCAAACCTACATATGCTGTGAAATACAGAGGTTAGGAGAGAGAGTTCTTTTTTCACCAGGTTCATAAAAAGAAAATAATTATAATATAACTGTGGGAGGAGTACACCCTTGGCTATTGCCTTCCTGGCCTGTAAGGTAAGCAGCATTTGAAATTTAAACAGGACACCCAGTCTTTGATTTATCTGATGACTGATAGAATTAATGTGATTGGAGAAGGTTAGATTTTGGTCCAGCAGGACTCCAGGATATTTAAACTGTTGAACCTGCTCCAGTTTATTTCCCATTTTATCCATTATCATCAGGTTGTGAGCTTTGTTCAGTCTTTATCTGGACCCAAAAAGCATACATTTGTTCTTCTTACAATTCAAAGATAAATGATGCTGTACTAACCAATTATCCAACTCACAAAATTCCTCACTTAAGGACTTATTTATTGATTCCACTGAGGCCGAACTGTCATACAGGATAATGTTGTCTGCATAAATCAAACAATTTGTATGTTTGTTTAAAGATGGAATAGAATCAATAAATACAGTGAACAGAAGTGGCCCAAGGATTGACCTCTGGGACACTCCCTACTCCAATAACCTATAATTTGAAAAAGTTCCATTTAATTCCACCTTCAAAGGCCATTCCATTAAATAACTTTGGAACCACTTAAGAGATAATTCAGCTAAACCAATGTTCCAGAGAGTCCTGAGCAGCAAGCGATGGTTCACTATATCAAATGCCTTGGACAGGTCCACGAACACAACACCAGTGAGCAGACCTTCGTCCATAGCTACACTAGTGTGGTTCATGAACCTGGCCAAGGACGTCTCTGTCCCATGAAACCTCCTCCAAAACCCATGCTGATCAGGAGTCCTAAGACCAGTGGAATGAAGATAATCAATAATTTGTTCGTTAACCAGTTTTTCAAAAATTTGACCTAATGGTGAAAGAAGTGAGATAGGACGATAATTGTCTATATCCCCTCTTCCCTCAGTTTTGTAAATTGGTTTGCTTACTATTTGCTTCCATTGTTTAGGGAAACACCCAGTAACCAAAGCCAGATTAAATATCAAGGTAAGTGGATGAGTAATATGCTCAGAAGCTAGTTTTAAAAAGCTAGGCTCCAATTCACTTGCCCCTGGGCTGTTTGAAATTTGTTGTGGTAATTTATGAACCTGGTATAGTTTCATGGCTAAGAAATAAAAAGATGAACCTAATTTAGAAGTAGTACAGAACTTTAAATTAGTGCTTGGATTTGTATCAAAAGATTGGGGCCCAGATATTCAAAAGGGTTGCGCCATGCGCAACAGGGTTGAGCCATGCGCAAGTCCAAAATGCGCCATTCTGCGATATTCAGCAGGAGGCAGTTACGCCACTGGCACCAGGTTGCGCAAGAGAGCAATGCAAATGAATGCATGCTCAACAGGAGGGGGAGGATCCATGCATAACCTGCGCAACCCGATATTCAATCGGGTTGCACCAGAGTTGTGCATGTGGCAACCCCAAGCTGCGCCTGCACAAGCTGGCCAAAAAAAAGGCGAGTCGAGGCCACCCCAGGTGAGCTGCTGCATTGCAGGGCACAACACAGCAGCTGCCACCTGGCTGGCCCCCAACTCGCTCCTGTGCCCCCCACCAGCCCGATCAGCGGGCAGTACACGTCTGCCCCCCACATCCCACAGCCCGATTGCGGGCAGAACCTGTATAAACCCCAGTGCCCTAGCGCTCTGCACCACTGGGCGGCAGCCCCACCGACAGTCAGTGGGCGGGCGGCGGGCGGCAGGCGGTAGGATGATGTCGCCCCGCCGCCGCGGGGAGCGGGTGGAGGGGCTTGGGTGGGTGGGGGGACACTAGACACCAGGGAGATGTTTGGGGGTTCTGTTGACATTCTGCCCGCGATCGGGCTTTACGGTCCACTGGACCACCAGGGAGTTATTCGGTTGGGGAGGGTTACATCTGCCCGCGATCGGGCACTGGGGGTTATACAGGTTCTGCCCGCGATCGGGCACTGGGGTTTATAGGTTCTGCCCGCGATCGGGCTGTGGGAGGTGTGGGGGCGAGCATGGGCGTGTTCTGCCCGCGATCGGGCTGTGGGAGGTGGGGGGCATGGGGACCGTGATGCCCGCGATCGGGCTGTGGGAGGTGTGGGGGGTATGTAACAGTGATGCCCGCGATCGGAATGGTAGTGTGCGCTGTCCCTCGACGGCTGCCGCCTGGCAGGGTGGCCAGGAGCAAGTCCGGGATCGGGCGCACTTCTACGCAAATGGCATGCAAATGGGGCATAAAGAGATGCAAATGGCCCCCTGCGCCTTGCATAAATTATGGCCCCATTTGCATGTCACCTTTGAATATCGGAAATTTGCGCATGGTGCAATGGTATTGCGCCACCGCAGTTGAATGCTCAACTCTGGCAACTTGCGGTAGCGTTAGTTCCACTGCGCCATGCGCAAGTGCTGGGTTCGGGCGCATTCAAAGCGAGCTGCTCAACAGCGCAACTCCTTTGAATATCACCCCAGCCACACCCCTGCGCAACTATTTTGAGCAGCGCAGGGGCTTGCGCCTCAGACTGGCGTAGTTTGAATATCTGGGCCTGGGTGTATTGGGACAAATCAAGAATTTTTTCCAAAAAAGATTCACAAACTTACTCCTGTGCATCTGTTATTTCATGTCCGTCTTTAATAAATACTTCTGAAGTTTCTTTTATTTTGGGATTAATGAGTGAATTTATTGAAGACCAAAACTTTCTGGGGTTATTTAGTCCTGAGGTCTGTAAACTCTGAAAATAATTTGATTTTCTTTGTCTAATTTTTATTTTACATTCATTTCTGAGCTTCCTGTAATTATTAAACTCTCCCATAGTTTTGGTTACTTTATAAAGTTTCCAAGCTGCATTTATTAATTTTATTAAACAAAATAAGGAGGCTGTGATCCATTTATTTAAAGTACCTTTGACTCTTCTAACAGTTTTAGGAAAATATTTGTTTTGCAATTCCAGAAGGGTAGATGTAAAATATTCCACTGCAATATCCACATCTGGAATTGCATTCAGATAGGTCCAGTTAATCATTTATAAATCAACTAACAGCCCTCCACTTATTTAATTTACAAATTTACAATATGATATGAATCTGGGGGGTTGTTTGGGCCTTTTGCATTTCCATGTGCAATAGATGGCCAAATGGTCACTTATCACATTAGGAAATACACCAATGCTTGAAACATTTATTAGTTTATTAGTAAGAACTCAATCAAGAATCGTGAGATTTTGACTTCCCATGTTCATGCGTGTAAAAGTTTGAATAAGTTGAGATAAACCAGCATTAGTTAATAATGTCTCTATGCTAAGATCATACTTAGGGTTCCCAATGAATATTAAAATCTCCTGTAACCAATAGATCACTGTCTAAGTTTATAGTTGCCTCTAAATTTAAAATATTATCCAGCCCTTTTTTGCCAGTTTTTGGGGGATTATAAAGAGTGCAATATTTCAGCTTATAACAACCACCACCCTGTTTTATTTCCAAAAGTAACCATTCACAATCAGTAGTGGGTTTATAAACTGAAATTATTTCTGTTGCTTCAAGTCCAGATTTATAAAGCACTAGGATACCCCCACCCTTCTTTTTTCCACCCCTGTCTTTACGTATGTGCTTATAACCTTCAAGAACAACTAAGTTATCAGCTACAGAGGGTTTTAACCAAGTTTCAGTTAAGCTGAAAATATCAGGGTCATAATTAGCTACCCAGGCTTTGATTTCAGATTTTTTTGACAAAAAGCTTCCAACATTGAGATGGGCAAACCTTAAACCATTTGTTTGCCAATGACCATTATTTAATACTACATCGGGGCAAGGGGTCCTGGATTTGTCTCCACATCACCACCTAAAAGCAAAATACACCACATTATGCAAGTGGATGAAGGGGTTAGAGAAATCTGTATCCTAAACACTGTTATGGCAAATGCCCCAATATCATACACCACCCTCTTCTTAAGGCACCCAAACCCTTTATATTTATGGACATGTGGTGAGTGGAGGCAATTAATGAGTTACAGTACAAAAAATCATTAAATGGTTGGACCTGCACATTTCGTTGATCTATTTGATTTGTAATAAACATGAAACCCTGGTGCAACAGTATAAGCCCCATGCACCAATAAAACACATATGCATATGAATCCCCCACCTTAACTGGCATAGTAAATGTAAATCCTACAGTGCCTTCCTACAAACAATACAAACAGGACTTTCCAGATGTAATTTTAATACTAATAGTAATTACTTGTATGCAGGAATACGTAATGTCCAGCAGCAACAGTTTGTTTTTTTCAAATGCAGCCTCCCCACAGCCTCCCTTCATTGACTCCAGACAGTGACTACACCACTCCTGCTTACTCCACTCACGCATGCAGCCACCCCATGGGCAGCCGCTAATACAACAATGTTTTTTTTTCATGCAGTCTCCACCCCCACAATCAGCTGGTTACCACCTCCTCCCGCTGGTAGCCCCCCTCGCTTACCAAACCAGGAAAGAGCAAAGGGAATGTCCAGGCAACCAGGCTTCCTCAAGTCACTCGGGGCACAGCAGGTAAAAGCTGGTGATGTTAGTAGAGACTCTGCCGAGGAACTGCAGGCACAGGATAAGAGGGAGATGGTAAAGCGTGCTCTTCTCGATATTAACAGGAGCTGAAAATGCCCAGGTGAAGCATGGCAGTGCTTGTATCCATGCAGTCTCTGCCCCCACAATCAGAGTGGGTGGCTGAGCCTTGAAACAGCCTGCCAGCAGATGTGGTGGGGGCAGAGACTGTGAGTGGGTTCAAGCACAGATGGGAGAGGGAAAAAGATCTCATTGACAGACTCTTAAGGACAGTAGGGCCACTGTATAGATAATACAAACAAGGGGCTGATTGGATGAACCCATGGTCTATAGCTGCCATGACATTCTATGATTCTATGAGAGTCTCTGGGATGGTGGCAGAACAACTATTGATGCTGCACACTGACCAGCAATTTTCTCAGAGGACAAATCTGACATCCTCATTGTTGGGCCTGCGCTACAAACATTCTGTGTAGTAGACCTTCTGACCAATTGTGTTATGCCCATGTACACAGTCTGTACATATGTCTGACATCCTCACAGAAACTGCATTTTATGGGGTTAGGGCAATGATGAGTTATGTGCCCATACTGGACTATGGGGTGGTGGCTGGGAAGGGTGGGGCAGCTGAAGGTGAGGGGCTAGTTGCAGAATCGAGCAGACTCGACAGACCATTTGCCCTGTTTCTGCTGGCATTTTGTATGTTCATACTCAAAGCAGAACCCACATCTCGTGTTGTCACAACAATTACTATGTAAGTGTTTTTTGAGCCATACTCACGGCACATCTTAGGTTGTCTCTGTTAATACAGGTGTCTCCAGTCTCAGCCTATAGAAGAACTACTGGGAAAATGGATAACCCCCTACACCCTCACTGCCCAAATCATTTCAGTGTTTAAAACTGGCTGTGGTCTATCTAGCACAGTACATCTCTGTCGAAACCAGTACAATTAAGCAATAATGCACTCCAGGGTGTGTGTCATGCTGGGATAACATGATGCCTCAGGTGGTTGAAGCACAAGGCTACAGGCAAGTGTGTTCAACATCCGAGAAGTTATGTTATCCCAGCATGGCACACATCCTGGAGTGCATTATTGCTATTATGTAATAACTTGTGTATTAACAAAGACAAAAGATTTAAAACAAAATGTTTTAAGTAGATTTTTTTCCTCATTTTTACGATGTGAAAGTATACCTTTAAAAATAAATGTCCAGAATGTAATGTTTCCCCACTAGATGGTGCTGCTGCTATGTGCTGTTTGATTTGTCAGTCTCACGAGCTCTGACAGTGTGTGTTGTTTCCAAAGTTTTCTCTTAGTTATGCTGCAACCCCCCCCCAAACACACACACGCTTTCGTTTTTTGTTTAGTTTTCCCTGTTAGTTCGCATCTGTGTTCCAATCCCTTGTCTTCCCACAGTTTAAGTGTCCTGCTCACTGCCCTGACACCAGGCGACTTGTGTGAGGGAAAACCAAGCAAGAAGTGGAGATAAAGTTGTGGTTTTGAAATGGAGCCGAGTACGTTTGTGGAGTTAAGAAGAAGAAAAAAAAACTCAGAATAAAGTTAGTGAAACATTGAGTGAGTGTCATGGAAACAGCCACGCAGTAACTGTTTAAACATGCAAAAACAGATGGGAGGCTCGGCTTCACTGTCACTGTCCAGGGCAAAAAGGAAGCTTGACGCAGCAGGATAAATGTAGAAAAAGGTTATTTTTCGTTCACAAACAAACAACCAGCAGCATGATGCAGGTGCCCTTCCCCAAGAGAACCAGCCCTGGAGGGGCACCTGTGTCATACGAACATACAAACATGTGAAGAAGCCAGCAGAAGAAGGCCATTTGGTCTATCAAGTGTGCTCATACTGCAGGGTCCACAGCTTGAGCTAATGTCCCTGCCCTCCCTCCCCACGCCTCCTATCCTCCCTACCCATGATCCTTACCTCCACCTGTGCCTATTCCAGCCTCTCTTAAAGCTTCCCCCTGTCTTCAATGAGATCACCTCTTCTGGCAGCACATTCCAAGTATCCACCACCCTCTCTGTGAAGAAGTGCTTCCTGACCTCCCTCCTAAACCTCCCACCTCCAGCTTAAGATTGTGCCCCCTCGTGTTATGGTTGCCACTCAGCTTAAAGAGACTCTCCTTATCAAACTTATTTATCCCTTCCAAGTACTTGAAGTATCATGCTGCTGGTTGTTTGTTTGTGAATGAAAAATAAACGTTTTCTATGTTTATCCTGCTGCATCAAGCTTCCTTATTGCCCAGGACAGTGATGGTGAAGCTGAGCCTCACATCCATTTTTGTGAGCACATGCTTTGCTTTTTGGCTCCATTTTCTTACTGGTAGCCATCTCTTTGCTGCTTCACTGCTTTGTGCATGCCTGGACTGCTCAGTTGCTCGCTACAGTTTAGGGATCGCAGTGTTGTTTAAGTTTTTTTGAGGAGTAATGCAGAACTTGAAGAGACTTAAGATGGTTGCAGTGACAGGGATCATATCATGGCAGCATTTTTCTCAGGTAACAAGCGGCGTCAGTGAATCGCATGACCAGCAGTTACAGTCTCTGTGGTTCACTGAAGCCACTTGGTTTGCTGGAAGAAAAGGAAAAACAAAGGCTGCCATGAAGATTCATTTTTTTCTGAATGTGCAAAGTCTGCCTTAAGTTTTCTTGGTTGACGTAATTGCTGTTGGGGGGTGCTGATGTCATGATGGGGGTCTGAATTAGTTTACAACAGCTGGTCAGAGTGGCGGTAACTTCTGGCGGAGACACATGATTCATCCACTGTCATGTGGTCATGTGTGTGCCTGGACTTCATACAGTGATGTTATACTGAGATAACATCACTGTCCCAGGCACACACTGACCAATCAGAGCTCAGGGATTCTTTTTTGCCATTGTATAATATATCATTAATTTAACCCCCTTTCCAAAATAATACATTCACAGCAGACTTAGTTAAAGGTTTAACAAAAAAGGGGGCCAAAAGCTACATATCTTTAATTTTGCTGTACTAGGCTGAAAATCTTTCTAAGGAGCTAACTGTATTGAAAGTAACATCAAAGTTGGTTTTACCTGAAGCATGAATTAACAAATATATTTCTGACATGAAAAAGAGCATGGAGTCTTTTAATAATGTCATTGTGACATAGATCCTGCCAGATGACTGCTCTAGACCTCCCTTATGGCATAGTCTGACAGCATTCTGTCTCCAGTTGGTTCTCCCTGGGCTGCAAACAGGTTGGACATGCAGAAAGAATGTCCCTTAACTGGGGCAGAAGGAAACATAACTGCTTCTCCCAAGGCCTGATTCACAGAAGCTTCCAAACCCATGGATGACGACCTGTAATCTGTGTGAAAAATAGAAACATATAATGTGATGGCAGATAAGGGCCACTGGACCCCCTCAGTCTGCCCATTTTTTTTTTTTTTTACCTTTGTTTATTGCTGTAGACCGAACTTGTCCTATGGCGCCATCTCTTCCTCTCTCTTCCTCACCCCTATGATTCCATTGTGCTTCCCCCAGGCATTTTTGAACCTCATCACTGTTTTCACCTCTACTGCCTCTGCTGGAAGTCTGTTTCAGGCATCCACCACCCTTTCTGTGAAGAAGTACTTCCTGACATCATTCCTGAATTTACCCTCCTCCAATTTCATAGCATGACCCTTTGTTCTAGAGCACCTTTTTCTCTGAAAAATCCCTCTCCCTGTACCTTATTTACCCCTGTGAGGTAGTTAAAAGTTTCTGTCATATCCCCCCTCTCCTCCAGGGTGTACATATTTAGCTCCTTAAGCCTCACCTCGTAGGACGTTTGCAGACCCTGCACCATTTTGGTAGCCCTCCTCTGGACCGCCTCCTCTCTATGTCCTTCATGAGATGCGGTCTCCAGAACTGGACACAGTACTTAGGGTGAGGTATCCCCAGTGATTTGTATAGGGGCAGCACCCCCTTCCTTTTCCTACTGGTGATACCTCATCCTAAGCACCACAGCATCCCACTAGCCCTTCTGACTGCCTTGACATACTGCCTGGCCACTTTTAGATCATCTGATATGATTACTCTTAGGTCTCTTTCCTGCTTGGTCTTTGTCAGTATCACTCCATCCATTCTGTACTACACTCCCGGGTTTCTATGGCCCAAGAGTTTAGCATCCCATCCTTACTGTCTGTCTAAGGAATCTGAAACATCAGTGGAAAGTTTGTGGATTTAGTTACAATTTAAAAGCAGACCTCACATCCTTCTGGGCTGTTGCTACAGACCCCCCTCATCTAGCAAAGACTATAAAGAAAACTTGTTCAATTAAATTATTCGAGTTTCAAAACTAGGTGATGTGGTTATACTAAAAGATTTTCATTTCCCAGGTATTAACTGGGAGATTATGACCAGTAGTACTGAAACTGAACGCACATTTGTGGACACATTACTAAATCATGGTCTGGAACAACTGGTGTTAGAACCTAATAGATGAATTAATACACTAGACAATCATAACAAATACAGAATATGACATTACTGATGTATCTTCCCTTAACCCTTTGAGTATCAGTGACCATCTTGTGGTTTAACAAGGTGTAGATCTAGAGTCACTGGCAACACCATATTTAGGGATTACAACAGGGCAAACCACGGGCTGATAAAAAAATACCTATCTGATATTGACTGGGAACTAGTGGGCCAGCCAGCCCGGTGGCACTGAGGGTTGAGGCGCTGGACGCCACACCTCATGCTACACCAGCGACCCGGGTTCGGGAGTGAGCTCAGGTGCTGGGGGTTGGCGGGGGAAGGTTCAGGATCAAGTGCCCTTGTGGTGCTCTCCTACCTGGGGAGAGAAGGGTGAGATGGCTCGGTGTGTCAGCGGCCCCTGGTGGAGACTTGGGGGCACTGCAGCAAGCCAGGCACCATGTGATTAGTGTGGCCAACGCAGGCAGGGTTGCCATGCGCCAGTGCATCGAGGCATGTGCCACGCATGGGGGAGGAGCTCAAGATCTAGAAAAAAAACACTGGCTGGATAGGGGACAGCTCCACAGAACCTGTCCGCCACATGTCCATAACTGGACCTCCGCCTCTGCCCCTTGACTTCCCCGTGGACCATGGGGCTGGGGGTTCTGTGGGAAGAGCTAACACCTTTGAGGAGGTTGGGAGTCTCAGTGGGCGGTAGAGTGGCAGGCAAGCTAGCAGCCCAAGAGAGTTCCAGTCCAGTGGGGCGCCATAAAGAGATTAAAAAAAAACAAAAAACTGGTGGGCCGATCTATCGAACATGCATGGGAGATCTTTAAAGAGGTAATATTAAAAACTGAAAATGAATTAGTGCCAGTAAAAAAGAAGTACAACAGGAGGGGTAAGGTCCCTCTATGACTGACTCTGAGGGTTAAAAAGTAGATAAAAATCAAATAAAACACTTATAAAAAGTTCAAAGTCAAATCACAGTTAATAAACAGGCTTATGTAAAAGAGAAAACTCTTTTAAAAAGCATGATAAGAAGAGCTAAATGCAAGATCAAATTCAAAATTGCCCACATGAAAGATACTAAATCACTTTACCCCATATAAATTCTAATAATAAAGCTGCAGCTAAGAGCATCGGTCCAATAACATCGAATGATACTGTATTAGAAAAAGTTGAAGAAATAGCAGATTTGTTCAGTACCTATTTCTGTTCATTTTTTTCACCAAAGGGTTCAACATATCTAAGTTTTGATAGCAATACAGTAAATAGGTACCACTTCTCAGTGGAAGAGGTACTGTCTGAACTTAAAAATATCAGGTGTTCCACCAGTCCTGATCCCAATGGTATAAATCCTAGGTCCTTAAAAGATATGGCCCAATTTCTGGCTTATCCCTTTTCAGTTATCTTCAACAGGTCCTTAGACCAGGGGCTGGTGCCAAGAGACTGGCGCCTAGCCACTGTGGTACCCATATTCAAAAACAGTAATAGGAGTACAATTGCAAATTATAGGCCAATAAGCCTTACCTCCCTGTGCTGCAAGATAATGGAGAAATTATGTAAAGATAGGCTGGAAACTGAAATATCAGATCTGGGGTTATGTGACAAAAGCCAGCATGGCTTCAAGAAAGGGACATCATGCAGCACAAACTTGGTCACGTTTTATAATCTAGTTAGTAATAGTCCATATAGGGGTATTCCATTTGATGTGATTCTTTTGGACTTTGCAAAAGCATTTGATAAAGTCCCCCACAATGTTCTGATCACTAAATTACAGAAGTTTAGTATAAGTACATGCCTGGTTAAATGGATTAATAACTGGTTGCATAACAGTCCAAAGTATAAAAATTAACGGGCATTTGTCTAATGAGGGGAATGGGGTCTCTCAGGGCTCTGTACTGGGCACAACATTGTTTGGAATTTTCATCAGTGACATGAACAACAGCTTGAAAAATCAGATAGTAAAATCTGCAGACATTAAATTTGGAGGAGAGGTGGACACTTTTCAAAAGCATTTATCAATCGCTAACTATCTTGGCAAAATAGAGACATGGATGTTAAAAAATGGTATGTCCTTCAACATCAGTAAATGTGCTATCATACATTATAGTGGGAACATCCGCAACTACGCCTACACTTTGAATAATATACCAATCACATCTTCCGTGCTAGAACGTGACGTGGGAATACAAACAAACAATAAGCTTACTTCCATAGATCACTGTGGGTCTGTGGCCAAAACAGCAAATGGAATGATCAAATGAACCAAGTGTTCCTTTATTTGTGAAAATGAGCAGTGTATGGTTCCGCTGTATAGAAGCTATGTTAGACCCCTTCTCAACTATAGGTCCCCTGCCTGGTCACCATATTTAATAAGGGACACTGAAGAGTTGGAAAGGGTCTAAAAATCAGCTATAAAGATGATCCCTAGATTAAGAGGCATGAGCTATCAAGAAAGGTTGCATGAAAAATATCTATTTCTGCTAGAGATTAGATGCCAGAGGGGTGACCTGTTATTACTATATAAAATATTGTAGGCCCAAGACTTGAGTTCTCAGTGTGGACTACAGTTCTGTACCATTAAAGAAAATCTTCGATTCCACAACAAGAAACTTGTAGTACTATGGGCCAAAACTAACAAAAGGGATAATTATTTTACAGTAAGAACGGTCAGAGCGTCGAATAGACTGCTGCAGGAGATACAGTAGCCGATATGAACAATGTTTCTAGTTTTAAGAAAGCATTAGACAAATTCTATTACTCAAAACAAATATTGGTATAAAAAGTCCCACACGTGTGAGGGGCAATCTCGATGGGCAACTATGCCTTCTTTTAATAATAATAATAATAAACTTTATTTCTATGGCGCCTTTCAAAAACCAAGGTGCCTTACAGAGTTTAAAAACACAAACATTTCAAATCTTAAAATATATAAAACAGCTGATACAATTAGACGAATGAAGTCAATCACCAAAAGCTTGATGATATACATATGTTTTCAGGGCCTTTTTAAATCCCTCCCTGGTCGTGCACTCCTGGAACTGATGGGGTAGAGAATTCCAGAGGGTAGAGGCCACATGCAAAAATGCATGGGCCCTAGAAGATTTCAAGCACACCCTTGGGATCTCTAGCAACCTCTCGTCAGTTGAGCGGAGCGATCGCCCAGGGCAGTAAGGAACCAGGAGCTCTTTCAGGTAGAATTGGCCAAGTCCATGTAGGGCTTTAAAAGTCAGAATACCGACTTTAAAGGTGATCTGCCACTGTGCTGGCAGCCAGTGCAGTCTGCACAACACCGGCGAGATATGACTGGACCAGGAAGTACCAGTCAAAAGCCAGGCCGCTGTATTCTGTACCAGCTGCAGGTGGTGGATTTCTGCCCTAGGTAGAGGGAATTGCAATAGTCCAAGCGCAAGGACATAAAGGCATGGACCAGCATAGGAAGATCGCTGGATGGAACAAGGTGCTTAATCCTGGAGATATTCCTCAGATGGTAGAATGAGGACTTGACGACGGCAGACACCTGTGAATGCAGAGTCAGCCCTTCATCAAAAATTACCCCCAAGTTATGCACCTGTTCAGAGGTTGGGAGTGATACACCCCCAAGATAAAGGCCGGAGGGTGAACCAACCCCCGGCCCCCCTATCCGACGTGCTAGATCCACAACTAGCACCTCTGTCTTTTCCGAGTTCAACTTCAGCCAACTTGAGTCCATTCACTCCTGGATTTCTTTGAGGCAGTTATTAAAGACCGAGAGCGCTCCCTCCTGGTCGGGTGCAAAAGAAAGGTAGGGCTGGGTGTCATCAGCATAGCAGTGAAACCTCAGCCCATACCTTCTTACAATGTCTCTGAGGGGCAGCATGTACACTGCGAACAACATTGGGGAGAACACCGAGCCCTGAGGAACCCCACAAGACAGACTGGGTCCAAGGAATAAACCCCGGATACCACTCTCTGAGTTCTTCCAATGAGGTAAGATGTAAACCACTTGAGGACTACACCCGATAGTCCACAGATGAACCTCAGGCATTCAAGTAGGACCCCATAGTCCGCAGTGTCAAAAGCTGATGAGAGATCTAGAAGAACCAGAATGGAATGGTTCTTCTGATCCCTAGCCATTAGGAGATCATTGAGCACCTGAACCAGTGCTGTCTCAGTACTGTGCATCTTTCGAAAACCAGATTGAAGGGGTTCATATATATCATGGATGGTCAAATGGTTCTCCAGCTGTACGGCTACCACCTTCTCAATCACCTTCCCTAAAAAGGGAAGGTTTGAGATTGGTCTGTAGTTTGCATGGCAGTCAGGGTCCAAAGAAGCTTTCTTCAAGAGGGGTGTTACCACTGCCTCCTTCAGGGAGCTAGGAAACTCACCTGTTTCCAAGGAGCACCAGACTATCCATGCTAGGACTGGACCGATGGAATTAATACAACCCAAAATCAGGGAAGTTGGTCCAGGATCCAAACTAGAGCACATAGGGAGCACACCCTGGACAATCTGCATGATATCCATGAACTCCGATCGGTCGAAGGTACTCCAGGAAAGCTGAGGAGCAGTGGCTGTGCACTGATTCAAAGCAACACCCTTAGAGTGTGCTGGATGGAGCACTGCCCTAATGTTGGCCACCTTAGTTGCAAAGAATTGAGCAAGTTCGTTGCACTCTATTTGCGAAAAGGCCTTTCAAACTTGCAGGCAGGCTGGGTTGCACAGTCTGTCTACAGTGTGAAAGAGCTGAGCTGGTCGATTCTGAGCACCCGCAATCTCCCCAGACAGGAACTCTGCCTTCTTTCGGGTGATTGCAGATTGATAGGCTTGATAATACTCCATCAATCTAAGGTGGTTGGCATCAAGGGAGGATCTCTGCCAGCAACGCTCTAACCTTCATCCTAGTTGCCGCATCTCCCTCAAGGTCCCATCAAACCATAGGGACTGAGGGTGAAGGGAGAGAGGGAAAACATGGACAGGAGCAACGACATCCAGGGCCAACAAGATAGCCACATTATAGGCTACCACAAGGGCTTCTGGGTCACTATTTGCTACTGGGAGGGTCGATAGGTCAAGTATTGCCACCAGGCCTTCAGAGCTAATGTCTCGTAAAGGGCGATACCTGACATCTCCACAGGGTAGGCCTGCAAAGGGGGTGCGCTAAAACTAAACCCCACGGTGTAGTGATCAGACCATTCAACTGGTTCCACCCTCAAATCAGAGGCCTCACTCCCCAGGAGAAAGACTAAATCAAGGTAGTGACCATGTTTATGGGTAGCAGTGGTAACTATCTGTGTAAGGCCCAGAGATGACATCAGCTGGAAGAAGTGTTGTCCAAACTGCAAGAACTCATCATTGACCCAGGCATTGAAATCACCCAGAACCATCAGTCTGGACAACTCAAATGTCATGTCAATGACGAAGTCCGCCACTAAGGAACCGCTTCTCATCTCTGGGTGGATGGTAGATGAGAGCAATCCTACAACCTACATCTGCTACCATGGAACACTCGAATGACTCAGTCTCCTCAACTGGTACACTCGTGAGGTTAAGTTTGGTCTTAAAACAGACTGCAATACACACACCCTCCCCCCACGATCCAATCTTGGGCGGTGAATCACCAAGTACCCAGCTGGAGTTAAAACCTTCAAAATGGGGACAGAATTTTCATCCAGCCAGGTCTCAGTGATGCAAGCCAGATCCACAGTTTCTACAAGAGCTGCATTAATTGCAGTCTTGTTTTGATGGGCCTGGCATTGCATAACATAGCCCGAGTTGGATGAACCTCCAGGGCCGCTCGAGCCACCTGCCCACCAATATTGGTGGTGCCCTTGGGTATGGAAACCAGACATTGCGAACCACGTTCTAGGTTCCATTTTGCCCCAGGGTGTCTCCTGGATCTCACAACCCCAATGTGGTGGCCTTGCTCATTTACCCTCCACTGTTCGCTACCCCCCCCTTATGAGCAATACCCAGCACCCTACAGTGCTGGAAAGCTGTAAACTGCAATGGGGGAAGAATAAAGGGATGGAGAGCGTGGACAGCAGAAGGTGAATAGCGCACAGCCGTGGGGGCAGGCCACGACACATTCTAAGAATCAGATTATCAAGCAACTCTGGCTTAGCTAACCCACAAACTAAAAAAAACTCAAAACCAAAACAAAATAACAGAAGAACACAACAAAGCATAAACCCACAACACTTATTTGAGCAAATAAATAACCCAAAGTTCCCTATGCCCTATCATAAAATAAATAACCTCAATTAACCCTCTCTGGGACTTCCGGTGACGTCAGGTCTGAAATGGCAGCCTAGTGCACAGATCCTAGGCCGCCTCTGAACTAAATCTAAACAAGTCAACTACATCAGAGATGCAATCACCAGCTTAAAGCACCCACTCTAAAGAAAATTTGAATAAGCAACCGGAGATGCCAGCATTTAAACTCCGGGGGCTCCTACAGAGGGAGAAAACAGGAACAATGGCACCTGCTGAGACTAGAGGAGAGTCCAAGGCCTCAGATACACCATCGGAGCTAGACAAAACTGACCTAATAGCCACAATTCTGCAGACGGCAAAAACAGTCAACAAAATAGATAAATCTATAACCGATCTCTGATCGGAGCTCTCTGGGATTGAGCACCAAACAGATCAGGTAGAACTGGGTCTGTCAGCTGTGACTGAGCAGGTCATATGGCAAGACTGCCTCCTCCTCTTTTGCTTGCCAGGGAGAGAGAGCTCAACGTGAAGCTGAATGATCTAGAAGGTCGTAACAGGAGGCAGAATATTCATATATATGGAGTTCCAGAAGGGGCAGAGAACAATGTCACAAGTACCATAGTCTTCCTGCAATCTTTGCTGAAAAATGCTCTAGATCTCCCCTCAGATCTCGATCTAAGCATGGATAGGGCCCACAGATCGTTGGGCCCGAAACCTACCAACGCTGGTGCTCAACTGAAATCCTTTGTAGCCAAGCTCACCCTGTACTCTACAAAGGAAGAACTGATCGACAGAGCATGGGAACAAACAGACCTGAAGTTTCAAGACAGCAAAATATCGATAGATAACGACTATACCTCACAGGTTCAGGAGCAGGGGAGACTTTTCCGGACAATCATCAAGCAACTCAAGAGCAAAAATATTTGAGCGCAGATCCTCTTTCCCACCTGGATTAGAGTGGTCATGTACCAAGGCCCAAGAGTATTCACAGACCTGCTAACGGCAAAACCATTCCTGGAGGGCCATGGAATATCTACTCCACCACTGTTGCGCGAACAGTTAGAGAGAGAGGTGGTAAGAGCAGCTTGGGAAGTAGTCCAGAAAGGGCTTAAAAGAAAAGGTATGCAACAGCCCATTCCAAATACGAACCTGAGAGCGGATGTGGCGAATTTGCTTAAAAAGTACACCCCCACAGGAAGAATCCAGGCACCGATAGATACGGAGGAAGATGAGCAACAGGAACCCGAGACCCTATCTCAGAAGAAAAACACCACCATGAGTGAGCTGAGTACCTGAAGCAAGTACATTTTCATTCTATACTTGTGCTCTGTCGAGGTGGATTCTTCCTGACCCCCCCCAACATGGCTGACTTAGGCCGAGAAGCACCTGACTCGAAGTTTACCTTGCAGTCTCTTTGCCTGTGTCTAGGTGTTGAGCTACTCACAAAGGCGAACCCTTAATGTTGTCAAACTGTTGTTGAATATTAAGCTTAATTTGTGCACCATTAGTAGGGTTCTCTTTGTGAAGCAATGACATGGACGGAGACGTTGCCAGTCTACAGAATGGGGGAAGGGGGCACTCACAGTTAGGAAAAACGATCCTGTGCTGAAGGTCCTGCTTTTAATTTTTAATGTTCAATTCTCTGTTTCATTTTTTCTCACTCTCCCCCTCATTGACATTGTGGAAAATGTATACCCAAATAGCAAATGTTGTCTGACGTGGGCATGGAGGAACGAGTCCTGCAATACAGCAAACAGACACAACCATCCCAAATAAATAAAGAACTGCCACTATAAGGGGGAGAACATGGGCCATAGTTTAAGATTAAAGGTATGTGTAAAGCAGTAAGATTAAGGTAACCGACCCCTAGATCATGTGTAGGAATACCTGTTTACTTTACGTAATGGCGTAACTTAAGAAATGTGGCGGAAGCAGGTGTAAATATGGCGGACCCCTGATAGGGGCAGGGAGGGGGGACCTGCTGAAACCTGGTGAGATAAAAAGAGAATCTACCTCTTATAGCACTTCTGTGACCTGGGAGAGGTGAGATGGTCATGCTCCCGACGGAGATTGGGGGGGAAGAAAGAGGTGACTCCAAGGGTTGCCCTGCTAGATGGGGTTCGATATGGATTCCAATGGGATTAGAACACTGCCCATGGGCAAACAGACTTCCTTCCTACATGAATAGAAGGAGTGAAATATGAATAATGAGAAGAGGGAAGGAGAGGGGAGGAAAAACTAATCTCAGTAAACTCGAGTTTCAGAACAAAGGAACTAATGAGGGGAAATCAGTTAGAAATCACTTCATTTCAGGACACAATTAGTCCTCACTTTACAGAAGGGTGGGAACAAACAAGATGTAAGTCGAACATACTCAAGGGAATCTATTATCAGGATAGGAGGACAGCCCAGATCATAGAAAGTAGATAGATCAACTTTAAACTCATATAGATGACTGACGTTGGTATCTCCTCGAGAAACAACAACTCGTTTTAGAGGTACGAGGAAAACCCAGTACAGTGACTGGGTAAGTAGTGCCAGGGGTAGGCACAACCCAGGTCGATTAAGAAGGCCTGACCTAGGAAGCACAGTTTCATTAAAGAAACGTCTGTTTAGTAAAAGTTGTGAAACTGCAGAGCTGGAGGGCTATTTCTTGTATTGTAAGTTATAATAAGTTGTGTTATTAAAGTGTGTAAGAATAAGATTGTTAATTTTGTGAAGCAGACTTAGATTGAAATAGTGTACAGGCCCAAAAGAATAAATAGATTTAAGCAACAGGGCATAAGTTTTATATCCAGTTCATTAGGGGGATAACTGACCAACGGGGAAAGAGCATACACGATGGCCAAAACAACTACGAAGGTTATGTCGTACAACATTACTGGACTGAATAGTCCCATTAAAAGAAAGAGGGTTCAAACATTTCTAAGGGGCCGGCCCGGTGGTGCTGAGTGTTGAGGCGCTGGACGTCACACCTCGTACCACACTGGTGACCCAGGTTTGGGAGTGAGCTCGGGTAAACGGGGGTCGGCCGGGAGGGAGAAGGATTGAGCACCCAATGGCTGCTCTCCTTCTCTCGGGAGAGGTGACTGCACTCTCCGCTGCGATACCGACACCTGCTGGGAGATGCTCAGGGTGGTTGGTGCAGCTGAGGGGTGCCTGATGCAAGGGTAGATGCTGGCAGAGGACCGGCTTCAACGTGCATCTCCATGCATGCCGGCAGCCTTGCTCCTCATTGCACGCCAACATTGGGGAAAATACAACTCGGAGGAAAATGCCCTCCAGCTGCCTAGATGACATCCTCCAGAGCCAGTCTCGCCACCCGCTGATCGGAACAGGGCAGACCCTGCTGTACAGCTCACTGCAGGGGAAAGAGGGAGGTAAGGGGGGATCTCTCCTCACCCCACCTGGGGGATAATCTGGGCCATCAAGGGCCCCAATGGCAGTGAGTGTGGTACTCTAGGGGCAGACCTGGATGGTCGGTAGGGTTGGGAGGGTGATACTCCTTGGGGGACTGAAGGAGTGGAGGTTGAGGGATAGTAGGTGCAGAAAAATAATTTAAAAAAAAAATTTTTCTAAGGGAACAAAATGCCCCCATTATATTTCTGCAGGAGACATACCTCACTCCCAGGGAAGCAGAAAAGCTTAAAACTAAAAACTTCCCCAGAATATACCACACTTCTTTAGAGGGGGAGGGGGGAAGAAAGGGGTAGCTATACTCCTAGCTGCAAATCTGCCTTTCGAAGAAGAGGAGATCTTGATGGACCCAAGGGCCAGATATGTTATAATCAGGGGGAAAATACAAAACAATTAAGTAACTTTGGCCAACGTCTATGCCCCACCGGGTTCCCCCTATACTTTTATTCTGAAGTTATTAAAATGATACTAGAGAAGGCAGGAGGAAATTTGTTATTAGGGGAGATTGGAACCTGATCAGGAATAGGCAGTTTGACACCACCTCACAGATACCAGCTCCAGGGTCCAAAACAGCAAAACTTTTTAACAGACTATTAGAAGTTACATGATTAATAGATATATGGAGGAAAAAATACATGCGGGCAAGAATTTATACCTGCTACTCCCCCAGATATAAAACATTATCCAGAATAGATATGTTTTTGACACAAGCGGGAGATCTTAATAAAATGGGCCACACTTGGATGGGAACAGCAACCCATTCAGACCATCAGCCACTATTCATCAAAATAGATCTGGGGCTTCTGCAAAGAAAAACTCAGTGGCGCCTAAATGTATCACTTCTGAGAGATAAAGAGGTCATAACCAAACTCAAGACAGTGGTTAGTCAGACCATTGGGGACAACAATAGATCCAGGGTGACACCCCAGATTCTGTGGGACACCCTTAAAACAATGTTAAGAGGAAAGCTTATATCCATGGGATCCTGAAAGTAAAGAGAAAGAAAAGTCTGCCTGCTCCAGCTTAATAAACAGTTAAAAGACCTTCAGACGCACCAAAAGCAGAAGTGGGATAAACAGAAGGACAGGGAAATTAAGGAGATCATGGATCAAATATAAAAAATACACAAAGTAGAGACAGAGAAAGCTCTGGCTTACCTTAAACAGGCTTACTATGAAGGGGGACACAAAGCTACAAGACTCTTAGCGTTGAGACTCAAACAAAGACAGGCTAAGGTTGCAATTGTTAAGATCAAAGATCCTACTACAAATTCATTAGTATTTAAGGCAGAACAAATAAAAGCATCATTTGTAATGTATTATAAAAAACTGCATAGTGCACAGACAGAGACTCCCATAGCAGACAAGAGGGAGTACTTGAAAGCACTAAATATCCCAATGCAAACCCCAAAACAACAAGTTAATCACACCTATTAAACTAATAGAGGTGGAGGAAGCAATCAAAACCCTGAAATCCGGGATATGCCTGGGCCCTGACGTGTTTTGTAGTAAGTTCTACAAGGCCCTAGGAATGGAGCTGGCCCTGCATCTGCCGGAGGCCATGAATGAGATCTTGGTGGAGGGGGAGAGCATGCTACCATCCTGGGACTACGCCACTATTGCAGTGATCCCCAAGGAGGGGAAGTACACGACTGCATGCAGTTCGTACCGACCTATCTCCCTGCTAAATGTAGACTATAAAATTTTTACTGCGATACTGGCTGGAAGGCTGCTCCCCCTCCTTCCCCAGCTCATCAATAAGGATCAAACAGAATTTATCACAGGACGACAGGCCCCTGACAACGTGAGGCGTACCATGGGCATCATGGATAAAATAACCTCCGAGAAAACTCCCTTTTGTCTCATGAACCTTGACACCAAAAAGGCCTTCGATAAGGTCTGTTGGCCTTACCTATTCAAAGTGCTGGACAGATTCAGAAGTTCGGAGCCTATGATAGAGGCCATTAAGGCACTGTATAGAGCCCCTCAGGCTTATATCAGAGTGAATGGGAGTATAAAAGACAGATTTCCCCTTGGGTGGCAGTACGAGACTAGGGTGCCCACTGTCCCCTCTCCGCTTGGCATTCTACACTGAACCCCTTGCATGCGCCATAAGGGAAAACCTGAACATCATGGGCGTTAGTATAGGGGAGGTGGAACATAAAATTTCGTTATACGTGGATGACGTACTTTTATATATTAACAATCCCAATCAATTAATACCAGAGATCTGGAGAACCCTCCAAAAATTTTTGGCTACCATTCGGGTTACACCCTAAACAAAGACAAAATGGATCTCCTAATACTTAATTATAAACCCACACCATTGATCACTGATCTCTTACCATTAAACTGGAACAAACGAAAATAAAATACCTAGGAATTCAGATCACAAAACATCTGAGAGCGCTCTCGGTGGCAAACTATGGGCCCTTACAGGCCCAACTTAAGAATGATATAGAAAAGTGGAAAATTCTAAAATTACCCCTGCATGCTAAGATTCAGACAGCCACCATGAACATTCTCCCGAGATTCCTATATCTATTCCAATCTCTCCCAGTATACAACCCACAAAAACAATTTCAAACTTTGCAGAAGATCATATCTAACTTTATTTGGTCACCAGGGAGACCAAGAATAAAAATGAGCACATTGCAAGCTGACAGAACAAGAGGGGGTAGAACCATTCCTGATATGGAAACATATTGCATGGTGGCATATTTGTGATATGCGCTGCTATGGTCTACAGACTCATATGAAGCACACTGGAAGGACATGGAGAACCAGATGACAGATGGGACCCCGTTGAGAGCTAGAGTAGTTGATTCCAATATAAAAGGAGAGGAGACTGACGTCCCACTGGTTGTAGCAAATACACTTAACTTGACACATAGATTATGGTCATAACTAGGACTTCAAAAAAACGTATGGCCTCTCCAATGGTTTGCATGGTCCGAGCAGTTTACCCCTGCGAGGCTAGATCACACATACAGGCTATGGGCTAGGCTAGGCCTCCAAAGATTGGAACAACTGATCTCAGACAACTTGATCCTAGATTTTCAGACCCTTAAGTGGGCATTTAATCTCAGAAGTAGAGATAATTTTCAATACCTGTAGCTAAGAGACTTTTCCCAGAACATTCAAAAAACCTCACTTTCAGAACCTCCCGCAGAAGATTTGATACAAACAATACTCCATATAACTCAGGGGAAACAGGAAAAAGGCCACATATCAGCCCTGTATAAAGTAATCAGACAGCTCCCCACCACAACCACCACAGCAGTGAGAAACAGATGGAAAAAAGAAGGTAGTCTAAACATCACAGATAGGGAATGGGAATTGATCTTTAACTCAGCCAATAAAACCACCATTTTACCTTGGTGGCGAGAGTTCGCCTGGAAGGTAAGGATAAGGTATTTTTATAACCCTGAAATACAGAGTAAATGGGGAGGGACCAGGGATGGTCACTGTTGGAGGAAATGCGGGGAGCACTCAGCACACCATACCCACATATTCTGGGACTGCGAGATCATTAAGTCATACTGGCAGGAGGTAAAAAGAGAGATCAATAAAGTATTCTCAGGTATCCAGATGCTAACAATGAAAAATATGGTTCTGGGCCTCCTTCCAGAGGAGATGAAAAGTCCAGACACTAAATATCTGTGGAATATTCTCATAATAGCTGCCCAAAAAGCAATCACGAGGAGGTGGCTCTCTCCCAATCCCCCAGATAAGAAACAATGGATTTCCATTGTGCAGGACATCAAAGAAATGGAAGAAATAACATACAAAATCAATAATAGAGTAACAACATTTATAAGGAGATGAACCAGATGGGAAATGATGGGATACTGAAGGAAGAAAGAGGAGAACAATGACACACCTGATATATATGCATGCCTAAACAGAGCAATAGCGGTCAGAGAAAGGGAGACTGGAGATGGGAAATAAAGGGTAATTTATAAACAAGAAATTCACCAAAATATAAATGTGGATGACAGACATACTCTTTAGAAAGTAAGAACTGGATAAAGTAATAACATTTAAGAATAAGAAGTGTTTTGAATATGCTGAAATGTAAAACTGGAATATTTGGATGTATAAAAAAAGAAAAGCTTAGAGATTGTTAAAGATGAAGTTCATGAAATTATAAATGTATGATGAAATGGCTGTACACTAATTTGGATATGCTAATAAAACTTGAATTAAAAAAAAAAATTAACCCTTCCCGAACAAAAAATACTAAATTCCAAAATATAAACAGTTCAATATCTTGGGTAGAAATGGATTTGCAGTCACAGATAATAAAACACTAATATAAATAAAATTCAGATACAGAAAAACAAACCAAATATAAATAACAAATGTCTTCAGATAAAAGTCTTCAGCTCCCCGGACCTCTCACTGCCTCCGGGCTTAACAACATACAGACTCTCTCACTGTCTGTTAGAGAATAACACTGAAAATATAAATGTTTCAAGTCCTCAGGCCCTCTCACGCCTTAGGGAACCAGTAAAAGATACAGGCACTCTCACTGCCTGTCAGATAATGGTAAGTCAGGCAAAATAATAAAAAGTTGAAATCTGATTGTGTGCTGATAGACAGAAACTTAAGCAGCTATCTTCAATTTGCAGTCCATAATGACATGATAACATAACCCCCCAGCCTATCTCTCACATAGACAGGGCAAGTTCATATCAGTCAACATAAAAAGAAGTTAAAATACTCATTGCTGTTGAATCTTCGGGGGATGACAGATAGACAAGGCGTCCACTGCAACCAGTACTCCTTCCACACTTCAGGATTTATTCCAATTTCCAGTAGTGGTAGCTCCCTGACTGGGAAATAATTACTTACCCAGCCATCCTCTGAGGAGTTGCTGAAAGTTCCTACCATAGCCAGCTCAGAGTGAGCAGGCTTTCCAGCCTGCCCTCCTAAGCCAAGGAATCTCAGGTACTCAGTGTCCATCCTCCGAGGGCACTGGACCTAGTTCCTCCCCACGGCCAGCAACCCCAGCAAACGTCCCCTGGGTTCAAGTCGCGCCTAAAACCCAGTCAGCTTGACACTCCGTGGAATGCTGGCAATTTGGACCCGAAATCAGAGGCCACTACAGTTCCCTCTGATCTGAATAGGAGACGAAAGACAGAAGCTGTCTGAAACCAAGAGCCAATGACACCCTTTTAACCAGATCCTTAGGCCGATCACACTCCACAGGATCAAGTGCACCTCTGTTCTAAGCAGCAGATCACAAGTCTCCACAATTCCACAGTTCCTGCTTCCAGCGGACAACTGACACCAATTCCCTTTATCCCAAGAGCCAGGTACTGGTGCCGAAAACTTTGTTTTGAGAATGAATTTGTTCTAGACATTTGCCTTTTCTTGATCCCCCTCCGTGCAGTAACCCCCTCTCCCTCTTTAACTTTACTATCCCCCCCGAAAACTAGTAAACCTAGTAAAGTGCATTATTTTGTACTTTTTTTGCATTAATACTCAACTGCTATACCCTTGATCACTCTTCAGTCTTTTCAGATCCCTACCAATCCTTTCCACCACCACCCCTGGAGTGTCCACTCTGTTGCAGATCTTGGTGTCATCTGCAAAGAGGCAGACATTTCCTTCCAGTTCCTTCACAATGTCATTTATAAAGTCATTGAAGAGGACTGGTCCCAGCAGTCAGCTTTGAGGAATCTCACTGGTCACCCTCCCTTCCTCTGAGTGAGCATTACTACCACCCTCTGTGTCCTATCCACTAGCCAGATTCTTACCACAACAAAGAAAAAGGTGACTAACTAGGCAACTAGTGTGTATACCAGTAGAAAATAGAGACCATGTCTTGTCTCTATGTTTAAAAACCTTTTATTGAAATAAATAGCTCACAAAGAACTCACCCCACCAGCAGCAGCCAATGTTTCACCTATGTGACTGTAGGCTTTCCCAAGACGCCTTGAGAAAGCCAACAGTCACGTGGCACCATGCTGGTCTCCAGTGATCTGTTAAATAGTTCTGGCAGAGGTGCACCAGCACCTTCCTGAGCTCCTTCAGCACCCTTTGGTGTACCCTGTCTGGCCCCATAGATTGTCCACCTTCAGGGAACATATTGCTTAATCCCGACAGTTAGTTCCCCGACACCCAACATCCCGAAGCCATGATCCTGAAGGCCGGTTGCCTGGCAGTTAGGATGTTGCCGGCACCCCCCAAAGCAGGAGGCTTCATCCCCCGTATTTAAGATTGCAACCTCCGCCATGGCCAACACTGAGTATCGGCCAAACGGATGTCAGGATTGTGGCTTCGGGATTTTGGGTGTCGGGAAACTGACTGTCAGGATTAAGTAATACTACCCCTTCAGGTTAACTAGTGCTTTCTGGACCTCTTCCTCAAAAAACAGACTAGTGTCCATTTCCCTCCCCTCAAAGCTCCAGACACCTTTTCATGGTCCCTTCCCTTCTCCTACTGTGAATACTGAGCAGAAGAATTTATTCTAGATATTTGCCTTTTCTTGATCCCCCTCCATGCAGTAACCCCCTCTTTTAACTTTACTATCCCTTCCTTTGTCTACCTTTTCTAACATACCAAAAATGTCTTATCCTCTTTTGATAACTCCCTGAGCTATTCTTACTTCAGTTTGCACCTTTGTACGCCTTACTGCTTTGCCTTCCTCCCTCTGTTTTCCCAGATACACTTCCCTATCATAGAAACATAGAATTTGATGGCAGATAAGGACCGCTTGACCCACCCAGTCTGCCCATTTCCCTACCTACTGAATAAGTTGCAGATCCTAGTTAACCAGCAGCCTACTTTTTCCTACCCCCAACCCCTAGAATGGCCTTATGACTGTCTCATGCATGCTTGAATTCCACCACTGATTTTGACTCCACAACCTCCTCCGGAAGGCTGTTCCATGCATCCACAACCCTCTCTGTGAAAAAATACTTCCTTAAATTACCTCTGAGCCACCCCCCGTCTTCAAATTGTGCCCCTCTTGTTCTTGCACACCTCTCTTTTTGAAAGATGCTACCCTCTTGGACTTTGTTGATTCCCTTGAGGTACTTGAAAGTTTCTATCATGTCCCCCCTCTCCCTCCTTTCCTCGAGGCTATACATATTAAGCTCCTTTCATCTCTCTTCATATGTCTTCCAGTGCAGACCCTGCATCATTTTAGTTGCCCTCCTCTGGACAGCTTCCTTCCTGTCTGTCTTTGTGGAGATTGGGTCTCCAGAACTGCACACAGTACTCCAGATGGGGTCTCACCAGCTGTCTGTGCAGAGGGATAACTTCCTGTTTTCTACTGGTGATGCCTCTCCCTATGCATCTCAGTATCCCCCCAGCCCTCCTTGCTGCCCTCTCACATTGCTTGCCCACCTTTAGGTCCTCTGATATGACTACCCCCAGGTCCCTTTCCATTTTTGTTGTTGTTAGTATCTCACCCCCCATTGTGTACTCTTCCCCTGGGTTTTTGTTTCCCAGGTGCATTACCTTGCACTTCTTAGCATTGAATCTAAGCTGTCATACATTTGACCATTCCTCTAACCTTGCCAAGTCCTTCTCATCCTTTCCACCCCACCCTGTGCATCAACTCTGTTGCAGATCTTTGTGCCATCTGCAAAGAGACATACTTTTCCTTCCAGTCCCTCTGCAATGTAAACATAAAGACATTGAAGAGGACCGTCCTAATATTGAACCCTGCAGTACCCCACTAGTAACCCTCCTTTCTTCTGAGTGGACTCCATTTACTATTACTCTCTGTGTCCTATTCTCCAGTCAATTCTTTACCCAGGCTGTCATCTTGGGACCCACTCCCAGGCTGGCTAACTTGTACATTAATCTTTTGTGTGGGACTGTGTCAAATGCCTTGCTAAAGTCTAGGTAGGCCATGTCCACAGCCCCTCCCTGATCTACTACTTTGGTCACCCAGTCAAAGAAATCTATCAGATTCATCTGGCATGACCTTCCTGCTGTGAATCCACGCTGCCTAGGGTCCTGTGCCCCTCTGGCCTCTAGATACTTGACAATTCTTTCCTTCAGAAGTGATTCCATCATTTTCCCTATCACTGAGGTTAAACTAACAGGTCTGTAGTTTCCTGCCTGCCTTGCTCCCACTTTTGTGAAGGGAATCACTCTGCCCTCCTCCAGTCCTCGGGTACCACCCCATCCGCCCATGATTTGTTAAAAAGGGTAGTCAGTGGTGTCACTAGTTCTACCCTTAGTTCTTTTAGAATTCTGGGATGAATCCCATCAGGCCCCATTGCTTTGTCCACCTTCAGTTTTAAGAGTTCTTTCAGAACCCTTTCTTCTGTAAATGGGCTGGTATTAACTTCTGTATCCAGAGTGTTTCTACTGTTTGCTTTAGGTACCTCTCCCTCTTCATTTGTAAATACTGAGCAAAAATATTTGTTTAGTATCTCTGCCTTTTCACAGTCACCCTCTTCCACCCTCCCTCCCTTTATTAAGCCTCACTATCCCTCCCTTGATCTTCCTTCGCTCCCTGATGTACCTATTAAAAGTTTTATCCGCCTTCTTAACTGAGTTGGCTATCTTTTCCTTGGTTTGGGCCTTTGCTGTTCTGACTGCCTTCCCAGCCTCCTTCTGCTTTAACTGATACAGTTCTCTGTCCTGCTTCTTCTGTGATTCCTTGTACTTCCTGAATGCTTTCTTTTTCTCTTGAACCTTCACTGCCACTTCCTTTGAGAACCATATTGGTTTCTTACATCGTTTTGTTTTGTTTATTTGCTTCACACAAAGGCTCGTTACCTCTGTGATGGCAGATTTTATTATTCCCCATTGTTCTTCCACCCCTCCTTCCTGCCCATTTGCTAGTGCATTCCTTGGGCACTAACCCATTGTAAAGTCAGCCCTCCTAAAGTCCAGTACTTTTGCCTTTGTATGGCTTTGACTCTATTGCTGTGTTTATGTGAACCATACTGTTCGATGGTCGCTAGTTCCCAGATGGCTACCCACTTCTACATCTGTGATCCTCTCCATCTCCATTTGAGAGAACCAGGTCTAAGATTGCTCCCTCTCAGTGGGCTCCAATACTAGTTGTCTAAGACATGCCCCTGTAGGGCATCTAGAATAACCCACTCTTGAGAGTGGCTGCTGCAACTGCACTCAGTTAACATCTGGCATATTCAGATCACCCATCAGCAATATCTCCCTTTTTCTGCCATTCTAAGTATACTTTCTATCATTTCCTTGTCCATTTCCTCCCCTGAGAAGTCTGTATACAACCTCTGCGGATTGTGGTGCCATTGCCTGTCTCCAAATTTACCCACAGTGCTTCTTCTCCTCCTGTTTACCCTTTTGTTCTGTTGCTTTGATTCCTTCCCTTATGTAAAGAGCTACTCCTCCTCCTCTTTTACCCTCCCTGTCCCTCCTGTAGATAGTGTATCCTGGTATGTTTACGTCCCAGTCATGGTTTTGTGTGTTCCATGTTTCTGTGACTGCCACGATATCCAGATGTTCCTCCTCCATCAAGGCCACTAATTCAGGAAGCGTGTTACCCAGACTACGAGCATTGGTACTCATTGCTCTCCAGTTTTGGATGGCTTTACCTTCTGTTGCAGCATCCACCACTGACCTTTCTACCTCGGTCTTTTTCTCATTTAGTACCCTGTTTTGTAGGGAGAGGCTGGGATTTTCCTGCTGCTTATCAGTGCCTCCCCCTTTGACTAATTTAAAAGCTTGCCAATGAAGCATTTAAACCAATTGCTCAAAAGACTTGTTCTCTTCCTGGACAGATGCAGACTATCCTGCCAGTATAGGCTGGTGTCCCTCCAGGTGGCACCCCAGTCCCCAATGAAGCCAAACCCCTGTGCTCTTCTCTCTGGGTCTCCTTTAACCTTCTGAATACTACCTTTTTAGACTTTACCTTTTCTTCTACCTCATTTGAGAACCATGGTGATCTCCTCTTCCTTTTGCCTACCTGCTTGACACAAAGGTTTGTTGCCTTTACTATGCCCTCTTTTAGTTTGGCCTGTTTTTCCTCCATCCACCCCCAGTCCTCTCCCCCTGCCAGATCATTCCTGACGCATTCGGCCATCTTAGTAAAATCTGAAGTCCAGGACTAGCAGAGTTGTGATGTTGGATTCTACAACTGTTCTTATGTTGAACCACACTGTACAATGATCACTGGTCCCCAGATGGCTTACCACCTTGACATCTGCAACAATGTCCCTGTTTGTAAGAACCAGATCCAGTACTTCTCCATCACGAGTGAGTTCACTGACTAGTTGCCTGGTGCACAGAGTGACTGGTATGAACAGAGGATCTATTATAATATATATATACCTGAGGAACCAGCCACCTCCTCATTGTCCCTGGCCTGGGATGGGACTGGCTTTTAGGTATGTGGGTAATGGATTTATCGGGCAGGGAAATCAGTCATCCCTCCCAAAGCCTGAGCATTTCCCCTGTACATGCAGTGTCCTGATTCTGCGGACAGTAACAGAGCCTTTCTGAGAGTCCCGTCCTTGCTGAGAGTCTGGTCTCTCATCCTCTCTGCTATACAGTAGAGCTGCAAACACTGCATTCCATTGCTGAGAAGTGGCAACAGACCATCTGGTTGGGGAATATGATTGAGTTATCACCACATGCTGCTGAAACAGACTGTGGAAGTCACATAGAAACCCAGACAATGCTCACAGAAGAAGACTACTGATCCATCTAGTCTGCCCATAAACTCTAACAAATGAGGGAACTGTTGTCCATACAGGGTTCTAACCCACAGTATCCACTCCCATGCTCCCCGCCCTAATGCTATCACCCTGAATAACCACTAATCCTTTACTCTATCCCAGCCATGCTTAAAACCATTGATAGTTTTGGCACCTCCCACATCAGCTAACAGGTTGTTCCATGGCTCCATCACAGTTTCTGTAAAATAAAACTTTGTCACTTCCCTCATGAATCTTCCCCTGTCAATTTACACTCGTTCTCTCCCCCCCCCCCATGTTCTTGATCTGTTATTTATGCTAAATAGTTCCTTGCAGTTTACTTTAATTTCTTTCAGGAATTTAAAAGTCTCTATCGTATCTCCTCTTTCTCGTCTGGCCTCCAGCGACTACATGTTCAGCACCTTGAGCTAAACCTCGTACGATCTGCCCTGCCGGCCCGAACTATATTGATCACTCTGTGTTGCACTGTCTCCAGCCTGTCCTTACCTTTCCTTAGGTGAGGACTTCAGAACTGGGCACAGTACTAAGGTGGAGCCTCATCAGTTATCTATACAGTGGTAGTAATACCTCCTTCGGTTGCCATTACTGTAGGCCTTGTTACACTCATTTAATTATTTTAGGGAGTCACTGATAATGACCCCAAAATCTCTTTCCTCAGAGGCTGTGCACAGCTTTACCCCCATCCAGTACTCTCTCCTTGGATTCTTGTTCCCTATGTGCATCACCTTGCACTTTTTGGCACTGAATTTCAACCACCAAACCTCTGACCACCTCTCTAGGTTGTGCAAGTCTCTCTGCATCTCTCTAGTCCTCACCTTGCTGTCTGCCCTGCCACACAGCTCAGTGTCATCTGCAAAGAGACACATCTTGCCCTGGATTCCTTCTCCCATTTCACTAATGCACATATTGAAAAGGACTGGACCCAGGACCGATCCTTGTAGCACCCAACTGGTGACCTCCCTCTGTTCTGCTTTGACCCCATTAACCACAGCCCTTTGCTGTCTCCCTTCCAATCAGTTTCTCACCCATGTAACTGTGTCTTTCCCTGTACCCAGATCCTCTAGCTTCTTCAGCAACCTTCTGTGAGGCACTGAGTTGGAAACTTTGCTGAACTCAAAGTAGAGTAAATCCACAGCATGGCCCTTATCCACTACCCTCATTATCAAGTCATAGAAGACTGTCAGGTCAGTTCGACAAAGACCTTCCTGCCATGAACCCATACTGTTTATGATCTTGAAGCCCATTGCTCTCTAGGTAGTTTACAAGGGCCTCTTTGATAGCTTCTCCTTCAGTTTACCCACAACTGAAGTAAGACTGATAAATCTGTACAGTACTTACCTGGTTGCCCCTCATCCCCTCCCTTTTGGAGCAGGACTACATCTTCTATCCTCCAGTTTTTTGGAACTAACCCAGTTTGAACTGAGCTACTGAACAGCCCCACGAGGGGCTCAGTTATTTCCATTACCAGTTCCTTGAGCACCCTCGGATGCATCCCATGTGGCCCAGGAGCATTATCTATCTTGAGAGCTGCCAGGCCTTTCCAAATCCTTTCACTGGTAAGTATTTGCTGCCTCACCTCAGGAATCGCCTTATAGACACCTTAATGTCACTATCTGACAGAGGCCCTCTGTCTTCCCTTGTGAATACAGAATAAAAGTAGTCATTAAGAATGGCTTTCTGCCTGTCCACCTCAATTACCCTACCTCCCTCTGTCAGCTTAGCAATTCTTCCTCCCCCTTTTTTCCCTAATATATCTAAAGAACTGTTTTCTCCCACTCTTGACCCCCTTTGCAATATGCAGCTCTGTGTCTGCCTTTGGTTCTTTGACCACTCTCTTGGTTTCCATCATTCTCATTTGGTGCTTTCCCCGTTCTTTCTTCCCTTGCTTTTCCTTGTACATGGTAAAAGCCTTCTTTTTGGCTCTCACTGCTTCCTCGACCTTTCCAGAGAACCATATTGGTCTCTTGTACCATTTTTTTCTTTTGATTACCATTCCCATGCAACACTTTGCTGCTTCAAGAATGGACCTCTTGATTCCACCCCTTCTTTCCTCCATATCCCTGATGCTGTCCACTCCAACTAGCTTGTCGTGGACCAGCTCCCTCATCTGGCTCAGTCTGCTCTTCTGAAATCTAGGACATCAGCCGTTGATGAGGGCTTACTGTACTTGTCCCAAGGGCCAGGTCAAACCATACAGAGTTATGGCTGGTGGACTCTAGTGGCTCCCCTACACTCACTCCTCCTCCTACCACTTCTGAGTTAGTGAGCACCACATTGAGAATGGCAGCCTGCCTAGTGGGTTTGTTAACTAGCTGCACCATCAGCCAGTCCTGCAATGTATCCAGCATGACCTCACTTTTGGCCACTGGAATGATCCAATTAATATATGACAGGTTTAGATCTCCCACCACCACCTCCCCCCTTTGCTACCCCCTTTCTAGTTCTTCCCCTAGCTCTCTATCTCTCCCTTCCCCCTGTCCTGGAGGTCGGCAGAACACCCCAATTTGCAGTTTCTTGCCTGAGGATGCTGTGAGCTGAACCCACAAGCAGTTCTGTCTCCCCATTACCTCCCCTGATGTTTACATCCGCTACTGCCTCTATGCTCTCTATACATATATATATATATATATATATATGTGTATATATATATATATATATATATATGGCTACACTTCCTCCTTTACGTTTTCCTCTATCCCATCTAAACATGGTGTAGCCTGAGACTATCAGGTCCCAATGGTTATTCTCTGTGGTTCATGTTTCTGTGATGGCTACTAGATCCATCTGTCTTCTACCATTGCCTGGAGTTCACTAATTTTATTCCCCAGCCCCTTGGCATTAAGGCAGACCCCTTTCCACCTTTCTCCTGGGCCCTGCTTGCTTTTTCCTATTCCTTCTCCCTTTTCTTCCCTAGTCTCCTTAATTTTGTAACTTTCATGCTATATGTATGTAGATTTTGTCCACCTTCCCTCACTGCCCTTGTTCTCAAACAAATAGTTTACTGTTGGGAGTCAACAAAAGCACCTCAGAAGGCATAGCGCTTGCTGCAGACTTTCCCACAGAGTACGGCAGCCATGCAGAGCTATCTGCCATCCTGCTCCATCCATCCTGAAGGAAAACCACTTCCAGAGATCAGTGTTAGTCTTCTTTATCGAGCCGCTGAGACCCAGACCACCAGCCTGGATGTCCCTCGTCTTACTGTCAGCAGTGGGTGCAGCACCTGCATTGAGCCACAGCTGAGTGTTCACCACATCAAGGGGCTCCAGGGTAATCTGAGGAGTCTGATGTTGAGTAACTTGTTTAACCAGGGATTCCAAGGCAGCACTGATGGCATCGGGCTCCCAGACAGCTGAAGCAGCTGATTCCTTTTATGCAAATGCATCACAATTCACAGCTGATACAGACCTTACTAATTCCTGTGCAGGCTGAGACAATAAAGGGTTTCCATGACATTCTTCCTGCAGCCAACTTGTCTCTCATATAATGGGCTTCCTCCTCAGCAGGCAGTGTCACAAACTGAGATTTACTGATTTATTTTTTTTTAATTTCCAGTGCTTGTTTAGTTTGGCTCTCTCCACAGCCAAATGTGCTTTTACCACTATGTTATGGACAGTAAAACTTTTTACGTCTTATTGAAACTTTTCAGATTTATAGAATCATAGAGGCTTGATGGCAGAAAAGGACCATACTGGCCCATCTAATCTGCCCTTTCTTCTCCCCCTACACCCCCTCCCTGACAGCCCCTGCTCTCCCCCTGATACTCAGTCCCATATGTTTGTCCCATGCCCTCTGGAATTCTTCCACTGATTTAGCTCCCACCACTCCATCTGGTAGTCTGTTCCAGGGCTCTACCACCCTTGCCATGAAGAAACGCCCTCTCACATTGCCGCTCTTTTTCCTTACAGTCTGAGGCTGTGCACTGTAGTTCTGACCCCCTCCTTCCTCTTAAGTAAACCCTCTTCTCCCACTTTTTTATGTTTTGTTTTTATGTTTATTTTTTTTGTGTTTGGGTCACACCCGGATACTAGCCTTAGCTCAGTCTGCCTCTTCTAATCACCAATTTTCACATGAATGAATGAATCGATCAGTCTATCAACCAATACATAAATGTCATTTGATTTCATATCTTCCATGGCACAATTGATCTCTTAGAGTTAAGTAGCAGGTGAGGAGGTACAGCCCTACTACAGCTGATTCCATACAGCCCCCTACAGGATCTGCCATCTTTGCTAGATGGACGGCATCTCCCTCTGCTAGAGAGTAGGAAAATTGCACCCGGTGTCCTGGTCAGATTTCCCATGTTCACTAAAAATACTTCCAATAGCTTAACCCGATTCAATATGCCAGTTTGCATCTTTATCACCCCCCCAATCCCCCCCAGGACAAGGTTGAAAACAGAATTGCCTAGCCCTCCTTTCCAAGTCAACAAAAAACACAAGAGATAGGGCTGCCACTCACGATGCCGATGAAATGTGTTCAGGAATAGCCTGGGTCATCAGGAGCTGCAGACTGGGTATCCTAGAGGAAGCTCTCCTTTTCCTCAGGGAAACATAGAACATGGCAGAAAAAGACCAGCGATTCATCCGGTCTACCCATATTCCCTATAATACCTGGAACCTTCCCTTGAACCTACTGTTCCTGCAAGGTACTAACCCCCCCATCCATTTTCCAGTTCTCTTCCCTGGTCTTGTTGCCCCAGGTGACCACTATTCCCTTCATTCTATCCCTTGTCTGCTTGAATCCCCTGACTGTGTTTGCACCCACCATCTTGACCGACAGACTATTCCAAGGTTCCACCACTCTTTCTGTAAAGTAGTACTTCCTCATGTCTCTCCTGAACCTGACTCCTGTTAATTCCCACTTGTGACCATGTGACCTCGAGTTGGTATTCAGGGTAAATAGCTTACCACAGCGTTAATTCTTTTAAAGAACTTGAAGGTCTCTATCATGTCTCCTCTCTCTCTCTTCCGGTCCCCAGTGAGCACATATTTAATGCCTTGAGGTGCTCCTTATAGGATGTCCCCAGCTGGCCCTGAATCATTTTTGTTACTCTGTGCTGCACTGTTTGTAACCGATCCCTGCTCATTCTGAGGTGAGATCTCTAGAACTGGATGCAGTACTCCAGGTGAGGTCGCTCCAGGGATCTGTATAGGGGAAGTAGTGCCTCTTTTCTTCTGTTATCAGTGCCCCTCCCGATACATTCCAGCATCCTGTTAGCCTTGCTATAGGCATTTTTGCACTGGCTCATTTGTCTAAGGAAGTTACCAATGATAACTCCTAGACCCCATTCCTCTTCTGTAGTGCTAAATCTCACCCCACCCATCCAGTACTCCAACTTGGAGTTCCTTTTCCTTAGGTGCATTACCTTGCACTTTATGGCATTGAATTTTAACTGCCAGACCTTTGGCTACCCCTCTAGATTTTGTAGGTCCCTCTGCATATCCCTTATTCCCTCATCACTATCCACCCTCCCACATAGTTTTGTGTCATAGAAACATAGAAGTTGATGGCAGATAAGGACCGCAAGGCCCATCCAGTCTTCCCATTTATTTTTCTACCTTATAAATGTGCCATCGGTCTTTGCTCTGTCAATGTCCTATCCATCATACTCATCTGTATTGCTCCCTTATGCCTATCCCATGCCTGTTTGAAGCCCTGCACTGTATTCATATCCACCACTTCCTGAGGTAGGCCATTCCATGCATCCACCACCCTTTCTGTGAAAATAACTTCCTCACATTACCCCTTAATCGGCCTCCCTCTAATCTCATGCTGTGTCCTCTTGTCCTGCTATTTTTCTTATATTGAAACATGTTAGACTCTTTCACCTTGTTAATGCCCTTAAGGTATTTGAATGTTTCGATTATATCACCTATCTCCCTCCTTTGCTCTAGGGTATACATATTGAGCTCCGTTAATCTGTCCTCATATGTTTTCTGATGCAGTCCCTGCACCACTTTGGTTGCCCTTCTCTGGAATACCTCAATTTGGGTAATGTCCTTGTGAAGGTGTGGCCTCCAGTACTGCACGCAGTACTCCAGATGGGGCCTAACCAGTGTCTTGTAAAGAGGGATTATTACCTCCCTCTTCCGACTTGTGATACCCCTACTAATGCACCCTAACATCCCCCTAGTCTTACCTACTGCTTTAGTGGTCTGCTTGGATGATTTCAGGTCATCGGTGATGATGATGCCAAAGTCTTTTTCTTCCCTTACTACTGCCAGCAACTCCCCTCCCAGCCTATAGGTGGCTTCAGGGTTTCTCTTCCCTATGTGCATGATTTTGCACTTCTTTGCATTAAACCCCAGTTGCCACTCTTCCAACCATTTTGCTAGTTTATCCAGATCTCTTCTCATTCTGCCCACCCCATCTGGATCATCTACTCTGTTCCAGATCTTCGTGTCATCTGCAAACAGACAAACCTTACCCTCCAGTCCATCTGCAATGTCACTGATGAATATATTGAAGAGGGATGGCCCCAGGACTGATCCCTGAGGTACCCCACTTGTGACTTGCATCTCTTCTGACTGTACACCATTTACCACCACTCTCTGTTTTCTGCCTGTCAACCAGTTTGCCATCCAGTTGACCAACTTCTGACCCATCCTGAACCTACCCAGCTTATTAATCAATCTTCTATGTGGAACAGTATAGAAAGCTTTGCTGAAGTCAAGGTAGGCGACATCAACTGCTCCCCCTTGGTCCACTACTCTAGTTACCCAGTCAAAGAAATCTATGACATTAGTCTGACAGGACCTTCCTTTTATAAACCCATGCTGTCTTGGATCCTGTGCTCCTAAGGATTCCAGGTGTTGCACTATCCTTTCCTTAAGGAGTGCCCACATAATCTTGCCTACTGGTAAGACTCCTCCTACCACTCTTGTGGAGCGGGATCACATGAGCCCTTCTCCAGTCTTCTGGGACCTCTCCTGTGCGCAGAGACTCACTAAACAGTTCTTATAATGGCTCTGCTAGTTCCACCCTTAGCTTCTTTAGTACCCTGGGATGTATGGCATCAGGTCCCATTGCCTTGTCCACCCTGAGCTTATCGAGCTCTTGTAGGACCCTTTCTTTTGTGAAGGGACTAGTGCTTACCTCCCTCCCCCTTGTGTCCATGGTGCTGAGCTGTGGGCCCTGCCCTACCTTCTCTTCAGTAAATACTGAGCAGAAGTATCTATTTAGAAGAGATGCTTTTACATGGTCCTCCTCCTCATATGCCCAATTATCTCCTTTGATCTCAGCAATACCCTCCTGGACGTTCTCCTTTCACTAATGTATCTATAGAAAGTCTTGTCACCTTCTTTTACTGTCTGTGCTAGTGTTTCCTCGATCTGGGCCTTTGCCTGCCTTACTGCCTTCCCAGCTTCCCTCAGGGAAGTTTGGTATGCCTCTCTATCTTCATCCCACTGCGTTCCCTTATATTTCCTGAAGGCCAGCCTTTTGGCTCTGACCTTTTCTGCTACTGTTTTTGAGAACCAAAGTGGTTTCCTTCTTCTTGTGCACTTCCTTTTCTCTGTAACACAATGGGATGTTGCTTCAAATATTGCATCCTTAATGCTTGCCCACTTTGCCTCTACCCCCTCACATGTATTTATTTTTGCCAAGGCTAGCTTAACTCTGTTGGCCATCTTATTAAAGTCAGTTCCTCTGAAGTACCATATTTTTGCCTTGTTATGGGATGATTTAGTTGTAGTGGCCAAACTGAACCATACCATGTGATGGTCACTGGTTCCCAGGTGACCTTCTACCTGGATATCTGTGATTCTTTCCCTGTTAGTCAGTACTAGATCTAGGATAGCCCTGTCTCTGACACAGCCTGCTCTGGATTCCCTTCCCAGTGTCACTAATGAACACATTTAAGAGGCCCGGACCCAGGACAGATCCCTGTGGAACCCTGTTTGTAACCTCCTTTTCCTCCTATTTAACCCAGTTGACCACAACCCTCTGCTGCCTCCCTTTTTCCCTTTTAGCCAGCTACCCACCCACTTCACTAATGTTTTAGCCACACCCAGGTCTTCCATCTTTTTGAGCAACTTTTTGTGTGGTACCAAATCAGAAGCCTTGCTGAAGTCAAAGTACAGCAGATCCACAGCGTGACCCTTGTCTACTTCCGTGGTCACCAAAGAAAAAAATCAGGCTAGTCTGACAAGACCTTCCTGCCACAAAACCATGCTGTTTACTATCCTTGAGCCCTTTGCTCTCTAGATAGTCAACAAGGTCCTCTTTGATTAGTGATTCCATCAGCTTCCCCACGATGGAGGTCAGATTGACAGACCTGTATTTTTTCCTGGTTGCTCCCTACCCCCCCCCTTATGAAGTGGTACAATGTTTGCCATTCTCCGATGCCTTGGAACTTCTCCAGACCTAAGTGATCTGCTGAACAGCCCAGCCAGTGGTTCAGCCAATTCTACTGCTAATTCCCCAAGTATCCTTGGATGCATCCCATCTGGTCCTAGAGCCTTATCTACAGTATCTTAAGGGCTGCCAGCCCTTTCAGGACCCACTCGCTAGTAAGTATTGGCTGCTTCATTTCCAGGACTCCCTTAGTGACTACTTTGATTCCACTTTCTGGCATGGACCCGCAGTCCTCTTTAGTGAATACTGAGCAAAAGTAGTCATTCAGGACTGTGGCCTTTTTCTCACCCTCTTCTATCACATCACTGCTCTCAACTAGCTGTGTGATGTCCCCCCACGATACAGTGTGAGTAACATAGAGAACAGGGATTTATTTAGCTCCAAAAATTGATTAGCGTTTTGGTCATAAAAGTGCTAAAACATCATGAAAATGCATAGCACTTGCCTCACTGTGTTTAACAAACATAACACTTCTAGAAAACCTATATAAATACTTTCTGTACAGTTAGCATTGTCCCAAGAAAAAAACTGCTAATCAATTATTTAAAACCCTGGAGAATCGTAGTATTCTATGTACATCTAAAGAATGGAGTGCCTCACCCTTGTTGGCATGCTCAGGATAATATACAGGAAAGTGTATTGTTTGATTCAGAGAAAATTTAGATACCAACTTTAGTAGGAACTTAGGATTTGTACTCAAAGAGACGCTGAAAAATCAAATAAGAAGGCTCATACATTATTCATTTATTTAAGATTTGTTGACTGGGACAGGCACACTGAGCCGAAGCTCATTTCCATGTGTGACTTGGGGAGAGGGGGTACAAATTACAACAAAGGGATAACAAAACAAAAATACAGCTGCAGTATAATACTGAAAAGAACATACACTATATCGTAAAATACAGAATAAGTGCAACAATACGCATAATACACAGCAGATAAATTTGCATTATAGGATACATTACATAGTATTGTACAGGAGATACCATAATCAGCATGACACAATAAGTGCAAAAATTCATGCAATCACTAGATAATACATGAAAAAGGGAGAGAGGGAGGCGGAGTGTACTATTAGATCCTGAAGCTTGGAGATCCTTCAAGCAGAAGTCATCGGAACTGTCCGCTCTGCTGGTGCAGAGGTAGCACTACTACTTATGATGCTGATGACCTGAGTTCAAGAATGGGCCTGGGAGTTGGAGAACCAGCTGGGGGGAGGAGGACTGAGTGTCCTAGGGACTACTCTCCTCCTCCAGAGGAAAGGGTGGGTCAGCTGCCAGTACTGAACAAACCCCTAGCAGAGGCCAGGAAAACTGACTGTCAAGGCTTGCTGAGAGGGGCAGATGTCAGTGCTTTGGCTATTGATGTCACTGTACACACACCACACTTCCCAGCCAGAAAACTGGAAAATGGGCTGTGCAGTATGCCACTTACCTCACCAGCAGGTCTTGCAATGTTACCCTGTGATGCTCCCTGGAAACCAAGCCTCAGGTTCCGACAGGGGAACAGTGGGCCCCCCCAAAGGCCCTGCTCTGTGGGGTAAGCCAGGAAGGAACACTGAGGTGAGTAAGTCCCAGAAGACAGGGGGCAGGGCTGGGGTCGAGCTGATGTGAACCAGCCAGGGGGAGTAAAACGCATAGTAAGTAAAAAGAAGAAAGAAATCATCAGAATGGAAAACAGTGTTTTCTGTGACAGGAAATGTAGGCCACAACTCGCGGCCGGCTCAAAAAGAAGCAAAGTCAATTTCTCAAGCACAAACTTCAAGTCCCACGGTGGGATTGGAAAATGGATAGGAGGTTTTATATGTAGAATACATCTCAGAAATGTACAGGATGAGAGCACGCACATGGTGCAAACAAAAATGGATGCTTAACTGCTGACTGACTGACATGCGCTCCTTAAAATCCTTATAAAATACCTACAACGACAGACAACCTTTACCATTTCAGCTTTATTCATTAGTTCTTTGTCAGATAAAACAAAATTCTAAGTTTTGTGATGATCTGACTCTGTTTTATTATTTTTTTCCTGTCAAAATATTTTTTCTTCGTAATGATGCCTGCAGGAGCTAAGCTGGCTGGCCTGAAACTGCAACCTATTGGAGGTTTGCATGCTTCCAACAACACAACCCAGCAGCAGAAAAAATCAGATCTAGCAACAATTAAGGATATGTTTGCAGACCTCAAACTAGACATTATGGAGCTCAAGCAAGCCATGGATAAGCTGAAGCAGGAAGCAGTAGAGAACAGACAAAGAATGGAGATAACTGAAAGCCATTTAACATTAGTTAAGGATGATGTCTCACATCTACAGGACTCTTCTGCGTATTAGGACAAGCAGCTAGTGTATATTTTACACAAATTTCATGACTTGCAGAATTGGGGGAATAACCTAAGGATATTGGAAGTACCAGAAGGTGTGGAAGGGAGATCAAGGATTATTTTTTTTTTTTAACAGCAGTTCTTTCTGGAACTGTTCCCTCAGCAGTGGCCATCGGAAGTGGAGCAAACGCAACGCTCTTTGGCTTCTAAACCCCATAGAAGTGCCAAGCCCTGCCCTATAATTGCTTATTTCCAATGATTTTCAATTAAAGAAGACATCCTGCACCTGTTGAGGGAAAGGAAGGCTTTATTCCAGAGAGGGGAAAGGATCTCTCTCTTCCAGAATTTCTCAGCAGAAATCAACTGAACGAAGGAAGAAATTCACACAAGTCAGACAGAGCTCACAAAAACAGGGCATCAACTACTTCATGAAATACCCTGCCACACTGGTGATTCAGGTAAATTTAGGGGCTCATATATATTGTACTACTCCAGATATGGCATGGGAAGTGAGTGAGGCAGTCAACACTCTGAACATTTCTCCTGTCAAACCCAAACACCTAAACATTCAAATTCTACTCTGGTTTGAGCTTCAGAATCCCCAGCCTTCTTCTCGGATCTCCATGAAAGAGCTTGCAAACCAGTGGAACTTGCCACTCCTGAAAATTCAGACAAGCTGCACTCCTCCAGAAATCCTCTCCCCTTCCCCATGTATGATTCAGTAACCCAAAATATGCCTGTGGCATCTCGAGCTTCTGACTGCAGTGTCTCCTCTATTTACTGAAAAGGAAGATCCCCCCAATCCTCAGGTTATGACTCAACTTCATTAATAGGAAGGGTTACAAGCATAACCCAAAGAAAAGGTCCAGAAACCATAGTAGGGAGTATAGAGGCTCCTCCAGTTCAAATTCGACCCTACGCAGATCCTCAGAGCCTGGCACCAGCAAGGACCCTCCTCCTCCAGAGAAAATGACTCACTGAATAACACCTGAGATTTCTTGTCCTTGATTGGCTCCCAGCACTGGTCTTCTGTCTGGGAAGTTCAGGTCAGAAATGGTTTCCTGTTTCTGGTCTAGTGTTTCTAAACCGAGTGAACCTAAATTAAACTTGAACCTCTCACTCAACTATGCAGTATGTTTCCTTCTTTGGGCAGGAACACAATGTGGCAGCTGAAAAAAATCGTGATACTCAGAACCCACAGGTCTAAGTCTTGACCACCCAGCTTTTATGGACAGGGCAGGCAGCAAACTAATGTTAGTGTCACATTTACACAGGCTGCTTTGAACTTTATACAGTGCACTATTGAAGCTGGTTCTTGGAGTTATACTATTCAAACTCATGCACTTATTTTGTGTGATGCCTTTTCTTTTTTGTTTTAGGATTGTTACTTTTTGTTGAAATAGTTTCATGTTGGAAGGGGGGGCTAGCGAGCCCGAGCAATATGGCTGCTTGAGAATAGAGCTCCTCACAAGACTGGCTTTGGGAGATTAAATAATTATTTTATGGACTTTCCTGAACTAATCTAAACACAGATACAGCAATCGGAAGACCTCAGGAGCAATATGGGAAATCCTCGAAAAAAGCGTACTCCTCATGAAGGAGCAAAATCAAAAAATGTTCCTGCTCCCTCCACCACGCAATCGTCCTCTCAACAACAGGCCGCAGATGCAGGAAATGAAGGGGAGGACACTCTGCAATCCCTAGGCTTTAAAATAAATAGATTGATTGCCTCTGTATCTGGTTTGGCTGAAAAAATAGACAGCATTGCAAACAGAGTTACAAATCTGGAAACTAAGATTGACTCTGTGTCAGCGGAATCGTCAGATGCCAAAAAATGCTCAGAAGTGGCAATGGGAGCCGTTAATGCCATAATAAAAGAAAACAGGCATTTTCAAATGCATTTGGAAAACTAAACTAGGGCTTCAAATATTCATTTTTTAGGGCTTCCAGTGGGCTGTGAAGGAGACCATCTAGTCCTTTTTCTACAAGACTGGCTACAACAACAGTTTGGCAAAGAGGCCTGTTCATGTATAAAAGGCATACAAAAGGCCTATAGGATCACAGTTAGAGGGAGGCCTGACAATCCTGAAGCCCCGTGGACAGTTTTTGGCAATCACTGATGGAGTAGCTACCAGGGACTATCTGCTGGCCTTAGCCAGACAACATCGGACACTGCTTTGTGATGGTGAAACCGTTCGGCTTTATCCAGACATCAGCTTTGCCACTAGACAACAACGTAAACAGTTCGATGGTATCATGGCACTCCTACGTGAAGCAGGGATTCAGCACAGCATAATTTTTCCAGCTTGGTTAAGGATAACGCACCAGAGGAAAATCTTTATTTTTTCAGAACTGAAGGAAGCTAATCGATGGGTCCAAAGTCATGCTCCAAGAAGAAAACGCATTGCAGAACAGTGAGAATTCACCTGATGACAATGAACCATGAAAGATCGGAGGGGATTAATATAAGGAAGATCCAGGGGAAAGAGAAAACTTGGTTTTAAGTAACTATAAAATTCATTAAGCCTAAAGAGAGGTTCGAGTGAGTACCATACCAAAGTTAACCCCAGGACAATCATTCCTGAACATTTAATTTGCTCTCTTTGGACTTACTATTATTTACCTTCTGAGTGACAGATATAAATAATGAAGGTTATATAGGTATTTTCTATAAACCCCCAAATGTTGGTTTCTAGTTTGTTTAGAATTGGGAAAACTAGATAATTATATCCTCCCAGAGTTAGTTAATCAAGGCTTTCATACTTGGAGATATGTTATTCCAAAGTGGCATGACTGTTTTGAATTATCACAATTTGTGATGGTTATATCAGTTATAGAATGGACATTCTCATAACCCCTCTTTTTTGAATAAGTGGACTACCTACACTAATATTGATTTAGTAATTTTCCATGCCGCTCATGGGCTTAATTCCTAGCAACTTTGTATTAAAAACTGTTAATAATAAAAAATTAGTATCCCTTCAAGATGTATCATAAAGCAGTAGAATAAGTAATTTACAGGAATTTTAGAGAGGTAGTGTCCTCAATGTCCTCAATTAACAAACCAATCACACACACAAAGAAAAAAGTAGATAAACATACGGGGAGTAGTACAATGTAATGATTGTGGTGCAGCAGTCTTCCGGGAGTCTTTCTGGAGGCTGAGATGCTGCCCTATTTGCAGACAACTCTCTGCCCTAAGGGAGGGAGTTGCCCGTCTTCAGGCCATGCTGGACAGTAGTATGGGAACCTTCCCCCAGGCCACACTGGACGGTAGGAAGGGAACCTCCCCCATCCAGGGAGCACCAGAGCCACCACCACTACCTCAGAGGTTGCGAAGAAAACACAGCAGTTGGACCACAGTGGGCTCAGGAAGGGTGAGGATGGTGGAACAGAGGCATACCCAGTCAGTTGTTCCACTCCACAATCCATACACCATTCTGGGGGAGCATAGCTCCCCTATGGATGCACCTGCAGAGGAGACTAAGAAGGCTGAAGACAGCTGTCATAAGTGAGGCCCACAGGAAGGAGACAGAGGACACATGAGAAAGGAGCAGCTCCTGGTGGGGACCCAATTATTAGGGATAGAACTGGGGGGAGCAGGGAAAACTGAAGTAAGGTGCCTGCCTGGTGCCATGGCTTGGAGGGACAGGAAGCGCCTCCTCAAGATCACGGGAATGGCTGCACAGGAGTCTGAGCTGGACGTCATTGTCCACCTAGGGACAAATGACTTGGCTCATCATGAGATCAGAGCAGTGCAGAAGGACTTTGTAGAATTGGGGAGGGGCCTAAGACAAGTAGCACACACAGTATCCTTCTCAGAGGTGCTGCCTGTCAGTGGCATGAGTGAGGAGAGGGTACTTTGCACCATGCAGTTTAATGAATGGTTGAGAAAATGGTGTGGAGCACAGGGGTTTGGCTTCATTGGGGACTGGGGTTCCACCTGGAGGGACGCCAGCCTATACTGGCAGGATGGTCTACATCTGTCCAGGAAGGGAACAAGTCTTTTGAGCAATCGGTTTAAATGCTTCACTGGCAAGCTTTTAAATTAGTCAAGGGGGAGGCACTGATAAGCAGCAGGAAAATCCCAGCCTCTCCCTACAAAACAGGGTACTAAATGAGAAAAAGACCAAGGTAGAAAGGTCAGTGGGGGATGCTGCAACAGAAGGTAAAGCCATCAAAAAATGGAGAGCAATGAGTACCAATGCCCGTAGTCTGAGTAACAAGCTTCCTGAATTAGTGGCCTTGATGGAGGAGGAACATCTGGATATCGTGGCAGTCACAGAAACATGGTACACACAAAACCATGACTGAGATGTAAACATACCAGGATACACTATCTACAGGAGGGACAGGGAGGGTAAAAGAGGAGGAGGAGTAGCTCTTTACATAAGGGAAGGAATCAAAGCAACAGAACAAAAGGGTAAACAGGGAGGAGAAGAAGCACTGTGGATGAATTTGGAGACCGGCAATGGCACCACAATCCACACAGGGGTTGTATACAGACCCCCTTCTCAGGGGGAGGAAATGGACAAGAAAATGATAGAAAGTATACTTAGAATGGCAGAAAAAGGGGAGATATTGCTGATGGGTGATCTGAATATGCCAGATGTTAACTGAGTGCAGTTGCAGCAGCCACTTGAAGAGTGGGTTATTCTAGATGCCCTACAGGGGCATGCTCTTAGACAACTAGTATTGGAGCCCACTCGAGAGGGAGCAATCTTAGACCTGGTTCTCTCAAATAGAGATGAAGAGAGATCACAGATGTAGAAGTGGGTAGCCATCTGGAACCACAGACAATCGAACAGTATGGTTCACAATAAACACAGCAATAGAGTCAAGCCATACAAAGACAAAGGTACTGGATTTTAGGAGGGCTGACTTTGTCAAAATGGGTGAGTGCCTAAGGAATGCACTAGCAAATGGGCAGTAAGGAGGGGTAGAAAAACAATGGGGAATAATAAAAACTGCCATCACAGAGGTAACAAGCCTTTGTGTAAAGCACAAAAACCAAACGAAACGAGGTAAGAAACCACTATGGTTCTCAAAGGAAGTGGCAGTGAAGGTTCAAGAGAAAAAAAAGCATTCAGGAAGTACAAGGAATCACAGAAGGAACAGGACAGAGAACTGTATCAGTTAAAGCAAAATGAAGCTGGGAAGGCAGTCAGAACAGCAAAGGCTCAAACTGAGGAAAAGATAGCCAACTCAGTTAAGAAGGAGATAAAACCTTTATAGGTACATTAGGAGCGAAGGAAGACCAAGGGAGGGATAGTGAGGCTTAATAAAGGGAGGGAGGGTGGGCAGAGGGTGACTGTGAAAAGGCAGAGATACTAAACAAATATTTTTGCTCAGTATTTACAAAGGAAGAGGGGGAGGTACCTAAAACAAACAGTAGAAACACTCTGGATACAGAAGTTGATACCAGCCCATTTACAGAAGAAAGGGTTCTGAAAGAACTCTTAAAACTGAAGGTGGACAAACAATGGGGCCTGATGGGATTCATCCCAGAATTCTAAAAGAACTAAGGGTAGAACTAGTGACACCACTGCTACCCTCTTTAACAAATCATGGGAGGATGGGGTGGTACCTGAGGACTGGAGGAGGGCAGATGTGATTCCTTTCACAAAGTGGGAGCAAGGCAGAAGCAGAAACTACAGACCTGTTAGGTTTAACCTCAGTGGTAGGGAAAATGATGGAATCACTTCTGAAGGAAAGAATTGTTGAGTATCTAGGGCCAGAGGGCACAGGACCCAAGGCAGCATGGATTCACAGCAGGAAGGTCATGCCAGACAAATCTGATATATTTCTTTGACTGGGTGACCAAAGTAGTTGATCAGGGAGGGACTGTGGACATGGCCTACCTAGACTTTAGCAAGGCATTTGACACAGTCCCACACTAAAGATTAATATACAAGTTAGCCAGCCTGGGAGTGGGTCCCAAGATGACAGCCTGGGTAAAGAATTGTCTGGAGAATAGAACACAGAGAGTAATAGTAAATGGAGTCCACTCTGAAAAATGGGGGGTTAGTAGTGGGGTACCGCAGGGTTCAGTATTAGGACTGGTCCTCTTCAATGTCTTTATAAGCGACATTGCAGAGGGACTGGAAGGAAAAGTATGTCTCTTTGCAGATAACACAAAGAACTGCAACAGAGTTGATGCACAACGTGGAGTGGAAAGGATGAGAAGGGACTTGGCAAGGTTAGAGGAATGGTCAAATGTATGGCAGCTTAGATTCAATGCTAAGAAGTGCAAGGTAATGCACCTGGGAAACAAAAACCCAGGGGAAGAGTACACAATGGGGGGTGAGATACTAAAAACAACAAAAATGGAAAGGGACCTGGGGGTAGTCATATCAGATGACCTAAAGGTGGGCAAGCAATGTGAGAGGGCAGCAAGGAGGGCTGGGGGGATACTGGGATGCATAGGGAGAGGCATCACCAGTAGAAAACAGGAAGTTATTATCCCTCTGTACAGACGTACAGTGAGACTCCCATCTGAGTACTGCCTGCAGTTCTGGAGACCCAATCTCCAGAAAGACATAGACAGGATGGAAGCTGTCCAGAGGATCTTAACTAAAATGGTGCAGGGTCTGCACTGGAAGACATATGAAGAAAGACTTAAGGAGCTTAAGATGATAGCCTCGAGGAAAGGAGGGAGAGGGGGACATGATAGAAACTTTCAAGTACCTCAAGGGAATCAACAAAGTCCAAGATGGTAGCATCTTTCAAAAAAGAGGTGTGCAAGAACAAGGGGCACAATTTGAAGATGAAGGGGCAGCTCAGGTAATTTAAGAAGTATTTTTCACAGAGAGGGTTGTGGATATGTGAACGGCCTTCCAGAGGAGGTTGTGGAGTCAAAACAGTGGTGGAATTCAAGCATGCATGGGACAGTCATAAGGCAATTCTAGGGGGTGGGGGTAGAAAGAAGTAGGCTGCTGGTTAACTAGGACCTGCAGCTTATCCATCAGGTAGGGAAATGGGCAGACTGGGTGGGCCAAGCAGTCCTTATCTGCCGTCAAATTCTATGTTTCTATGTTAATGTGTCCAGAATGTAACTATCATTTGAAATGTCTCTGCTTGGAATGTATTGTATGTATGCATACATTGAAAACAATAAATATAAAGTATAAAAAAAAAGAAATAGTTTCATGTTGAATTACCATTGTGTAGGGCTCAGTTACCAATGCTCCTCCACCACTACCACCTAGACAATTACTCCAGCTGGGGAAATTTTGCATTAAGCACCCCCATAGTATAATTGATGGAATTATGTTTTTATTGGACACACTGCAACATCACAGGATTTAGTAATCTTGTTTGGGCTGGGCCTATTTATTATGAATATAAGCGAGCAGGGTACGGACCATAGCCTTCTCCTTCTGTTCTTTATACATTCTAGGTATATCCCATAAGGACTGTGCAGGAGGAATGCATTGGGTTTGATCCTGAAGGAGTTTGGGAAGCCTACCCAAACCATAGCCCTGACCTTACAAATATAGCATCATAAGGTCCTACCCCCTTTCCCCTCCCCTTCTAGCACTAAGCAATGTCTGAGCTGATATCTGGGGATGATGACTGAGCTTAACAGATGCAGCCCTTTCAAGGACTAAATTGTATGCTTTACAAGGTATTGCCTTTGAAACTTAATGCTGTTTTGGAGTAGTGGATGAGGATTTGCATCTAAGAGCCCCAAACATTTTTTGCTGGCATCAGTCTGCTCCTTTTATAGCCGAACAGCTCTCCTTATGATAGATAGATAAGATACATAATTTTATTTATTAAGCGCCCAATTCCTGAGACTCTAGGAGCTGTACAATAAAATCACAATACAAAACACAATTTTTTAAAACAACAAAAACACACAAATAACAAAATCAGTTTAAATACAGATTCCCATCTATTCATTCTAAAATGACCTCATATCATAGAAGCTAGTTGGAACAAATGAGTTTTTAATCCCTGTTTAAAGGCTTCCACCAAGGGGACCTCCTTTAAATAATCAGATAAGGAGTTCCACAGGGTTGGCAAGGCCACTGCAAACACTCTGTCTCCTGAATGCCACAACCTAACCCTGGGAACCTGAAGGAGGCCCCCATTAGTGAACTGGAGCATCCGGGATGGTAAGGGTCAAGGAGATCTTGCAGGTAGGCAGGACCCCCATCATGCAGGGTCTTATAGGTCAGGAGCCCTATTTTGAAGACAGTCCTCTACATGACTGGCATGCAGTGCAGTTCTCGGAGGACTGGGGTAATATGTTCACACCTCCTTGCCCCAGTCAAAAGTCTTTCTACCACATTCTGCACCAGCTGCAGTCTGTGGAGGTTGCCTCCAGATAAGCCAAGGTACTGGCCATTACAGTAATCCAGCCTGGAAGTTATGAAAGCATGCACCAGTGTGGGTAGGTCCTCAGGAGGGATCAGGGCTTGGACTTGGGTGATATTCCTAAGATGATAGAAACCACTTTTGACCACAGCTGACACCTTAGAATCAAGTGTCAGGCTGTCATATAGGATCACACCCAAATCCTTCACCTGTCTAGAAGGGCTAAGTGGAACACACCCAACACTAGATTAGGGGGCAACCCCCCATCCCCCCTCCTTCACAATGACCTGGCTCCACCACCAGTACTTCAGTCTTGTCTGGGTTGAGTCTCAGCCAGTTTTGAGTCATCCACTACTGGATTTCCTTGAGGAAGCTATTAAATACGGAGTCCGACACCTGGACATCGGGTGCACAGGACAGGTACAGTTGGAGAGTGCTGGTCAGTTTGCCATGAACTTGAATCTTCATCTTGTTTTGGGTTGTGAGCACCTTGGAATCACTCCCCTGTATTCTGATGCTAAGCAAGTCTTTAGTCCTTTGGATTATTTTTTCTTCTCCCTGTCATAACTTTTAGTGCTTTATACAGATCTACTTGTTTCTTTTTTACATACTGTTTTTAGTGAGTTTTCCCAGTAATTTCACTGTGTTTGTATGGTATCATTTTTATTACCTTAACCTTTCATATTATTAAGAATTGTTTGGATTTATATATAGTTGTTTTTCAGAATTGCTTATTATTGCCTAGTGTTATTATTAATTAGCAAGTTTTAAACCACTGACTGCTGACTTTATACGACTATCTTATATTCTTTATTTCAGTCTTTATTTGTTACTTTATCTTTAGGGAACATTTCTTTCGGTGCATTTGCTCAACCCGTTATTATAATGGTTAATAACAATCTGTCCATAGATACCTGGAACATTAAGGGGGTTAGGTTCCACAGTTAAGAGGAAGAAGATCTTAAGTTATTTACAGTATATAAAAACAAAATTGATATTGCATTACAAGAAACTCACCTAATAGATAAGGAGGTCAAAAACAAGTAACATCCGGGGTGGCACATGTAGAATTCAGTGCCTATAATTCCAAGAAAAAAGGAACAGCCTTTCTGATTCATAAAAGGGTTAATTTTGTATAAAATTATGCAGATCCCGAAGGAATCAAATTCCATCAGGGGCCACAAATGGTCAGAACGTTGCAACTTATGATGTCTATGCTCCTAATACTGAACAGGCCTCTTTTTTTAATGCCATTAATTTGGAACTGAGCATCATTAAGGAGCAGTATATCGTTTTAGGAGGGCACTTCAATGAGATTCTAGCCCCCTTGTAAGACAGGAGCAAAGTTAGCAATTCCCTAGGAAAAACTACCTCCCAAAAGGCACTTCAAAAACTAGTAAGTGATTTGAATCTTGTTGATTTCTGGCACATAGCAAACCCACAGAGCAGGGACTACTCCTTTTTCCTACAAGGCATAATACATACAGTAGGATAGATTACATTTTCATATCTGACAATCTGACTTCCAACGTAGTACTGGCAGAAATTAACAATATTGTGATTTCAGATCACACTTTAATGATTGCTAGAATATCCATTGAGAAAAGGCAGAGTAACTGTTTTAAATAGAAATGTAATGTTTCCTTTTTGAAAGATACTAAGTTCAAAGAACAGGTAAATAAAGAAGCCAAGGATTTCTTTAATATTAGTGATAATGGTGAGGTCCCTCTGTCCATTTTATGGGATTCATTCAACGCATTCATAAGGGGAAGGATTATTTCCTTTTCAACAGCAAAGAAATGGGAAACCCTTAAGGAACTTTCCAAAAAAGAAACAGAATTGCACGGTTTATAAACAAAACCCAAGTGGTAGGCCTTGTCTCTTATACAACATTACCAAGCAGAGGTATGGCTATATGAGAATTCATCCCAGTCATTTCGCTCTATGACAACTCACACCAGACCATTAACTCTGGCATTAATTAGCTCCCACATCAATTCATCCTCCAACAGTTCACCACCAGCATAAATATTATAAAATAAACTCCAGGTGGGTGCAATTCACTCGCCAGATGAGGCAATGTGCTTGAGGGTTATAGAAGAGGATGTCATATTGTAATTATTGTTGGAGTACAGTATGGTATATAGTGGGAGTGAATTTTCTGGGGACGAATCAACGTGGGAGCCAAATGACACCAGAGCTTATAGTCCGGGACGAGTTGTTGCAGAGTGAAATGACTGAGATGAACTGATGTGTCCCTCAACAAAATATACTCTACCAAGGCAGAGTATACCTGTTCAGGACTAAACACGCTTTTAAGGAAGCTGGCAAAAAGTCTGAAAACTGCTTGCCTGTAGATTGAAAATGAAATCAGGTCAAAGTGTAATAGCAGGCATACAAAATGCCCCAAAGAAGACTGCTGTCTCCAATGTGGAAATTAATAATGAGTTTGAAAACTTTTTTGTAAAACTTTACCAAAGTGCAGCCCAAAGCTCCCAACTTGACTCAGAAACCTTTTTTGCCTTGCAACAGCTCCTGAACTCCTCGCATCTGATAAAACCTCACTTAATAGCCCCATTTCAGAGGACAATTTTTGAAAGTAATAAGAGTGCTCCCCTCTGATAACACTCCAGGACCAATGGTCTCTCTGGAAAACTTTACAAAATATTAAATTCAACCTCACAAAAATATTTACTGGGTGTTCTTACCAACCTATTCACCTCGGGTCCCCTTCCTGAATTGATGAGCTAGGCCTATAGGTCACTAATTTTAAAGGATAACAAAGATCCCTTGTTGTGCAAGAGTTGTAGACCTCTCTCACTTCTAAGTGTGGATTATAAAATCCTTGCCAAGGTACTAGCAAATAGGCTGAAAATCATATCCAGGTAGGTTCTGTGCATAGAGAATGTAAGAAGGTTTCCCACAGTTGCACTGGCTCTTGACTTAAGGTGTTTGATTCCCTAGAGTCAGAATTCCTCTACCAAATCTTATCTAAATTTAATTTTGGAGAATGTTTTATCTCATTGCTCAAAACTCTATATAGATCTGCCAGGGCAAGGGTTATTAGAAATGACCATATTTCAAAACAATCCCCTTTAGGCAGAGGATTCAGGTAGGGTTGTCCCCTTTCCTCTTACCTGTTTATTTTGGATATACTACGGTATCCCTAAACTCAGTTTCCTGAGTCTCAGGATACCGATCCCACTGGCCCGAACTGAAACTTCCTGAGTCAATCAGATGCCCGAATATATGATTTCAGGCATCTGACTGAAATATAACACTGCAAGTCGGGGGACTTCAATCTACGAACCCAACCCCCCATAACTAATATATCTGACTCCGAGGATAAGCACACCTTGGAGTTAGGTAAAAAATAGTTATGGGGGTACAAACGGCCATAAATATTTGAACACGCAGCAGCAGGATTGAACCCGCATCTCCCAGAGAATGCTGGCCAAGCTGCCAGTGGTTTAACCTACAACACCACTGGGGCAGCTCATCCAGCCTCCCAAAACCTCCACAACTTCTGTTCCATCCACAGGGGTAAGGTAAGATGCCGTCTCATCTACTACCTTACTCCTGTAATGTCTGTCAGGTTTTCGACATACCGGGCTGCTCACTGTCTGGACACTGAACCTGTCAGACAATACTGTCTGGGCAGGTCAGTGTCAGGGTAGTGAGCCTCAGTGAAACATAAGGGTACCTTTATTTTAGCTATTGCACCCCTAATCAGGAAAATCCTGACCAGTCTTTTGATCCAGGGAAAATTATAAACAAAGTGTTTGCTTATGCAGATGACCTGTTGATCACAATTTCAAACCCAACCTTTTCTATTCCTGAATTAGATATAATTTTAGATGCATTTGCTCTTGTTCAGTGCCTGAAATCAACTGGAAAGGAATCCAGAAAATGGCTCTAAACCAACATGGTCTTGGGTAAACTGGACACTGTTTCGTGGTGTAAAGATTATATGAATTGGTTAGGCATCCAAATTCCAAGGCAATTAAACAAATTTGTTGAGCTAGATCTTAAGCCCTTCTAAAAAACAACAGTGATGATGTCCCAAAATGGTAAAAACAGAACCTGTGAATTTGAGGTAGGAGGAACTCAGTAAAAATGATGATGGCTCCAAAGTTTTTTTTATTTTTCCCCAAATCTTCCCATTAAGATAGGAAATAGCTTTTTTTTAATAAGTTCTGAACTGTAATACATTTCTTATGAGGTGGCTGCCAAGAAACTTCATTAGTAAACTGAGGATCCCTCAGACTAAAGGAGGCTCTGACCTACCACATTGGCAGAAGTATCATCTGGCTTTTATATTAAAGCAAGCAGTACTTTACTTTGACAAAATTGATAGGGAGCATATTCCCTGGGGTTAAGGATTGAAGGGCAAATTGTAGCACCTCATAAACTGTTGGACTTCTTATTAACCCCTCTTCCTCAAAATTTTAAAATATAATGGGCTCTGTGCATAAAAGTGCGTAGTGGTTACACACCATCTAATTGAGGTGCATAGGCAGCCCTATGAGAGAATCCCACACAGCGGGTGTTCGGTGGCATACACCAACAGTGCACCTGCCAGTTGCGAGCAGGATCCCCTGGCTGATCATGCCACTCTGCACCTGGGGTGGTCTGGGGGCATGCCAGAGAGTATGCCCACGCACCATGCCATTCACTAAGGCATGGAGTGTAGAACTGTAAAGTCTTACACTAGGGAGACCCTGTCTTAAGTGTCTACATGCCCCCAAAAAAGGGGAACCCATGGGGTGCAGTGGCAACAGGATCTCCCTGCACACTGTTGCCCCAGCCAGCTGGGCTGCCAGTGTGGGTTGGGGGCAGCCATTCGGGCGAGGGACCATCTTTTGTTAATCAATGGACCCACACTTTCCCACACTCCCCTGCTCCCACAGCACATGGGATCCACTCTGGGACTTGGGTCAGGAATCCGATTGGATGACTGCCCAGTTCAGCACTCCGCAACCGTCCACCCCCTGTGGACCTGTGCACTGGGGGTGGCGGGGCTATGAACAGGTGCCCTGTGGAAGCTTGCAGTCATGAATCTATGCACCTTGTGCCTGTCCGGGGCTGCGAAGGCATGCAGGCAATTTACACAATTGCACCGAAATTGCGCACTTTTGTGCATAGCCCCCAATGTTTGCATTTATTCTGCCATTCTTTCCATCAAAAAAGCACAATCTGTATTGTATTTCCAGATGTTAAAGGAGAAGTCTTGCATCATTTACAGTGTGAGTTTACTCACTTACAGCTGGTGATCTGTTCATTGGCCTCTCCCAGTCTTCCGACCACATTTCCCATCAAAATTGCGCTTTCTAAAGCTTGTTTTTGTATAAAAATAGTTTGTGTGTAGTTTCTCCACCATTTTGCTGTCCTGAAGTGTTTCCTCTGACGTCATCGCCGCAACAGCCGAGCCGGTATGTTGCAGTCAACTCTGTCCATGCGCAACACACGCGCTGTACTTTGGTTCCCCTCAGGAATGTGGGGAATGTTTTTATTGTCGCGCACATGCACCAGAGCATTATTCTGAGGCCAAGAACAAGTGTGCTTTGAAGCAATATGTAAATAATATCTGAACAGTAGCTGACAGTGTCTAATATCAATACAAACATGTTTAAAGCATACTAAATGTCCCTGTCATTTTTTGAATAAAATTAATTTCAGAAATGCTGATTGTCACATTGCTGTATTATTTCCCACTGTCTGCATTTGCTATTGGCCATATGCGTTTATATAATTGTCTTTCATTAGCTGCTTATGCATTTCTTTTATTTCCCTCCATCACCTAATCCTCCCTCCAGAAGTTAATGAATGTTCTGGTGGATGCCACTGGCAAGATGGTAAAAAAGGCAGAGGTGATGCTGTTGGGGGCTGAAAATCTGCCGCATGTAGATTTTAGCCTCCCAGCTGAAATTGAGAAATCATGGATTCCCTGCAGCATGTCATTCCAGAGGCAATTAGTATGTGAACCAACTTATGATGTGGCAATACTGGAGCTTGTACTCACTAGCAGGGACAGTGTTGCAGACGTCAAGGTAAGAGGCCACCTGTGGACCAGTGATCGCCGTGCAGTGTGGTTCAATAGAAGAATGGCTGCCAAATAAAACCACAAAAGTGCAAGTGTGCTGGACCTCACAAGGGCAGATGTTAATGCCTCTGGATGACCTTGCAGGGGTGATGACCTTGGTGTGGCGGACAAACAGTGATGATAGATAAACGGGGACCTAGTGAAGTTGACAAACAATTGAGCAGAAGCAGTAGCATAATAGTGTGAAATAAACTTGGTGTAATAATATTGGATTATCTACATGTACATAGAGATGGGTATCACCATATTTAAAGAGTTAAGTTGTGTTGCACCTGTACAGAGCATTGGTAAGAAATGACCTGTAGTGCTGTGTCCAGTCATGGAGACCACAGCTCTGGAAGGTCGTAGACATAGTGGAGGCAGTGCAAAGGATGATAATTAAAATTGTGCAGAGTATGCACAAAAGGGGCATGACAAGAGACCAAAGGGACTCAATATGTGTACCCTTTAAGAAGGGAAGAGGGGAAGGGAGGAAGGGGAATATGACAGAGCCCTTTAAATGCATCACAGAGGCCGTCAGCTTCCACTCATGTCTCCATGTTTGTGAATGAACATTTCTGTTGAATATAGTCTCATAGTTTTTGTTGTTCATGCCTTTTGTCAGCTTGAAGGTCTCTTGGAGGAAATACCCTCTGTTGACCCCTATGGGCCATGCAAGACACAGGGATGGGAGGTTGTGAGGCAGAAGTGGGCAGTATTAAAGTACTTGGCAGAAATATTAAAAAACCAAAAAAACAGAAAAACAACATATGAAGAACTGAGAGAGCATATAGTAGAAGTGGAGTCATCTGACATACTGCAACACCTGTGATGCAGTCAGCTCCAAGGAAGTCCTCCGAGTGAGATGTTTTTTCTGACTGTACAACATGTTTGTGACTATGGAGCTGTCTACGGTTAAGGCATAACTGAACCTTCTACAATGCATTACCCAGCGGTCATTATCTGCAGGCAGCAACCACTCCACTCCCCAAATGGACACCTACGTTATGGACTGTGGAGCAGACTATAGTAAGCAAGGGAGGAGGTGTAGGGAGGGGAAGGAGGTACTACACAGGGTGGAATATTGCTGTTGCGACATTGCACAGATGTACACCCCTGTGTTGGTCAGTTGCTTCAGTACTATACCTACTAATGTGTAGAACAGTGTATGGAGGGCAGTGGTTACATTGGCATAAACATAGAAACATAGACTTTGACGGCAGATAAGGACCACTTGGCCCACCCAGTCTACCCATTTCTCTACCTACTGGCTAAGCTGCAGATTCTAGTTAACCAACAGCCTATTTCCTGCCATCCCCCACTGCAATTGCCTTGTGTCTGTCCCATGCATGTTTGAATTTCCCCACTGTTTTAGCCTCAACAACCTCCCCAGGAAGGCAGCTCCATGCTTCCGTGAAAAAAGATTTCCTCACATTACCCCTGAGCCATCCCCCCTCTATCTTTAAATTGTGTCCCCTTGTTCTTACACATCTCTTTTTCTGAAAGATGCTACCCTCCTGGACTTTGTTGATTCCCTTGAGGTACTTGAATGTTTCTATCATGTCCCCCCGTCCCTCCTTTCATCAAGGGTATACATATTAAGCTCTCTCAGTCTCTCTCCATAACATTTCACAGTATCTCTGTAGATTACCACCTTGCTATCTGCCAAGTTACTAAAATGCTTATCTATGCACATTACCAAAACAATAGCCATGGCTAAACTCATTATTTCAGTGTGGCTTACTGGTCACTTGCTTCACAGCAACACAAGTACTTGGAAAGCAAGAGACCACAACCGAACACCAAGGTCATGGGGTGAACCATGGATAGTGTTTGTGAAATGGGCATACTTTACCAATTTTGTAACTTTGCACATAGAAAGGTGATAATACACAGAGATGCCTAGAATGGTTTATGCTAATACTGAATGCTAACTGTTCATGTAACTCCTTCACACCAAAACTGGTGCTACACATGCACAGGTATACTACAGTTTATACCACAATGTGTTGTACTACACAATACATGACACACAATATCCCATCCAACACCCAAACAGTAATGTAGAATGTGAAACTGAGGTATGGTGCCCACCACCACCTCACACCTCAATGCAATAAACCTAATACTGTCATGCACCATTGTAGTATGTCACTAATGTCAAGAAAGGAATAAAATATGGCAGTACACATACAAAAGTAAATATTGGAAACATATACAGGTTTACACTGGGACATAGTTCATTATTTGTCCCAGTAATACTTATTGTTTCTTTTATTAAAAAATTACTGCGAGCCTAGTATCATGCAGAATTACTTTGGGGGCTTGTGGTTGTGGCACATTATATCAAACTGGTGCTGAACTACTGAAATACTTACCTGGTTTCTTAAGTGTACCATTGCTTATTATGCTGTGATTTACTGAAAAAGTACCTGATGAAGATTGACAGAAATGAGAGTAACTGCGGGGTTGTGGTGGGTGGGGTGGGGGCGCAAGATACATAAACTTTGGAGAACAACGAAGAAAGACACTACATCAATTTGACACAGTACACATATTTTATCAATTCATTCTTAGTCTAATTATTGAAATACTGTGCACACAGACATTTGGATCGTACACCGACATGGGAAGAGGATGCACGAAGGTATTTAAATAAATTCAGTGAACTGTGCTATCACTACAATCTGGTTTAATAGATGCAGACTATTAACCTTCATTATCACTTTAGTGGATAAACAAAACATTACATCAGGGGAATGTGGCATGCGACAGAGTGGGCATAGAGGCTAACTTGAACATAAACATGAAAAATGACAGGGATTAATTACAAACAATCACAAAACTGCATGAACACACTGACTAATGATGCAAGGCACAAGTACCATATGTGAATCACATAATTCGACATAATTAATGAGAAATGAAATAAAGAAGTAAACAAACAACAAAAACAAACATCACGTGGCATTCGTCTGATCTGGGAACCAGACTTCGCATTGCAGTGTTTCTCTTATCCAAAAATAGGAGTTTTAACACAAGGACACATTCCGAGGGGCTACATAAATATAAGAACACCTGCCTGTGAAATGACACATTGTCAAATATTAGCTTTTCACTACTTTTATTAACTATTGGGAGCCATGTAATATCTGAGACATGCAGCCGATTTCAACATACTGCACAGCACCATAGAGGCAAGCGCTGTTGCGGCAATGACATGTCTCATGACATTACCTGAACCCAAGTGCACATGCGCGTCCTAAAGATGGCGTGGGCTTTAAAAAAATAGCAGGGACACAGTATACTACAGTGAAAATACTTCAGTTTAGAAAATGGAATCATCAGGGGAATAATAAAGCACAACACAGAACACCACAAGATGGAAAAGTAATTCTTTATTACACAGAATGCTGTTTTAGAAAGATTTTCACAAGCCTTGTCCTTTAAGTATGCACTTAATGACAATTTGGAATAACCCTGTTGCTGCATATTGCAGTAGACCATTAGAAGATTCAGGTTGCAGTGTCAAGGGACTCACTAACCTGGATGATTTGTTAGACTCAGATGGCAAGCTCATGTCCTTTGAAGCTCTTAAACTTAAATTTAACCTGCACAGGTTTCAGTTTGCCCTGTATTTACAATTGAGAAAATTACTTTAAGACTAAGTGCTAGGCCCTTTCTTACCTCTCCCAGAACAGTACGAGTGGAACCTAGTCTGTAAATTGGACAAAAAGAGAAAAGGGGCAAGACTTAAATACAAATATTTATTAAATTCATTGGCTCACTCTCTTCTTACTCATTCAGTGAAGGAGAAATGGGAAAGGGAGTGAGCTGAATTAAAATATATCAGTAAAAGAGGGGTACTCTTCATGGGAGAATACTTTTACATGCAGCAAGGAGATTCAGGGCAAGGCTGTGCAGTTTAAAATTTTACACTACTGCTACTATTCTCCCTTGAGGTTAGAAACCATGGGCTTTCTGCCCAACAGAAAATAGTGAAGATGCCAGGAAGAACATGCAGATTTATAACACATGCTTTGGGGCTGTCCTCTAGTAACCAAGCTCTGGCATAAGATCCACCAGCTCTGTGAATCTGTGTTTCAAAATTCAGTTCCATTTTATCCTAAATTCATTATTTTAGGAATTGGCTTAGAGGGTACTTTATGGAGTGGAGAACAAAAAGAAAGTGCTTGGGCAGCAGCTTTAGCTCTTAAAGAGGCTACTTCCATCCCATTGGAAATCACCTTTCCTCCTTCCTTTCAGGAATGGAGTACAAAAATGAGTGATGTTATGAATAACAAAAGGATAGCACTGGGCTTGTTGGGAAAATTAGATTACTTCAACAAGGTATGGTTCCCATTTTTAATTTTTACTCTTTATTTTTCCTTCTATGGCCCCCAGACTCTCCTATCTCTCCGATCCCTAAGTCTTCCATGTTTCTACCTGCAGAGGAATCTGCCCCTAGAGTGTATGCTGCTTCAATCAACTCAAAGCCCCCAGTTAACCCCCTGGGCAGGGCAAGGAAGGCTACCCCACTTACCCTCCTCGTACCTCAGGGAAGCATGCACACATAGTGGAGTCTGCCCTCTGCATTGTGGAAGCAGAGCAGGGGATCATCGCCAGGACCATCTGGGGTATTTTTTCTCCATATTCTAAGCCCACCCCTTGTCAACATTGATGCTCGAGGAGAGCCAGTGAAGCGGAGGTGCGCTGAGATGCATCTCTGTTCAAGGCTCTTGGCCAACATCAACCCCATCCCTTCTATTGGCTGTTAAAGCCGCACTGCCAATACCCATGTTCACCCGAGAAATGGCAGTAACATGGCGAAGCAAGCCTGCAACCCACCCCGGGGAGAAAGCAACTGTTGGGTGCTCAATCCCTCTTCCCCCAGCCGACCCCTGGCAACCCGAGTCCATCACCGAACCTGGGTCACCAGCATGGTGCAGTGTCCAGCGCCTCAACCCTCAGTGCCCCTGGACCAGCATGTTTGCCATTTCTGTCCTGTATGTAACTTAACAACTTTCTGTTAAGATGTGCATTGTTTAAAATATATGCTGTTAAGTTATTCCAGTTCAGGTGGCTGTGTTATTATATTTTTTGGTGATATAGTTCTAGCTAACTAAGTAGAACAGTTGTCTTTTATAGTCTATTATAGTTTTAGTAGGGTTACCTACGTTGCTCTGTATCTGTTTATTTTGCTATTTTTTTCTAAGTATTTTAAGAAAATGTTCATATTGTGATTGTTTTGTGTTGCTTGTTATGTACATTCCATTTTCCTAAATATTATTTTTCCTTTTAAAAACACAACATTTTTAAAGCAGAAAAAGAAGTGTACAGGACGCCTGTAAACTGGCAACCCTATGACCATCAATCAGGGGCATTGAAAGTTAATACAGTGACCAAATGCACCTTAAATGAGAAATACTTCAAGCCAGTATCAGACAAGGAAAGCAAATATTCCAGTACAGCATTCACAGGACATGTAAAAAAGTTTGAATTCCAGGAAACAGCCCACAAAATGAAATGTTCCATTTCAGGGAATAAGTATGTCTGGAAGAAGGCTTCCTAGTCACAATCAGGACAACAATCTTAGGAGATACCCCAACACATGCAATGGCTGTGTCTTCAAGAGCCATGCATTCAGAGGTAGGGACTTCCGGTCTGGATGGACCAGGAACTCCTTGTCCTTTGACAGCAGACCCCGACGCAGAGATAAAGAACAGGAGGCTCCATGGCCAGATGCTGAAGAAATGGAAACTATATCTGGTGAGGCCATAATGGAGCAATGAGAATGACAGTGCCACTCTTCACACATAGCTTCAGCAGAGCCTTCTGTATTAGAGGAATGGGGGTTATGTGTACAGCAATTTCCTTTTGCAATACATCTCACCAAAAGTCTACAGACCACGGAGTGTGTGAGCAGAAATGTGGCAGTTTTGCATTGTGTGAGGATGCAAAATGGTCCAACTCTGGACAACTCCATCTTATGAAGAGGTTGTTTACCACAGAGGTCAGCAGTTCTCCAACTCTAAGCCATGCAAATGTCAGAAGCAGCAGCCCTAGCAGAGAAATCAGAGGCCTCATAAACTGAATATAGCAAATGTTTGCTAACCTCAGTACCAGCAGACAATGCTTTAAGTAGATCTTTCTTGGCAGAGTTATCAGGCAAAGCCTGAGCTGCAGTACTGGCAGTTTTCCATAGGCTGTTCTGATATTTGATCACGTAATCCTGGTAGTGTGCAATCCTAAGGCCCAATAAAGCAGGGGCATATGTATGTTTGCCCACCACATCCAGCCTCCTAGGTTCTTCATCAGGAGGCAAAGCACTCATGTGTCTGGGGCCCTAGACCTATCACAAGCAGCCATGATGACCACAGAGTCAGTTTCTGGATGGTTAGCATAATAAGGCTTAGCAGATGGTGCAGGATTAAGCAATAAGGCATGACAAGGGGTGGGTTATTGACGGATTTAGCCACGCCTTGTGTGGTGTGTCACAAGGTGCAGCCGAGTGAGTTAACCACACAAGAAGTGGCTAAATCTCCCAATAACCATCACCCTGGAGTGCCTTATTGTGATTATACAATGGACCCATGTGTAAAATAAATTTTAAATGTGTTTAAGTATGTTTTTTTTTATAAATGCCATTTCTCAGCCGTGGGTTATTACAGGATATACCAAGGTCATGTGATGTGTTTTGACCAATGAGGTTACAGGATTTTCATACCCCATTGTATAATACCACTTATCAACCTTTCTAGGAACTGCAGACAGTGAGTTTGATCTGTACCCTGCAGCAAAGGTAGAATCCTCTAATGTAGGTTACATAGGTGGAATTATAATCGAGGGGGAGCAGGGCACCTTCAAAAAATTTGATAAGATTCCTTTTTGTGGACTCTTCTTAAAGCCCATGGCAGACTGCATTTGCTGCATTGTAGTTTGGAAATATGGATCCTCAGGAGGATATCTGGGGGTATAAACCACCAAGTCCTCACTACAGGAAGAGAGGGTAGAATTAGAGTGAGGTGGCAGAAATTGTTCAATCTCATATTTCTCCTCTAAATCCATAAGGTCAGAATTATATTCCACTTCATTGTTAGCACGACCGTCAACAGGAGCTGCAGAATGAACCAGTAATGCCGGTTGTGACTAAAAGGGAAGAATCTGCAGTGTGCCAGTGGAAGGTTCCACCACTAAAGTTCCCTTTTGCCTATTCCATGCATTCTTGAATCCCGTTACCATTTTGCCCTCACCAAGTATAATGAATGTTTCAGGTATCCACCAATATTGTGGATTTCTATCTGCAGTGACAAGTGAGTGTATATTTTGCAGTTTGCATATTTTTTCAGTTTGTGTGCCACAGTTACTAATCCATTAAGGTATCACATCAGTGCTACTGCATTTGTGTAATCTGAAAACAGCTGCTTGTTGTTTGTCTTACCTGTTGATGGCTGTCTGTGCTTGCTTGTGCAGTCATGTCCTTTTGCTGCTTGAGGGGTAGGGGTAGGGAGTTAGGAATGGAAACCTTAACGACACATTTCCATGCTTTTGTGGCATTAAGTTCAATCCTAACTGATGCATTAATGTTGTTTTTTTGCAATGAATATATATAAACATGGTATGTATGTACCATTTAGATAAGTGCTTTTAAAATTATACCAAAATTTAAATACTGCAAAATGTTTCGCTGCCTATAATATAGCCCTCTTTGAAGCCTGAGATGTACAATTCAGAATACATAGCCATGTTGCATGGTTCTTTAAATCTTGAAACTGTGAAGAAATCTGGATAAGAAATTTTAAAATCTGATGGAAATTAAATGTTGATGAAATGTTTGGCCGCCTATAACTCAGACCCCTTTCAATCTGGCAATCTGAGACATTTATTAAAACTAGAGCAAAATAACTGAAATTCAAATTTCTGCCAAATTCACAGAATAGGAATGTCAAATCAACCTGAATTCTGTTGGAGGGATTTTATATTCCACACAGCTGTAGTCCATCTGTCAGTCATCTTGGCATACCATGTGATAACGGGAAAAAAATCTAAACTTAACGAGGACAGGAAATTATTTCTAATTAGCAGCTTTTTATAATGTTCCTAGTTTTAGAAATTATCTTCTTACCCCTAAATGATTCATATGTAATTGTACCTAAATAAAATGTGATGTGAAAAACTGTATTTCCCATTGTTTTGCTTTTATGGGCAGCATTCTGTTATAGTTTTCTTCATAGAACCAGTGATCTGGAAGTTTAACTATGTCATGGTTTGAGATCAGAACTATGAACATGGTTCTGATAGGACAGTAGCTCATACTTAGCGCTCTGTGCAAAAACGGTGACATAGTAAACATTCTAAATCACTGGTTCCATAAGGAAAACTGTAACAGAATGCTGTCCATTAAAAAGAAACAACTGAAAATTCAGTTGTTCACATTGGTGTTTATTTAGTTGCAGTTAAATATGGACCATTTTGAGGTATGAATATAATGTCTGTAAATAGGAACATTAATAACTGCTGCCAATTAGCACACATTTCCTGTCCCCTTTAAGCAGCATGGGACAAATATAGAGAGCAAATGAAAGAATATAAAACAAGCATTTGTCAATGCCGAATGTTGTCGCACTGGCATTGGCTTTGGTAGTGCAGTGCGGAAAAACATTTTGGGTGGGATGTGAAAAATGACAGCTGTACACTTCATAAGGAGGTGTAAAAAAATGGCAGTGGTGAAAATGTGGCATGATTATATTACAAATTTGCGAAGTTACAAGGGTGCGTGGGAAATGCGCAATACATGCTTGTAACAGTCATTTTATGGACTTTCGGCACCAAATTTTCAACATAGGTATTTTAGCACCTCTGCTCATGTACAGTGTCACTGTAATTTCCTCAAACTGTTCCAAAAAGTGATTTCACACAGCGACTGCGCTATTATGCCCGGACGTACGAAAACACATTTCAGGCAGGATATGTAAAATGACAGCTGTACTGTTCATCCAAGAAATTAATGAAACATGCCAATGGTGAAAATCCACAATCAAAATATTACAAATGCATAACATTACAAGCGTCTGCGTACAAACTAGCATAGCATACGCTTGTAACACAGTCATTTATAGTGTATAAATCACCAAATTTCAACATAGGCATTTTAGGACCTCTGCTCATGAACAGTGTCACTGTCATTTTGTAATCTACCCCAAACACTGATTTCCCACAGCGACCGGCTGTATGCGCTGGAAGTGTGAATACATTCATTGGGATGTGAAAATGACAGCTGCACTGTTCACAAGGAGGTGTAGAAAAATGACAATATTGAAAATCTAGCATAAAATATTGAATTCACGGAGATTCACGAGCATGCGTAACTATAGCCTTGCAACAACAAAACAACCATTTTATTTGATTTTTCCACCAAATTTGCAACATAAGCTTTTGAGGCCCATCTCATGAACACTGCCATTGTCCTTGTGTTAATCGGTCCCGAAAGGTGATTCCGTGCAGTGACTGTGAAATCACCTTTTGGGACTGATTAACGTTACAACAGTGTCAGAATTCATGAGGAGGGGTTCCAAAAAATCCATGTTGAAAATTTGGTGCAAAAATTTCAAAAAATGCCCACGATATGCATCAAAGTTGAAAAAAACCCTATTTATTCCATTATACAGCTTACCGGTATTTACTCAGTTTGCGGTTGGCTTTGAAGAGTGCAGATGTGTTCCGGTCCACGAATCGTCGCACTGAGCTCGGAGTAAGTATGGGGTGAGTGGGGGTGTGGGAGGCAGGGTGTGCAGTGGGTGTTTGGGTAGTGGTGAGGGTAGGGAGACTACGGGGACCCTTTTCTGTTTACAGGTGTTAAAAAAAAAGCATGAGCAGTTTTCTTTTTTACAGATTTGGGAGGGATACAGTAGCCGACGGGGGGTTCGGCATCCCTGTCTGCACATAGGGAGTGGGGGACACTAGCTGAGTGGGATTGGGCACCCCCTCAACACAGAGGAAGAGGGGGGACATCATGCCGACGGGGAGTGGGCTCCCCCGTCGGCACATTAAAGTGGGAAAGGGTGGGGACAGATGCCGACAGGGATTGGGCACCCCTGTCGGAAAACAGCGAAAACGGGAGGGCCGCATGAGCCAAGGGTGACTGGGCATCCCCTCGGCAAGCAAAAAAGGAGGGGGGACACATTATGCCGACTGGGAGTGGGCTCCCCCGTCGGCACATACATGAGGGGCAGGGTAAGCTGACCGGGGGATTGGGTACCGCCAAAGTTGGCAGTTTAGCGGCCACTGTGCCGCCATGTATGTAGCTGGCGAAGCAGGTAGGAAGGTCTGCTACGTGTGATGAGCCTTGCTCGCATTGCAGCGGACCTTTCCTTTGATGTGATCACCACATTAGTATGCATGGTGTGGCACTGGCATGCAGGCTGATTGGGGAATGAGGGACGCACCTACTGGTGCGTGCCCTGCATTTGCCCAACAGCGACTGCGCCTCCAAATCTCCACTACCGCAAGATGTTGGCTGCGCAAGCGCGCCAACTTAAAAAAACTAGTAAGGAAAGCAAAAAGGGGCCATGAATTGTAGCTAGCAACAAAAGTTAAAGACAATCACAAATCATTTTACAACTATATAAATTATAAGAGAAGCAATGCATCACAGGAGGATCACGAAGTTTGATTTCTGATGAAAAATAGATGGTCGAGATGTTGAATACTTATTTCAGAATAGTCTATGGTAACAAGGACACAAATCCAACTTTAATAGGGGCGAGTGTAGATGGCCCTAGATTTATTGTAGAGGAGGCGGACATCAAATTAAGGCCAAGACAGATAAATTCAAATAAGGCATGGGGTCCAAATGGTATACATCCTGGAATACTAAAAGAGGTAGCAGAAGAATTAGCGGGACCAGTTATTAAAATCTTCCAGTCCTCATTGGACAAGGGTGAGATAGTAGCAAACTGGAGGAAGGTGACTGTTATCCCAATATATAAAAAAAGGCCAAAAAACAAATTTTAAAACTATAGATCTGTGAGCCTTACCTCAGTCCTGGGAAAGGTTCAGGAAGGTATTATCAAGGATGAAATAAAAAATTATCCTAACATCAACTGCCTGACAGATAACATGCAACATGTGTTTACCAGGCCCAGTTCATTCCAGATTAATTTATTCATTTTTTTGGACAAAATCAGTAAGGCCTAGATACAGGAAGCCCAGTTGGTGTCATTTACCTCAGTTATAGCAAAGCCTGTGATAAAGTTCCACATGATGTGTTGATGGAGAAATTAAGGAGCTTGGGCATAAATGCAAGATTGGTAGCTTGGATTGAGTCCTGGTTGCAGGATAATGCAACAAGTTGTCATACAAGGCACCGCCTCTAAATGGACAACAGTGACCAGTGGGGTGCCACAAGGCTCTGTGCTCAGACCAAGCCTATTCAATATTTTTGTAACCTCAGTGGTGTGCAATAATGGTGTTTGTGGACGATACAATTATTGGGTCTGTTGCATCTAATCCAGCAGAAATAAACAACGTAAAAAATAAATTGACTAGGATGGAAAAGTGGGCCCATAAGCACCAGCTGCAGTTCAATGTAGAGAAGTGCTTTGTGATGCATTCTGGGTATAATAATAGCATGGCATCATATATGTTAGGAGGTCAAGTTCTAAAAACAGTAACTGAGGTGAGAGACTTGGGAGTAATATCAAATGATATGAGATTTAAGAAATATTGTAAAATAACAGTGAAAAAAAGGTGTACAGAATTTTGAGATGTATAAGGAGGAATATTAACAGCAGGGACCGAAGGGTGTTTTGCCACAGGGTAGTTCACTTGTCAGGCCACATTTGGATTATTATGTGCAGTTTTTGGCATCATATACTAAACATGAGATAAAATCTTTAAAAGGAAGCCAGCCTGGTGGCGTTGAGGGTTGAGGTGCTGGACGCCACACCTCATGCCACGTTGGTGACCCGGGCTCGAGAATGAGCTCGGGTTGCCAAGGGTCCTCAGGGGAGGGAAGAGGATCGAGCATCTGATGGACTGCTCTCCTCTCCTGGGATGGGAGGGAATGTTATAACGCTCATTGGCTATCTCTTGGTGGAGGTCAGGTGGCAGAAGCTGCGTTAGGGAGGCAAGAATGTGGTGACATGGCACGTGCACGCCTCTCAGCGCACATGCTCATGGTCTTGGAAGGGGAAGAGATGAAAACAGAAAATGGAGGGGCGCTGGTAGGCTGCATGATGCCCGGCCGCACTCCTGATCCATGGCTCAACTCCTGGTAAGCTGGACTCTGTACTGGGGGGAAGGCTCCCCCCTCCCTGGCCCCCCCATGGGGAAATCCATGGGGGATTCACTGGGACGTGGGCTGGGGGTCATGAGACACATGTGGTATCAGGGTGAATGTGAGCTGTCTCACGAGAGAGCTGAAGCCCACCTGCCAGCAGCCCAGGAGGAGAAAACAGAAGATGAGAAAAGAACTTTAGATGGCATGCAGTGCAGGACAACCAAAATGGTGGCAGACTTGAGGAACATGAACATATAAGAAAGACTAAAGAATCTGAACATGCATAAACTTGAATATCGAAGATTACGATTACCCCAAGAGGGTAGCATCTTTCAAAAAAAGAGGCGTGCAAGAACAAGGGGGCACAATTTGAAGATAGAAGGGGGGGCGGCTCAGAGGTAATTTAAGGAAGTATTTTTTCACAGAGAGGGTTGTGGATGCATGGAACAGCCTTCCAGAGGAGGTTGTGGAGTCAAAAACAGTGGTGGAATTCAAGCATGCATGGGACAGTCATAAGGCAATTCTACGGGGTGGGGGTAGGAAGAAGTAGGCTGCTGGTTAACTAGGATCTGCAGCTTATCCATCAGGTAGGGAAATGGGCAGACTGGGTGGGCCAAGCGGTCCTTATCTGCCGTCAAATTCTATGTTTCTATGTTTCTATGATCTATGTTTAGCCTTTCGAGCATTTAACAGTCTTGACCTATGGGACTGCACTGCTCTGGAAACTAAAGAACTATGTTATAATACTAGAACACATATACTTCTGTTAAAGGGAAATCTGAATCATACTAAGAAAAGGACAATGTGGTACTCACAAAGGGTGGTATCGATATGGAATAGTCTTCCTACGGAAATTGTGGGCAGCAGAACAATGGAGGAATTTAAAACTGGATTGGACAAATACTACAAGGGAATGGAATAGGAGGGTACAATATTTGAGTTTGAAGCCAAGCAGCTAATGAACATACTGTCTAACTATGCTCATGGATCGATGAACCTGTAACATGAAGCATAATACCTGGAAAATGGTTTTCCTTGTGGCCTTACATTATCTTAGTCTTTAAAGACCAATGCCCTAGTTATGGAACCTCCATATGCAGATTTCCATAAGGATAGGGTGGATGCATTTGGATTCTAGGTCTGTGTGGTGGCTGCTTGTGTTTGTCTGTATCTGTAGCTTAGTTTTTGTGGATTTACATGGTTTTCTGCTTGGAGTAACTACACCATTCTTGCTCACCACAGCCGTGAAAGTCTCCTGGATTGGATTTCTACAAAGCATCATCATCAGGTATCTGCATTTTTCATTTTAAAATAAACTTGTTGGAAAGTATCCCAAGCAAAACAGAAGTGAAGCAATGAAGTCTGACAGACTCAGTGACTCTGGGTCCTGATTGAATCCACATTTTCGTCTGACCTGCCCCATGATCTGTATTTGGGCTTTTCAATACCTCTTTGAATGGCAAAGACACATACAGACAAAAGGATTTCACATCCTACATATGTGCAGGCAGAGTTCATCCCTTTCAGGAATTCTAACACATTCTGTGACTGTGGACTTCAGCTGTTGATCATTTCTTTTAGCTTTTGACTGTTAAGTCACCAGGTATCAACATTTTCAATTGAAATCAACTCTTAATGTACTTGTCTCTAAGGGCTATCTATCCAACAACCATTTTGAAGAACAAATGATACTTTTGGCCTGTTCTCAAAACCACTGCAACTGTGCCCTTACAGTTCCTTGCTATTATGGGGGGAAAGGATTGTTTGGGGCTAGAGAGAGCAGCATCAGAAGGAGCTGCTGCAGCGTGGGCTGGGTTTTTCGGGACTGTCCACTAAATGCCATCACCTTCGTTTCCACATACAGCCCCAGCTGAATTTCGGCACCAAACTGCCATTTGAAAAGGCAGCTGCGCTAATTGGCTCCTGCACAAGGTGACACCTGGGGCAAGGCTATGAATCTTTGCAACACAGTATTCTGGACTGTTCCGTGCAGAGAGGCGGCGGCTCTGAAGGCTCCCCTGCATTTCAGGACAAGGAAGGAGCATCTCAGGGTTGAGGCGCCGGTAAACCGGGCGGTCCTCCCCCGATGAACACTGTTCGGGACTTTGCTAGTGCCTTTGTGGGGAAAGGATTGTTTGGGGCTGGAGAGAGCAGCATCAGAAGGAGCTGCTGCAGCGTGGGGTTTCAGGCCTGCCCACCCCATTCCCTTCTCCCATTAAATGCCTGATAGCTACGCCCCTGAATAGACCAGCACCAATTGGCGCTGGCCATAGGCGGGATCTTGGGCACCATAAAGTCTCTAACTCTAACTTAACCTAAAATTTATTTACTATCCAGTACTGCAATTATAGCATACACTAAGTAATCTGATTGGACAAACAATAACAGCATAATTTGTTCCATCAATTCCTACAGTACCCTGTGTTACAACCATTAACTAGTAGCAGATAATACACAATATTTAAAGCAGTTTGTTTGGTGTAAGATATATCTTTGTTTTAAGAGGGCTGTACAGTTTGCTGAGCAGCTGGCATACGTTCACCTATATCTAGTGGGGTGTCAAGGGTCCACTGGCTTATATTTTTGACTACTCTAACAGCATTAGTATCCCTGTGAACTGAACTTCACTGGCTTATATTTTTGACTACTCTAACAGCATTAGTATCCCTGTGAACTGTACTGTTTCATAATCCCCAATCTGTTACAGGTGACCTGCCTACCAACATAGCACGGGTGCTCACCAAATTAGGGGCTTAGTTTGGTACTCTTGGAGGTATGCACTCTGAACTGTTGTGGTGAGAATAGATAGGTGGTAATAATAGGTAGGTACTGCCAAAAAACAGGGTGGTATCAGGTGTCTGGTAGTGGTGTGGGAATCACCACTGGCCATGGAGTTGGGGCCAGTGACCAGCACTGATTTCTGGACCATTCCCTTGGTCAGTCTATCACTGGTATGAACATGGGGAACCCTCAGTACCTATTTAAGCGAATACCGCTGCATCCACTCATGTGCACACTAGCCTGTGGTATCCTCACTGTCCTTGGTACCCTCTAGTATATTGGTGCAGATGTCCCTAGAGCGGGTGAACCATGGGGCACTTGCTCCCTGCTGGAGGAAACTAATTTCATGTTCTCCAACCTATTGGCGGAAGGCAGACCCCCTCCCTGGGTTCTCTGCAGTCTTGACCTGAGGTGCTTTCAGTGCCATGCACGTCTGGTCAGGAGATATGGCCGCAGGGTGCGCACCAGGGATGGCTCCCCTTCCCTAAAACATCTCCTATGGCTACTCCTGGTGACCCTAGCACTATCAGGTGACATTGAGCTAAACCCTGGCCCGCCTTGCCAAATGGCTCCTGATGCTCTGGGTGGGATGGCGGTCAAAGGGCTGAAAATAGCCCAACTCAATATTCGTAGCATCCTGCCCAACCTGGTGGAACTACTGGCTTGGGTCACCCACCACACCCCTGACATCCTGGGAATAACAGAAACCTGGCTTAAACCCACCATACCAAACTCTGCATGTGCCCTCCCGGGCTATGACCTCCTCAGGCTTGATCGCCCAGGAAAAAAGAGGGGGGGGAGTGGCATCTTGGTCTATTATAAAAGCCATCTTAACTTGTCGGTGCTACCCTGTCCACAACCTGTGCAGTCCCCCTGTGAGTTCCTACACAGGGTGCTGTTGCTTGGGATGACCAAAAAGATACATGTTGTATTCACCTACAATCCCCCAAGGGGTGGCCTGGAGGGGATGTCCGTCCTCCTGGATACTGTAGGTGCTGTGACCTGACATAATGAACTTATTATTCTAGGTGATCTCAACCTAAACTGGCTTGGTTGCAACTCCAAAGCATATGAACCACTTCTTGCTGGTCTCTCCCTGTCACAACTGATTAAGGAGCCTACTAGATGCCCACCCAATGGTGGAGGGAGCTCTCTGTCCTGGACTGGGTCATGACAAATCGACCAGAGAGGATCAGCTCGTCGGGCATCCTCTCTGATTCCATCTCGGACCACTCCCCCGTGTACAGGATGTGGAAGATTCCTTCTCTGAAAATCCCACATAAAATTATCCAGGTCCGAGACTACTCAAGGTTTGATCATGGCTCCTACCATGCTGATCTCCAGCGCACTCACTGGTCAGCAGTATGGAACGCACAGGACTCCTCATCAGCAGCCAGTCACTTCCTCACTGAGTCCAGGGTGCTGCAGGATAAACATGCCCCCCTCATCAGACGGAGGGTCAGGGGCTCGGTGACAAAGTGGCTGCAGGGCAGTCTGCTAACCCTTATGAAGTACAGAGATAAGTGCTGGGCAAAATTCAGGGCCACGGCGGAACAGGCCATATTTCTGCAGTACAGGATACTCAGAAATCAGTGTAAGAAGGCTATTAGGGTGGCCAAAGGGGAATTTTGCAAATCTGTGCTGCTGTGCACAGCTAGGGACCCCAGGAGGTTCTGGAGAAACATTAAGAATATAGCCAGTGGGACCCCGAGCGGAGAGACCTCGGATATGATCATTGATGGTGCCAGTTGAAAAAACTCCCTGACCATCGCAAATGCATTCAACTAATACTTCTCAGACCTATCTACCTTTACCTCATCACTCCCCTATGAGGGAGGGGAAAAGGGTAAAAAATGGGCCGCACCATCCTCATCTTACCCGCTCCTTCTTTTTAAGGTGGTGGCAGTGCAAGAGGTGCAGAGACTGCTCTCGGGTCTCTCCCACTTCTCGAGGGCTGGACATGATGGATTGGAGCCGAAACTTCTGAGTCTTGGTGCCAGTGAGATTGCCCCCATGGTAACCCATATCTTCAATCTGTCCCTGTCGTCAGGTGTCATTCCAGAAGTATGGAAAGTAGCCAGGGTGGTCCCAATACTTAAACAAGAAAACCCCAAACTCATAGAAAACTACCATCTAATATCCATACTGTCAGTGGTCAGCAAACTTCTTGAGAAGGTCGTGGCAGGGCAACTCTCGGAGTACTTGCAGTCTCATGACCTGTTGTCCCCTTAGCAGCATGGTTTTAAGAAAGGGCACAGCACAACTTCTGCCCTTGTCACGGTCTCATCTTGGATCAGAGCGGCTATGGACCAAGGCAAACTCTCTGGAGCCATCCAACTAGCCTAGGGGTGTATACGCAATGTTATAAGTTGTATTATGACCAATCCAGTCCTTGAGCTATGCTCCACTCCTATGTATGATGACCTGTATATATATGTTAGTTGAACTAGCTAGTCTAGAGTGTATAATCTGAAATGTGCTTACTACTATATGTTTCCCCTAGCGTCAAATCATGTATTTCCCACATGTTTGTTTACTGTGACAAAAAACTGTACTCTCTTCGCCATGTCTCCTTGATTGTTGTTCCTCATGTTGTATTCTCCTGGGTCATTCCTGAAAATAGGCATAATACTTGTCTAGTGTACTTACCTGGTAAACAAAAGCTAAATAAATAAATAAATAAAATCTTTATAGATCTCTCTAAGGCCTTTGATCTTGTTGATCACACCATGCTCTCCACCCAGCTCAGCTCCTATGGTCTATCAGCTGAGGTGCTCAACTGGTTTTCCAACTATCTAAGCGGCAGACAGCAACTTGTTAAGTATGGGAAGGAGTTCTGAGACACTATCCTTGTTACCATGGGTGTCCCACAAGGCTCCGTCTTGGGGCGCCTGCTATTCTCCACATTCGTGAACAAACTCCCGGCTGCTGCTATCCACTGCAAGCCTATCCTTTATGCAGATGACCTGGTCATCCTGACTCACTCCCCTGAGATAGGGGTCATAAATCACCACCTGAGCGAGGACTTGAGGAACATCCAATCCTGGATATTGTCAGATAAAGTTGGTTCTAAATCTCAGGAAAACCCAGGCCATGCTCTTTGGGTCTCAGGCCAAGATTAAGGCCGCCCCTACTCCACTATGTGTTTTTGGTGTCGACGGGGTCAAAATCCCAGTTACTGACAACTTTAAATACCTAGGGGTGATGCTGGACCTGCAGCTTGACCTTGGCCACCACATTCAGTATACTTGCAAGACTGTAAACTGCAAACTGGGTCTGGCATACAGAGCAAAAAGTAATCTTACTCCGGCAGCTCGGATTGCACTTGCCAGAGGGGTGCTCCCACCCTCGCTCTGCTATGGGCTCCTCTTGTTTGCCCACTCATCCAAAGTCCACCTCACTAGGTGGACCACTGCCTACAATTATGTCTGCTGCTTCACGCTGGCTGCCCCCGTCTCACTCACCATTGCGACCTCTATAGCAGGCTAAATTGGCTCTCACCCGCTAACCACATAGACTTCATCTTAGGGTGCTTCACCAGAAAGGTCCATGGCACTGGCACCCCTCCAGGGCTTGCAAAATTTCTTGTCCCGTCCATCTCCTCCTCCTACTCCCTCAGGTCCCAGAGACAGGCCCTCCTCAAGACACTGGCTACACGGACTCAAATGGGTGGGCGGGACTTTGCTGCATTCACTCCCAGACTGTGGAACTCCTTCCCTGCTGCGCACTCACAGATGTGTCTCCGTTCCTCCCTATGGAACCATCTCAAACTTGCCTCAGCCTGTGGCTGCCCCAAACCCCCGTGAATTGATCCATCACAGCACTCTTCTGCTCTGGAGCTACTCCTGGACAAAAGACCAGACTCCAAGAGGTTGCTAAGCTGTATATAGTGTCACATCTGAAGGATTTCGATACTGTGCCCCTGGAACTGCTCTTGGCTTCCATAAAGTGTTTATGTTGTTATGTTAATACTATATAATCTATGCCTTACCACGCTTGTACGCTGTGTTGAATCTGTAACATTACTGCTCCTCACATGAACTGTAACGTGTCTAATTTGTACAATGTCATTGTATGTACCTAAATCTATTATTCCTGTACTGTCCCGGGTCATACCTGAAAATAGGCAATTGTCTTATCTAGTGTACCTACCTGGTTAACAAAAGCTAAATAAATACTCCGCCCACATCCAAAATTTCTACCATAGGTCAACCAATCTTTAGTGTTTCCAACATTCTTCCCTAAAGCTGAGAATCTAAGAGAATCTAAGAGAAGGCATACTGTACACTCTGGGTGGGATATTCAAAAGGGTTGCGCCATGCACAAGTCTGAAATTGCGCCATTCTGCGATATTCAGCAGGAGGCAGTTGCGCCACTGAAAACAGGCTGAGCAACAGTGCAATGCAAATGAATGCATGCTCAACTGGAGAGTGGAGGAACCATGCATAAACTGCACAGTCCGATATTCAGCCGGGATGTGCAGAGTTGTGCAGGCGCAACCCCCAACCTGTGCCTGCACGACTTTGAGCCATAAAAAAAGGCTTAAGTAGAGGGCCACCCACAGGTGAGCTGCTGTATTGCAGGGCGCAACACAGCAGCTGCCACCTGTGGCTGGCCCCCAACCCAGTCCCTGTGGCCCCCCCTGCAGCTCGATCGCGGGCAGCGACTGTAAATCCCCATTGGCGATCATGGGCAGTAAGCTAAATCATCCCCATCCTCCCGAGACCGAAATGCCCGATCGCGGGCAGTAAGTTTAATAAACCCCCGAACATATCCCTGGTGGTCCAGTGGACCGAAATCCCGATCACGGGCAGTAAGTTTAATCAAAACCACCCCAACATAGCCCTGGTGGCTAGTGTCCCCACCCCACCCACCCACGAGTCCCACCACCCGCTCCCACCCAGCAGCCAGCGGGCGGCAGCATCCCACCCGCCTGCCGCCGCCGCCCACCGACGGCTGCCGGTGAGACTTCTGCGCCCATTGGTGCAGAGCAAGAGCCAATGGGCGTGCAGCCCATACCGTACATGACAGTCCAGATTTGTGAATGAATTCTGTGTTCTGTGTTATGCTTCTAGTTGTTTATCCATTACGAGTTAGATAGATAGCTATCTCTTCCTCCTTGGTAAAAAAAAAAAAAAAAGGTACTAAGTCAGTTGGGACTGGCACTGTCATGTTTCCTGTGGATATGCAGATGATGATGCAGTGCAGCAGTACAAGACAATGACACCGGCAGCCCCTTAAGTTCTAGTTCCCACTGGGTCCTAGTGCCTCCAGCTCTTGGACTGAAGAGTGTTACTTTATGGAGAAGATATTCTGAAAGATTTAGAGTTACAGTAAATGCTGCAAGTTTCCTTTAATAAAATTCTTTGCTTTTGTTTTCAAAATTTTGTTTATATTTTTCCAGAAAGATTTAGGGTTCCTGCCACAGGTCATTTATTGCTTCCTAACAAAATTCATTTTAGCAGACAGAGCCTTATTTTTGTTTCACAGGTTTATTTTTTTATCAACATGAATTCTAATTCTGATGCAGAGAGAATGATTATGGATAGCAGACATTGCATTTGTTTGTGACAACAATTTGAAAAGAATGTATACCTGTACTTATAGTATTTGCAGTTTCCTAGAGTCAGTCTGACTTTGAGTTGTCTGTGGAAGCTGAAAACCTTGCTACACTGCAAAGAACAAACTATAACTCCATTTAGGACCTGGAAACCTGGTGAGGAATAATTACTTGTACAGAAAGGGAGCTACGCTTTCTACAAAAAGTTTCATTTGTTTTTTTTTCCTTATTGGCATTAAGCAGAGAATTGCAGGATTCCATTAAAAGTGTAGTAATTTTATAACCAGAGGGAGTGAGATACAACTGAATTTGCTTGATTGTTGGGGTTGAGACCTAGGATTTGGAAGGATATTTTTGCAAAATTTTAAAAGTGTCCTGGTGGCTGAGGAGTGAGTTAATTTTTATCCCTGGACTCAGTAGAGTGATTTGTGCAGGAGACGTGGTCTAGTAAAAATTGTGGTGTTAGTTGAAGTACTATAAAGGGCAGTACTCACCAGGGTGGTGGAGCAGTTGTGTATTTGATTGTTTCTATCAGTCACCAGTGGCTGTGGACTACCCACCCACCCCCCAGGCATGGCATTTCCTTTATAGCCACAGTTCTGACATCACTTCCTCAACAGGTCTTGGGGCAAAACTGTCATATCCTTAATAACCCAGCACAGTGCAAAAAAGGTAGGTACACACCACAAATAATAATAAAAAAGATATATATAGTATATTATAAGGGAGAGGGACATGTGGGGAGTGGTGCAATGCACTGGCTGTGGGGCAGCAGTTTTCCGGGAGACATTCTGGAAACTGCGTTGCTGTCCTATTTGCAGGCAACTGTCAGCTCTGAGGGAGGAGGTTGCCCACCTCCAGGCTGAACTAGCAAGGACTAAGGAGGCCTCCCCCCTTCCAAAGAGCACCACTGCCACAACCACTGCCTCAGAGGTTGCCAAGTATGAAGAGCAGTTGGACCACAGTGGGTTCTGGGAGGGTGCGGGTGGTGGACCAGAGGCGAAGCCCCCTAGTTGTACCTCTACACAAATCATATGCCAGTCTGGCAGAGCAAGGTTCCTCTCTGACGGCACCCTCAGTTGAGACCCAGAAGACAGCTGAGGACATCCACAAGGGAGACCCACAAAAGGGTGGCAAGGGACGCCACAGGGGAAGGAAACAGCTTCTGATAGGGAACTCTATTGTTAGGGGGGTAAACCTGGGAAAGGGAGAGGAGAAGGAAGTATGGTGCCTGCCTGGTGCCATGGCTTGGAGGGACAGGAAGCGAATCCTCAGGATTACAGAAGCAGCATTGCAGGAGAGGGAACTAGATATCATAGTCCACCTTGGGACAAATTACCTAGCTAGGCATGGGATCAGTGCAGCGCAGAATGAATTTGTGGAGTTGGGGAGGGGCCTCAGATGGGTAGCAAGCATGGTAACCTTCTCAGAGGTGCTACCAGTCCATGGCAGGAGTGAGGCTAGGGTACTGCACACCATGCAGTTTAATGAATGGTTGCAAAACTGGTGCAGAGCACAGGGCTTTGGCTTCATTGGGGACTGGGAGGCCACCTGGAGAGATAAAGGTCTATTCTGGCATGATGGTCTGCATCTGTCCACGAAGGGAACCAAGCTCCTAGGTGATAGGTTTAAATGCTTCCTTGGCAAGCTTTTAAACTAGCCAAGGGGGGAGGCGCTGATAAAAGGCAGGAAATTTCAAGCCTCCCCCCACAAAACATGGCAGGTCATAAGGTAAACACTGAGGTACAAAGCTCAACACAGGGCAGGACAGTGGTAAATAGAAAAATAGACAAGGACAGTAAGAGCAGGGATGGGGGAAAAAAGGATAAAGCCAACATTAAATGGAGGGCAATGAGTACCAATGCCAGTAGTCTGGGAAACAAGCTTCCTGAGCTAGTAGCCCTGATGGAAGATGAACAGTTGGATATTGTGGCAGTCACGGAAACATGGTACACCGAGAGCCATGACTGGGATGTCAACATACCAGGGTACACAATCTACAGAAGGGACAGGGAAGGTAAAAGAGGAGGTGGAGTAGCTCTATACATAAGGGAAGGGATCAAAGCTACATAACTAAAAAGTAAGGGGAGGACAAGAGGCACTCTGGGTCACCTTGGAGACAGGGAATGGCATCACAATCTGCACAGGGGTTGTATACAGACCCCCGTCTCAAGGGGAGGAAATGGACAACAAAATGATAAGAGGACATTCTTAAAATGGCTGAAAAAGGGGAGATACTGTTGATGGGGGACCTGAATATGCCAGATGTTAACTGGATAACAGGTACTGCAGCCACGTCCAAGAGCAGGGTCATTCTCAATGCCCCGCAGGGGGCAGGCCTTAGACAGCTTGTGTTGGAACTCACTCGGGAGGGAGCAATATTAGACCTGGTACTCTCAAATGGAGAGAGGATCACAAATTTAGAAGTCAGTAGACATCTGGGAACAAGTGACCACTGCACAGTGTGCTTCACAATGAGCACAACCATGGAGATAAGCCATACAAAAACAAGGATACTGGACTTTAGAAGAGCTGACTTTGGCAAAATGGGTGAATACCTGAAAAATGCACTAGCAAATGACCAAAAAGGAGGGGTGGAAGAACAATGGAGAAAAATCAAAACTGCCATCATAGAGGCAACAAGCCTTTGTGTGAAGCAAATAAAGAAAACAAAGCGGAGTAAAAAACCACTATGATTTTCAAACGAGGTGGCAGGGAAGGTTAAGGAGAAAAAGGCTGCATTCATAAAGTATAAGGAATCACAGAAGGAGCATGACAGGGAACTGTATCAATTGAAGCAGAAAGAAGTGGGGAAGACAGTCAGACTAGCAAAGGCCCAAACCGAAGAAAAAATAGCCAACTCAGTCAAGAAGGGGTATAAAACCTTTTATAGGTACATTAGGGAGCACAGAAAGGTTAAGGGAGGGATAGTGAAGATTAATAAAAGAGAGGGGAGGTGGGCAGAGGGGGACAGTGAAAAGGCAGAGATTCTGAATGAATACTTTTGCTCAGTATTCACAAAAGAAGATGAGGAGGGGTTACCTAAACCAGACAATAGAAGCACTCTGGGTAGGGGGGTTGACACCAGTCCATTCACAGAAGAAAGAGTCCTGAAGGGACTCCTAAAACTCAAGGTGGACAAAGCAATGGGGCCTGATGGGATTCACCCCAGAATCCTAAAGAACTAAGGGAGGACCTAGTGACACCACTGACCACACTTTTTAACAGATCATGGCAGGATGGGGTGGTACCTGAGGACTGGAGGAGGGCAGATGTGATTCCCCTTCACAAAAGTGGGAGCAAGGCAGAAGCGGGAAACTACAGACCTGTAAGTTTGACCTCAGTGGTAGGGAAAATGATGGAATCACTTCTGAAAGAAAGAATTGTTGAGTACCTAGAGGCCAGCAGGGCACAGGACCCAAAGCAGCATGGATTTACAGCTGGAAGGTCATGTCAGACGAATCTAATTGATTTCTTCTGACTGGGTGACCAAAGTAATAGACCAGGGAGGGACTGCAGACATGGCCTACCTAGACTTTAGCAAGGCATTTGACACAGTCCCGCAAAGATTAATAGTCAAGTTAGCCAGCCTGGGAGTGGGTCCCAGGGTGGTAGCCTGGTAGCAAACTGGTTGCACAACAGGACACAGAAGGTAATAGTGATGGAACACATTCCAAAAGAAAGGTTACTAGTGGAGTACCTCAGGGCTCAGTACTGGCTCCAGTCCTCTTTAACATCTTTATAGGTGACATTGCAGAGGGTCTGGAGGAAAGGTATGCCTCTTTGCAGATGACACAAAGATCTGTAACAGAGTTGATACACATGGGGGGTAGAAAAGATGAGAAGGGACTTGGCAAGGTTAGAGGAATGGTCAGACATGTGGCAACTTAGATTCAATACAAAGAAGTGCAAAGTAATGAACCTGGGAAACAAAAACCCAGGAGAAGAGTACACAATAGCAGGGGAGGTTCTAACAACAACAAAATGGAAAGGGACCTGGGGGTAGTCATATTGGATGACCTAAAGGTGGGTAAGCAATGTGAGAAGTCAGTAAGGAGAGCCAGGGGGATACTGGGATGCATAGGAAGGGGCATCACAAGTAGAAAAAAGGAAGTGGTTATCCCTCTGTACAGACAGTTGGTGAGACCCCATCTGGAGTACTGTGTGCAGTTTTGGAGACCTCATCTACGCAAGGACATAGACAGGATGGAAGCAGTCCAGAGGAGGGCAACTAAAATGGTGCAGGGTCTGCAGCAGAAGCCATATGAAGAGAGACTGAGATAGCTTAATATGTATACTCTTGATGAAAGAAGGGACGGGGGACATGATAGAAACGTTCAAGTACCTCAAGGGAATTAACAAAGTCCAGAAGGGTAGCATCTTTCAGAAAAGAGATGGGCAAGAACAAGGGGCACAATTTAAAGATAGAGGGGGCCGCCTAGGGTAATGTGAGGAAATTATTTTCACGGAGAGAGTGGTGGATACATGGAACAGCCTTCCTGAGGAGGTCGTTGGGTCTAAAACAGTGGGGGAATTCAAACATGCATGGGACAGACACAAGGCAATTATAGTTGGGGGTTGCAGGAAGTAGGCTGTTGGTTAACTAGAATCTGCAGCTTAACCAGTAGGTAGGGAAATGGGCAGACTGGGTGGGCCAAGTGGTCCTTATCTGCCGTCAAAGTCTATGTTTCTATGTTTCTATATTTATTTAGATACTCTGCACCCTTACATACTGTAAAACTAGTTATTTTCATGCAAAGTAAATTTTAGCACAAATACAAATTAAACCATAATTATATACATTAAATTTAGTGCTAAGTCATTATCACCACATATACTATAATGGAGAAAGTGCTAATAGCACTAAGTAGTACAAATTAATTTAAAGCTCAAATTAGTGCTTCAGCGAATATAGTGAAAATTATTTTAGAGCAAAAATTTCAAGTTTTACAGTATACAGGTATTTGTTTAGGTTTTGGAGTAGTCAATATAGAAATGGAGCATTTTGTCCATTTTTTTTTTTTTAGAAAATATCTATACCACCAATACAAGGAATGTGAGGTGGGTGACCTAAAATGCTGTGAATCAGCCTTGGACACTAATCACTTATGCAAGAATTATTTTGGAGTGCTTTACAGTAAAAATACACACATTATTGGTCTCAACAGACAGGTCTGCTGCTGTAGATTTCAAAGGTGTAATATTAGCTTTTGCATGGTTGTTACAGTAAAGTACAGTTAGGTAAGAACTTACCGTAGCAGTAGAGCTTCAAGAGTGGCTGTTGCAGTAGGCAACACCATATGAACTGCGCTGCCAGGCACTAGGACCACACGGAAAACATAGATAGCAGTGCCTGATGGGGGGACCGCCCACCCGTCACGTGACCGATAATGGCTCAATGGTATATAGTGGGTGGACCCCCATGCCCACCTCAGTTCTCCCGCAGGACACCTGTGACAGGTATGACAGGAGAAGGAGTGGGCTCCTGGAGCCACAAGTAAGGCTGAGAAATAAGAAGAAACAGCAGGGGGGAAGGAAGATCTACTGTTACGGTAAGTTCTTATGTAACTGTACTATCTTACTTCAAGAGGGCTCTTGCAGTAGGCAACACCATAAGGACTGAGTCCCAAGCAGTGTATGTCAGGCAGAGACTGAACACAGGAGGCAGGATAAAGGTCTGCAGTAGGCAAGAAATGAAGACAGGAGGCCTTGAAGGATGGCCTGTCCAAAGCCTGCCCTGCATCTAGAGGCAATGTCCAGATTGAGATGCTTAGTCAAGGTGTGGACAGAGCTCCAAGTAGCTGCTATGCAAATATCTGCAGCAGAAACATTTCTGAAACAAGCAGTACATGCAGCCATGCCTTTGGTTGAATGCCCTTTAACGTCCCCCAGAAGGGGTTTGTTAAACTTCTGATTGCAAAACAGAATGCAGTTTGCTAACCATGTAGATAAACACTTTTTTTTCCATTTACAATTTTTTTATTTTACCCTTTTACTCCCCTGCCTGGGGTCACGGTAACATATGTGTCTGCGCGTGGAAATATCTTGGCGCATGTCAGGATCGGGTGACCCTTCACCCCCCCCAGACTTGCAAAGCTGCTTCTACCACCTGTGCACCTATCAGACCTCCAGCCCATGGGTGCTTGGGCCCTACGAGAAGGAGTGAGGCGTCCACCCCTGGAGGGAGAATCTCGCTCCAACCTCCCCAAACCGGCACCCTGGTGACCCAAGGTCATTCCCGAACCCAGGTCACCAGCGTGGCGTGAGGTGTGGCGTCCAGTGCCTCAACCCTCAGCACCACTGGGCAGGCCAGATAAACACTGTTTTGAAACTGCTGCATCCTTTCTTTTGGGCATGAAGGAAACAAAAAGATTATCCTTTTTTCGGACTGACTTTGTCCGATTTGAGTAGTAACATGAAATTCTGTACACATCCAGAGCATTCAGAGTTGCCTCCCCTGCTTAAAGTGTTCAGAATAATACACTGGCAAGTGTATAGTCTAATTCAAGGTAAACTCAGAAACAACCTTTGGTAAAAACATAGGACTGGTACACAGAGCCACCTGGTCTCTGTGGAAAATCAAAAAAGGCTCCCTACACATAACAGCCTGAAGCTCAGAACTCCTTAGAGCAGAAGTAATAGCAACTAAAAATAGCACTTTCCAAGACAAGAAGTGCTGGTCGCAACTCACGGCTGGTTCAAAAGAAGGCAAAGTGAACTTCTCATGGATAAAGTTCTGATCCCATGGGCTAACAGGGTTTCTGACAGGGGGTTTCATATGAAGGATTCTTTTCAGAAAGGTACATGAGACCTCCATCTGAGCCAAGGTTTTGCCTTCAACCAGAATGTGGTAGGTGGATATGGCCGATAAATGCGCCTTCAGAGAAGAATAACTGAGTCCCAAATCAGAGAGGTGTAACAGGGACTCCATGACCTGAGGAGAAGGGCACAAAAAAGGGTCCCAGCTCTTGGAGGCTACCCAGATAGAAAATCTCTTCCATTTCATAGCGTAGGTGGTCCTTGTAAATGGTTTTCTGGCCTCCATAAGGACTTCAGCGACTCTGGGAGAGGCACCAAAGCATTAGACAGCTATGTCTGAAGGTGCCAAGCAAGAAGGTGAAGGGACTTGAGATCTGGATAGACTACAGTGCCCTGATCCTGGGTCAGGAGGTCTTGGCAGAGGGAAGAGGAACCGGAGGTTCCCCTGCTATCTGCTGAAGCAGAGGGAACAGTACAGTATTTGGTGAGGCTAGTATGGAGTGATCAGAATCATGTGAGCCCCCTCTGCTTGCAGTCTGAGGAGTACCCTCTGCAGTAGTGAGAAGGGAGGAAAGGTGTACAAGAACCTCCCTGTCCAGCAAAGAGACAGTGCATCTCACAAGAAAACCCCAGGCCTGGGAACAAGCGAGTAAAAACTGGGTAGTTTTGCACTGTATGAGGAGGTGAAACAGATCCGAGATCTGGTAGACTCCAAAGGTCAGAGATGCCGTCTACCACTGACTGATGCAATTTTCACTAATGAGCCCTTGCCTGAGTGTGGCTGAGACTGTCTGTTAGGATGTTCTGGATGCCCGGGACATGCACTGGCATGAGCTGGATCTGGTGCTGAATTGCCCAGTACCACACTTGCATTGCTTCCCTGCATAGGGAGTATGACCGAGTGCCTCCCTGTTAGTTCAGGTACCAGACTACGCACATGTTGTCCGACTGAACTAGGAGTGGTCCAGGGAGAAGAAGAGGCTGGAAGGCTTACAGGGCATACAACACAGCATGCATCTCAAGCACACTGATGTGCAATGAGAGCTCCCACAGAGACCAGAAACCCTGGGTTCTGCAGTCTCCCAGATGTGCTCCCCAGCCCTGACCTGATGCATCTATTGTCAGGGTCTGAACTGGAGGGTGAGGTTGAAGAGGCCCCCCAAGCAAAGATTTGTCAGATCCTACCACCAAAAGAAATTCTTTTGCATAGGGTTGGACACCAGAACCCTGTGATCCAGGTCATCTGACTTCTGGTCCCACTGTACCCTGAGTGTCCACTGCATGACTCGCATGTGGAGCTGGGCCAGAGGTACTGTGGGAATAGCCACTGCCATGAGACCCAGGGGGTGGAGAACTGTTCTGGCCATTGTCCAACAGCTGGAAGCCACATGCCGAGCTTGCCTCTGCAGCATTTCTGCCCTGTCTAGGGGGAGGAAGGCTTGACCCTGGGTTGTATCCAGTACCACCCCAATAAGTTGGAGGCACTGAGAAGGAGTAAGGCGAGATTTGGGGTAATTCACTGTGATCCCCACCCTGAGGAACAGGTCCAGGGTATCTGCTAGAGAAGTCTCCAGGCAGTCCCTCAATGGAGCTGAAAGGAGCCAGTCATCGAGGTACGGGAACACATAGTTTGCAACCTGCAACCATTATGAGGCACTTGGTGAACACCCTGGGTGCCAATGAAAGGCCAAAGGGGAGAGCCTTGAATTGGAAATGCTCCCCTGGAAAGTAAACCGGAGGAAGTGGCGGTGGGCAGGCAAGATAGGAATATGCAGGTAAGCATCCTGCATATCCAGTGTGCAGAGCCAGTGTCCCCGATAAAGCAGTGGCAAGAGTCCTGGTCGGCATGTGAATGTCTTGTACTCGATGTACAGGTTGAACGTACTGAGGTTTAGGATCGGCCCAAGGTTTCCTGTCTTTTTTGGAACCAGGAAGAAGTGGGAGTAATACCTCCTTCCTATCTGGCCCTGAGGAACTTGCTCTATGGTGGATTTTTGCAACAGAGCCACAATCTCCTCTCTGAATGGAATGTGACCATGCAGGTAATGAGAGTAACCTGGAGGATTTTCTGCAGGTCGCTACGTGAACTCCAGCCTATGACCTTGAGCTATTAGCTGAAGGACCCATAAATCTGCCATGATCATCTCCCACCCAGATAGGTGGCTGGCAATTCTGCCCCCGACTGTAGGTGGAGGAGGGGGGCAGGCCATGAGTCGAGAGGCAGAGGGAGGATTGGGGTCGCCACCCTGGAAACTCTGTGTGACTTGGCGGGGGGGGGGGAGTGTAGAGGTAGATGAGGGAGAAAGACGTTTGCCCTGACATTTGGTGGGCTGCTGCCTTGTTTGGTGCCTTTGCTGATGGTGAAAGGGAGGCCAAGATTTGGGACTGGTATGATAGAGGGAGTACATCGATTGAAGAGCCTCCCCTCATTCCTGGAGATTGGTCATTATGTCCTTTTTTTTTCCCTCACTGACCCAATCCCCCGCAGGGTCTCAGCTCCTGCTCCCACTGCCTCCCCATGCCCAGATGTACCCCCCTGGGTGGAGCCACTGGGTGGGCACCCCTTCCCCAAGGTTCACGGTAACTTACCCTTGCTTACCCCCCAGTGTTGGGGCCATGGGAGCAGGGTCCCACTCAGCGGGCACGTTAGGCAGTGGAGCAGAGCTTCACAATTTTGGGCCAGCATTTTTGTGTACTGTTCTGTGGGTGGAGACGTGCAATGATGGCCAGTGGCTGCCCCGCCCCCGTTGATGCCGCACCAGCACTGCTGCTCCCCCAGCCTCTGCTAGGGGTTCATAGCATGCCGGACACACAACTCCCAACCCCCTGGAGAAGGACAGCAGTCCCTGGGACACTCAGTCCTCCCCCAGCCATCCCTCTGATGTACCGAGTCTGTTTCTGAACCTGGGTTATCAGCATCACAGATGGATGCCCTGCCTCTGCACCAATGGGCCAGCGTGGTCATTATGTCCCTGACGTCCCCTTCAAACATCATTGAGCCTCTGAAGGGGGTGTCCAGAATAGATGCCTGAACATCAGGGGCGAAACTGGATACCTGCAACCAGGAGTGTCTGTATAGACATACAGCTGTCACCATACTTCTGGCTGCAGTGCCGTCATAAGTCACTCTTAAGGTGTGGTGGCAGGTGATCTCTGCCGTCCTAACTGTCTGCTCAATTTTGGTCTTGGTGGCAGAGTCAGGCAGGCCTCAAATTCTTCTTTTAGTTGACCAAGAATGGTCTTTTGGTAGCAGACCATGTGGGCAACAGAATTAAGAGCCCTCAGAGCTGAGGTTGAAGATGAGTAAATCTTGCAGCCAAACTGGTCAAGTTTCCGTGATTTCTTGTCGGGAGGGGAGGTACTCACATGCTTAGGTTTCATCGAACGGTCATGAGCTGCATTAATGGCCACTGAATCAGCTTTGGGGTGGTTAACCAGATGATTCTTCCCTTCTGGGGTGTGGTACAATCTGTCCACCCACTTGGGAGCGGCTGCAACAGACGGCGGCTGTAGCCATATAGTAGCGGCTAAATCATTGTGGGGCCCCATCCATGGGGGAATGAATTGGTGGGTCAGCTGTGGAAGGTCAAGCTGCTCTGCCAACCTCTGGTGCTGGGGGTCCTGCTCCTTTGTCCTCCAGCTATTAGTCTCCTGGATTTTATGGAGGATAGCCATAAAGGAAGGATCCTCTGGGGGAGGCTTCGGAGTCTTCTTGGGCTTGGGGTCCTCTGGTGGAGGGGATTCAGAGTCCAAAGAAGAAAAGGAGTAGTCTGATTCAGAGCCAGATGAAGGGCTCCTGTCTGGGGACAAGGCCCTTCAACGAGGGTCCTCTTTCTGAGGGGCAGCCAGTATGTGACTCTGGTCCTCTGACACAGAGGCATTCAACATGCATCCGGAAGACAGGGAATGGGCCCTGATAGGAGACAGATCATGGAGTCGGGGTCGAATGGGCCAGCATGCAAGCTGTGTCCACATGACATCAGTCCAATTCTGATGCTAGCTGCTGCTTTGCTTTCCTCCATCAAGAATCAAAGACAGCATCATAATCCACTGGTGTTTGCTGAGAAGCCAGCAGGAGATACTTGTAGGCTCGAGTTTGGTACCCCGACGGTGGGTAGCCTTTTTTTGGGGGGTATCCTGGTGTCGGGTACCCCAGTGTTGGATACCCCGGCATCAGGTAGCCTCATGTCGGGTACCCTCATGTAGGGTAGCCCAGTGTATGGTAGCCCAGTGTTGGGTGACCCGGATAAGGGCCCAACAGCAGGGCTGAGGGATGTGGCTGAGATCCAGGTGGAGGACCAGAAGGCCCAGGCTGAGGAGGATCCAGCTGCGGACCTACATGGAGGCCCGGTGTCAGCCTGAGCAAGTTGACTGGTCCCAACGGAGTCTGGGGTGGGGGAAGAGGCCCAGATGGAGGGGCCGAAGTCAGATCGGCCGGAAGGTCCCCAGAGGGGGTTCGGTGTAGGGCAGTCCGGTGTTGGCTGAAGGACAGGGCCAGCAGATGGTTGCTCCTCTGGCATTGGGTGGGGAGGAATCCCCAAGGGTCCCACCGTAGACATCAAAGGAGAGTCCTGAGAGGGGGATTCATCTCGGGATGGCTGTGGCCATAGCGACAGCAGGCGCTGGTCTGAAGGACCGGTGTCTGACCTTGAAAATGGGGTCTGACGTGAGCGCCAGGGCTGTGTGGGCATCGGGGGAACCGGCATCTGACTTACCTGCTGAGCCACTCATCTTAGGCCCTGGAGTAGGAGTGAAGGGCCTAAGGGGTGGAAATAGCCTCCGAATCCCTGGAGGTCCCACCATAGATGTCGAAGGAGAGTCCTGAAAGGGGGATTCCTCTTGGGATGGCTGTGGTTGAAGAGACAGTGGACGCTGGTCCGAATAACTGGCATCAGGCCTCGAGTCAGGGTCTGATGTGAGCACCGGGGCTGTGCGAGCATTGGAGGAGCTGGCATCCGACTTACCAGTCAAACCACTCATGTTAGGCCCTGGAGTAGGAATGAAGGGCCTAAGGGTGTAAGTAGCCTCCGAATCCCTGGAGGTCCCCGCTGGAACTGTGGCCAGCTCAGGTGGAGGGAGAGGAAGGTTGCTCAGAAGCAGGAGGAACACATCTGGCCACAGGGGTGCCACCCTTACTGGTAGGGGGCCGCTTGACAGTGCAGCCTCAAAAGAGCACCCTGACCTGGAGGGAGACCGATCCTGGTCCCAGTTCTTGTCCTTGTCCCGCTTTGTGCTTATTCTGCTTGGAGGAGTGGGAGCCAGAAGAGCCCCCAGGAGATGAAGAAGCACTCCACACCTGCTGCAGCTCCTTTTCCATTGAAGCCAATTTTTGCTTCAAAAGATGGGCTTCCAGGACTTGCTGACAGTGTTTCTGCATGGCCTAGTTGAAACTCTAACAGGCCTCACAGTCCTTGGTGTCATGGTCTTGCCCAAGGCAAAGAAGATACAAGGTGTGGCTGTATTTCTCCAGTATGTGCTTGCCACAGGCGCACTTGTTCTTGTGGGATTTGGAAGGAGTTTGAGGAGCCATGCAATCTGATGTTGAAAATACTGATTTTTGTAATAAAGTAATTTGAAAGAAATACTTATCAAAAAATGGTGGTCGACTGTAGCAGTGTTCCATGAGGTCTGACATGTGCAGGTCAATGGCGGGAGAGAAGTGAGGTGGCTGCGTGGACCGCCCACTATATACCATCGGGACAATGTCAGTCACGTGACATCGGGTGGGTGGTCCCCTGCCAGACACTGCTAGCTAAGTTTTCCGTGTGGTTCTTGTGCCTGGTAGCTCAGTCCTTATGGTGTTGCCTATTGCAAGAGCCCTCTCGAAGTAAGATCTGCTGTTTAGCCTGCCCGAAACATCAAACTCTTTGCATCTAAAATGAAAATTGTGAAATTAATACAAAAAAATCTATACTTCAGAAATCCGTGTTAGTGGGAATCATTTACAAACTTTTGCATAACTGGTTAGCCTTATAACAGGACAATTTAAAACTACTTAGTCTTTATACAAAATCTTTCTGCTAGAAAGTGAAGTACAGCAGCTGTAACGTGCCTGCCAATACAAAAGATGTTTTGTTGTGGAACGGGATGAATCTTTTGTTCCATGAAAACTGAAGGAGACACTGATGTTGTAATTTTTTTTAGATTTACAGGATATTGTCTACTGACAGGTAATGCTAGATTAGGTACAATATAATTTGGGTTGTTGGCCATTGACAATACAAATGTTGTGGTTCCCCCTGGGATCCATCTGCCTAATATAAGTGCCTTTGCCTCCCCCATTTCTTTTTATTATTATTATGTGTGGTTCATAGCTCAGTGCTTGTGCTCAGTACTGTAGCTGAATAATGTAGATTGTGCTTGGATACAGAGGCCAGACCAGTAAGTAAGACAATGCTTGCAAGGTATTAGTTGTATGAAATAATTAGTGCTTAGATACTTCAGCATAGACATGAGCAGGTCAGTGATTATAGCACATGTGAACTGAATAGCATATGCAAGGTGTTTAGATGCTTGAATTGATGGGTAACTTGTTATGACTTGATGTTTTGGCCTTTCTCTGTATCCCACCATAGGAAGGATGCTTAGTCAAGTAGGATGAGATCCCCACAGTGGGATAAGAGTGCAGGAAAAGGAGGACATGTGAGGGGAGGATAGAGGGCAAGTGCGACTCGCTCTAAGCAGAGTGATGGTAGCTTGAATGTTAAATAGGATGTGGGGGAGAAGCTCTTCCCCCACATAACCACAGGCATGCGCCTTTCAATTATGTGTGGTTTGTAGCTCAGTACTTGTGCTCCATACTGTAGCGGAATAACGTAGATTGTGCTTAGATACAGAGGCCAGACCAGTAAGTAGGACAATGCTTGCAAGGTATTAGTTGTATTAAATGATTAGTTCTTAGATACTTCAGCACAGACATGAGCAAATCAGTGATTATAATACATGTGAACTGAATAATATATGCAAGGTGCTTAGATGCTTGAACTGATTAGTAACTTGTTATGACTATGTTTTGGCCTTTCTCTGTATCCCACCGTAGGAAGGATGCTTAGTCAAGTTAGGAAGAGACCCCCCCCAAAAAGAAATAATAATATTGTACGATTATTTCCTCCAACTCCGGAGAGTATGGCCAGTAGCACGCAAGAGAGGGAAAAACACCCTTTGGGGGAAACCTCTAAGGACCCATGGCTACTGACCTGCCCATCCTTCTGGGCATACTAAAGGAGAGTAACCCTAATTTAATGATTTAAAGTTGTCAGCCAATCCAAAATCCAAAGTTGTAGATCCTGATCCAGTGAAAGCAGGAAGCTGAATAAAAGTACTGATATTTGAATGTCAGGTGAAGAAGTCAGCATGTCCTTCTAGTGAACTCCTAGTCCAAGAAATCCATGTCCAGGGCAGAATCCGAGAGTAGATTGACTCCATGGTCAAGTGTAATAATTTGAAATGTCAAAGTTGCATTGGTGAAGCGATCCAGAAGGTGAGGAAGTCTTCCGAGGAGAACCAGTAACCAAATGACTAAGACTCCAAGCCCTGAATATGAGGACAGTTGATTTGTTCCATTTGACAAGCTTTGCAAATGAAGGCCTTGGTGATGAAGCACAAAAGCTAGGTGCAGGCTGCATAATTTAGAGAGGGTGGAGCAGTAGGAGCTTCCAGTCCGGAGTGGGTGAAACAGGTAAAGTGAGTTGGCAATAGATTTTAATGCGATTAAGTAGAATAAATTTGAATGGACCTACAGGCTTCTAGGAGAAAAGCAGATCGTAGAATAGGCATGACAGTCTTTGATGAACCTCTAGGTCCTGTAAGAGCGAAGCAGGTAAGTATGAGCAGATAGTGTAAATAGTGGACCTGCACATAGGTCAGCAGTAGTTGTAGTAAAATCAAACCTGCATGATGCAGACGTAGTAGCAGAAGAGTAGTATTGAATAGATTAAGTATGGTATACAGCAGAGAGCATTGAGGGAATTTATTTATTTATTGAAATGTTTCACCAGGAAAGGCACTCTGAGCAACAAGTTGCTCATCTCACGGTGTGACCTGGGGGGTACAGAGGAGAGCAGATGAGTACATGAGACATAGCATTGAGTTACACATTAGAGTCATGAACTGAGAGTAGTATTACTTACATTGACTTGAATTTGAGTTACACATTGATACAAAGAGTGAGAGTAACAGTGTACAGGGCTATGCAACAGTCTTATATGCGGGGGGGGGGGCTACATCAAGAAGGGATACAGCATGGGGTAGGTTTAAAACAATACTATGCTGTCAGCCATGGGAGAACAAGGAATTAGGTTAAGACCTGGATTATGTTTACACAATACACAGGTGACAGCACGAACTACGGGAACACATTAGACAGAGAGACAAAGCATGTAAATCAAAGAGTTTTTGTTTGGTAAGCAATATAGTTGTATAGAGCGATGTGTATATATACACATTCAGGGAAGCCAGAGTGGTACATCAGCTGGAATTAGACTCATGAGAATGATCTGACGAGTCCTGAATTAACGTGCTTCTACTAGTCATAGATGGTGATAAACAATGGAGAGGGCCAAGTCAAATGAAGTAGTGTCATAACAGGATCCAATAAGCCTTAGAGCACTGGAGTAGAGTAATGTTGAGGCCTAAATCATGAGATTGAAAGTCTTCCGGATAGGCTCAATTAAGTGTCCTGGCAGGAGTGGAGTGGTAGGAAATCCATTAACTAATGTGGCAAGGCAGAAGCATCCAAAGGAATTAAGGGGTGAATGTCCAACTAATCCAGATGGAAATCCACAGCATAACAAGGAGCTTCTCGAAGGCTAACAGCCGTAAATCTTCATGGATAGCAAGGAGCACTGAAGCGATACCAGGCGAAGCTCTTGCATGGCTGATGAATACAGCCAGACCCCATGTAGGCCAGGCGACGGAAGAGTGAGTCAAGCTAGACCCCATGTAGACTAGATGACTAAGGCGCCGCCACGGAGGGTAGTCTGGAGCAGCAGGCATCCCAGGCAGAAGCTGAGTGGATGAAGCAAGTAAACAACACATGTGCTAAGCAAGAGGAGATCTTGCTATACAATAAAAATAACTAGATTCATGTGGGAATGGCCGAAACAGCTGATGGTGCGTAGCTGAATGAGCTAGGTAATAGCGCCATGATTGAAAACGAGGTAGATCGGTGGCAGGAAAGTGAACTGATTACGCCGAAAAGCTGGTGAGGTGAATGAGCACGGCGTGCTAAGATCATAATGAGCACTGAAAGCTGAGACCTTGCAAGGCCGATACAGAATTGAGTGCAGCAGAATCCCAGAGGCTGAAGCCAAGGGGATTGGCAGTAGTTGTGGAGCAACAGTTTGCGTAAGCAAGGAGCAATGATTGTGTAAGCAAATGTGGACCTACGCGTAAGTCAATAAAAGAGAGAAGTAATGAGTGGACTAGCACGTAGGTCTGCATAACATAGGGCAATGAAACGAGGTGGATCGAACACTTTCGATAGGGAAAGCACTGGTACGGAGAGGCATTGCCACAGCAGTATGAGTCAGACGTAGAAAATAAAATATAGTTATAAAATGGGCGAAGGATTTCAAGCAATCTGACTGGTAGTTAGCCGTGCATTAGATGTGTCTAATGCACAGCTAAAACTAGAACCCCCATTTAGAATACACAGGCCCATTTTATAAGTGCAATAAGCCACTCCGGGGACGTTCAGTAGACAGTTCTAATGCATGGCTAGGGGACTAGTTGCACTCGGCCTGTGGCCTTGTGCCTCACTACATCCCCTAGCCGTGCATTAGAACTGTCTAATGCACACCCCATCGTGTCTTATTGCTTACCTAGTAGAGGTAATCATACCAGGATAGGTCTAGCCCTGTAGCGATATTGGCCGGAAGAAGGACTATGGTCACTGGCTGGAAGCTTGCTGGAATATAAGTTGTTAGTCATTCTGTCCCATATTCATCCTTTAAGTAGCCTTGGGAGAAGCTAGCTCGAGGAGCTAAGAGCCAGTAGCTTGTATTCTAGAAGTAGCCGAAGTATGGAAAACTGGGATTTCAAGGGATAGTGCCAGGAGTGCCTCAATAACTTAGGAACTGGAGTTGGGTTGCTTACAGCTTGCTATGCAGACATGAGGTGGTGGACAAAGGAGGGAAGTGTTGCTTGCAAGTGCTTCCATACACTGCATAAGAGGAGATACATGATATAGATTGACTGCGTCGGTTTAGAGTTACATAAAGAGAATCCTGTTTGGCTGGCTGAACGCTTACTTGAATGCTGACTAGCAGTGTGCAGCCGATACAAGTTAGATCTGTCTCTGTCAGGGAATGACGAGCTGCATTAGAGTATAGCGAGCTACAAAATCTGTAAGTGCCTTGACTGACAGTAATAGGTCGGGCAAATAGAGTTAGTTTAGCATAAATAAATGCCTTAATGGAGGCAGTGTCTTTAAGCCCATATGTTATGAACAGCAACCGATAATAAAGTAGTAAGCATCCAATACGTGGCTCCAAACATTTCCTGTCCGTTGCCCAATAATCCAATAGAAGGTGAGAGGTCGTCTCTGAATGACTGCCCAATGGCCTGTGTAGTTCTTGTAGATTTCTCATAAGAAATGTATAATACACCCACAGATGTGCATAAAATAGGCTAATAAGTAGTAAACAGTAACTAGCACTGCTAGGAAGAAAGATCATGTACATTTAGCTGCTGTTAAGCCTGTCTGTGAAGCTTACTGAAGCCAGTCTCTCCTTGTTGAAGCCCGGAATGATTGACATGCTGAGCAGGTGCTGATGATTAGTGTCTGCCTTAGGTCTCTAACCCACACTGTTAAATGGTCCATAGATTTAGAATAAGTACAATGCTGAGCAGCATACCTCGGCCAGGAGGGCATCCAGGGTGAAACTAGAGAAGCGGCACGTCCCATCTATAGTACTGCCAAGTCTCCGGAAGGGCTATGCTGGTCAAGCCTGCCATCATATGTAAAAACAAAGCTGTTTGACATGGCATAATATACAGTAAGACAAGAATTGCAGATGGATACGTAGCATCTGGCAACACAAAGTGAGGAACGTGTCAGTATCGGAATATATAGGCTGTTTAAGCTGCCTATTACTTCAGAGCCACTGTCCTGCTCCCCGAATGGCCAGCCTTCTGCTAGTTAGGCAATGCAATGAGTTCTGTATCCATTAGGTGTGCATACGGACTGCAGAGATTGCCATCGAAAGCATGGTAGTCCTAGGGAGCGTTTTGGAGGCTGCTTTGGTTCCCCACTGATAGCATGCTCCTGCACGAATACTGGGGTGTCTGTAAGTTTTAATTCCTTCCTGTGTCACTGTGAGTAGCGAACCCAGAGACTGGTGACTGTTTAGGAGGTTGATCAAGTGAGATGAAAGTCAGAAGTGCAGGCGGCAATAGATGTAGCAGTCCGGCAGAGAGAGGTACAATACAGAGCAAAAAAGGCAGCAGAGGCTGTGAGCCAAATCAGGTACAAACAACTGGCGAGGTGTGAAGGTACGGCGGATGAACTGAGGCACGGTTGGCAGAAAGCCCCCCCCCCAAAAGAAAGAATGGAAAACACAAATGGGAGTGGAGAAATACAAGGAGAAGGGGAAGGAGGGCAGCATGACAAAGGCCGGGTCGGCAGAACAAGGACACGGGGAAGGGGAGAGAGGAGGCAGTGGGAACCAGCCGCACCAACGAACCGAGTGTGACTTGCTCTAAGCAGATACATAGATACATATAGATACATAGACAATGTCGGCAGATAAGGGCCCATGGCCCACCCAGTCTGCCCATTTGAGCTTGTAAGTTCAGTTTGTTTTCCTAGAAGTCTGTTGCCCCTTACCCCTGACCTCCAGAATTCCTTTATGTCTATCCCATGCATTCTTAAATCCCGTGATTGTTTCAGCCCCCACCACTTCCTCTGGCAGGGTGTTCCACTTGTCCACCACCCATTCTGTGAAGAAATTCTTCCTCATGTTTCCTCTGAATCGTCCTCCCTCCAACTTCATCCCATGTCCCCTAGTCCTGGAACATCTTTTTCGCTTAAAAACAGTGTATTCCTGCACCCTGTTCCTCCCTGTAAGATACTTGTATGTCTCTATCATATCCCCTCTCTCCCTCCTCTCCTCCAGGGAGTACATGTTCATTTCCTTCAACCTGTCTTCATAGGACGTGATGCAATCCATGCACCATCTTTGTTGCCCCTCTGAACCTTCTCTACCCTGTTTATGTCCTTACGTAGGTATGGTCTCCAGAACTGTACACTGTACTCCAGGTGGGGCCTCACTAGTGTCTTGTATAGCGGAATTATGACCTCCCTTTTCCTGCTGGTGATGCCCCTGCCTATACATCTCAGCATCCTATTTGCTTTACCTGCTGCCTTGTCACACTGTTTCCCTACCTTGAGGTCATCAGAGATGATAACCCCAAGATCCCTTTTCTGCTTGGTGCATGCTATATCCTCACCCCCAAACTGATAAATTGTGCCAGGGTTTTTGTGCCCCATATGCATTATCTTGCATTTCCTTGCATCGAATTTCAACTGCCAAACCCCTGACCATTCTTCAAGTTTCTGCAGGTCCCTTCTCATTCTGTCTACACCTCTGGTGTGTCTACTCTGTTACAGAGCTTTGTGTCATCAGCTAACAGTGAAATTATGCCTTCTAGGTCCCATGCAATGTCACTGATGAAGATGTTGAATAGGACCGGTCCCAGCACTGATCCCTGTGGTACCCCACTGGTCACTCTTTCCTCTGTGGAGTGACAGACATTTACCACCACCCTCTGTGTCCTGCCACCCAGCCAGTTACCTACCCACCACACTACTGTCCTGCCCACACCCATATTCCCCAGTTTGTGTAATAGTCTTCTATGTGATACAGTGTCAAATGCCTTGCTGAAGTCCAGATAGGCCATGTCCACTGCCCTCCCCTGATCCACCTCCCTAGTCACCCAGTCAAAAAATTCAACAAGGTTGGTCTGACATGACCTCCCCCTGGTGAAACCATGCTGCCTTGGGTCCTGTAGTCCATTGACAACCAGATGTTCATGATCTTCCCCACTACCAAGGTGAGGCTGACTGGTCTGTAGTTCCCTGCTTCCTCTTTGTTCCCACTTTTGTATAAGGGGACTACATCTACTGTCCTCTAGTCTTTGGGTACCTCCCCTGTTTCCAGTGATCGGCTAAACAGGATAGCCAGAGGTTCAGCCACCACCTCTCTTAGTTCTTTAAAGACCCTGGGGTGCACCCTATCTGGCTCCATTGCTTTATCAACTCTCATTACTTCCAGTTCCTTCAGGACCCTTTCTCGTGTAAAGGGACTTGTGTCCATTTTTGCACCATTCTCACCCCTTGTACTCCCTTCAGACCCATTACCCTCCTCTTCCTCAGTAAAGACAGAGCAGAAATACCTGTTCAGTATGTCAGCTTTACTGTTGTCATCCTCCACACTGCCCCATCCTCCCTTCAGTCTCACTATCCCTCCCTTTGTCTTTCTTTTTCCTTATGTACCTGTAAAGGTTTTGTCCCTCTACCCACTGATTTTGCAATATGTTCTTCTGTCTGAGCTTTGGCTCCATTACTGACCTCCCTGCCTCCCTTTGCTTTTCCTAGTACTTCTCCCTATCCCCTTCTGCCTGTGTCTTTTTGTATTGCCTGAATGCAATCTTTTTGGCTTTCACTTTCTTTGCTACCTCTTTGGAAAACCATAATGGTCTCCTCTTCCTTTTCCTCTTGCTAACCTGCTTAATGCATAATTCTATTGTTCTTGTAATCCCCATTTTAAATACTGCCCACTGTTCCTCAACCCCTGATTCCTGTCCCATTCCCTTTAATGCCTCTTTCAAGTATCTCCCCATTTTCCCAAAGTCTGCCCCCCTAAAATCCAGGATACATGTTTTTGTGTGGTTTGGTTCTGCTCTTTCTGTGATTTCAAACCACAATGACTGGTGGTCACTGTTCCCCAGGTGCTCCCCCACTGTTACCCCATCACACTGTCCCTGTTTGTGAGCACAAGATCCAGTATTGCCTTCTGCTGAGCTGGTTCCATGACCAGTTGCTTGAGGAAGGCACCCTGAAGGGAGTCCAGGATAAATCTGCTCCTAGTTGATGCTGCTGCTGGGATGCTGCAGTCCACGTCTGGAATACTGAAGTCTCCAACCAGTACTACCTCACCCTTGTCTGCCATCCTTTGGATGGCTAGCATCAGCACCCTATCTGTTTCTTCCTCCTGGGCTGGTGGTCTATAGACCACACCTGTGCGGATGGCTGTCCCCATTTTCCATTCCAGCTTAACCCACAGTATCTCGCCCCCATTTTGTTCCTCCTGGATCTCTGTGGCCCTTATGTCATTTTTCACATACAGTGCCACCCCTCCTCCCTTCCTGCTGCTCTGTCTCTTCTGAATATGTTGTCGCCAGGTATGGCCATCTCTCAGTCGTGGTTATCATTACACCAGGTTTCAGTGATGGCCACAATGTCCAGGTCTGACTGCACCATGACAGCCTCCAGATCTTCCATCTTGTTGCTAAGGCTCCTGGCATTTGCACACATGGCCTTCCATGATTTGACCTCCTAGACTGTTTAGCTGTTCTACTCCAGCCCCTTCCTTGGTTGTCCTTTATCCCTAGTTCTCCTTGCTGTCTGCCCTTCTGCTGAATTTTGCCCCTTTTCTGCCTATCTACCTCTTGGGCACTAATCTCCATCTTTTGCACACTGCTTTGAAGAGATAACCACTCCTCTGGTTCACTGGTTCCACTGCTAGCTGTGGGGGGGTGAGCAAGTAGGTACCCTCCTTGCTGGCCTGCCATCCCCCCTTGCTAGTTTAAATGCTTGTCAATGTAGCATTTAAACTTATCATTGAGTGCTGGATTCCCCTCCAGGATGGATGCAGGCCGTCAGGCTTGAACAAACCTCCATCCCTCCAGGTGGGTCCCCAGTCACCAATGAATCAAACCCTTCCTCACAGCACCAGTTCTTCAACCATGAGTTAAAGTTCCTGGTGCATGCACTCCTATGCTATCCCTTGCCTCTCGCAGGAAGTACTTCTGAGAAAGTGACAGAAGTAGCTACTTGCTTGAGATCCCTCCCCAATTTCCTAAACTCTTCCTGAACTTCCTTTCACTCCCCATTTGCCAGGTCATTAGTACCTAGGTGGATAATGACATCCAGCTCACCCTCCCGTCTTGCCTTCCCAGTGATCCCCAGGATCTTTCTTCCATCCCTCCATGCTGTGGCACCTGGTAGGCACCTCACCTCCCTGTCCTCCCCCTCCTGTGTTCCTAGCTGGATCCCTCTTATGATGGAGTCCCCCACCAGGATTCACTTCCTCCTCCTCTGGGGTTCACTGTTTTCCCCGCTGAGGTCACCTCCTTGGCTAACCTCCACATCCTTTCCTTCCACTTCTCTGGGTACCTCTATTTGGTTGTCCTCGTTTGCCAGTGTGGCATATGAGTTCTTGAGTGGAATAGGATCTGGGATGTGCCTCTGCCTGACCGCCTAACCTCCCTGAGCCCACTGTCATCCAAGTGCTCCTCGTTCTTGGCATCCTTTGAGGCAGTTGCATTGGACTGGGTGGTCTCTGGATAGGGGTGATGGTACTCCTGACCCAGTTTACTTCCGCTCTGAGTCTGGCTACCTCATCCCGCAGTCCAGAGAGATGCATGCAGATAGGGCAGCACCTCAGTGTCCAGAAGGTCTGCCTGAATATGGCTTCCCCACAGCCACTGCATTGCACCACTCCCCACATTATACTGCAATTATACTGCTATTCCACTACTTGTCTGCTACTGAAGCTCTCCTAGTTCCCTTTTTATTAATTTACTGTCCTAAAAATCCTGCCACTGATCCTCAGATAATTTTCTTTTAAAAAACAAAACAATAAATAAATAAATGAGTCAAAACACTTGTGCTGAGGGTGGGCTTCTTCCTCCATATGCCCCTCTACTTCTACCCTTACTATACCCTGTGTTTAGCTCCTGTCAATCAGACTTAACAGAGCATATAATTAAGAGTTGGGAGAAGGGGGGGGCGAAAATTTGCAGCAATTAAAGACAGCACAGAATTACACCACCACTACGTTTTAAATTTTCAACAGCCCAAAAACAATTCTAAGTAAAGACAACAAAGAAAGTACAGTGTCACTAAAAGCCCACAATCTAAGTTTAAAAGAAAAATAGCAATTACCAGTTACTCTAAAGCACTGAATTGAATGTGTTTCCTTCCTTCCCCTCTGGCAGAGTGACGGTAGCTTGCATGTTAAATAGGATGTCTATGGTCCCCCCTCCCCCCGTAACCTCTAAGATCTCTCTGTGTATGTTGCATGCACTCTTGAATCCTGTAACTGTTTCCACCCCCACCACTTCCACTGAGAGGCTGTTCCATGTATCTACCACCCTCTCCGTAAAGAAGTACTTCTTCACATTACCTCTGAGCCTCCCTCCTGCTATCTTCATAGTGAGGCACCTTGTCCACAAGCATCTTTTTCTGTGGAATATGCTTCCTGGAGGTGGTGGGAATGAAACCCAGGACTGCTGGATGTACCAAGTTCATTCACAGCTCATTACGCTAACTTCCAGGCTATAATGCAAGCCCTTATTAACGGCCCTCAGCAAGTTACCATGATATAATGCCTTCTCTCTCATGCCTTATTTCTTAGATAACTGACCACAGCATGAGCAGCATAACAGCAGTATTAAAACAATTATAAAAAGCAGTCGGGCATTTAGCTGTAGTGAAGCTGCGCGCGCACACACACACACACACACACATCATCAGGGAAGGTGCCACTTAAAAATGAGGATTCACCACCTAAGAGCCAGCACTAACATGGTGCACAAAAACACACAAAAAATCTGCAAAAAGATAAAAATTAAATTTATATTATAGGCACTTCAAACTGAGACATCAGAAAACCCCCAGGCACTTTGTGGATCACTTCTGCTTTATCTTGAGGCACATAACATCCCCAGTCAGTACTTCAAACAGCCAAAACATTCACATACATTTTTCACCAAAACATATTCAATGCTAACATGTTTAAAGAGACACGCTTCCTACAAAAGAGGCATCAGATAAGACTGGTGTTGTTACAAAGCACCAGCTTTCAGAGCAGATTATTAATGATACCTTGGGTACAGGGAATAAAGGACAAAGTTCCAGTGGTGGAAATGAGTACCAAGGGAACTCAGTTCCAGGAATAAAATTAAAAGTCTGACTCAGATCCAGGAGCAAACCAGGAGAAGACTGCTCCTGTGTAAAATGTACTACAGAGACAGACAGTGATAGTAATTGGGTTTGTATGGTTTTCCTTTCATGGTAGACTGCACCCTCCACTGCCTCAGAACAGCAGCACTTAACTGCCAGCACCAGCGTATGTGTGTGTCTGGCCCTGCAAACACTTTACTCCTGCAGTTATGCTTCTGGCATGAATTAAAAAAAAAACACAATCAAGTCCTTTTTACGGTTGCAGGAGCGGAGCCTGCAGACATCTTGATTCAGAAAAGCACTCACCAGATATGGAACAGAGTAAACAACAGTAGTAAAGTTGAAGCATGATCCCACCATCAGCTGAAGCCCTCCACCCTATCCCTACTGTGTCTATCTTCTCCACTGCACAACTGCACTTTTTTAGCTGCAGTGCCCACTCTTACCTCTTTCTCTCTCACCCATACTGATATAGAAACATAGAATTTGATGGCAGATAAGAACCGCTTGGCCACCTGGTCTGCCATTTCCCTACCTAACGGATAAGCTGCAGATCCTAGTTAACCAACAGCCTACTTCCTCCTACCCCCCACTAGAATTGCCTTATGTCTGTCCCATACATTCTTGAATTCCCCCACTGTTTTTGACTCTATGACCTCCTCAGGAAGGCTGTTCCATGTATCCACAACCCTCTCTGTGAAGAAATACTTCCTCACATTACCTCTGAGCTGTCCCGCCTCTATCTTCAAATTGTGCCCCCTTGTTCTTGCACATCTCTTTTTCTGAAAGATGCTACCCTCTTGGACTTTGTTGATTCCCTTGAGGTATTTGAAAGTTTCTATCATGTCCCCCCTCTCCCTCCTTTCCTCAAGGCTATACATCTTAAGTTCCTTTACTCTTTCTTCATATGTCTTCTGGTGCAGATCCTGCATCATTTTGGTTGCCCTCCTCTAGACAGCCTCCACTCAGTCTATGTCTTTGCAGAGATGGGGTCTCCAGAACTGTACACAGTACTCCAGATGTGGTCTTACCAACTGTCTGTACAGAGGGTCAACAACTTCCTGTTTTCTATTGGTGATACCTCTCCCTATGCATCCCAGTATCCCCCCAGCCCTCCTTACTGCCTTCTCACATTGCTGGCCCACCTTTAGGTCATCTGATATGACTACCCCCAGGTCCCTTTCCATTTTTGTTGTTGTCAGTATCTCACCCCCCATTGTGTACTCTTCCCCTGGGTTTTTGTTTCCCAGGTGCATTACTTTGCACTTCTTTGCATTGAATTTAAGCTGCCATACATTTGCCCATTCCTCCAACCGTGCCAGGTCCCTTTTCATCCTTTCCACCCCATCTTGCTATCAACCCTGTTGCAGATCTTTGTGTCATCTGCAAAGAGACATACTTTCCCTTCCAGCCCCTCTGCAATGTCACTTATAAAGACATTAAAAGGGACAGGCCCCGGTACTGAACCCTGCGGTACCCCACTAGTAACCCTCCTTTCTTAACTGTGGACTCCATTTACTATTACCCTCTGTGTCCTGTTGTCCAAACAGTGTTTTACCCAGGCTACCACCCTGGGACTCACTCGCAGGCTGGCTAATTTGTTTATTAATCTTTTGTGTGGGACTGTGTCAAATACCTTGCTAAAGTCTAGGTAGGCCATGTCCACAGCCCCTCCCTGGTCCACTGCTTTGGTTACCCAGTCAAAGAAATCAATTAGATTTGTCTGACATGACCATCCCATGTGAATCCATGCTGCCTTGGGTCCTGTGCTTCACTGGCCTCTAGGTACTCAACAATTCTTTCCTTCAGAAGTGATTCCATCATTTTCCCTACTACTGAGGTCAAACTGACAGGTATGTAGTTTCCTGCCTCTGTCTTGCTCCCACTTTTTTTTTTAACTTAGTTTTTTATTTATAGTTTATCATAGTGATACAACTTAGGCAGAATTCCATTCTCAATACATAGCCGTATTCTGGCAATTAGTCAGCTTATTTATACATTACAGATCTTCTTATTTTTAACATCAGTTGCTTTCCAAAGAGCTGCCTTCAGTTAATACTTTCTTTCCTAGTACATGAAACTATAACAGCAATATATCATAACTCCAAAAGGTAGATAACTACCTTACTGTCCTTCAGCTACACAGACTTTTTTATTCAACGTGGATTTAACTCTTAATCGTCCAGTCTCTCTATTCAATCAAAGCTTCCTTGCTCAAGTCTCATGTTACTTTTAAAATTTCTCACCCTTATCTCCTCACTATCAGTTGATGACCCATCTCTCGGATTATGCCCCTCAGTTCTGAAGAAGTTGATCTAGAACTGAAATTCCTTCAGTATCTTCAATATAATCATAAAATGGTAACCACCTTGCATTATATTGTTCCACTCTTAGATTTAACTGTGCGGTGACCGTCTCCATGACTTTGATTTTCTTAATATTACTTCTCCACATGCCTTTGGTCAGTGATTTTTTTTTTTAACCACTGCTGAGTGATAACCTTAAGAGCTGTGGTTACCAGAATATAAAATTAGTATTTTTGGTTCTTTGTTCTAATTTCCTTTGGGGTCAGAGTTAATATTATATTAACAACTGAGAGATATTCCTGAAGATGGAAAATGTTTTGCAAAGCCTGCATGATTTCCTGCCAAAAGTCTCTAATCTGGGGGCATTCCCAGAAAATGTGTGTATATGTACCCCTTTTTCCACAACCCCTCCAACATAAGTCTGAAGGAGGATTAGTATAGTGTGCAGAGATCACCTGAGTAATAAAAAATCTACAGCTGACCTTCCACTTACATTCTTTCCACCCAGGAGAGCTTGTGGTTTTAGGGATTCCCCCCAGATTTTGCCCCATTCCACTTCAGTTATTATAGTGTTCAGTTCCTTTTGCCACTCATTCTCTATTTTAGCCACTTGTACTTTCCTCACATCTTCTTGTAGAGCCTTATATATGAGTGAAATGTATCCTTTCTGGTCAGCCATGTGACTTTTTTGGTAGGTAGCTATTAAAGGAGGAGGAGGACGGGTTTTTGAGGCTTCCACCCCTGCCATGGTAGTGATGTAGTGCCTGCATTGCAGGTATTTAAAACAATCTGTTCTTGCGAGGTTATATTCTTTCTGCAGGTCAGTAAATGATTTAACCTCTTCTCCCTCTATGAACTGGGTAAGATTGTTTAACCCCGTCCCTCTCCACCTGGAAAAGCAACTATCCACTTGACTAGTGGGGAACTTAGGGAGATGATTTAGAGGGATATATTCCCAGACTGGACTCGGAATCTCCCACCATTGCTGTGTGTCTTACCAGAGCTTTATTGTATGTCTGGTCCATCTGTTCTTGATTAATTTAATGTCTGGATGTGTGGCTATCCATGGTAATAATTTTAAAGGCACTGTAGGGTGGGCCTCTGTTTCCATTAAGTACCAACCACCACTCTGATCCGCGTTTAATATTTTTAGGATTGGGAGAACTTGTGCTGCTCTGTAATAGTTATAAAAATTGGGTATCCCTCTCCCCCCTTTGCTCTTATCTACCGTAAGAAGCTCCCACCTCTTCCTCGGCTTTCTCCCTGCCAAAATAAATCTAGAGAGTTTATGTTTAAGTTCCCTCCAATCTTTATGTGGGAAAGGGATAGGTAGGTTTGTAAATAAAAATAGGTTTCTGGGTAACACATTGACTTTGACTGTGTCAATCCTATTCGTAAAAGTAAGAGGAAGTGTTTGCCATATGTTAATATCTTCAAAGATCTTCCTTTGAAGTAACCCATAATTCAGATGGTAAAATTTGGAGATCCTGGTTGGAATCTGTATTCCCAAATACCTCATTTTCTCTTTCACCCATTTAAACGGGGATCCCTCCCTGGAATGTTGTGGATAGGGCTCCCCCAATTAGCAGGATTTTGGATTTATCTTTATTTATTTTGAAACCAGATATTTTACCAAAAAATGTAAGTAATTCCAACACGGGGGGAATCAACGTATCCAGGTCTGATAAATAAATCAGTGTATCGTCGGCATATAAAGATATTTTAGTTACTGTCACCCCAATCTGGATACCTTTAATATCTTTTCTTGTCCTAATTGCCTGAGCCAGGGGTTCCATCGCAATGGCAAACAGTAGCTGGGATAATGGGCAACCCTGTCTAGTACCCCTTTCGATTGTAAACCCCCTCTGACATTGTGCCATTGACCTGAACCCTAGCCTTTGGATTTTGATATGCTGCCATAATCCACTGCATGAATGAGCCTTCAAAGCCTATATGTAGAAGTACCTCTTGTAAATATGTTCAATTCAGTCGGTTGAAGGCTTTTTCAGCATCCAAAAAAATCGCTACTTGAGGTGATGATGGTTTGCTCTCATTACTGATTATGTTGAGGAGTCTTCTGATATCAGATAAATGTCTACGGGGAATAAAGCCCATTTGGTCTGGGTGAATTAGGGTCCCAATATGCTTCTGAATTCAATTGGCCAGAATCTTTGTCAGTACTTTAAAGTCTTGATTCAGGAGGGATATAGGTCGGAATGACTCACAACATGAGGGAGGCTTACCTGGTTTAGGGGAGTACTGTAATGACTGCATCTTGCCAGGAAGAGGGGAATTTTATTCTCCTCCAAGACTGCATTCATGACAGCAGTCAATTTCGGAACTAAGGAATTCTTCATTTTTTTGAAAAATCCGGCAGGCAGCCCATCTAGGCCCAGTGATTTACCAGTTGGAAGGTTCATGATAACCCCTTGAACCTCCTTCTCTGTTATAGGAGCTGACAGCTCTTTCTGCACATCTGGGATTAGTTTGGGGATGTCCAGGGCCTTTAAAAATTCCACTGTTTCCCCTTTTAACTTCCTGTGGGTTTCTGTTTTCTGTATACAATAATTTATATTCTTTAAACACTGTGGCTATATCATTTGGTTTCACCCAATTTCTCTTATCCTTAGTGTTGTTTAAAATAAGTGGAATATATCTGTTCGCTTGCTCTTTTCTCAACTGAAAAGCCAGCAGTTTAATTGCCCTCCCCCCCATAGTACTTTTGGTTTGTAAATCTTAGAATGCCTTCCGCTTTTTCATTGTCTAATATCCTCAATTCCTCCCTCTTGCTCCCACTTTTGTGAAGGGGAATCACATCCACCTTCCTCCAGTCCTCATGTACCACACCATCCTCCCATGATTTATTAAAAAGGGTAGTCAGTGGTGTTACTAGTTCTTCCCTTAGTTCTTTTAGAATTCTGGGGTGAATCCCATCAGGCCCCATTGCATTATCTACCTTCAGTTTTAAGAGTTCTATTAGAACCCTTTCTTCTGTGAAAGGACTAATATCAACCCCCCATCCAGAGTGCTTCTATTGACTGGATTAGGTATTTTCCCTGCTTTTCCATTGTGAATACTGAGCAAAAGTAGGAAGGAAGGCACACTAAGATGAAGCTTGTTTCCAGGTGTGACCTGGGAGCACAAGGAAGTTAAGTGACTTGCTTAGGGTCACACAGTATGCAAGTGTGAGCTGTGGGATTCTAACCCCAGTCTCCAGGTTTGCAGCTCAGAGTCTTAAACCACTGTGCTATACTGCCTCCAAGTATTCATTCAATATCCCTGCTTTTTCACTGTCGCTCTCTGCTCAACCACCTTCCTCTTTGTTCAGCCTCAGTATCCCTGCCTTAGTCTTTCTTTGCTCCCTAATGTACCTATAAAGATTTTTATTTATTTATTTATTTTATTTAGTTATTTTAACCAGGTATAGCACACTAAGCTGAAAGCTTTTTTACAGGAGCGACCTGGGAGCACAAGGAGGTTAAGTGACTTGCTCAGGGTCACACAGTATGCAAGTGGAAGCTGTGGGATTCAAACCCAGGTCTGGTCTGCTGGATGTCACCAAATTTGCAGCTCAGAGCCTTAGACCACTGCGCTATACTGCCTCCATTTTATCCCCCTTCTTAACCGAGTTGGCTATCTTTTCCTTGATTTGGGCCTTTGCTATTCTGACTGCCTTACCCACTTCCTTCTGCTTTAACTAGATATCAACCAATTAACTGGTAAAGTTATTACTGACTGAGGCTACAGTCAATCCCATGTCCTGCACTGAAGAATGACTACAAGTAAAGGATTCTCCCCCACTTCCCAAAGATGACAAACAGGAATTCACACTGTGTTACATCCCTCAGCAAACACTATTTAATTAAAACTAAAGGGACAGAAATTATATTACTTTTCCTCTGAGTTCATACCGCAGAATACGGCTTTCTGCAGTCAGTGTAAAGAAAAGCAAATCATCTCTGATCATAATGTGCAGAATGCTGAATACATCAGTAGAATAATGCCCATTCATGGAATGCTGCTACGTTCTGGAATTTTAAACACTTTCCCACTATACCTAATGGACCTAATGGAGATGTGTGTCTGTTTTAGTTGCTGATTTTCATTGAACAGAGTCAATAGACAACAAGAAAGCAGGCGGCTACAAATGCCAATAGCGGAGCCAAAACCAGAATAAGTAGTACTCACAAAATGTTTTTTAGGTCTGCACCTCATCACTGTCCACTTCAGATGAAAAATTCCACTGAGACATAGAAGGATAAAACCCTTTTATTACAAAGATAGGCATGTTAGCCAGCAGACCGGATACATAGTGCCCCTCCCCACAGAGCCGAACGTTTTTGCATCATAATTACACTTTTTCAAGGCTATGGCAGTAGGGGGTAATACACCTTAAATACACTAATTAAAGGTAAAGTTTAAAAGTAATGTGCTCTCCACCCTTTAAATACATACAATACCAAATACCCTCTAAAACTGAAATCTACAAGTTATATGTCAAATTAAACTACCACCCAAAGTGCAGGTATTACAATAATATTTAAATCCAATACAAAACAATCCTATCATAAAATATATACATAGCACATATATATATATATATATATATATATATATATATATATGTATACGATACCAGTCTTGATGTAAATGTATGTACATACATAAGAATACTTAAGATTACTAATTAATATTATAAAAATGGAGAAAGTTGAAAAAAAATCATTAAGACCTGGTGCAGTATATGATTTCATAATGTACTGCCAATATGTTTTTCTCTGACAAATTTTAAATCTAAATCTCCTCCTCTAGGACCTATAAAAACTTTTTCAATGATTTGAAAGCAGAAATAATGTTCCTCCCCCGGATATTGTACATGCTGTGAAAGGGCACTTATACCATCAGCATGTGCAATACTACATACATGTTGCCCTATTCTTGCTTTAAATTTTGGAGTAGTTTTCCCCACATAAAAACTAGTGCATTTTTTTACAGCAGGCCAAATGTACAATATTGGAAGTGCTACAATTTCCAAAAGTTCTAGTATCATATCTCTTCCCTGTCACTGGTTGTTGAAACTCTTTGCCAATATGGTAACTGTTGGGTTTTGTACATTCATTAAAAGCAATATCAATTGCTGTATTTCATCTAGTCATATTGAAAGTGAATGTCACCTGTTTCACTGCTTTATGATACAACTGTCCCAAACCCATCCCCACCCCCTCCCAAAAACATAAATGATTTCGGCAGACCCTTTCTTGTTAATTTTGGCAAGGTGTCAGTGGTTCCCAAAAATTATCCTCATGTGCATCAAATTTACATAGGCTCATGAGCATACAACATCGCAACAGCCACGCGATATTTAATATTGACATGGGACTTTTTAAATGAACTTGTGCCACCATTCAGGCTAGGCTGCATCGTCTGATTTTAATTTGGCACCATTTTGATTACATTAGCAGTGGTGGCAATCGAGGTCTGGAGCTGTCAGCTGTCCCCTGGGGATGAATTTAGGGGAAGAGATTTGAAGCATAGCCAGAAGAGTAGTCCACAAAGTTCAAGTAAAGGGTGACTGTATGATTAAATAAAAGTTTACTTATTTATTAAATTTTGGTGACCGGGTAGACTCACTGAGCGCCGAAGGTCTCTTTTTCAGGGGCGACCCGGAATTACATGGTCTAATATGATACACAGTGAGACTGCAATGAATAAGTTGTAGCAGTTGATACACCTCGTAGCAATAACATATTATGTTGTTGATTTATTTAATTTTCTTCATAATCGCTTGTTTCCACACCCCCCCCCCCGCCACCACCACAATTGCTGAAATAATGTTGCTCTTCATGAGGCTCGGTACTGGCAAATCAGGTTTTTTTTGGGGGGGGTAGTATTATTAATGTAGGATCGGATCACCATTTTCTTTCTGTTTTATACATTTTTATTCACAATTTTTTTAAAAACTCAGTCCACAGCCCTCTTCCCTTGCTGAAAGTGAAAGTGGATATCTGTAGTGTGACACTCCATCGGTACTGGTACAATTTAGAGATCATTATATAATTACTTGTATTGCAACAATTATAAAATACACACAAAACCAATAAAATAAATAAGACACCACAGCCCACTCTAATATAGTATGTATGGATATCTTGTGCAGTGGGACAGAGTCAAAGAGAAATGGAGCCAATGCAGCAGTGCTAGGGCAACTTGTGGTCATCTGGCATAGTTAAGTTACAGTGCGTCTCCATAATGTGGTTCAGTGGGACAGCCCTTTTTCCACTCTATTCCCCTTTTTCTGACCTGGTTTATATAGTTTTGGGCAGCTAGTATTACATTTTATTCTTGTGGTATTGCTTTTTCATTTATATTTCCTTGTATTAAATGTGTCTAACTATCCCAACCTTTCACTTTGGGCACAGGCGTTCCTCTAAGTTTTGCTTCTCCAGCATCCTTTCTTCACAGATACTGTGTTGTAGAGCTAAGCCTACTACCTTGTTGTTCACTGTTACATTGCTTCTTTGTTGCAATCTGTTGCAAAGAAAACAAATGCAACCATCCCTGTTCCTATTTTCCCTCAACTCCCCTTCCAGCACCAATGGGACTGACAGAGCCATCATGACAGGAGCAGGACGTCTCTGCAGACCATTTATTATTTGTGCCACTAGTCTAAAATACATTTTCTGGCCAGTTACAAGTTCAGTGCTTGCAATGTAAGTCAATAAAAGTGCCTGACTCTCATAGGCACTATTTAACAATAATAATTGTGGCACGCGGACAGCTGGTTCTGATTTCAATATGATATTTTTTATGCAATATAAAATAAGTAAGGGAGTGTCTGTCAGGAGAAAATGCTGTCTTGCTGAAATTGACACATCAACCCCCCCCCAGGATAAGTTCAAAGGACAGGAGATAGCTTAAACTGCAGATATCTGTAATGCAATTACTTTAAGTTTTCTTTGAAGCCCAGGAAATAAAATATCCATTCATGACATCCCCAGGGAAATCCTTTGATTTGCACTAGGTGTCATGAAGGAAAGAAGATATGCATGTGTTGGGGTGTCTCCCAAGACAGCCAGTAATTACATCAAAGAGACTTTGACGTCTGTGGGAAGCAGGTCCCAGACCAAATGGGGAAGTCCAATATGCATTTGTTTGGACCGTCATCTCAGGAAGCCAGGAATTACATCAAGGAGTCTTTGATGTCTGTCTGAAGCAGATCACAGACCAGTTTTGGCAAGTCACATGAAGAGAGGAGATGCATTTATGTCACCTATTATTTCTTTAAATATCTTAGCAGGACATTCTGGGCCAGATATTCAAAACTTTGTGCCGGGCAAAAACCGTTTGCGCAGGCTCAGCGCGGGATTAGCGCGGGTCTGCTATATTCAAAAGGCCAAACAGCGCGGTCAAACTGCATTAGCACCAGGCAAGATTATAATGTATGCAAGGGGCAAACTGACATGAATATAGGCGCAATGCTATATTCAGCGACTAGCGCCGAGCTAAGTGGTTTTGCGTGACTTAGCGCTACACTTAATGCGGTGCAAATTACCACCCAGGAAAAGCTTGTCTTAACTCTGGGCAATCAGCTTTGCGCGACACTTTGGCTTTGTGCAGTGTTTGCGCGGGTTTAGCGTGACCCTAACAAATAAATATGACACATAGATAAAGCCAAACATAGAGGAAGCATGCTGCTAACTGATGGCATCACAACGATGCCATCATCTGCCACCAGTCCCAGCCATGCCAGGCAGTAAGTGGTGACCCTGCCACCAGTGGACAGCATGGCAGTGTGGCCATACAGCACACACCTGCAGACCACACATCTGTGGACACTTACAGATGCCAGCACACACATGCAGCACTGTGGGCATGGAGGATGTTGAGGGGAGCGTGTATGGTGGCGAGGCTGTGCCACAGACCAGGTGTGGCCACAAGGCTGGGACACATCATGCAGTGCACATGGGCCAGTATTGGGAATACCCCCAACACTAGTGTGCCTTTCAGATAATATATGCCCCCCCCCGGCCACATACCGCACAGCTGTACAACTGCCACAGCACACAAAGCCAGAAATGTACATGTCACTGTGAGCATCCCATGCCACAGGTACAGCATCCGTGGGTCACACAACAGTGTAACAGTAATGTCCACTGTCAGTAAACACCTGCAGGTTGGGCCTGTCACTGTGTACAGTGCAGTCATCATCACTGCCCTACACACCATAGGCAGTGCTGTGTCCCTCACACTACTGGCCCCCTTGCTATTGTAGTGTCTGCTGTGCACTGTAGCATTCCCTACAGTGTGACAGTTGCATGCAGCACCACCACCACCACCTGTGCCTATGCTGTCTTGTCCCCTGGGGTACAATATGCTATGCTATGCTGTACTGTTTACATGTAGCCTGCAGCTATCATCGTGCACTGCCAGACTGACCTACAGGTGGAGCTGTGGTTGGACCTGGTCAGCCCCTGTACTTCCAGACTGACCTACAGGTGGCTCTGTGGGACCCTGCAGTAATGCTGGGCAAACTGCATGCAAATCAGGGTATAATGAGATACTAATCTGGTTGTTTGCCCAGAGACTACCTAAGTAGGCTCATTTGCATGGCACTTTTGAATATGGCACATTTTAGCTCCAGGCAAACGTGTTTACCCCGGGCTAACTGCTTAGCTCCGCGCTAATGTGTTAGCGCGGCGCTAACGGTACGGGGAATAATATACAGTTTTGATCACTGTTATTTCACATCTGCTGCTTCCTGCAGCTGTACTGAGTCCATGCATTTGCTGGCACACACATTGGCCATGTAGTTCGTCTGTACCTGCCCTCACGTTGCTGTGCACTGCGTTGTTGTGGGTTGCACTTCCTGGTTGCTTTATTCAGTGCTGTCTTATTCCCGGGCTATTTTTGCCCTGCACTCCCAGACCAGTTTGCCCGGCTTCCTTAGCCTGCAATATTCAGCAGGATTAGCACCGGGCTATTTCCATTTCAATATAGCGTGCTCTGTGCTCTGGGCTAAGTTTGCCTGCCAGGCAGTGCTAATTTAGCCCCTGGGCAAAGTTTTGAATATCTGGCCCTCTGTGTTATAAAATATTAATTGTAATACACCAAGGCAGAGTTAGGTGACCTCAGAGAGAAAGCCGGCTCAAGACTGCTTTTAAATATACTGAGCAGACCTTACACAGAAACATTCATTTTTTTCTGACTGAGAAAAGAGGAACATTGAAGCACTGAAAGATTAAGAAAGTAAGGACATTAGCTAAGCCCAGTGTGAGTGTATGGACTGTTGGAATTTGCACTTTTAAACCGGTTTTGTTTTTAAGACTGTATGTGTGGGGATATCTTGTTCTATATTTACTGTTTTCCTATTTTACCTATTTTAAAGTAAAGATATATATTTTAAAAAACAGAAACTGCCTGGTGTACCTTGAGACTTCTTTTTTTTTTTAATAAGTGAAGCTTAAATGGTTATAGTTGACACTGTGCATGAGCTTATTGTGGTACCAAACTGGGAAACAGATGAGAGTTCTCTAGGTCTTGCATTGAGTTCTAAGGGTTCATTTTGTAATACCTGGTTAGGTGTCCATAGGCAAAGATATCTGGCCCCCCAAAGACAGAATTATCTGAGCCTGACAATTGGGTACGCTAAAAAGAGGTTATCAGTTTGAATCCCTCCAGAACCTGGGACTAAGGTGACTCGAACCCACTAAACAGACAAGAGGGTTACCTTGCTCTGTTGAACTGTTCACAATTCTATGCTCAGAGGTTGGCACTTTTGGAGTACAGGGCTGACCTGCTGAGTGGGTTTGTGACAGATTGGTTGGCAGTGGTGGCATATAAAGTTTGGTGGTATAAGCTTTATTGTTCAGTGTGTCAGCTTGAGACTGTTCAGCTCACTTAGAAAAAAGAAAGGCAGTGTTTTGTTTCAAAAGGAAACAGAACTATATCCCTTGGTTTACAGTCAAGTTCCTACCCATTTTATTTATGTTTTCTAAGTGCCAGTCAGAATAGTAGTAGTTAGGAAAGATGACTTCCGACTACAGCAGGCACACTGTAGATTACTTGAAGCAGTTGTGTGGGGACAGAGGAGTCCTGTTCGAGGTGACAGCCAAAAAGCAGAACCTCATAGATGCCCTGATGGTAGCAGATACCCAGAGCTGAGAGTCACTGACCGTGACTGAAAAGGAAAAAAACTCAAGTGGGGCAGGGCTAGCAGCCAGTGCTGTGCCCAGACCCAGTGAAGATGACAGCAGGGCCATTGTCAGTGAAGGGCCACAGCAGCAGGGGAAGGTCACCAGTATCCTGAATATAGAGGTACTCAGGCTGCAAACTGAGTTGTGCAGGATGGAGCTGGAGTTCCAGGAGAAGAGGGAGTGAGAGAACCGAGAGACCAAGCGGGAACACCGAGAGGCAGAGAGGGAACAATGAGAGGCAGAGCGACAACAGAGGGAGGCAGACCGTGAGGAGCTTGAGCATCAGTGAGCTGCAGAGGAGAGGAGAGGAGAGAACAAGAATGATGAGATGCAGACCGTGAGGAGCAGGAGCACCAGAGGCAACACGAACTGGAGAAGATACAACTCTGACCAGCGGCACCAGAGCAGGTAAGTGGCTTGGGTTTAACTGGGACTACAGGACTGGGTTACAAATTGAACTCCAAATTAATAGCTGAGTTTAAAGAGGGGGAGGATATGGATGCCTTTTTACATTCTTTTGAAAAAGTTTGCATTCAGGTTAAAATTCCTAGAGAGTCCTGGAGCTTCCAGCTATCCCCGCTACTTACTGGGAAAGCTCGGGATACATTGGGTCAAATGGACAATGAGAACAGCAATGATTACAGCAAGCTAAAAGCTGCACTGTTAAAAAAGTTTGAATTGACTGCTGAATCATACAGAGCTAAATTCTGTGAGCTCAGTGAGAATTCCTGATATGAGCTACGAGGAGCTAACCATGAATAACGCCAATTTTAAAACGTTGGTGGGAAGGAATTGAGGCAAACTCTGTTGATAAATTGAAAATGTGATTTTATTAGAACAGTTTTATTAGGCATGCCCAGCAGAGCTAAAAACCTGGCTAGAGGAGTGAGATCTAAAAACAGTGCAAGAGGCTGCTGAACTCTCGGACCGCTAGGCCAAAAGCAGACCTGCTCTGAGAGCGAATGGGGTGGGTGTGGCAGTGCAGAAAGGGAAAAGTGCGCCTTCAGGGCAGCTAAAACCCTCACTGCCTCCACCGAAAACAGCCAGAGGTTTCAGAGAAAATATTTCTCTGAGAGAAGAACTGAATGTTGGTTGTATAAGGAAACTGGGCATATTGCCAGACAGTGTCCCAAAAAGGTGAGCCATAATACACAGCTGGGTGCTAGAAAAGAAGTGGGTTGTTTGTGTGGCCCTGGCAGCATGCCAGTGAACATGAGGGAACACATGCACCCAATCATGGTGAATGGTGTACAGATGCAGGGGTTAAGGGACACAGGGGCATCCATGACATTGGTAAAAAGGGATCTGGCACAGCCTGGTCAGCTTATATCCAATAAATATGTCACTGTCCAAGGGTTTACTGGTGAAGAGAAAACATTGCCACTGCTCAGTGTTCTCCTGGACAGGGGTGGGACGCGGGGATTGTACAACAGGTGGCTGTAGCCAAAACATTAGCAGTGGATGTAATCCTGGGTAACATTCTCCAGCAGGGGATGGTATGTGCAGTTATGTGTAGCCAAGCGGCAAGGGAAAATAGTAGTTTCCTGAACCCCACAGAAACCAGTGTGGAAACCACTGAGAGGCTGGTTCCCCAGCCTGTGTGTCCAGATGGGGAGACTGATAAAAAGGGGGTAGAAATTTCCCCAGTAGCAAGTAACCACACAGCTACAGAAGGTTTCTCCGGAGAGGAAGGGGTGACCCCTTGTCAGAGGGTTGGGATTGAGAGTGATCCTGAGGGCCCTGACGCTAATGCTAGGGACCCTAGTTTAGTGACTGAAGGGGACCTATCCCATGCCTTGGGACTGTGGGAGGGGTTTGCCACTGCTCAGAGGAGTGACCCTAGTTTAGAGAATATGAGGGCTTGGGAAGACTCTGACGGAACACAGGGAGGTGACAGCAGACATAAGGTTTATTGGGAAAATGGACTTATGTATACTCAGGCTGTGCAGACAGAGGGAGGGATGCTAAGCAGGCAGCTTGTCGTTCCCCAGGGGTATCGTGAGCAGTTGCTCAAGATTGCCCATGATATTCTCTTGTCTGGTCATCTGGGAATCGCACGCACTACGCAGCAGTTAGCTCAGAATTTCTACTGGCTTAACTTCACCCAGCAGGTGAAGGAGTATTGCAGGTCTTGTCACCGGTGCCAAGAAACAGGGAAAGCGAGCAAGAAAACCCAAGCTGCTCTTATTCCACTGCCCATAGCGGAGGAGCCATTCCAGAGGGTGGGAATGGATATTGTGGGGCCTTTAGATGCCCCCAGCTCCTCAGGGAAGATATTCATCCTGACTGTGGTGGATTATGCCACCCGGTACCCAGAGGCAGTCACCCTATCCTTGCTGAGGACAGACAAAGTGGCAGATGCCTTACTTGGGATTTTCTCCCATGTTCGGTTTCTGCAGGAGGTAATTACCGATTGAGGGGGTTCCTTCATGTTGGACCTGATGAAATGTTTATAGGAGAAGTGTGGGATGGTGCAGAGATGCACGATACTGTATCACCCACAAGCCAATGGGCTTGTGGAATGATTCAATGGTACCCTAAAGTCAATGCTCCGGGCGTTTGCTGAACAGCATGGGAGGGACTGGGAGAAATACCTTCCCACCTGTTGTCTGCATACAGGAGGTGCCCTGAGAGTCAACAGGATTTTCCCCTTCGAACTCTTGTATGGACGGCTGGTGTGGGCCCTAGACTTGATCCGGAGGACTGGGAAGGCAAGCACACCACCCAGGGAACTCCCATTGTGGATTACGTCCTTAGGTTTAGGGAAAGGCTGAAGGAGCTTATGGGGACAGCCCAGAGCAACCTAGCAGCTACCCAACAGAAACAAAAAGTGTGGTACGACTGCAGAGCCAGAGCTCGCTCGTACATGGTGGGTCAGGAAGTCATGGTCCTTATTCCGGTCTGGAAAGACAAGCTTCAAGCTGAGTGGGCAGGACTTGTACAAAGTGGTTAGGAAGGTAAATGACGTGAACTACATTGTGGAGTTACCTGACTGTAGACAGACAGAAAGGATGTGTCATGTCAACATGATGAAGCCATATGCAAATAGGGCTGACATGGTGTTTGCGGTGTGTAGTCACGGGGAGGGGACGAAGGAGACTCCCTTCTGGACTTGTGGGAAGAGAGTAAATGGGAGTCCTCTGTGGAGGCAGTAAAATTGTCTCCCCAGCTGACCTTGGGCCAGATCCAGGAAGTAAGGGAGGTTTTAGCAGACTTTGCTCCCTTGTTTAGTGCCAAGCCTGGACTAACCCCCTTAGCGACACACGATGTGGAGACAGGGACACAGCCGCCCATACGGCAGACAGCATATCGGGTGTCAGAGGCTATCCAAAAGGACATTAGGAGGGAAGTGGAGGAGATGCTGGATTTAGGGGAAAATCCAGAGATCCCACAGTCCCTGGGCCTCACCCGTAGTCCTTGTACCCAAGCCAGATGGCTCAACTCGTTTCTGTGTAGACTATCATGGACTGACTACAGTCATGAAGTCAGATGCCCACCCGATGTCCTGGACGGACAAACTCCTGGACAAGTTGGGAGGGGCAACCTAACTTATGACCATTGACAGACAAAGCTAGGGAGAGGTAGGCCTTCATCACTCCAATAGGCTTATTTGAGTTTAAAGTAATGCCTTTTGGAATGAAGAATGCCCCGGCCACTTTCCAAAGGTTGGTGAACCAGGTGTTAAATAGTGCTGAGGAGTACGCTGTGGTGTACCTGGATGACACTGCCATCTTTAGTACCAGCTGGGAGGAACACCTATCCCACCTTAGGGAAGTGCTGGGCAGGATACAGAGAGCCGGGCTCACTTCCAAAGCCAAGAAGTGCCAGGTGGCCTTGGGAGAGGTGGCATATCTCGGGCATGTCGTAGGCCAGGGACAGCTCTCTCCTAACCAAATAAAATAGAGGTAACCCAGGCATGGCCCAGACCAGAAACTCAGAAGCAGGTCAGGAGTTTTCTCGGGACAGCAGGGTAAGTGCAATAAAATCATTCACCTAGGAGGACCCTGCCAGGTTCCCAAAGTGTACCCTTATGACTCAATATGAGACCTAGGTATATTCTTATTTTTAGCAAGATTAGTAACATATTCAAGCCCTTAACAGCTGTCAGAATTAAACACTGGTTCAACAGTCACATGCAAAAGAAAACTGAGAAGACACAGGTAGAATTTCAAGGAAAATATTGTTTACTAAAAATTGTAAAATAGGTAAACTATCAAACACAGAATATATACATCAATACTTACAGTCAACAAAATAATTGGAAAATTACGGAACAAAAAAACTCCTGCAAAATACTTAAAAGTTCTAGCTGAATATATCTTTCTAAAGTGCCTAGTTACCAGTCCACAGACATAGTGTGTCTTTGATTTTCAGAGAGTCCTTCTGTCAAACTTCTCAGATGCAGACAATATTCAAAAGTCAGTTTTCTCCACCTCCTGGTGATGTCACCCATTAGGTCACTGTTAGATCTGTGATAAATCTGTAATCTGAGTATGGCTATCCAAAAAAGGATATTATTTTTCTGCTGGCTGGAATCAGCAGTCACTAATAAAAAAATATGTGACAGTTTTTGCAAGCAGGTTCCTCTGATGGCTCATAAACCCACATCCTGTCCCTAGTTCCCTTCTAGGTGAGAAACCCAAGAGGAATCAGTCAAATGACTTCCCTTCCTACTATGCCATAAAATGCACACATGGGAACCAACTTCAAAAGTAATATTTTAGGATGTCTTATCACCTGTCAAGTTTTATGACATCCTGCTGCTTCAACCACACTGACACCTTGGAGGTCAAAGGTCACTTATCACTGCTAGGCTGTTTTCTTGTCTAAGCAGACCTTCACATACCATATATTTATATCACAATTTATAAATATAATATTAAGCAGGTGGCAGAGCGTCACAGTGTGCAATTAATCTACTGGACCACTGTTGCTGACCATGGATGTCTTCTATATGAGAAATCAATGCCAAATTGGGATCCTGCTTGTTTTAAATTTTAATGAAATTGGAGAGAGTGAATTAGGGGGAAACTTTCAAGATAATTTAGGACAGTAAAACTAGTGGACATACTGTGCTGGATATTCAAAAGGGTTGTGCCATGCGCAATAGGGTTGCGCCTGCACAAGTCCGAAATTGCGCCATTCTGCGATATTCAGCAGGAGGCAGTTGCGCCCCCCAAGTCATGCTGAGCAATAGCGCAATGCTAATGAAGGCATGCTCAACCGGAGGGGGAGGAACCATACATAACTGCACAGCCCGATATTCAGCTGGTCTGTGCAGAGTTGTGCAGGCACAACCCCCCCCGTGCCTGCACAACTTTGAGCCCAAAAAAAAAGGATTAAGTCGAGGGCCACCCACAGGTGAGCTGCCACATTGCAGGGTGCAACACAGCAGCTGCCACCTGTGGGTGGCCCTCCACTTTCCCTGTGCCCCTGCAGCTGGATCAGCGGGCATACGTGAAATCTCCTCACTGGGTCTCCGAACAAGGGCATAACATAAATGACAACCTGCCACTGGCCCGATCGCAGGCATAACATAAATGACAACCCCCACTGGTCCGATCGCACCAGAACGGAGTCCCCCAAAGAGCAATATCACTGGTGATCCAGAGGACCGCCAAGCCCGATCGCGAGGCATAAGAGTCAACCCCCAGTCCAATTCCTGGTGGTCCAGTGGCCCCCACCCCACCCACCCATGGAGTCCCATCATCCGCCCTGCCAGCCGGGCGGCGGCAGCACCTCACCCACCTGCCACTCCACCGACCGATTCTGTTGTGGCAGGGCTGCACTTCCACTGGTTCAGAGCAAGAGCCAATGGGCTGCAGCCCATACCGCATGTGGCAGTCCAGATACTCACCTGGGTGGTAAACCCTCAGCTCCACCCCTAGACACCAGATCTTAGCCTGCTAGAAGCCAGGTTGTGTGCCTGAGCCTGGGGAGGTCGGGTGGGTTCATGTGGATGAACATCATATACCACTCCTAGAAAGTATTGTTATGTAAGAACTTACTATAACAGTAGATCTTCAAGGAGCTGTCTCTTGCAGTAGGTTATTACACTTGGGAGTTCCACCAGGTGGTGCTATCACATGGCAGCATCTTCTAGCAGTCCTCTTCAGGGGCTGCCCACATGACATCACTTCCTCAGGCTAAGCATAAGTGTGGGTGACCCCAAGTACCCTCTATTCCCTGCTGGCTTCAGCATGCAACGGTGAAGACCGAGGGATGAAGGAGTTCCCACACAACATCTGGAGAGCTTGGGACCCTGGAAAAAGAAAAAAGGCAGAGGGATGGAGGGCAGGATTGTATCTACTGCAAGAGATAGTTTCTTGAAGATCTACTGTTATGGTAAGTTCTTACGTAATGATACTATCTTCTATGGACTGGTCTCTTGCAGTAGGTTATTACACTTGGGAGATTGCCAAGCAGTTATCCCCAAAAGGGAGGTCAGCCAGGGCAGAAAGCTAGGCAAGAGGGCACGACCAGAGTTTGGGCCAAAGTACAAAAAGGATCTCCAACCAAGAATGCCTAGAAAGGCATGGTGTGAAGAAGAAGAAAAGGTGTCCAGTCCCAGTGACAGGGACAGAACAGGCAAAAGCAGATAGGAACATTTGTGGGAACGGACAGGAGAGAGGCCACGTGCAGAGGCCAGGCAGCATCTGTAGAGGAGTACCACAAGAAATCTCAGAGATAGCTGGTATACCCCTGGACAGGGACATCATGAGAAACAGTTGGAGATGTGTTGACTTGAACCTCACCCGGCAGGGCAGGGAAGCCAAAGATGGTTGAGGACAACATGCTCTAAGTAGGTTGTGTGCTCCTCGAGAAGAGAGAGAAGGAGGCGGCCATGCACAGTGATTCATTCTGATGAGGAAGGGGTCGACAGGCCATGGCAAAAAGTCACATGTAGTAGAGCCCACCAAGCATGGAGCGCGTGGTCGAGGAGAGGAGCAGGAAACACCAGGCAGGCCATAGCAGTGAACAACTGAAGGGGATCCAGGAGGGAGAGCAGCAGGAGTTCCAAAAGCACCACAGTGAGTAAGGAAGCAACCAGGAGGAGGAAGCAGGCCTCCAAAGAAAGGGTGAAAGGACTCCTAGGCACCTCTGAGGCATGCAGAAGGGGGCAGGGAGCAAGCCCTGCAAAGTGGGTGAGGAGGAGGGGCGGGTCCAGCCCTCACAGAGAGACCAGCACAGGACAGAGGGGTAGTCGTAGCAGCCCCCCTGAGAGGCCCCACCGTGGTCCTGAACAGCACCCCAGGAAGGGGGTCATGAAAGAGGCGACCTGGCAGCCGATAAGGATGACAGGAATAGGGGGGGCACGGGAGAGGTCCCGGACCAATCGCCGGGTATGACCGGATGGCAGGGCACAGAACCCAGAAGGACTGGGTACCAGGACCAAACAATGTGGCACCACAACACGGGTGTCAGCAACTGACAGATGCATGATGGCAGCTGAACCAGATGCCCGAAACCAGGCATGGCACTGCAAAGCAACGGCAGCTGTGGACAGATGGGTAGATGCAGCAATGGCATCGAAACCCAGAGGAAGCTGGGGCAGGAAGTTGTGGAAATGGCATATAGAGGCAGCACCAACAGGGCCAAGCCCGGCCAAGATGGAGGCACATGAGGTGCGGAGGCACCAGACCACATGGTCCACACAGTGGAGACCACGAAGCAGCAAGGCATGAGAGGGAAAACTGGCACACCAAGGAAGAAAGGCACTGGAAGACCACAGCTGGCAGACAAGAACAGGTGTGACAGGGCAGAGTTGGCCAGGCAGGAGCCCCCGTGATGCCCACGGAGGTAGTCACGTGAGTGGTGGACAACCAGGGAAGGCCCAACAGGGCACTGCACAGCCAGGAGGCCCACGCAGGGCGGGAGTGAGGGGCAGGGGGGATGCCAAATCCCAGACATAGGCAGAAGTGGCCCCTTATATGGACCCTCCAGGGCTGGACCCCCAGGCATGGACTCCGGAAAACAGGATGCGGAGACGGCTGGAACTGGATGAAGTCAGAAATGCAGGGGGCACCCCGACCCATATGGAGTGGCACCAGAGGAGGGGAAAGGAATGAGGGGTGAGACCCAGGAACCCTGGACCAGAAGCATGTAAGAGAGGATGCCCGAGGGATGCGGGAATGACAAAGGAGGGGGACACCCCTGGCGACACAGGAACAGTATGCCGGTGCCAGGACAGGAAGGGGGGGACACTTAAGGGGACCCCCAAACCAGGGAAGTTCTGAGGTGCAGAGCCCCTGCTGATGACGGGGGAACCACCCCACCGAAAGGGAAGAAATAGGGGATGTCTCACCAAAGGGGAGCAGCATTGTCAATGAGGAATGGAAGAGGGGACGTCCTGTCAATGGGGCAAGCAGCCCCATTGACGAGGGACAAGAAACAAGCTGTTCCATTGATGGGGGAAGCACCCTCGTTGATGAGGAACACAAAACATGACACCCAATTGATCGGAGAAGTTGTCCCATCGACGAGGAGTGCTCCATCGACAGGGGAGAGTTGTCAGCATGTCCTGTCAATGGGGAAGAGCTCCCGTCAATGAGGGAGACAAAACAACATGCCCCGTCAACAAGGAACATTCCTTCAACAGGGGAACAATGATCCATCGATGGGGTATGGCCAGTCAATGAGGAGGTGAGTCCATCAATGGGGTATGGCCTGTCAACGAGGATATGAGCAATGAAGGCTCCGTTGATGGGGGAGAGCTGCCCCCTCGACGATGAACACTCTGTCGATGGTGGAGGAGCCACCGATGAGGGGCCATGTCAGAGACAGTGTGTGAGAGTCCTGCTCCCTCCGATGCCAGGAATGTGAGCCTTGAGCCAGGGAGCCCTAACACAGTTCCCCGAGGTCTGTTCTGGCAGGGCTGCCTTGTCAGCCATGGATAAAGCCATGGACCCAGTAAGAGTGCCTGGGCCAAGGAGCAGCAGGGGTGCTGTGAGTGGTTCATAGGCCCGGAATAGTGAAGAAAATCTGGGTCCAAGATCATGTCAAAGACTGCAACACAGGACACAGAGAGCTGATGTGCGAGCTGAAGTCAGCGGGAAAATAAAGAGAGGGTACGTGGGGCAGCCCACACTTGTACTCAGCCTGAGGAAGTGATGTGTTGTGTGTGCGGCCCCTGAAAAGAACTGCTAGAAGAAGCTGCTGTGCGATAGCGCCACCTGGTGGAACTCCAAAGTGTAATAACCAACTGCAAGAGACCAGACCATAGAAGATCAACTGTTACAGGTGAGTAACCTGTGTTTCTAGGGGTGTGGATATAATGCTCTATCCACATTGTCTGGCAAACTCCTAGCAGTTCTTCGGGAGGAGGGAAACAAGACGCATACCCCCTGTCCCAAACACACTCAGCAGGTCAGGCTCTCTGCTCCCACAGTGCCAACCTCCGAGCGCAAGAGTGTGAACAGGTAACAGACAGGGTAACCCTCCTGTCTGCTTGTGGGTCCAAATCACCTTTAGTCTCAAGTTCTGGGGAGATTCAAGCTGTGAACCTTATGCTAGCGTACCCAAATGTACAGGCTCAGATAATCTTCTCTTCGGGGGGATGCAAGATATCTTTTGCCTAAGGGCACCTAACCAAGTATCCAAAATGAACCCTTAAAGCTCTGTAAAAGACCTTAGGTATATTCTTACCTTTTCCCAGTTTGGTAACACCATCAAGACCTTCAGAACAGCTATCAACTTAACCACGTATATATCACATACAAAAAAGAACTTCAAAGACACACCCAGGCAGTCTTTTTAAACTTTCTATTTATTGTTTTCAATGTATGCATACACACAATACATTCCAAGCAGAGACATTTCAAATGATACACATTGAGGACGACACACCTCTAAAATTTCTACAGATTACTTATTCTACTGCTTTAAGATACGTCCTGGAGGGATACTAATTTACTATTATTAACAGTTTCTAATACAAATTTGCTAGGAATTAAACCCATGAGCTGCATGGAAAATTACTAAATCAATATTTGTGTAGGTAGTCCACTTATTCATATCCCCTTAAAGCAAGGGGTTATGAGAACGTCCATGCTTTTACTGATATATACATCACTATTGTGATAATTCAGAACGGTCATGCCACTTTAGAATTAACATATCTCCACTTATGAAAGCCTCAATTAACTAACTCTGGGAGGCCATAGTTATCTAGATTTCCCGTATCTAAACCCAAACAAACTAAAAACAAGCATTTAGGGTTTTTATAGGTAAGAGCTATATAACCTTCATTACTTATACTGTATCTGTCATTAAGAAGATAAATAATAATAAATTCAATGAAAGCAAATTAAATGTTCTGAAATGATTGTCCCGGTATTAACACTGGTAAGGTACTCACTCGAACCTCTCTTTAGGCGTAATACATTTTATAATTACTTATAACCAATGGTCTCTCTTTCCCCTGGATCTTCCTTGTATTTAATCCCCTCCGATCCTTCATGGTTCGTCTTCATCAGATGAAATCTCGCTTTGTTCTACGATGTGTTTTCTTCTCAGAGCATGACTTTGGACCCATCGATTAGCTTCATTCAGTTCTGAAAAGATAAAGATTTTCTCCTGGTGTGTTATCCTTAATCGAGCTGGAAATATTATGCTGTGCTGAATCCCTGCTTCACGTAGGAGTGCCCTGATCCCATCAAACTGTTTACGTCGTTGTCCTGTGGCAAAGCTGATGTCTGGATAAAGCCGAATGGTTTCACCTTCACAAACCAGCGTCCGATGTTGTCTGGCTAAGGCCGGCAAATAGTCCCTGGTAGCTAAACCATCCGTGATCGCCAGAACTGTCCGCGGGGCTTCAGGGTTGTCAGGCCCACCTCTAACTGCGATCCTGAAGGCCTTCTGCATGCCTTTTATATGTGAACTAGCCTCATTGCCAAACTGTTGTTGTAGCCAGTCTTGTAGAAAAAGGACTAGGTGGTCCCCTTTGCAGTCCTCTGGGAGCCCTAAGAAGCTAATATTTGAAGCCCTAGTTTGGTTTTCATGGTTTTCCAAATGCATTTGAAAATGTCTGTTTTCTTTTATTACGGCATTAACAGCTCCCATTGCCACTTCTGAGCATTTTTTGGCATCTGACGATTCCACTGACACAGAGTCAACTTTTGTTTCCAAATTTGTAACTCTATTTGCAATACTGTCTATTTTTTCAGCCAAACCAGATACAGAGGCGATCAATCTATTTATTTTAAAGCCCAAGGATTGTAGAGTTTCCTCTCATTCATTTCCTGCATCTGCTGGCTGTTGTTGAGAGGAAGATCGCATGGTAGAGGGAGCAGGAACATTTTTTGATTTTGCTCCTTTGTGTGTACGATCCTTTTTGAGGATTTCCCATATTGCTCCTGAGGTCTTCCAATTGCTATATCTGTGTTTAGATTCATTCGGAAAAGTCCAAAAAATAATTATTTTATCTCCCAAAGCCAGTCTTGATGAGGAGCTCTATTCTCAAGCAGCCATATTGCTCGGACTCACTAGCGCCCCCCCAGGCAGTCTTTTTTAATATAAATGGTACTTTACTTAAAGATAATAAAAGCATGAAAAGTGTAAACACAGAACAGTATATCAAAGAGCATACTATCACTTAAAAGAAAACAAGGAAAAGTACAAACAAAAACTCCTACCAAAATACAATTAGACTTTTTCTATCTAATGTTACCTCTGTAGTACTTATAGTTAAATCTTGTTTCTTAAGAGCCCAAAAAGATATGACACACAGTTCAAACACAGAATGCAGTTTAACTCTGTTTCCCCACACCCCTTATATGATGTCATCTAGTTCCTCCTTTTAGAATATAAAAAATATACAAACAATGAGCTTCCTGTCAGGAGATATTTTAAATACTGTGACTTCAGCAAAAATTAATTTCCCAAATTATGACAGTCTTTAATCAAGCCTTTCCTTTGATCTTGTGTGGTTTCCTGTTCCCCAAGCAGGTCAAAGATTTTACAACTTTTCACACCAGGTTGTTATAAAATGTTTTTCTTCTAAGACGTCATAAAACTTTACGAGCCCTACATCCTGGCAGCTGGGTCAGTTCTAATTAAGAGAGAAAAACAGGAGACCCTTGATTAAGTCTCTGTAGTCTTTTAATTACCTCCTGGTTTCAGGTCACTTAACTGTAACTGAAACCTGGAGGGGGCACCCATGGCACACTGTGACAATCGCACACTATTTTTTTATATTACAAATATCATCCAACAATCATAACCAGCTGGCCAAGCGTCACACCCCCTACTTGGGGAAAAAGAGATTGGAGAACTAAGGCACTAAAACCAGCATCCCGACGTAACTCAAGGTCATTGTGGTAATGGGAAATTAAGGTGTTTGCTGACTTCCAGGTAGCAGCCCTGAAGATTTCCTGGACAGAGACGTCCCTAGAAGCAGCCACGGATGCAGCAGTCTGGCGGGTGGAATGAGCCCTTAGCCCTATGGGAGGCTCCATACCTGTTAACCTATAGCAGAGATCAATGCAGGAAGTTATCCACCTGCCAATCATCCACTTGGCTGCAGGTCTGCCAGGTATAGCTTCAGCATAGGTGACAAACAGCTGGTGAACTTCTCCCTGAACTTCAGCCATACACTCCTTATAGTAGGTGAGTGTTTGTCTCAGGTCCCAAGTATGTAGCCTGTACTTGGCCTCTGAGGTGTAACTGGGGTAGTACACCAGCAGAGCCAACACCTGGTTCAGGTGAAACTCCAACACCACCTTCAGAAGGAATTTTGGGTGGGGGCACAGGACAACCTTGTCCCTGTGGAAGATCAGGTAAGAAGACTCCACCAAAAGCAACAGGAGCTCTTCAATCCTTCTAGCTGATGTGATAGCCACCAAAAAGGTAGTCTTCCACGACAAGCGGGAGATGTCACACCTGTGCATTGGTTCGAATGGCTTGCCCATGAGCTTTGCAAAAACCAGCAGTAGATCCCATGGAGGTGGTGGTTCTTGCATTGAAGGGGTTATGTGACCTAGACCCGTGGAAAAGCACCAGACCTCCTTCTCCTGCACCACTGACTACTGACCGGCCCATGCCCGGTAAGCAGAGATGGCTGCCAGGTGAACCCTAAGGGTCGTCGACCAAAGTCCCCCTTGGGAGAGGGACCAAAAGTAGTCCAAAATGCTAGCAACTGTACAGGTCGAAGGGTCCAACCCTTTGCCCTGACACCACATGGAGAATCTCTTCCATTTGAAGGCATAGCAGTTTCTGGTCGATTCCTTAAGAGATGCCTCAACAAGTGTGAGGACCTCGTCAGAGAGACCCAAAGCCTGGAACTTTAGCCACTCAGGAACCAGGCTGTCAGATGCAGGGACTGAAGGTCCAGATGGAGTACCTTCCCCTGGCTGATGGACAGCAGGTCTGGTCATGCTGGAAGATGCCTCGGGAGCCTGTTGCTGAAGCTGAGGAGATCGGGGTACCAAAACTGGCAGGGCCAGTCCAGAGCCACCAGGACCATCTGTGCCTTTTCCCTCCTGACCTTGAGAAGCATCTTGTGGATCACGGGAAGTGGAGGGAAGGCATAAAAGAGGCCTGGGGTCCACAGCCTTGAGAAGGCATCCCCCTGCAGCGAGCCCTGCTGAGGGGAGTGGGCACAAAACAGCCTCAGCTTTGTGTTCTCCCTGGAGGTGAACAGATCCACCTGAGGGGTGCCCCACTGGGAGAACAGACTGTGTACTACCTTTGGATGCACAGACCACTCATGAGATACCTCGCCTACTCAGCTGAAGGCATCCACCAGCTGATTTGAGGCTCCTGCCATATGGATGGTGAGGAGATCTGCCTCCAGGCTGTGCATGATGGTTCAGATGTGAGAGCTTCCTTGCACAGAGGCAAGGAGTGCGTCCCGGCCTGCATGTTGAGATAGTTCATGGTCGTGGTATTGCCGATCTGCAGCTGGACCACTTGACCCCGAATGAATGGAACAAATGCAGCCACAGCAAGCTAAACCACTCTGAGCTCCAGCAGACTGATGCGACATTGGGACTCCTGAGGAGACCAGAGCCTGTGGACTCCTGTGCTCCCCCAGGTGGGCACCCCAGCCTGTCAGAGAGGTGTCAGTTGTCAAGATGACTGTTGACTTGGGCAGACAAACAAATGGGATCCCTTTCTGCAGATGTGCTGGGACGAGCCACCACTGAAGGGCGTCCCACATCCTCTGGGTCACAGTGACCAGCTGGTCGAAGTAACCTTTGCACTGAGACCACTGGCTGGCCAGCTCCCATTGGAGAGAGTGAAAATGCTAGTGGGCCCATCTGACCACGCTGGTTCAGGCTGCCATGTAACCCAGAAGGTGCAGGAAGTCTCAGGCAGGGCACAATTGCCCAACCAGAAATGACTGGGCAAACTAGGAGAGGACCTCTGCCATGTCCGCCGAAAGCCAAGCTCTGGCTCAGCAAGAGTTGAGCTCTGCCCCGATGAAATACATCACCTGCAAGAGCACAAGTTCTGACTTTGGTCATTGGCAAGGTGGCCAAGCTCAAACCAAGTCTGGAGGGCCAGGTCTTTGGACCACTCCACCTCCTGCCTGGAGGGATCTGCTATGAGCCAGTCATCCAGGTAGTGGTACACCCAGACCCTTCGGCACCTCAGGTAAGCTGCCACCACTGTAATGCATTTGGTGAAGACCCTGGGAGCCCAGTAGAGGCTGAAGTGCATGGTTTAGAACTTGGGAAGGATTCCCTCTGTTCAAAAATGGAGGAACCTTTGATGGGACAGACGGATTGGGATGTGAGAGAATGCATCCTGAAGATCAAGGGAGCAAAACTACATGCCTTGCTCCAGAGATGGTATGATCTGTACCAGTGTTACCATCCTGAAGGTGCGAGACCTGAGAAATTTGTTCAGGTCATGCAGATCCAGAATGGGGCCCCAGCACCCAGTCCATTTTAGTACTAGGAAGTACCTGGAGACAAACTCTGGGTGTTCTGGAGGATCTGCAACTCTGAACACAACCTCCTTGTGGAGGAGCTGAGCAATATCATCTTGAAGAGCCGACTGAGTGACTGCAGTAACCAAGTCCTCCCGTGGGGCACGGGCTCAGCTTGGAGGGTGCTGCTCGAACTCCAGAGGCAGACCCTGACTGACCACTTCCAGAACCCACCTGTCCGTGGTGACATCGGACCAGATGGAAACAAAGTGGCAGAGCTGGACCCCATGGAGGATCTGGGGGGGTGTGATGGGTATGAGGGTGGCAAACCCCATCTTGTCACTGGGCAGGCTTGGAGGAGGAGGAGCTAGTGGAGGAGCCGCCGGGTCACTTCCCTCGGGGCTTTTGGACCGATCAGACCACTGACATGAAGCGAGGTCACCAGGATTGAGCCTGCTGGCCCTGCTGTTGCTGGGCTGGTTTTGCCTCAGGAGTGGAGGACTGAAAGGGCTTGCGCTTCTGATGCTTAGGGCCCTTGTCCTTCTGGGCGGATGTCACAGAGTCCAGGGTGGCACTGGACTTCTCAATGCGCCCGAGGTGACCCTCCACATCGGGCCTGAACAGTTCAGTGCCCAAAAAGGGGACATCCACCAGCTTGTGTTGGGTATCTGCCGTGAAGGTCAAGATCCTCAACCAAGGCCTACGGTGCATGGCTACTGCAGCCACGACCGAGCGGCTACAAGAGTCGCAAATATCCTGAGCTGTCTCAAGTTGCTGCTTCACCACTGCCCTCCCACGGTCTTGGACCTACTTAACTGTAGTCTGGAAGTCCGCCGGGAGGCAAGGAATCACCTCCTCTAGGAAGCCTAACAGGGTGTGAGAGAAGTGTGCCATCAGTACTGCCGAACTAGCCTGGCAAAGGCTCAGTGAAGAGGCAGCATAGACTTTTATAGTCGAGTGGTCCAGATTTTTGGACTCTTTGTCCGGTGGTCTATCGATATCCCCTGTATTGCCCAAGTGCTGGAAGACTGAGTCAGCCACCAACCCCTAGGCCTAGGGATGCTTTGAAAACCCCAAAAAGGAACTGGCTGGAATCGCATACTTGCAGGCCATCCAGGCCAAGGGCGCAGGGCAAGAGGTGGGACACTGCCAAAGCTCCAGGGCTGGACCAACAATGGCCTCAGCCCCTGGGAAGGCCCCCGTGGGAGAATCCCCTTTGTCCTAAATCTCTGTGAGGGGATACCAAGCCCATTTCTGGACAGGCTTGAGCTCCATCCCCGTGGACTTGGAGATGAGCCAAAGAATGTCCGTGAACAAGGAAGGACTTTCGTCCATGGAGATGCCTCCCAATGACTCAGTGTCAATGGGATGTGAGTGCAGGGAGGAATCCTCAGACTCCACATAAAGCGGGTGGCCATTAGTGTCGCCCTTAACCCTAGGACGGTCATGAGTCAGGGTGACCAACAGCCAATGGGGAAGCCCCTTGGCCAGACGAGACTCCTTAGTTGGAGCCGCAGTCATCGGCTGTTTAGGTGGCAGCTCCACCACAATGGAAACAGAGGCTTTCTTTGGCCGAGCCAACGTGGTCTGCACCAGCTCCGCTGGGGGGAAGGATGATGGCGACCAACCGGTGTTGGTTTCGGTCTGGTCAAGACCAGCTGCTGCCACATCAAATCTTCATAGCATCGACACAATTTGTGCTGAAGCCTCTCCTCATCTGAGCAGGATGAAGAAGAATAGCAGCAGCACCGCTTTCCATGATGCTGGGAGCGAGATCGTTGATGACAGTGAGACCTGCCCGACACCTCGATCTCAGCTGTTGGTAGTGCCAATGGGGAGTCTCATGGGGAGCCAGGAAACCCCACAGCTCCTCCTGGCAATGGTTGTGGACCGGCCGGTTCAACTCAGCAGGCTGGGCCAACCCGTCAGAGGTCACCGGAAGGACCGGAGTCCTAAAAAGAGAATTATTGGCCTCTTCTGATGACAACTGGTTGACTTGGTCAAGAAAAATCTTGGCCGTGTCGTCGACTGGCGTCTCGGCCAACTGGTCTGATGGGGTCACCATGAAACCAGATGCCACAGCCGTGGTTTTGACCAAAGTCGAAACTGAAGTCTCCTAAGAATGGGAGTGTTCCCAATCCGAGAAGCATCGACAATGAATCTTCTCGTCTTTCTTCAACTCTTTCTTGTGAGAGCACGAACCGTGCGAACCTGAAGGACCCTCTCCTTTAGTTGAGAGGGACTGGCACAGCTCCTTGAAGGAAGCCAAATAGGTGGGAGCCCAACTGGAGTGGAACAAAGGTTGAAGCTAAAGAGGACTGAGCGGTGGTATGGGCCACCTCCTCTTCGAAGGCCTTGAGCTGTTCAAGCTGCTTGGTGGATACCGCAGCTGCAGAGACCACCCAATGGGTGTCATTGGATTTGACTGGCAGGTAACGCTTCTCTGGTTGCCCCAGATGGAGTCAGGTAGCATTGTTGTCCAGCACAGTCGGGTGGAATAACCGACAAAAATCGCAGGCCTGCGGATCGTGATAGTGGCCTAACCAGTACACGCACATGGTGTGAGGGTCGGTCCGTGATATCTTCTGCCCGCAGGGGCACCGGCGAAACCCAGAGGCAGTCTTGTCTTCTATCACGGGAATGACTGAAGAGAAGGTTGAAGTTGGAATTTGTTGAAGTTTTAAGGTAAGTTTAGGAAGCAAATCCGAAAATTTGCGCGCCAGGGCCTACTACACATGGGAGCAGCACGGAGGGAACCTGAACCTTCCAAGTGGAAAGGAAGATCTGGGGTCTAGGGGTGGTGCTGAGGGTTTTACCACCCAGGTGGGTGGGAGGAGCCAGGTTGAAGATGTTCCAGCAGGAATTAAAGGGAAAGGCATATCCACATCTCTAGAAAACGATGTTTGGATATAACACACATTGCTACAAACCAAGAACAGGTGATCCTGTAGGGTAAAGGTTAGAGGATGGATAACACATTTGAAGTGCTAGAAGTAGTAGGTTGAGCACATGATTCAAAGTGCTATTGTATACCCAAGGGAAGGCAGTTATAAGACAAGTGTGGAAGTGGACAGGTGAAGGGTAGAAGTTGGGAGATGGAAGAGGGAGAGAGGACAGCCAAGATCTATCCCCTTCTGGATGCTGAGAACCTTTACAAGGGGGACAGGACCAAGAAGAAAGAGGAAGGACAGAAATGGAGTTGGGAGGTAAAGAAGAGAGGAGCAGAGGAGAGGGATAGGGAAGTAGGGAGGTGGGCGGGCAATTGATTTGAAAGTGGGGGGAAAGGAGAGGGGGAAAAAAAGAAAGCCAAGCGATATCCCTTCAGAATGCAGAGAAGCCTGCAAGGGGTCAGGAATTAGAAAGTGGGGGAAAAGGAAGAGAGGTTGAAGAGAGAGAGCAAGGATCTCTAGCCCTTCAGAATGACAGAGAATCCTGGAAGGGGGATAGGATCAGGCAGAAAAGGAGGAGAGAGAAGTGGGGGCAGGGAGGAGGAGAGGAATGTGGCAGGTGACTGCAGGGGAGAGGACGAGAGGGACATGGAATAAGAAGGCTGAAGAAAATAGGGGTAAACTAGGAAAGGAAAAAGGGAGAGCATCAGTGGGGGGAGACGGGTAGTGGGGGGAGGACAGCAGTAGAGTGTTGAAATAGCACAGTAGATTGTGGATGGTAGTAGAGAGTCAAAATGGCACAGTAGGCTGCAGTAGGGGGTGGGAGAACGGGGTATAATAGGTGGTAGCATGTGAGGAAGTAATCAGAGGAAGGGTTCAGTTAGAAAACAGGAGGTAATTCAGGGATAGAGGATAGTGTGCAGGGGTGCAGAGGGGGCTAGTGACAAGTACAGTTAGAATAGGAGTAAAGTAGAGCTAGAGGATAATTGCCAGGGTTGGGAGGGCTGAATGGAGGCTAAGAACAAGTGCAGTTAGGGGAACAGAAATTATGAAGGGCTAAGGGG